>CAMZMU010000051.1:26307054-26907054 GCA_947311845.1 Poa pratensis | reverse complement strand
GGAGATAATAAAAACTGAACTGGACAAGGCTAACACTTGCCAGCCTTGGACCATATGCATCCGCCAATGCAGAGACTAGGGATAATGAAAAGTTCCATTTTTAAAATAAAAAAGACACGGGGACATGAATAGTAGCCTCTAGGGATTTTTTTTGAACCAGCGAGGGAGGAATCTCACCGTTTTAAATTAAGGAGAATGTGCGGCACACCGAGCCGAATACATGATTCGTCTCGGGCCGGCTGAGAAGCACCACCGTGCTCTAGCCACAAGGCTAAGAACCCATCCGCTCTAGGGAAATTAATAGTGCGGATTGTTTTGTAACTCCTTGCGTCTTTCATCACTCATCGACATGACACTCTGCAGTATATAAAATGCGCGAAAAAGAATTAACGTAGGTAAAACTTACACAATTTCACCAACATATATGACAATTTTGCACCGTGTACCAAAAACACATACATATTGTATGTCCCGGTAAAAATACAATAGGTTATGAAGTGGATTATATCCCAATTGGGTGAGGCCATCCCACTTCCATCACCATCCGGCCTGATCTCGCTCGATGACTGACAAGTACGTGTAAGTTTTCTATTCTAAAACAATCATACGGGTTTTTCTTTTCTTCTGGCCAAGACTCAACGGAAGGCGACTTGCTCGCGTACGCCACCAGTTCCGCGGTCCCAGCCACAGCCAGGAGATTTTAGGTGGCTACCCAGTGAGACGGCGACGCGGTGTCTGCAGACTATTCATCCGTCGATTGCTTGTGACTCTCGGCCATGGCAATCTAGCTGCGACATCACATAAAATCCCCGAAAATAGCAGCGGGCAGAAGGGAAAGGTACGATTGTTGTCGATGCCTCGACGGAGACCTGTGTGGAGTTACTACGCCTTACCTGCATTGCATCGATTTTGGGTGGCTCAACTGGGCCTGGCCTGAAGAAACGTGGACGGACTAAGCCGTGTTGTGCATTTAGTTTGGTTGCTAACAATCTTCCAGTCTGGCCCCTGCATGCAACATTTGATGCTCCCGGCCTTTGGTTGCCCACTAAAAACCCATGCAGATTGAAGACAACACACTAAAAAACGTGGTGCAAATATGTATATAGCTACAATGCAAGATCTACTCATATATGGTCGCCGAAACAAAAAACTTACAACACGAAAGTTGTGCGGAACGTTAAGATCTAGCTACGTCAAAGGGTTTCTCAAACGGTCAACCGAGTGCGACGAATTTGACAAAGTTCGTCCAAAAACGTTCAAAAGGGAACTTCGAAAATCAGAAGCTACGATCGACGAAACTCAAAATCGAGCACGAGAATGGGAACCCCCTCGTCGACGTGCACATATTTGATGTTCAACATTTTTCGAATCGACTTACGGATGTGTAGATCAGAGGCATACTTAGTGGAGGAGTTTAAGAGGATGAGAGAGAAGGTGAGAGAAAGAACACGCGTACCTATTGGGCCAGGCACTGTAGTGGCGCGAAGGTGCCTCTGGAGGAACGGCCGAATCGAGCTTTCCTCCAGGGCCTGGCTGAGCGGTTCCATGCTCGTCCGGGCTCGGAAAATAGGACATGTATCCAAACAGGCCGAAAAAAAAGGTGATTTGCCACGTTCTAGGCCTCCGTGGCCAACCAAACACAGCCCTAGAGTAGACGTGGATGTGGCTAATTTTTTTAAAATAATATATTTTTTTAGTTATTTCAAGAAATAATACACGTTTTTTATTTTCAAAAATATTACCCAGTCGTCCTGGCCGAAAATGATTAGTACTAATTGTCCTGGCCTATTAGTACTAATCGTCTTGACCGAAGACGATAGATGCCTTTGCACTTTTGTCTTTTTCTACATGCATTCTCCATGTGTAAGGACTAGTCGTCTTGACCTAGGACAATTAGTACTAATCGTCTTCAGCCAGGACGATTAGTACTAATCGTCTTCGGCCAGGACGACTGGATAATATTTTTAAAAATAAAAAGAAACGTGTATTATTTTCCTAATTAAATAAATTTCGCCTATTATTTAAAAAAATTAGCCGTGGATGTGTGCGCCCCTGATCCGGATCCGGATGTGAATGTCTGCTGTGGCGTAGCTCGCGGTGGGGCACCCTTCTGAATGCCTATTGGATTGGCAACTCGTACGGACCTGTGCGAAAGCCACACATTTCCAAGCCCTTCTTGACGATGCCTAGGCTCCCCTCTGGGTCTCACTGGACTTGATGTTGGGCTGTCGGGGCCTCGGGGCTGTATCCGGCTCCAAGCTTTTTTTTCGTTTTTTTGAGAAAACCGGCTCCAAGCTAATGAACCAGAGACCCCCAGTTTGAAGCCTGCCACTTGTATGGGCCAGCCCAAATAACACGGCTGGCATTGTCGTGCTGAAAGCAGCTCACGGACGCCCAACGTAGGAAGTCTAGCTACTAGTTGTATTTCCCTTTCTCTCAAAAAAAAATTACTGGTATGTCCCAAAAACAAAAGTTGCCTAACCCGTATAAAAAACTACTAGTTGTAGTTACTAACAGAAAACTCTACGAGTTGTAAACTCGTAGCTGTACTCATCGATAAACCTATTTTTAGAACTACATGAATAATTTTTTAAATTTCATGAACATTGAACTTTTTTCTCTTTCAAAACATAATTTTTTTTGAAAACATGGACACTTTTTCACAACATGAACATTTTTAAATTTAAAAGAAACATAACGAAGAAAGAGAAAAAATGAAGCTGAAAAGAAAAGAAGAAAGACAAAAACTGAAAAGAAACATAAACAAAAAACAAAAAAATAAGAAAATAGAAAAGAAAAAAATGATGGGGAAAACTGGACATGGCCTAAAAACAGAGTACTTCGGGGCATAGGGAGCAACTCCCTAATTTGCTGCAAAGAGCGGCAAATAGGCTTTGCCAACGAACAGGGTCGAACGAACATGGGCACTATCGTTGCAACTGGGCGTGTTCACGTGTTCGGGCTGTTGCTCATAGGCGTTGAATGAGCCCCTCCCGTGTAACTCTTATACAACCTCCGATCCATAATAAGTGTCGCAGTTTTGCACTAACCCCAGATCAAAACCGCTACACTTATCTTAAATCGAAGGGAGTATTATCTTTCTTCGGATCTTAAAATCCTCTGCAAATGCGGCCCAAAAAGGCACATTTTACTTTTTTATTTTTATTAAATCTAAAAAACAGTAGGTTCACATTTATTTGTAAAATGTAAGTTCAATGGTGTTAAACAATTGAACCCGTGTTTTTTTTGAACTTCATGAACATTTCTTTGAATCACAAGAAAAAATCGATCGAGATATTGGACATAAAATGCCACTATTTAAAAAGGAAAAAGGGCATTTTGTCGGTACTGGTTACCTCGTTTCGTTTTCTTGTTATTTGACTTCTTGGAATGGAATTCTTCTCATGATAGTCACACAAGCGAAGGAGAAGAGGATGAACTCGCCCTTGTATAATGCTCAAGGCTCTCGATAACGGGACATGAAGAATCCTTTTCTATTTTATTGAAATTTAATTTTACACAATTAATTTCACTTGGAAGGAGCATGAAGAGATTAAGGAGACTTTGTTCTCTTTTGAGTTTTTCTGGCTTTTTTCCTGGGGTCTCTTTCCCATTTAACAAATGTGTGGAATTGTGTGATCCCATGAACATTTTTTTCAAATAAATGAACAATTTGGGATGAAGACCTCCCTCGTTGTTATACATGCATTGCAACTTATCAGTGGTCTTCCAATTCAGGATGAGTAGAATGGCTATCTAGTAAAATCACAAAGAAAATGCACCTAACAATTCGGAATTTATCTAAATAAAACGATACACCTAATAAAAAAGGAATGGGGGTATATGCATTTATGCAGGTTGTTTGATATGCATGATTGTTTAGTGATGATTGTATATATTTTGCCGTCCGGCAGTGAAGCTTGTCACCAGCTGATGGCAGATTCCCCATTTTAGGCCGCGGACCAATGCCCAACGAGTACTTAAAAAGTCTCAAACAGTGAACTTATTTGCCGCTGACTTGTGGATCCAGTAGCAGAGCATTGGAAAATTGCAGAGCTTTGCCTTTTTCTCCTCTCAAAGCAACGAGTTGCGCACCCAAAAGTCAAAAAAAGCGCGCCTCAAAGCTTCATTTGTAATTTTCCAAACCCCAGGTTAATCAATCAACCACCATTTCGGCATAGTATGTGATACTTGCTACACACAAATATGCGTAAGCACCACCGGGTGTAGCAATTTCAGTCTGCGATAATGCGGAAACAGCGTAGCGTAGCAAGGGGAGCAGCGCCAATCTCGAGGACCGCCACTAGCTACCTAGACTGCTAGAGATCAGCTAGTTGCTGTTGCCGATCTCAGCCCGCGAGCGTGCAGGAGGTGTGGCCATGCACGGCACCAAGCACCGGATCACCACCGCCACCTCGTCGCAGCAGCAGCAGCAGCAGCTCGGCGGGGCAATGGGCGGCGGCGCTGACGGCTACGTGCACCGGCCGGCGCGGCCTGCACTTCGGCACGCCAAGCTCAAGATGCTCCTCGTTGTCATCGCCACCAACCTTGTCTCAGTGTACCTCTTCGCCGGCGCGTCGCTGTCCCTGAACATGCCGGCCTCGGCGCCTCGTATCCACCTCTGGGACTCCACGGCGCTCCTACGGGAACTCAACGCCACCCGCGACACGCTCTCCCTGGCGCGGGCGGAGCTGGCCTTTCTCCGGGCGCAGTGCGGGACGTCGTCCCTCCTCCTCGAGTCCGTCCTCGCCAAGCTCGGCGCCGTCCACGGCGACGAGCCGGCGGTGCAGGATTTCAACGGCTGGCTCGAGGAGCCTACGGGGGAGCTCAGCCTGGCCATCGAGCCGCACCGGCTCCCTCTCGGCTTCTCCGTCAACTTCGGCACCGACGAGCTTTTCCCGGGCCTGGGCTTCGCGTGCCGCAACTTCCAGGAGGAGCTCACGCAGTACATGACGTACAACGCCAGCGGCGAGTGCCCCGACGACGAGGCCCTCGCGCTGCAGCTCATGCTCAAGGGGTGCGAGCCGCTGCCGCGCCGGCGCTGCAGGCCGAGATCCCCGGCCAGGTACGCCGAGCCGAAGCCGCTGCCGGCGAGCCTCTGGTCGATGCCGGCGGACACGACCGTGAACTGGTCCCCGTACACGTGCAAGAACTACACCTGTCTGGTGGACCGCGCGCACAGCAGGGGCGGGTCGTACGACTGCAAGGACTGCTTCGACCTGGCCGGCAAGGAGCGGCGGCGGTGGCTCACTGACAATGGTGGTGCGGGGTTCAGCATCGACAACGTGCTGCAATCCAGGCCGCCGGGAACGGTGCGCATCGGCCTTGACATCGGCGGCGGGACCGGCACCTTCGCGGCGCGGATGCGGGAGCGGAACGTGACCGTGGTAACCACGACGCTGGACCTGGACGCGCCGTTCAACCGGTTCGTGGCGTCGCGGGGGCTCGTGCCGCTGCAGATCAGCCTCGTGCAGCGGCTCCCGTTCGCCGACGGCGTGCTGGACATCGTGCACTCCATGCACGTGCTCACCAACTCGGTGCCCGAGGCCGTGCTCGAGTTCGCGCTCTTCGACATCTACCGGGTGCTCAGGCCCGGCGGCATCTTCTGGCTCGACCACTTCTTCTGCCTCGGCCCGCAGCTCAACGCCACCTATGTGCCGATCATCCGTCGCGTCGGCTTCCGCCCGCTCCGGTGGAAGCCCAGCCCGAAGCTCGACCTGGGGCCGGAGAGGAACGAGTGGTACATCTCGGCTTTGCTGGAGAAGCCCACGACATAGATCGAGCCCCATGTCAATTTGTTGGTAATTTCTTGAATTGTTGCCCTGTTTTGGGAGCGTATAATTGAGACTAGTTGAATGCCCGTGCGTTGCCACGGGGGGTTTCATCATAAATGCAGGTGAATATCACTTGTGACTTGGAGATGCAAACAAAACACTGTTTGAATCAACTTTTTTTCAACGTCGACACTATCCAAAAGCAAGCGGTTTGAGTTAATCAAACTAATAGTCATGCTTGTCACCACTGCAATCTACTCCCTCCGTTTTTTAATATAAGATGTTTTAGCTAGCTCACATGTTGACTAGGTGCACACCCAAATAAGTGTACATACACACTAAAACATGTCTACATACATGTTGACACATGTGAATGTGGACAAAAACTAAAACATCTTATATTTATGAACGGAGGGAGTAGCAATCTTGAACGCACTGAATTACTTAGTGTAAGGCCACCTAGCACATTAGGCACATCTCTAAAGATTTGTGATCTAAAGACCGTACCAGAAATGAATCGCGTATTCGAATTTAGAACTCCCACTATTCGATAATCCACTGAATCCAAATCTGGATGAGCTAGGGTAACA
Organism: Poa pratensis; assembly: GCA_947311845.1. Classification (NCBI taxonomy): domain Eukaryota; kingdom Viridiplantae; phylum Streptophyta; class Magnoliopsida; order Poales; family Poaceae; genus Poa; species Poa pratensis. The sequence continues at coordinate 26,900,690 of CAMZMU010000051.1, read as the reverse complement.
TTAACTCCGGTGAGAATACAAGTAGAAGAAACAAATATTTTGTTCAAAAGATAGACAGTTCTGAAACAACATATACTGCTCCCCTATCCAAAGGAATACAATCTGTGCAAAATAGGTATATTTACTGCAAAATCAAGAAGAACAAGAATTTACATTACTCCAGTTTGTACTCCAGTTGTAGCATGACTGTTATTAAGCAGCCGAAAGATGTTTTGGACCCTCGTTCCATTAACCAAATGTACTGGAAAAACAAAATCGACAGTCACAGTAGTGATTACTGCGTGAAATACCTAACATAAACATAGAAATCCAAGCACATAATCTATGCAAATGAACGCAGGCCACACATAAAATAGAGTCAGATTAATAGAAGCAGAAACCTCATTACGAAACATTCAGTTAAAGATTCCATATGAATTCTTACCGATGGATTGTTCTGAAACTTTTTACAAATTATATTGTACATAATACCGGATCCAAAGTAGTAAAAATTAAAGTGGTGTGAACAAACACAAACAATGAATTACCGCATGTAGCCAAACAGCTCCCAGGTCGTTAATTGAGTGCAGCAACAGTGTGCTCAGAGGAATCAAAGCTGCGTGTATTAAAGAATTCGTGCGCTAGGTGAAGCTTTGCTCTGGATTTTTTTCTGTTCTCTAGCTTGCTATGTATTCAACAAAAGGAGGCCCGATATACTTCCTCAGCTCGTCCCTACTGTTGCTGCTAGCTGTGCTCTGCTAAATCTCTGTTCCTGCACAATTTTCAGAACAATCCATGGGTAATCAGCCAAATAAAACTTGTCGACGCAGCGTAGCGGCAAAACCAAACGGCGGTAGGGAGGTCACCTAAAGTTGGAGTTGTTTGGAGGGGAAGATGGAGAGGAACTGGTTGACAGCGATGCCGAGCTGCAGATCCCACCATGGGACGAGGAACTCCAGCTTGTTGTGGTTCTTCCTAGAGACCTGCAGCTGCACGATCCACAGATTGCTCGGAACCGTCCGCCCTCCTGCTGCAACAGAATCCACATCCCATCGACCCGTCAGAATTCAGAGGCCGATCGCTTGTCCAGCGCGTGTTACACATGGACACGCCCAGCTGAACCATGACACATGGGGCGATTGAGTCCAGAATCACAACGATGTCGGCCAGGCTCTGGCTTCGAGCTTGCCGATTCCTTTTTCCGTGAATTTCCATCTGTCCTCCAGATCGATCGTCTTCCTATCCTGCGCCTGGACTGGCATCGCTGCTAGAGCCGCCGATTCTACGACGTCGTCGAACGCAAAGATGAGTCCGTCACCCGTGGGCTGGGGGACGAGACGGGAGGGGTTGCGCCGCGGCGGCAGCAGCGGCTAGGGTTCGATGGGTGAGGTTGGAGACGATGGGTCAAGGAGTTGACTTTTTTCCCGGTGGCCTGTTTGTCTTGTGATGTATGTGAACCGGTAAGTGCGAACTGTGGGCGGTGGCAAAACCTGTAATATTTCCCAACTCACGGGGGTAAAATTGGAAAGTGAAAAACGGACCATCACCTGAAAACATATTATATAGTGCAAAATAGGTATATTTACTGCAAAATCAAGAAGAACAAGAATTTACATTACTCCAGTTTGTACTCCAGTTGTAGCATGACTGTTATTAAGCAGCCGAAAGATGTTTTGGACCCTCGTTCCATTAACCAAATGTACTGGAAAAACAAAATCGACAGTCACAGTAGTGATTACTGCGTGAAATACCTAACATAAACATAGAAATCCAAGCACATAATCTATGCAAATGAACGCAGGCCACACATAAAATAGAGTCAGATTAATAGAAGCAGAAACCTCATTACGAAACATTCAGTTAAAGATTCCATATGAATTCTTACCGATGGATTGTTCTGAAACTTTTTACAAATTATATTGTACATAATACCGGATCCAAAGTAGTAAAAATTAAAGTGGTGTGAACAAACACAAACAATGAATTACCGCATGTAGCCAAACAGCTCCCAGGTCGTTAATTGAGTGCAGCAACAGTGTGCTCAGAGGAATCAAAGCTGCGTGTATTAAAGAATTCGTGCGCTAGGTGAAGCTTTGCTCTGGATTTTTTTCTGTTCTCTAGCTTGCTATGTATTCAACAAAAGGAGGCCCGATATACTTCCTCAGCTCGTCCCTACTGTTGCTGCTAGCTGTGCTCTGCTAAATCTCTGTTCCTGCACAATTTTCAGAACAATCCATGGGTAATCAGCCAAATAAAACTTGTCGACGCAGCGTAGCGGCAAAACCAAACGGCGGTAGGGAGGTCACCTAAAGTTGGAGTTGTTTGGAGGGGAAGATGGAGAGGAACTGGTTGACAGCGATGCCGAGCTGCAGATCCCACCATGGGACGAGGAACTCCAGCTTGTTGTGGTTCTTCCTAGAGACCTGCAGCTGCACGATCCACAGATTGCTCGGAACCGTCCGCCCTCCTGCTGCAACAGAATCCACATCCCATCGACCCGTCAGAATTCAGAGGCCGATCGCTTGTCCAGCGCGTGTTACACATGGACACGCCCAGCTGAACCATGACACATGGGGCGATTGAGTCCAGAATCACAACGATGTCGGCCAGGCTCTGGCTTCGAGCTTGCCGATTCCTTTTTCCGTGAATTTCCATCTGTCCTCCAGATCGATCGTCTTCCTATCCTGCGCCTGGACTGGCATCGCTGCTAGAGCCGCCGATTCTACGACGTCGTCGAACGCAAAGATGAGTCCGTCACCCGTGGGCTGGGGGACGAGACGGGAGGGGTTGCGCCGCGGCGGCAGCAGCGGCTAGGGTTCGATGGGTGAGGTTGGAGACGATGGGTCAAGGAGTTGACTTTTTTCCCGGTGGCCTGTTTGTCTTGTGATGTATGTGAACCGGTAAGTGCGAACTGTGGGCGGTGGCAAAACCTGTAATATTTCCCAACTCACGGGGGTAAAATTGGAAAGTGAAAAACGGACCATCACCTGAAAACATATTATATAGTAGAGATACTTGTGTCAGGGAATTCAACAATAGCATACTACTGATGCATAGATTGTGTCAAAAATTTACATGGTTTGTGAAACATTTACAGAGAAATAATCTAGTAGTAATGCATTTGTTTCATAATAACATTTCCTGCTACGTACTGTACAGATGTTACCGGAGAGCTGTAACAGATGTGATGTGCTAGCAGGCTAGCAGCTCTGATGAGTTTATCAGCCAAAAAAAACAAGCAGCTTAATTTCGCCCAGAAAATTGCATCTACAAACGCTGATAAATACAGAGCTTATACCTGACGACTTTACATGATAAGCCACAGCTCTCAAAGCACAACCGAACCTGCCACCCAAAATTACCAGAGCACAACATGATCGCTGGGCAGAAATCCCTGCCGACGAAGGCAACAACTGACATGAAGTAACCACACAATCAAATTTATTTGGACTAAATTGTTCACAGAATAAAGCTCTCAGAACAATCCAAGCAAGTTAGGGTTCGTTACCAATAGAAGGAAAGCGATCCAAAGCCCGGATGGATTCTGTGCAGTAGTTGCGGAGGAGGAGGATGGCGACGACTACGATACGGGAATCCTTCCGAGGTGGCGTGACGGTTCGGTGATGCTGGCGTGGGAATCTGAGACGAATAGGGAAGCCAATCGCCGCTGGCTGCAGTCGTCGGGTGGAGGAAAACGAAGGGCAAGGGTGTAGTCGGGTTAATTTTGGTATTGTTGGGGTTGTTTCCGCATAATGGATGCGGGCCGAATGAGCAAATAGTAACAAGCTAGTGTCGGCCGCATTTAGGCCCAGAGCGCAACGGCCTAGAGTATATTGTCAGCCTTACGAGTTGAGCCTCCAGTACACTCGAAAAAAAAGAGTTGAGCCTCCAGTTCTAAAAAAACAAAAACTAGTTGCGCCTCCACACACAGAAAGAAAAAACTACTCATCAAAAGAAAAGAAAAAATCTTTACTACTCTCTCCGTCCACAAAAAGATGTCTCAATTTTGCCTAAATGTGCATGTATCTACATTCTAAAGCATGTCTAGATACATGCAAATTTAGACAAACTTGAGACATTCTTTTATGTACGGAGTGAGTATTATAAATGGGAGTTGGTGGTACATTGGTAGCTCGTCAAGTCGTCATGTTCTGTCATTAGCGATAAGCAGGTCGATAATTACCCGCCGATGCCACCGAGAAAATATCCCTTTCGAGTGACGGAGCCTATCAGAACGCCCCCGAAATTCACTCATCCTCTCCCATTCTTTCCCGGATTCATGCGCGACGGAAGAAGCCGAATCGCAATCTCGCCGCGTTCATCGACGAGGTCGAGCGCCCGCACGCCGCCCCTCCTTGGCGTCCGCCGCTCAGCCGCCTCGGCCGACATCTTCGCAGTTCAGGCGGATGTCCCTTCTGGTCCACCCAGACAAGAACCCTTCCGCCGCCGTCGACGGCGCCTTCAAGATCCTCCGCCGCGTGTACAACCCCCTGACCACCGCCGCCACCCAGATGCCTAGGTTAAACGACGCCAACTCCAGGTGCAGGACGGCCGCCGCTGCCGCGTGCTCCAGGTCCTCCAGGCCGGCGGATGCCAACACCGCGGGCTCAAGGTCCTCCTGGCCGGCCGCGGGAGAGAAGAAACATAGATGAGTAGTCTCAGCATGCTCTCCTTGCCTGTGCAGCCAAGGCCAGACAACAGACCGAGCTTGATGCATGAATTTCATCATGGGAAGAGAGATTTCGAGCATGCCGTTGAGCAACAGGTTTGTTGCAGCATTCAATTGCTAAACGTACTGCATATATAATGAACCTTTGCTTTGCTTTGCCTGCATATATGATGAAGTTAACACTCACCCATACTACTACAGTCTGTGCATTTTCAGTATAGAAATCTTCAGGCTTCTCAGGGGCTTTGTGCAAATTTCTGGGTCTTTCTGTAATTTTCTTTTCCCTTTGGACCTGGCTGTAATTTGTACTGAGTTTCCTGTAATTTGGGTCGGTTCCTTCCTCAAAAAAAAAAGAAATCTACCTTCTGATATCATATTATTTCATATCGGATAAAGTGAATCGATGGCATCTTCAATGGGATTGTTAGTGGTGGACCGAAGTACGAGGTTGCATCAACATTCGCTCCACTTCTTTAGATGGTAATCCCCTTCCCTCCTCTACTAACATTTTGCTGTCCAATGCAAATTTCTGAGATTTCTTCTTATTTCAGGTGAACGCCAGCAAAATTGTTCATCTTGTCGGTTGAGAAAGCAGTGAAGGTAAGGTTTGGCGCTATCTGGAATCCAGCGTATGCAGCAAATGAATGACAGACTGGCTCGTGGGACTAATGATGTTTTCGCTCTGGTTTCCTGAGTGTCAGCTAAGTTGCAACAGACTGATAGTCTGAATGAACAATTTTGATATTCTGTGTACATTCAACTTGGCCAAGCTAAAGTGCCAATCTGGAATCCAGCGTATGCAGCAAATGAATGACAGACTGGCTCGTGGGGCTAATGATGTTTTCGCTCTGGTTTCCTGAGTGTCAGCTAAGTTGCAACAGGCTGATAGTCTGAATGAACAATTTTGATATTCTGTGTACATTCAACTTGGCCAAGCTTAATTGCCAGATGTAGTAAATGTACAATGCAAAAAATCTGAATGATATTTTCTAGAAAATTCTGGTCAACAAGTACATCACGTTAAAGTGAAAAATCTAAACACTATGAGCACGCTGACGCTCTACATTTGAGTTCATGTTCAATTGGTTTGCCTGGCACGTCAATGTCCAAGATGACCATAGCGTCAACTACATGCATGCATTTCCGGGCCGCCAAGACCTGGTATCGGGTGTCACACGATGCCAGTCACCTTCAAGTGCACCTGCACCGAGGCGGCTTTTGGTTTTCACAGTCTGGTCTGTCTTTTGTTGTTCCTATTCTGGAACTGGAGTCCAGAAAACTGGGGATGCTGGGGAACAAAACCATTTTTTGGTTAATTCATCTCATCTTGCTAGGTTTACAAGATGAAGATGCAAGATGTGTATTTATAGGGAGCATATGAATAACCTTCATTCATATGGCATGTCTTTGAAAAGTAAACTTAAACCGTTACTTGGCCATCACTTAACACACGAGGATCTTTTAATTTGGGCCTTTTTAGCTACGGTGAGGCATCAAATATAGCCAACTTGTTCAAATTTACATCGTCCAATTTATTTATAATCGAACTTTCTCAATTATGTTTGATTGATTCACAATTTTTTCATTCTTTTACTTATGTTTATCAGGTCCAGAGACAGGAACCAATTACCAAGATGTCTTTCCTAGGCTGATGCAAATGGAGCTTGCAATCAGATTTTTTTTTTATGCTTGTAATCAGATCCAAAGGAATAATGAAGCTGGAGCTGTCAAATTGATGAAAGCAGGTGCAACCATATCTTAGGCTTAAATTTTTTGAGATGCATATGGACGTGGGACTCTACTCATTTTTACATATATTTCATATACACTTTGAATGATCCAGGTACACGTTTCTTTTGCGTGTGTGTGTGTGTTAATTTTGTCCCAAGACTCCGTGCTTTGTCTCTATAAGCATTAGTTAGTGTTTGCTGCCAAGTTAGTCGGTTATTAGGGGATATCGTTTTGTGGATTTATTTTGTTACTACTGTTGTATGGCTACTTCCGATCTCTTTCTACCTGAACATGTTGAGCGGAGTGCCACAAAATATAAAGCAGAATTGAGTTTGCGGCCAAAGTTCCAAGCCATATGATATACTAATTGAGAAATTTCTGCCATACTACAGACTTATGGTTTTAAGATGCCATGTATGCAATGTGCGGTTTAGACTTTTTATGACAAAGCTGACATATCTGAACAACTGGTTTTAAATGCATATATGTAAATAGACCATATGTCGTAAATGCTTATTTTTCATTGCAAAATGAATGTATTATAGCTCAGCTGAAATGATCGAATATCTCCTTGGCACAAAAAACAGATCCAGGCTGAATAAAACTGACATTCTTGTTTCTAAATATGCTTATATGTAGGTCTGGTTTCCTCTAACCTGCATTTTGATCTTTTACACTTTTTTAGCTGGCATTTTATCGTGGAAAGATCTAGAGTTATAGGTCGTCCCTGATGGAAAAGCTTCCTGTGACATGTTCGAACATGTTTGTGAAGGAAGGAGTTGTTCATTGGATTCTGGTACATGCACATCTAAACCTTCAAGAAGCAGCCGCCGTCGCTGTAGTACTATTATTGCTGATAAATATTCCTTCGATGAACCAAAGGGTTTATACTGTTGGGAATATGTCAATTTCTTATCTATGGCAATGGGCGAAAATTTGAAAACTGTGTGCTTACGTTGATCTACATTAATTAGACAATGCACACTGCTCTCGAATGTACAGTTGCTTTGGACAAAATAATTGTAGTGATTTTGTAACAAAAGGTGAAACAACAGAGATTGCAAACACCGCCAATCTGGGTCGTGTTTACAAACTTGAATGACCTTTTTGTTTTCCCTTTTATCTTACCATTTCAACACATATATGTGGAGGCGCGAGACGACTTTTTCATGGAGACATGCCGAGACAAGTGTAGAGACATCACGTGATTCAATTGGCATGTGATGCCAGAGCGAGTGTTATGTGAGCTTCTACATCACTGGGGTGATTTATATGGAACATTTTTTGACTTGGAAGACATATCCATGATATGAGCAAAGTGAATTTTTTTAAAGAAAAAGAGATAATTGTTGCTTTCTATGAACATTATGTCAATTTATAGCTTTTAATCGAATTAAATTTTAGGAAAACTGGAATTCTATTGCTTTTTGTAATATTATGTGGCTATACTTCTTTCTTGGAAGCATGTTTTTTTATTTGTAGCAAATAAAATTGAGAACCCGTAGCACCGCACGGGCATTCAACTAGTACTACTAGTTGGGCAGGTGTAGCTCGAAATAGATTTTTGTCCCACTTTATAAATAAATTTCAAAACAAACGATGGTTCCTTGCTTGCGTGTCAGCCGGCCCAAAGGCCCATCACCTCACGGTTCGTACAGTCTCTTTCTTCTCGTCATTTCGTTCCACTGTTATTGATGTAGGAGAGAATTCCTTATCTGCCTTCCTTAAAATTGTGTTCCCTATTTGGCCCTAAAAAAAATCTTCCCTATTTGACATCTTAAATTGATTTATTTCCTAATATGTCCCTCTAGTACATTTTGAGCACTGCCGGTGTTAAATAGGAACGTGAAAAGACTCTCTTGCCCCCAATAAATTATGTGGTAAAGAAAAATTCCAGCGGAGTCCGACCGCGCCGTGGATGTCGGCCTCGTCGTCGCCGGCGGCCGGGCGAGCCGCGGCGGAGCTGGCCAACCACCGCCTCGGACGCGTCAATCCGCAGGTTCGCGCCGCCAGTGGTCCTCCGTCGACCCCGTGGGGTCGTTCGTCGCCGGCGGCCTGTGTGCCGGGCGAGCCGCGGCGGAACTCCGTGTCGCGCTGGCCAGCCACCGCCCTAGGACGCGTCAATCCGCAGGTTCGCGCCGCCGGTGGTCCTCCGTCGACCCCTCTCACCACGACCGCCGCCGTTCGCGCCGCCGGCGACGCCTCGATCTCGGCCGCCGGAACCTTGGGAGAAGAATGGCGGCACCGGCGGGGAGGAGTATATGGTGGTTTTGGCCGTCGACCAGGGAAGGCAGAGCTGCAGCCGTGTCCAGCAGCCGGAGCTGCGGTCGAGATCGAGGCTTGCGCGGAGGAGGTTGCTACGCCCGGGGCGCCGGTTGGCCGGGCGCGCAGGAGATCGAGCTCGTCTTCTAGCAGCTGGAACAGAGGCCGTACAGAGCAGGGGAATCTGGAGCAGGGTGGCCGGTGCTCCTCGTCCGCATCCATTCCCGCGTCCGGGACCAACGGAACAGGGCCGAGCGGACGAGCCACTCGTCCGCATCCATTCCCGCGCCGGCCGCCGCGGCCTGGCCCACTCCGTCCGCCGTCCGTCGCTGGGTTGGATGTTGACTCGGGAAGGGATACAAGGGAGAGAGAAAGTTTTTATTTTATTTTGAGAATGGATCGATTGGGTCTGGACGGGTTTGCTCAATCGCTCGTTCCATCCGTTAGATCAGGGAGGGTAGTTTGGTCCAATAAAATAAAAAGTGACGGCAAAACATAACGGCATAGACGGAAGGGCCAAATAACGAAAGAAATGAATTTTAGGTGTCAAATAGGGAAGAAAATTATTTTTATGGCCAAATAAGGAAGACCATTTTAAGGAAGGGCCAAATAAGGAATTCTCTCTTGATGTAGGATGGAGCAAACTTGCGTTTTGCATTGAGTTGGGAATAGTTTGAGATAAAACCATAGTTTTTGTTAGGTTTTTTAGTTAATTTTCTTTGCTTTGTGTAGCTTAGTCTGGTGTAGACTCTAGTTTTTACTGGACTGAATTGGCCTAAGACAATATGGTGTGAAACCGTTGTAGGGTGGATTCAGACTGACTGGCTTCATTTAACTCCTATGTCGTCGCCTTCCCTCTACTCGCGCTCTACATTCCGCCATCTGCAGATCAACTTTAACCGAACGCTAGGTGAACTTTGACCGAACTAGGGCTACGGGACACCGCTGGTTGAATCTCCCACCACACTACCACTGTCGGCCGGAGCTCCTGTCACGAAGTTGCCGCCTTCCCCTCTCCCACGCTGATGACTTCTCACCTCGTCATTCAAGATGCCACCAATTTTGATCTATCTCAGCCGCGACGGTTTTGAATCGCCACCGGCCCATTGCAACACTAGTACAGAAAAGCTATTCTGTGGCGCACCATTTTTCTATTCTGTGGCGCATTGGTGGTGCGCCACAGAATAGTCGCCACTAAATAAGCTATTCTGTGGCGCACCCCACTCACCATGCGCCACAGAATAGGGTGCGCCACAGAATAGTTCTGGGTGCGCCACAGAATTACTGTGCCGTATTGTACCCGTATATTACCAGAATACAAATACCAGTATAATACCAGAATACATGTGTATTTCATATTTACACAGATATAACAGAAACAGGGATATATTTTCACAGATACATATATCAAAACAAACACATTACTAATATATGTCTCATCACAAGTTGATACAAAAGTGCCGAAGTTTTACACAAGTGTTGAGATATATACAAAAGTTAATCGATCGTTGCACACGTTACAAATGAAGTGTTCACCGCCTACACTAGGATCGAATAGATTACATCTCGGCGTTGACGGTGAGCAAAAGCGGGAGCACGACGATCTCATGTAGCGAGCGGTGCGAGCGGCGGCGGGAATGGTTTGCCGTCTTTCTTCGTCATCCACGCCCTGTTGTCCTTCTGCAACTTTAGGCGTTCTTCGATTTCTCTCTGATGCAACCCTGTAGATGGAGATAGATATATATTTGGTTAATAATATCAATAGAGTATGCATGCATGACCTTTGCTACATGAGATCGTCCATAATATCAATAGAGTATGCATGCTTCGTCCCTCATATCGTCGGGCCAAAAGTCCATGTTCTGTACTCTTGCTTGCTCTTCGATGCTCATGCGCTTAGCTGCGTCGCCCGACATGTTTGAACTGCATTAAAAAGAGGCAAAAAGTTAGTATGACAAATATAAGAGAAAAAAAAACACCTAACTAAGTACTAAGATACTCCGGCCCATGCATTAGTCGCAATACCCCATATGTCCTATTTTTAGCAAAGTCATGCCAAATTTCACGAAAAAATTCGGCATGACCTTTGCTAAAAAAGGGACATATGGAGTACCCGAAATTGCCGGAACGGAAGTTAATCGACGTTCCGGCAATCTCAAGGGCCTCTCGGGGGTACCTGCAACCATTTCCAAATTAAAAAAAAACACAACTCCACGACACGATGGTCGGAGCTCTTTTTCGCATCTCACCTCAAAAAGAAAGAGAACAACGTTGAGCTAGGTCCTTCCCAACTTCCTGCATATATACGGAAAAACAATATATTAGTTTACAAATGAAGTGCATTTCAAAAATACAACAAGATAAATTAACCTAGCTAGCACTAGCAAGCAAGCAAGCAAGCCTAAACTAAATCTACTCTAAAAACAAAAGAATCTAGATACTAAATGGTGGACAGAATAGAACTTCATTTGTTTGAGTTTGATGCACCTGATCTACATTAGCTTGCTGTTCAAATTCAAGCAACAAGAGAGGGGGCTGAACATGGACAGTGGATATTTCATTTACTGACTGAGAGCAGGGGCGCGATCTACTTCTTGCTGCTGACGGCCAAAAGGAGGCGCATAAAAAAAAGTACTCCGCTTCCGGCTAACTGCCGCCGTCGCCCCCCGCTGCCGGCGGCTGGTCACGCACACAGGCCACAGCCCCATCCCCATGCTCAGTCGCCGCCCAAGTTTGTGAGCCAGAGAGACGAGAGACAGCAAGAAACCTGTTCGTCTCGCTGCTCTGTGCTCTCGCACATGAGTACACGACGCTTCCAGGTTGAAAAAAAAGAACGTATGGTTCTTATGGGCTGGACTGGTGGAACATACTACAGGGTAGTAAAAATATTGGTTTTTGCTGGGGGGGCGACCGCCCTTTTCGCCCCCGTGAAGCTCCGCCGTTGGTCTAGACGATGGATTGGAGCTGGAGCTGGTGGACGGCAAGGTGCAGGGCGGCGAGGGGTTCGAGGAGAAGGAGGCGATGCAGGTGTGCCAGATCGCGCCGCTCTGCATGCAGCCGTTCCCGGACTCGAGGCCGGCCATGTCCGACACCGTGCGGATGGTCACCATGAAGACCGACCAGACCATCCCCGCCGACCAAGCCGGCCTTCCTCGGGCAAAACACAAAACCGAGCACCTCGGGCATTTTCACAAACACCTTGCAGGTGTGAAGGGGAGGGAGGGAGAGGGAAGGAAGAAGGAGACCAGGGAGGAGGAGGGGTCACCTTTGGTGCGACGGCGGCGGTGTAGACGGCGGCGGTGTCGAGGGCGTTGCGCCGTGTCCAGACGGCGGCGTCGAGGTGGGGGCGGTCGGCGTCGAGGCGTCGAGGTGGGGGCGGAGAGGCGAGTTCGGCGACGGCGGGGGAGTTGGGCGGCGTAGGGGAGGTCGCGGGCTGCCGGCGGCGAGGTCACGCGCAGGGTTGGGAGGGGGCGGCCGGCGAGGGCGAGTTCGGCGACGGCGGGGGCGGTTTCGTGCGCGTGGAGAAAGAGAGAGGAATAGAGAGGAAGGAGACGGCCGGGCGCGGCCGTGCGAAATTTGTCTACGTCAAAAACTTCTGTGGCGCACCTAGCTGGTGCGCTACAGAATACGCGTATTCTGTGGCGCATGCGCCCTGGTGCGCCACAGAATAAGCTTATTCTGTGGCGCATGGGCCTTGCTGCGCCACAGAATAAGCTTATTCTGTGGCGCATGGGCATGGCTGCGCCACAGAATAAAGCCCAAAGTGACTGACCCTCGCGTGGGTGTGGGGCCCGCGCATATTCTGTGGCGCACCTCTTCCAGTGCGCCACAGAATAATCTTATTCTGTGGCGCACAAGTAAATAATGCGCCACAGAATAAGAGTATTATGTGGCGCATCTGCACAGGTGCGCCACAGAAGCTTATTCTGTGGCGCACGGCTATAAGGTGCGCCACAGAATAAGCTTCCATAGAATTGGGTTTTCCTACTAGTGCAACCAACGCCGAACACTCTCCGTGTCCATGGTCTGAAACTGACGTGGTATGTTGCACGGCAGTGCTAAACGGGGTAGCTTGAGTAGAGGAGTGGGAGCAGCGTACTGCAGCGTCGGCATCCGGAGGCGGATTGTGCCGAAGCACTAAGACACCGTGTACCTAGGTTCGGGGCCCTCGCGGTGGACGTAAAACCCCTACTCCTGCATGATCTCTCTACTATCGGTGGGCACAGTACAATGGTGCTCCTCGAGCTGTTCGGGAAGCTCTCCATGGCTCTAGCTCTAGTTTTTTATCGGGGGTGGAAGAGATGAAGTGTTGAGTACCCTCTACTTGGGTGCCCAGACAGCCTTATATAGGCCCGGCTGTCTGACTTACAGGCAGGGCCGGCTGGTCAACTCAGCTGGTCACGTCAATCACATCAGTCTAATCTGCTACAGTGTCGGTCTTGTCTCCTTAAACCCTGCGGATCCTCTCGGCGGTCGGCTTGCTGCCCACGGCCAGCTGCTCTCGACCAATGGGAAGGTCTGACTTTGGCACCCTAGCCGCCTAGAAACCGTTGGGGGGGGGGGTGTAGGGTTGCAGGGTAGATCCCCTTTTGCCCATGCTTGCTAGGGGTAGACGGCCAGCTGGCCGGGATCCCGTGTCTTCACTGGTCTTGTCGGTATGGGAGCTGCGGATAACCGTGGACTGGCGCTCCATCTCCTGCTCTTGCTTGCTTGATGATCACGGCGGGCCGGCTGCGCTCGGGGCAGACGGTCCGTTCGAAGGAGTGGGCGGGGCCGGCTGCGCTCGGGGCAGGCAGTCCCACCAGAGAGAGGGCAGGTAGGCCGGCTGCACTCGGGGCAGGCGGTCCTGGCTAGCCTCTCGCACCCGGGCGGGGCAATCGTGTAGCACTTGATTTTGCTTTGAAAAGTTCTTCTGTGGGCTTGAGCCACCCGGGAGTCATCCCCATGACACTAGCCCCCGAACACGTTGGAGCATTACGGCCGGCTACGGCGAGGAAGGCTTCTGTGTGTTCTTCGAAACTAATCTTGAGTGTTCGCCGGCTAGGATACGGAGCGTCGAACGCTCTGTCGATCCTGCTGAGGTTGCTGACGTAAGTGATGACGTCTACCCGTCCCTTCCGTCTGCAACGCGGCCACCCAGCAATCGAGACGTCTCCTCGGCTTCGGCGCTGGATCTTCTGCGCCGAGGGAGACGGTTGCGGGATCCTCTGTGGATGGAACCGCCGCCCACGACAGGCGAACATGCACCACATGGCGCGAGTAGTGGGGGCAGTTGTGGGAGCCGAGCGGGCGGTTCCCGCCTATAAATTTGGGGCGGAGGCTTCGGGGGATGGATTCGCTCCCTCCCCCCTCTGTTCTTCATCTTCCCGAGCACGCCGCCGGTGCCGTTCTCCTCTTTTCCCCAACTCCGGCGACCTCACGCCCTTGTTCGAGGAAAGGAACGACGGTAGCGACCACGGGCCACCCCCATTCAACGCCAGCGACGAGGAAAGACCCCTTCGCCACGCTGGATTTCGAGATGGCTGGGGAAGGCGACGGCGACTGGCGGGGCTCGTGTGTGACCGCAGAGGAGCTGTCAAAGCTCCAGATTGATGGGTACGTCGCGACGGCGACGACGGTGGGGATGCGGGCCACCGACGCCGGCGAGAAGATCCCGGCACCGAAGCCGGGCGAGTGGGTGGTCTTCTCAGACCACATGGAGCAGGGATTCGGGCTCACGGCGAGCCCGTTCTTCCACGAATTCCTGGATTTCTTCGGCCTGCAGCCGCACCATCTGGGAGCCCACTCCATCGCGTAGTTGAGCTCCTTCGCGGCTACGTGCGAGGGATACTTGGGCATCTGGCCCAGCCTCGACCTCTTCTGCCGGTTGTACCATCTGCACGGCCGGTTCAAGTCCGGCCAGAAGGGCGTGTTCATAGATTGCGGCTGCGCGGTGGTCTACAAGCGGACGGACACATCGTTGCCGGCTGTGAAGACCCCCGAGACGGTCAAGAACTGGCAGCGGACGTACTTCTACGTCCGCAACTTGACCGCTGAAGATCATGTGAACCTGCCGTCCTTCTCTCCCGGCGGCCCCGACGAAGCTGAACTGTGGCACGAAGCTGCGCGGCGACAAGGCCAAAGTGGACAAGATGGAGGACCGGCTGGCCCAGCTGGCCGAGGAAAGCTCGAGGCGAAGGACCTCGTGATGTGTTGGCTCTCGCGCTGGGTGGCGCCCCTCCAGGCCAGGTTGTTGGATGTATGCCCAAAAGGCAATAAAGTTTAACATCTGATTCGTAATTATACTTCATGATTCTATGCTATAACTGCGGTGACTCCTGAATATGTGATTCCGAAGAAAACTCACTCGCACGTGTAGAGACATGAACAAAATAAAGTATACCCTAGTCTTGCCTTTTAGACTAATTCGTTGATTGCTAGAGACCACGTTTTCCTGGTCTAGGACATTGTTTATGTCAGCATCAATGAGTGGCATATTGTTGGTGGAAACAATATAGCCGGGCAGACCCAAATCGTTGATATGCTAAGAAGATTCCAAAGTATCTTTTGTCCTTAGTGCAATATCGCAGATGGTTATTATATGACATGTCCTTAGACCATGAGGTTATTAGGGTTATATATACTGGAAGAATTACTTTGGTACTGTCAACACCATGGCCGTAACTGGGTGGTAAAACGACAGTCACTGGGTGATTCCCAAGGTGTGCATAATATCTAATGTTCCAAGATGGGAAATTACTACTCTGTCAAAAGAGATACTTCCAGGGCCCACTCGGTATGTATGATATCCAATATGTTCTGCAGACAATGCATGATGAAGTTACATCATGTGGGATATCGGATTACGATAACGAGAAAAGGAAATTTACCGGTAACGAAATAGACGGAGATATAGTGAATCAGGGATTGATTCATGGAAATATCAGGAATACTTTATCTCGGGTAATTTCAGTATCGCGAGTAATGGGAATGACGAATTAATAATCAACAGGTTCAACAGAGTGTCCTTCGCATAACGGTAGCAGTTATTCAGGTAGCCCATGTACCTGACCCTGGCCGGTGATTAGATGGAAACATCTAATTATAGCTACATGTTATCGAACCTGTAGGGTAACACGCTTAAGTCAGTTTTAGTTTGTTGTGTATATGGTTGGTCTGGATACCAGAGAGTATCACCGGAATGGTTTCTGTGTGGTAGATAATATCTTTATCAGAGAGATTGGATTATGCAGACACTAGGTGTCTCGGAGTAATAGAAATAGTTTCTATCACTAGTCGGATTTATTCTGAGGGTTTATATAAGAGGGAAATATTTATCCGGAGTATTTTGTCAGCGGACACTAGGTGTCCCGGATCATGTAAAAGTGTTTTATATGATAAGTAATTAATTCGGGAATATTCTGTAAAAGGAAATATTCAAATAAGAATTAATTAGACAAAATATTAGTTAATTAAATATTAATTTATTTAATTAATTAATATTTATTGGAAAAATATTAAATAAATTGGAGCCCACCGAAGGGGGCTGCCAAGTGGGCCCATGGGCCCACTAGGCAGCCGCACCCGACATGGGGCGGGCCAAGGCGCCTTGGGGGGAAGTTCCCCCCCATGGCCGAAACCCTAGATGGGCCAAAAGGCCCATGGGGAGGCGGTTTGGGGGGGGGGGGTCTTGTTGGACAAGGACTCCTCCCCCCAAACCGAATTGGGTGGGGGCTTTCCCCTTTCCCAAGTCGACTTGGACTAGGGGAAAGCTTTCCCCTTCCCCAAGTCCCTCCACCCCTCCAGTTGGATTACAGGGAACCTCTAAATATTTAGAGGGATCCTCCCAATTAGATCTAGATCTAGATGTCTAATCTCTCTCTCCCTCCTTCTCTTGTGTTCAGATCTCCACCTTCATATACACCAGCGGTGAGTGCTTCAAGTGTGGACAGCGAAGCCCTGCTGAACTAGATCATATGTATGCGTGCGAAACTCATAGGGGTGATCCGTTGAGAAACAGTTGACCCTTTCTCACTCTGTTGTATCAAGGCAGGACGCGAGGAGTCTACGACATTCTCTCGGCTTGGCTTAGCCGAGGAGTTCTTCCACATGCTTTATCAACGTCGTCATCGACATCTCTTCCGCTTCAACGGTGTCGGTAACGATTTATAGTTAGATCAAATATGCATGTCTTGTCACTTGTATCTTCATAGTAGATCTTGGCTATTGCGCTGTAGTGGCAAATTTTTTGTTTTCCATGCACGTAACCCAAAACAGGTCACACAAGATCTGCCAGATGTCTGGCCGGTTCGACCCCACCCGGGTGTCGACGAAGAACTACCGGCCGGAGACCCTGGACGCCTGGCTCTGGCTCGTGGCCAAGGAGCGATCCCGAAGAAGTGGGGCTTCTCGCGGGCTCCCTACGACACAAGCATCCGCCGCCCAAGGTTAGGACGCCTCCTGGATGTTGCATTTCCATATGTTATTGCTTTATGTGTCTCCGATCCGGCTGACAGTGTTCATGCTGGCCGCGCAGCTCTTCGCGGCCCAGCTGGCGGAGGATGCGGAGGCCGCCGAGGAAGAGGCGTCCGAGGAGAACGTCGCGCCGGTTGCTCGTGGTAAGCCGGGTGAGCCAGTCCATTCGCTTGCTGAAGATAAACCCCACGAGATTATTCACATCGCCGACTCTGATGAGAGTGCAGAGACCGCGGAGTCGTCCGCCCCCTGCTCCAAGCGGGCAAAACCGGTGGAGCCAGCCGGCCAGGCGGGGAAGGCCGACGAGGTCGTGGAGCCGGCGAAGAACCGGCAGAAGAGGAGGCTTCCTCCCAACATCAACTCGTAAGTCTTGTTTCCTGATTCCTGTTGCCTCTGTTCTTCCTGTTCCTTCTCGTGGCTGAGGCTTGACATTTTTCTGCAGCCCGCCGAAGTCCTTGGTGGGCGCGGGGGTCGTGAAGCCGAACGTCACCCCGACGGTTGAGGGTCGAGGGAAGACCGGCACAGGGGGGACGGCCGACCAGTACCCCCTGCCAGATGCTGGTGCTGTGGAGGCGGGACTTCAGGGCGGCCCGGCGGAGCCGGCCGCCGGGGGCGGCGAAGCTGGTGGTGGAGGCGGCAAGGCTGGTGACGGCGGCCACGTCGTGGCGGAAGAGCCGCCAAGGCAGGAGGCCCGGGTGGAGGAGGTGGTCGCGCCGCAGCCTGCTGCGACCGGGGAGCCGGCTTCCACGAAGCGAGCCCCGCCTCGGAAGGCGCTCACGACGAAGAGGCCTCCGGCGTCTGCGGCGTCTCCTTCGAAGGCGGTCGTGCCTGGTGATGCATGTAAAATGCATACATGAACTTTGCATTATTTTATTCATATTTGCATCATATAAGGGTTATATCATTGATTTATAATGATTTTGGGAATAATTCACAAGTTCCCCTATTTATTTGGAATTAACCCTGTTTTCCAGAAAACGTCTTTTTTAGTGTTTCAGACTTTCCGGGAGCTTCGGGACTCCAAAAAGGGCAAGGTCAGAGCACGGTTCAGAATTTTCGAGACGAACGCAATGGGCTTAAAATGAAGACCAGAAGCCCAACCAGCTGGAAATGAGAGGGCCCCACGCGGCCTAAAATCCTGGCCGCGTGGGCCCACCTATTTTCCTCGGAGCTCCGTGCCGTCGATCTTTGCTCCACCGACCTAGTCGTGACCTAAAAACGCCTATAAAAATAGTCCCCCAAGGAGTTTCGCGAGGAGGCGGCGGAGAAACACAAAACCAAGAAACAGGAGACAGAAGGCTGCCGCCGGAGAAGATCGGAGGGGGGAAACGCCCCGGAATCACCTCCGGAAGGCTCCTCCATCCCCCCTCCGGAAGTCTCCATCATCACCACCGTGAAGACCAGCACCATCTCCATCACCATCTTCGTGATCCACTTCATCCCCCTCATAGTTTGAGATTGTTCGAACCCTAGCTATTGTCTAAGTACTATTCTACATGTTTGTGAATTGTTACTTGTCATTGTTTAGTGGGGAGATTATATTTTCAGATTGTGTTGTATCACTTATACCATTGAATCATACCATGTCTTCGCGTTGTGAGTAGTTCTCTCATGTTCCTGGGGGCATAGGATGGATTGTCAATGATTTCTACTTAACATGTATTGAGTATTTGGTCAAGTTTTTATCTTTTATGATTGTCTTGATGTACAATGTATGAAGTGCACCATACATTGAGTAATGCATGAAGGTGTTTCACACTAGTGTAATGGATTGAGGGAGACTTGGGAGGACACGTAAACCCTTGACCGAGTCATGAAGTTACATTAGGAGGGGATTTATATCGGGGACCTTAGAGTGTAATGCTATGGTGGGACTTTTTGTCTTAATAACTCTTGTGCAGTCATTTACTTGGCCACATGATCCATCATAAGGGGTTTAGTTTATTTATTTAGCTACACCTAATTATGGCTCCGTCCAAAGAAGATTAAAACTTGACAAAATGTTTACCTTGTTGTTCTAGAAATATTTTTGCCATGAAATCCATGTAGCCCTTGGGAACGTTTTCCACGCATAAGAAACACCACTCAAGCTTGTCCTCTTGCTGCATAGGGATTGGGCTTTCTCTCTCTTTGAGAGCTTTCACTCATCATATTTTATTTTCAGCTTTGCATTCTCTACACCAAAAAACCCAAAAACACTTGCATCATTTTAGTTTGTCTAGTGCATAGATAATAAGAGAAGTGACACTCTTATTTGAGAGGATAAATACTTATACCTTCTACTCCTCGTGGGATCGATACTAATACTTACACAGCGAAGACTTCAACGATCTCCTGCACTTGGGAGTCATCAAGACAGTTTTCTGGCGCCGTTGCCGGGGAGTGTAGCGCTTAAGTTTTTATTCTTGTTTGCACTAGATATTTATTTTCAGTTTTGCATTTAGTTTAGTTTTGCATACATCCATATATCAAAAACACAAAAAAAAATTAGAAAATGGAAAATACCAAAAAAACTGTTCCTGAGATAATGAATCTTTACTATGAATATATGAAAGCTTCTAAAATTGATGAGGAATTTAGAGAGTCAAGTGAACGGAAAAGACTAAAAGATTTCATGGAAAGTTTAAATTATATTGCTGGAGAGTGGCTTTTATTCCATAATAATACAACTTGTTGCTTTAAACAGAGAAAAAGACACTTTGGATTTCAATGTAAGTTCCATGAAGAACATGTCATAGCATCTTACAATACTAATGATTACACTCATTTAGAGATGGAACAAGTAGAGGAATTTGTTACTTATTATGCATCTAATGAATTGCACACCTTTGCTAATGAAAATAAAACTTGCCCTAGAGTTAAGAGATTTGAAGGAAAGGTCACTTCTATTCTTGAATATTGCATAGCCCAGTTCTCTCAAAATATTTATGCTATTGATTATTATGAGAAGGGAAAGGTTCCCCAAGAAAGTACTGATGTTTTGCAGGAAGAAGATGATGAAAACATAAGCTTGGAAGAGGAAGAATGTGAAGAAGTGGATAAAAACCTAAGCTTGGGGATGCCCATGCAATCTCAAGAGGATGATGGAAATGATGAACAGCTAGAGAATGAAGAGTTGGATCTCCCAACTTCACCATCAACAAATGATAGTAACACTCAAACTCAAAAATCTTTTGTTATTTATGAGAATCCATGTTATGATGAGTGTGAAACTGAAAATGCTATGGTCCTATATGATAACCCATGCTATTATGATGAAACTAATAATACTCCTTCACTTTTTAATAATGCTACTAGTGAAGTTATGGATAATAATGAGGAGTGTTGCTTAAATATGCTATATGATAATGCTTTAGATGATGGTCCTATGCTTATTGATAATCCTCCATGTTTAGTTGTTACTAATTTATGCGAGGATAAAAATGACATACTTGCTGTTTGTGATAGTGCTCTTACTCATGAGAGCCCTACTTTGTTCTTGAACTCTCCTACTTACACCATAAAGGAGAAATTTGCTTATGTTGAGAAATACTTATGTGGTTTGCAATTATCTTTAGTTCCAAATCTTTGTTGCAACCATGATATTAAACTTGATATTGATCTTAACAACTATTTTGAAAGAGGGAAGCATGCTAATAAACTCCAAAATAAATTTAATGATCCTCATTATGTTCCCAAATTATCTAAGTTGGAAGATTCTATTGGTTATATGGTTGAATACACTTTTACTACTTGCAACTATTATGAAAGAGGAGGTGATAAGAACCCTCTTTATGCTACTAATAATTATGGGCTGCAAGTAACTTTTGTTAATATGCATTGGAAAACTTCATTCATATACAAAATGCCAATGCATAGAAAGAAAGTTAGACTTCGTTGTTATTACTTTTGTGTTCTATTTTTCTCTCAACCAGGTTTCAACTTGACTATTATTTTGATCGGTTTGAGAGCAACATGGGACCCTGGTATTATGCATGGAACACTTCCCAAGAAAGAGGGGAACATCAAAGTTCAAGCTCCCTCATGAGCTTCATCTTCAATAAACAAAAAGTAAGAAGCCTAGCTATATGGCTATAAAGAAAGCGCTTTGCGGGAGGCAACCCGGTTATTTTTGTGTGTGATTTTTCTTTGTGTCCTCTTGCTGTAACAAGAGATTTTGTGTCTAGTTAGTTTCTGGAGTTTTTAATAAAGTGCCAAGTTTTACCCATTTTGGTCTTGAAAAGTTGCTTATAGCGTTCGGAGATTTTATTCCTGCACGAATCAGTGCACGGTATGATTTTTAATTCTTATTCCGTAACTCCGAATGAGCTCATATTTGAACTGTAGTTGCAACTTTTCATCCTCTGTATGCATGAATTTTTTCGGAATTTTTAGAAAGTTTGGTAGGGTAGAAAAATACGTTTTGCTGCTGCTGTTTTTCTGGACAGATTCTGTCCCATTTTGTTTGATGCATGCTTTGAGCTTTTAAGTTGAATCTTTTTGATCCAATTGAGTTTATGAGTAGGCATACAACATTATACACTTTCTGGACATCTCATATGAATTTTTGTTCAAGGATTATATGCAGCAAGAAACATATTTGTTTATCACTATTAATGCACCCCACAGAAAAGAAATGGGAGAAACGGTGTTTTGAAGTTTTTTCACAGGGATTGGAGGAGATGCACCAAGAGCTATCCAAGGATGGTGAAGACCATAAGCTTGGGGATGTGAAGACAACCCCACTGGACCTACACACTCTCGGTTTGCACACGTCCAACTTCTGTTTTTCGATCGAAACACTTTATCGCATAAACTTGGAGCGTCTTTTGTTTTGTTTTGGTTTGATTCGTTTTGAGAGACCACCACACTATCATTTATATATGGGAGAGCTACTGGAAATATGGGTTGAAATATGTTGGATGCTTTTATAAGATTGGGAAAAGGGATGTTTGAGTTGATTTTTAATGATACATATAGTTGCATGATTCATGAGCTTGTTTATGAGTAATAGTTTGCAAATCCTTTTTGAAGAGCTATAACTTATTCATGTTTTGGTGCTGATTGTTATTTTACTTGGTTTAACATGGATTAGTTAGTTCTATGGACACTCATGCATGCATCTAGATGGTCAACTTTCTCCCTCTTGCTAGCCCAAAAATTCCAACAAATAAAAACTTGTTTCCAACGCCTTCAACCAAAGTTTTTCCAGTGAGTCCACCATATCTACCTATTAGCTTTATGCTATTCCGAGGTTGTTTATCATGTTATTTTGTATTATCTATACCTCTGAATTAAAATGCTTATGTTGTTGATTGTTATGGGAAAAGTTGGTTATATAGCTCTCACGAACTTGATGCACACTTTACTTTTATTGCATAAATAAAACATGACCCATTGTGATTAAAATTATGATGTTATGAGCTTGACAAATGTCTTTGGTTGAGAGTTAGCAGAAATGTGCTGTCACATGGAATGCTTTCAACATTGCACTCATTTATATTTAGTTGATGTCATGTACTTTTGTTTATGGATGCTTACCATGGGTGAAATAAATGAGGAAATGGAGTAGGTTTAAATGAGTTTGTATAAATGGTTAGAGAGACGCCTGGGCCGCTAATCTAAGCCATGCATCATTCATGGTGGAAATTTACTTACATGCTATGGTGAACCGTCTGTGATACACCTTACAATAAAAAGCTATCCAATGGTAAATAAAAAGGGTGTTGAGATTGTTCATTATGTTTGTTTGTCTTGTCATTTTGATATGGGCTTGTTCCATATCCTGGGACAAGAGGTACCCCAGTTGACGCTCTTGATGATACTATTTTACTTACAATGATATTTAAATTGAACTTGCTTTGTTTCCCGAGTTGAGTAACACATGGAGTAGGTACTCGTATTCAAGGGGCATGAGACTTTCAACCTTTACTTTGTCAAGCACATTACTCATATTTGCTTTCACTTTAAACTTAATCATTCAAGATGCTATGATAGGGGCAATGAGAGCTTGACACCAAGGATTACCATATTACAATCATTAACTTAAGTAGAGAAGTTCAGAAGTTAGATGAAACTTATTCATGTTTTACCTCTACTCATATATACATCTTTCCAAAGTGTCCACCTATCATATTCAGATTTTCATCATCACTCTATGACCAATGTAGGATGTCCATACTTATCATTATGCATACATGTGGTCCATACTACTATCTGTTATGTTACACTTTGTGAACTATCATTGAACATCCTTGCATTGAATACTTGATATCACTTCATAAACTATCTTGCATATTGCTACTCCTTTTAAGAATGAATCATTTGACTATATGTAACAATAGTAATCATCTTTGATATCATTGTAGTATTAAATGCAAAGTCCATGTTAGTTTTATCACTTCATACTCGAGGACGAGCATGGGTTAAGCTTGGGGATGTTGATGCATGTAAAATGCATACATGAACTTTGCATTATTTTATTCATATTCCAATCATATTTGCATCATATAAGGGTTATATCAATGTTTATAATGATTTTGGGAATAATTCACAGTTTCCCATTTATTTGGAATTAACCCTGTTTTTCCAGAAAACGTCTTTTTTAGTGTTTCAGACTTTCCGGGAGCTTCGGGACTCCAAAAAGGGCAAGGTCAAGAGCACGGTTCAGAATTTTCGAGACGAACGCAATGGGCTTAAAATGAAGACCAGAAGCCCAACCAGCTGGAAATGAGGGCCCCACGCGGCCTAAAACCTGGCCGCGTGGGCCCACCTATTTTCCTCGGAGCTCCGTGCCGTCGATCTTTCTCCACCGACTAGTCTTGACCTAAAAACGCCTATAAAAATAGTCCCCGAGGAGTTTCGCGAGGAGGCGGCGGAGAAACACAAAACCAAGAAACAGGAGACAGAAGGCTGCCGCCGGAGAAGATCGGAGGGGGGAAACGCCGCCGGAATCACCTCCGGAAGGCTCCTCCATCCCCCTCCGGAAGTCTCCATCATCACCACCGTGAAGACCAGCACCATCTCCATCACCATCTTCGTGATCCACTTCATCCCCCTCATAGTTTGAGATTGTTCGAACCCTAGCTATTGTCTAAGTACTATTCTACATGTTTGTGAATTGTTACTTGTCATTGTTTAGTGGGGAGATTATATTTTCAGATTGTGTTGTATCACTTATACCATTGAATCATACCATGTCTTCGCGTTGTGAGTAGTTCTCTCATGTTCCTGGGGGCATAGGATGGATTGTCAATGATTTCTACTTAACATGTATTGAGTATTTGGTCAAGTTTTTATCTTTTATGATTGTCTTGATGTACAATGTATGAAGTGCACCATACATTGAGTAATGCATGAAGGTGTTTCACACTAGTGTAATGGATTGAGGGAGACTTGGGAGGACACGTAAACCCTTGACCGAGTCATGAAGTTACATTAGGAGGGGATTTATATCGGGGACCTTAGAGTGTAATGCTATGGTGGGACTTTTTGTCTTAATAACTCTTGTGCAGTCATTTACTTGGCCACATGATCCATCATAAGGGGTTTAGTTTATTTATTTAGCTACACCTAATTATGGCTCCGTCCAAAGAAGATTAAAACTTGACAAAATGTTTACCTTGTTGTTCTAGAAATATTTTTGCCATGAAATCCATGTAGCCCTTGGGAACGTTTTCCACGCATAAGAAACACCACTCAAGCTTGTCCTCTTGCTGCATAGGGATTGGGCTTTCTCTCTCTTTGAGAGCTTTCACTCATCATATTTTATTTTCAGCTTTGCATTCTCTACACCAAAAAACCCAAAAACACTTGCATCATTTTAGTTTGTCTAGTGCATAGATAATAAGAGAAGTGACACTCTTATTTGAGAGGATAAATACTTATACCTTCTACTCCTCGTGGGATCGATACTAATACTTACACAGCGAAGACTTCAACGATCTCCTGCACTTGGGAGTCATCACCTGGCGAGCGGGTGGATGCCAATGCGGGGGGCATCCGCAAGCCGGGGCGGCCTTACGACTTTGCCATGGAGATCCAGCAGGGCTTGGAGGACCAGCTGTTGGACTTTAAATGCTTCACGGACCTGCTCAAGGTAGGTCACTTTGCTTCGTTCTTGTTTTCTTTGAAAAGTTTCGGGCCGGCTGGCTACAGCCGCAAAGATCTTGGTGCTGAGGTCTTTCCCTTTTAGTGGTCTCAGGCCGAGTCCAACAAGAAGGTCAAGCAGCTAGAGAAGGAGCTGGAGGCCCCCAAGAGTAAGCGTCTATCCGGCTGGGGCGATTTACTTGCAGGCGGCCAGAGTTGCTGATGTTTTCTTTTTCTTGCAGAGGCGAATGAAGCGTTCCGCACCAAGCTGGATAGCTTCCAGTTCAGTCGGCTATCGGAGGAAGTGGAGCGCCTCAGGGAGCAGGACCAGAAGTGGCAGGCGGAGTTTGACGAGCTGGTCAAGGCCAAGGCTGAGGTGAAGAAGGCGGCGAAGAAGGACCGCGAGGCCTTCGGGAGCTTAGAGAAGGGGTACAACCGGCAGCGCAAGGAGGATCGCGAGGAGATCGGCCGATTGAAGGAGGAGAGGAAGGCGCTGAATGCCGAGCTGCTCCGCATTGACACCGCCGTCTGGAGTGAGTCTTGAACTATTTTGTTTTGATGCTTGTTTTCCCTTGATTGCCTTGTCGTGATGATCTTGTCCGGCTGCAGGCTATTATCCTGTCGTCATGGAGGAAACGGCGAAGAGCCGTCTTGAGGACTTGGGGGTGGCGATCACTTCGTCTTCTTTGGTCGGCTGCAAGACGACTATGGAGGACTGGGTGGCGCAGCTGGGAGAGGACGCCCGAGCCCTGGCCCACGTGTCCGGCTAGGTCTTCCAATTCCTCTGGCCAAGAGACCATGCACCGGCAGCTTACTCTGAACTCTCCCGCCGGATGGCGGAGGCGCCGGCTATGGTTGAGCAGCTGCAGGAGTCGGGGGCCCATGCGGGAGCTTTGTGGACACTGTCCTTGATGCTCTCCTGGTACCCAGATGTTGAAGTAGATACGCTCCAGCTCAGCTTCTGTGGCGACGACTCGTACGAGAAGGTCCGCGAACTTGGCTGACTTCGTCAACCTGAAGGAGTTCATTACTGACCGGCTGGCAGAGGAGGAGCCTGAAGACAAGGATGGCGGCGAGCTGGGGAAGGACCCGCGCAAGGGCAAGTCTGTCGACATCGCCAGCACCTCCAAGACTCCAGAGTAGAAGACCCCGGAATGACGGGTGGAAGTTGTACTTTCTGAACTTGTTATTCTGTCCCCGGGATGCCGGGCGTACTTGTGTTAAACTTCTGGTACTTTGACTTGTGAAATGCATGGAGCTTCGTCTCCTTTTATCTTTCTTTGTTAAGTCGAAATTTTCTCTTTGCTTGCTGCTGCTTTCTTGTCTGACTCGTGACTTAGTGAAGGCGACAAAGCCCATTCACCCTCACTAGCCCCCGAGATTTGGCCCGGCTGGCTGCTGGCCTTTGAGTTCCTAATCTTCGAGGTTACGCCCGGCTGCCCCGAGCAGTCGGGAGTTCGCGTAGACAAGCGCCCGAGATTCTACACGGCTGGCGTAGCCAGCCGGGTGGAATCTTTCGACTAGCCTTTGAGAGTTTGCTTAGCCGGCAAAAATGACATAGAAGTTGGTTAAAATGTTAGTCCGAAAAACCAAAGGGTTGGCAACTTTTTAGCTTCATATTTTAGTCGATTAGGTGCCGGCTCGCTCTTGTTTTGCCGCCCGCGACCTTTTCTGTGCACTTGGCCATTCGACCCCTGCTCTTGCCGGCTGGACTCTGCAGCCAGATCTGAAGAGAGGGCCGTCTAGCGGAGCGCACAGTAGTCAGACGTTTGAGAGGCTGGACTTAGGCGAGCGAAGGCGAGATTTTCTGCGACGAGCCGGGATTTTTTTCTTTCTTACGTACTTTTCACGTGTGACTCCTCAGCTTTTGCTCTGGCTAGCATGTCAGCCGGGTTGCGGTCTGCAGCCGGATCCGAGAGTGGGCGTTGGAGCCGGGTGATGCATGTAAAATGCATACATGAACTTTACATTTTATTACTTGATATTCCAACTTATTTGCAACTTATATGATGTTATATTCATGTTTTATAATGATTTCGGGGATTTTCTAAACAATCCCCCCCTCTTTTGGTTCTAACTCTGTTTTCCAGAAAAACGTCTTTTTTAGGGTTTCGGACTTTCCGGGAGCTTCGGGAATCCAAAAAGGGCAAGGCCAAAGAGCACGGTTCAGAATTTTCGAGACGAACGCAATGGGCCTAAAATGAAGACAAGCATCCCAGCCAGCTGGAAACTAGAGGGTCCCACGTGGTCCGATTCCCTGGCCGCGTGGGACCACCTCTTTTCCCCCTCGTGGCTCCGATGCCGTCCGTTTTCGTCTCCGTGGCTTCGTCTTGACCTAAAACCAACTATAAAAAGAGTCCCTTGAGGAGTTTCGCGAGGAGGCGGCGGAGAAACACGAAACACACGAAACAGAAGACAGAAGGCTGCCGCCGGAGAAGATCGGAGGGGGGAAACGCTGCCGGAATCACCTCCGGTAGGCTCCTCCATCCCTCCTCCGGAGTCTCCATCAACACCAACGTCAAGACCTGCACCATCTCCATTACCATCTTCGTGATCCACTTCATCCCCCTCATAGTTTGAGATTGTTGAACCCTAGCTATTGTTTAAGTGATATTCTACCAGTGTATGATTAGTTACTTGTCATTGTTTTGTGGTGAGACTATAATTTCAGATTGTGTTGTATCATTTATACCACTGAATCATATCATGTCTTCACGTTGTGAGTAGTTCTCTCATGTCCTGGGGCATAGGATGGATTGACAATGATCTATATATAACATGTGTTGGTATTTTGTCTAGTGTTTATCTTTTTATGTAATTCTATGATGGTGTTGTGCGAACGTCGACTGCACATCACTTCACCTAGATGGGCTCATAGGAGAACACCGTAGTGTAATGAATTGAGGGAGACTTGGGAGGACATGTAAACCTGAGACCGAGTCATGAAGTTACATTATGAGGGTATTAGTATCGGGGACCTTAGAGTGTAATGCTATGGTGGGACTTTATGTCTTAATAAATCTTGTGCTGTCATTTACTTGGCCACATGATCCATCATAAGGGGTTTAGTATATTTATTTAGCTATACCTAATAATGGCTCCGTCCGAAGAAGATTAAAACTTGACAAAATGCTACCTTGTTGTTTTAGAAATATTTATGCCATGAAATCTAGGTAGCCCCTGTGAACGTTCTCCACTTATAAGAAACACACACTTGAGCTTGTCCTCTTGCTGCATAGAGGATTGGGCTTTTCTCTCTTTGAGAGCTTTCACCTGCTACTATTTATCTGCTGCATTTTTACTTTATTGCAAACTCTACACCAAAAACCCAAAAACACTTGCATCATTTAATCATTTTAGTTTGTCTAGTGCATAGATAACAAGGGAAGTGACACTCTTATTTGAGAGGATAAATAACTTATACCTTCTACTCCTCGTGGGATCGATACTATACTTACACATTGAAGATTTCAACGATCCCCTATACTTGTGGGTATCACCGGGCACACTACTAACAACGGTAAGCGAGAAGCGATAGCCGGCTAGCCACAGTCGGACAGAAAGTTAAAGAGCAGTAGGTGGTACAATACAACGGCAACCCCCGAGTGTGTGCTCAAGGTCAGCAACTTTCATTAACGAGATACAAGGTGTTACATTTTTTTAGGAGTAGAAAGGTCGGAGGAGTTCTGCGTTCCACGGGCGTTCCGTCTCCTCATACGGGGTGAATGCCTTGTTCTTTCTTTTCTCGCGTACATCGGTGAGGTAGTACGCGTGGTTATACAACGCCTTGCTAATGATGAATGGGCCCTCCCAAGGGGAGGACAGCTTGTGCCGGCCATTGGAGTCTTGGATCCACCGGAGCACAAGGTCACCCTCGTGGAACGCGACCGGGTGAACCTTCTGGCTTTGGTAGCGGCACATGTTCTGCTGATAAATGGCCGATCTGGACAAGGCCAGCTCTCGCGCCTCCTCGAGGAGGTCCACACCTTCTTCATTTGCTCTTCTGGCCTCTTCCTCCGTGTAGAGGACGCTTCTTGAAGAGTCGAACTCGATGTCAGTCGGCAAGACGGCTTTGCGCCGTAGACGAGGAAGAACGGCGTGTAGTTGGTTGAGTGGTTGGGGGTGGTCCTGAGGCTCCAGAGTACATACGGCAGCTCCTCCAACCAGCAACCGGGTGCGTGCTCCAGCGGGTCCACCAGCCGGGGCTTGATGCCGGCTAGGATCATACCGTTAGCTTTCCCCACTTGGTCGTTCGACCGAGGCGAGGTCCAGTCGGATGCCCTTCTCGCCGCCGAAACGTTTGAAGGCGCCCTTGGCGAAGTTTGTGCCGTTTTCGGTGATGATGTTGTGGGGTAGCCGTAGCGGTAAATGATGTCTTGGAAGAAGGTGATGACCGTTTGGCCGTCCAGCTTTTTCATTGGCTTGGCTTCGATCCACTTGGTGAACTTGTCCACCGCCACCAGGAGATGGGTCATGCCGCTTCGCGCCGTCTTGAAGGGGCCGACCATGTCGAGCCCCCAAACGGTAAATGGCCAGGTGATGGGGATGGTTCGCAGGGCTGTAGCCGGCGTGTGTTTCTGCTTGCTGAAGCGCTCATAGCCGTTGCAGGCGCGGACCATATGCTCGGCGTCGGCTAGAGCAGACGGCCAGTAGAACCCGTAGCGTAAGGGCTTCGAGGCGATTGCCCTGGATGAATCGTGGTGGCCGCACTCGCCCTTGTGGATGTCCTCGAGCAGCCGGCGTCCCTCATCCGGCTCGACGCGGCGCTGGAAGACGCCGGTTGTGCTGCGCTTGTAGAGCTCATTGTTGATGATGGTCTATGCCTTGGAGCGACGTGTGATTTGTCTTGCTAACACCTCCTCTTCTGGGAGCGTGCCTTGTGCGAGGAAGTCGAGCAGCGGCTGCGCCCATGAGGGTACTGTGTGGATGGTGAAGACGCCGACAAGGGCTAGCTGGGCAGCCCCCGGGTGTGACTGCGAAGCCCCCGGGTGTGACGGAGCAGCCCCCGGGTCCGGCTGCGAAGCCCGTGAGTGTGGCGGAGCAGCCCCCGAGTTTCCTTCTGCCTTGTCAATGAGCTCGGGGACCGGTGCGGTCGGAGCTTCGTAACCGGCTGGCGCGGCAGCCCCCGAGTTTCCTTGTCCGGCTGCGGGGTCGCCAGCCCCCGGGTTTGAAGGACCGGCTGGCGCGTTAGGGTCGGCTGGCATGATGATGGACTCCGACTCGGGCGATGAGTGATAGACGGCTTGTAGATGTCCTCGAGGGAGACGTCGGGTGGAATCGCCTTCCGGGTGGAGCCGAGCTTGGCGAGCATGTCGGCCGTCTTGTTGTTTGCCCTGGGCACGTGGTGGAACTCGCATCCCTCGAAGCAAGCGCAGAGCTGCCGCACGAAGAAGCAGTTGGCGGCCATGTTGGTATCCTTGGCGTCCCAATCGCCTGATGCCTGCTGGACCACCAGGTCAGAGTCGCCGAAGCATAGGATCCGATGGATGTTCATTTCCTTGGCGAGCTTGAGGCCGTGGATGAGTGCCTCGTACTCGGCGACGTTGTTGGAGGCCTTGAAGTGGATCTACACAGCATATTCCAGCCGGTTGCCCTTGGGTGAGGTGAGGACGATGTCGGCTCCCAGACCCCCGTACATTTTGGAGCCGTCGAAGTGCATCTGCCAGTGCGAGGAGTCGGGGACAGGCGGCATATACTGTGTTTCGGCCCAATCGACGAAAAAATCGGCGAGAATCTGTGATTTCACAGCCGTCCTTGGCTGGTAGAGCACCGTGTGCGGGGCCAGGCTGACTGCCCATTTGGCGACGTGGCCGGTTGCGTCCTTGTTGCAAATGATGTCTCTGAGCGGGGCCGTGCTCACCACGGTGATGACGTGCTCCTGAAAGTAGTGGCGCAACTTCTTCTCTGCCATGTGCACGCCGTACACAAGCTTCTGGTAGTGGGGGTAGTTCTGCTTCGACTGCGAGCGGACCTCGCTCACGTAGTGGACCGGGCGCTGGACCGGGTACTCCTTGCCTCCTTCTTCACGTTCCACCACTAGGACGATGCTGACGCAACGATTGGTGGCAGCGATGTACATGAGCATGGGCTCCCTTGGAGCAGGCGGCGTGAGGATTGGCGCCTTGGAGACTGCTCTCTTGAGCTCGAGGAAGGCCGCGTCCGCTTCGTCCGTCCAGACGAACTTGTCGGTTTTCTTCAGTAAATGGTACAGGGGCAGTGCCTTCTCGCCCAGCCGGCTGATGAACCTGCTCAGCGAGGCCAAGCAGCCGGCGAACTTCTGAATGTCTCTTATCTTAGTCGACCGCTCCATGTTCTCGATGGCGGCGATCTTGTCCGGGTTGGCCTCGATCCCTCGCGCTGAGATGAGGAAGCCGTGTAGCTGGCCAGCCGGTACTCCGAACACACACTTGTCTGGGTTGAGCTTCATCTGGAACCGGCGCAAGTTTGCGAAGGTTTCCTTCAGGTCGTCGATGAGGGTGCGGCGCTCCTTGGTCTCGATGACGATGTCGTCGATGTAGGCGTGGACGTTGCGCCCGATCTGGTCGTGCAGGCACCTCTGCATGCATCTCTGGTAGGTGACGCCTGCATTCTTCAAGCCGAAGGACATGACCGTGTAACAAAAGGCTCCAAAAGGAGTTATGAATGAAGTTTTCAGGTGGTCAGCCGGATTCAGCTTGATTTGGTTGTAGCCGGAATATGCGTCCAAGAAGGACAAGTAGTCACAGCCGGCGGTGGAGTCGATGACTTGGTCGGTGCGGGGTAGGTCGAAGGGCTCCTTGGGGCATGCCTTGTTCAGGCTGGTGTAGTCGATACACACCAGGTCTTGTTTTTCTTGAGGACGAGGACTGGGTTTGCCAGCCACTCCGGGTGGAACACTTCCATGATGAAGCCGGCGTCGAGTAGCCGGGCGATCTCTTCTCCTATTGCTCTTCTCTTTTCTTCTCCGAAGCGGCGGAGTGGTTGCTTGACCGGTTTCGCATCCGGCCTGACATGAAGTGAGTGCTCAGCGAACTCCTTCGGTACCCGGCATGTCTTTTGGAGACAATGCAAAGATGTCCCGATTCTCACGGAGGAATTCGATGAGCTCGCTTTCCTATTTGCTGCTGAGGGTGTTGCTGATGGTGAGGAACTTCTCATCCGGCTTGCTTACGTCAAGCGGGTTCTTCTTGTTGTCTTTCTTGCCCTGGAACTGCGTCTCGCCCGACTGCTTCTTCGCATCTGGCACCTCCGGGTGCTCCACGGCAACCGCGCGCTTGATTTGCTTGCATTCTTTGGCGGCAGCGAGCGACTCGGCCATCTTGGAGCCGGCTGAGGCGCACGCCATGGAGCGCTTGTAGTCGCCGGCTATGGTGATGATCCCGTTGGGGCCTGACAGCTTCATCTTGAGGTACCGTAGTGAGGCACGGCCATGAACTGGGCGAGGGCTGGCCGGCCGAGGATGGCGTGGTAGGGGCTGCGGTGGTTCACCACCTCGAACCAGATACCTTCACGTCGAAATTTTTCTTTTCCTCCAAAAATGACGTCCAGCCAGATCGCTCTGATGGGAGTGCAGGATTGTCCCGGCACGATGCCGTGGAACACGGTTCGGCTGGGGAGCATCTAAGATTCGTGGAGGCCCAGCTTGTCGGCGGTGTCCTTGTATAGGATGTTGATGCTGCTTCCTCCGTCGATGAGGACTCGTTAGAAGGTGACGGCGAACTCTTTCTCGGTGACGATGGTGGGGTCGAGGAGCAGACTGTAGCCCCCGGGATTCGGCATGACATCCGGGTGGTCCTGGGGCCCGAAGAAGACCGGCCGGTCGGCCCAGTGCATGAGCTACTGGATGGACGGGACGACCGCGTTCACCTCTACTACGTGCAGCCGCTGGCTGCGCTTGTCGTTGCGCTCGATGACGGAGATGACATAGGCGACATCCTTGCTGGGGTATGCGTCATGAGATCCGCCGGGTGTGGTAGCCGGCGGCCTCGCGCGCTCGTCGCACCGGGTGTTGTTGCCGATGGTGACACCGCCTTGAGGCACGGGGCCGGCCGGAGGAGGCGGCAAGGCCTCGCGTCGCTGTAGCCGGAGGGTCCAGCTACATCGAGCAGTAGTGTGGTTGGCCAGCTTGCCGGTGACGCTGTGGTATCTGCAGGGGCCATTCATCATGTCCCGAACAGGTACGCAGGCTTCGTCCATGTGCAGTTGTCTGACTTGTTCCACTGGCTGGGGTTGCGGTTTCCGCCCTCTTCATCGCGGCCGGCTGGTTAGCCTCGGCGGTAGCGACGACGCGGTTCTCGTACCAGTCATCTGACATCATGCCGCTTCTTTTCCTATTGTCCCGGTTGTAGCCGCGGTCGTCGCGGTTGTCACGGTTGTTCCTGTTGTCACGGTGGTCCCGGTTGTCGCGATTGTCACGGCCGGCTCGGTTATCGATGTTGCTCGGGCCGGCTTGATCTCTCACAGCCGATCTTTCCTGTGCCTTGCCGATCCCGTCTATCTAGATCAGGACCCTCATGGCCGAGTGATAATCCCCAAGAGCAAGGAATCACTGTAGCACAATTCGATAAGTATTTGAGTGTCGAACCCACGAGGAGCTGAAGGTAAACTATCTATTCTCTAAAGCCCTATAACCCTCTTATATGGCCGTTTATGCAAAGCAATAAAAATGAAAAGAACTAATTAATGAAAGCAAGTGATGTGAATGGGTTTATCTAGTAACAAGTTTCTCAAGCAAGTTTCAGACACAGGTTTCTTAGAGCAAGTTTTCTCTCAGCAGTTTCTCAAGCAAGTTTCTCAAGCAGCAAGTATCAAATATCTCAAGTAGCAAATATCTCACGGGAGCAAATGCTCTAGCAATTGTTATTTCATTCGTGTGGTTGTCACAATTAGTGAAGCACATGTTTCAGTCATAGTTGTTTCTTTTAGGTGGGAGCCATAAATAGGTGTAGCCAAGTAAATGAGCAAAATACACAACTCTTATGATGGATCTCATGGCCAAGTAAATGTGCAGCACAAGAATTATTAAGACATAATTGTCCCACCATAGCCTTAAGTTCTAGAGTCCCCCAAATATCTCCCCCATAAAGTAACTTCAAGTCTCAGACACCGGTTTCTCTCTACTCCGACATGTCCTACTCAATCCATTACACTACGGTGATCACCTTACAAGCATTCCCCAACATATGCGTGCACTCATACATTGTACATCAAGACAATCATAAAAGATAACAACACTTGTATGCAACCAATCAACGAACTATTTCACAATTGCCATGAACAAATCACTTCTCAAACACAGATGGGGAGACACAATAGATCAAGGGAATAGTATATTGCATCACACATCATGTTTTCCAAGAGTTTACAGTGGGGAGATGGAGATGATCTTGCTATAGATGTTGATGATGAACACGCCGGAGGGGGGTGGAGCCCTCCGGAGGCGATTCCGGCGGCGTTTCCCCCCTCCGATCTTCTCCGGCGGCAGCCTTCTGTCTCTCTGTTTCGTGGTTCTGTGTTTCTCCGCCGCCTCCTTTCGCGAAACGCCATGGGACCTTTTTTATAGGCGTTTTTAGGTTAAGACGGAGTCGGTGGACGAAAGATCGATGGCAACGGAGCCACGAGGGCCAAAAGAGTGGGCCCCACGCGGCCAGGTACTGTGGCCGCGTGGGCCACCCCCTTTTGGGCCTCAGGCCTCCGTTTGCTTGCTTCCTTCGCCCACAGGTCTTCTTCCTTCCAAAAAATGACGCCCCTAAATTTGCAGGTGATTTGGACGACGTTTGGGTCCCTGAAACATTAAATACAAAACTAGGTTTTCTGCCTGTGCAGGGTTAATTCCATAAAAATAGGAAATCATTAAGATATTTCCAAAATCATGATAAAACATTGATATAACCCTTATATGATGCAAATATGATTGGAATATGAGTAAATAAAGTGCAAAGTTCATGTATGCATTTTGCATGCATCAACATCCCCAAGCTTAACCCATGCTCGTCCTCGAGTATGAAGGTGATAAAACTAACATGGACTTTGCAATTTACTACTAACAATGGATATCAAAGATGATTACAATTGCTACATAAAGTCAAATGATTCATTCTTCAAAGGAGTAGCAATATGCAAATAGTTTATGAAGTGATATCAAGTATCTCTACTATATAATACGAGGAACGTTTCTTCCCCCAAAATTTTCGTCCGTTTTTTGGTACGTTAAGGTTTCGTTTCGTACGTCGCGTCGTTTCCTCCGTTTCGTTCGAAAAAAAAAAATCAATCCCGTCGCTCCTTGGTGCCCGACATGAACTCCACTTTGCCCGTTCGGC
Organism: Poa pratensis; assembly: GCA_947311845.1. NCBI lineage: Eukaryota > Viridiplantae > Streptophyta > Magnoliopsida > Poales > Poaceae > Poa > Poa pratensis. Next base: position 26,865,230 of record CAMZMU010000051.1, on the reverse strand, counting down.
AATAGAAAAGGACCGAGTCCCAGCTTCGGCTGCGTCCACGGCGGGCAGGCCACGCGTGCGTGAGAGTCCATCGTGATGCTTGCCGATCCAATCTCGCGGTTTCTCCTCCGGCCTCCGCTGAAAAAGAAAATCCACGGCACTTGTCATCGCCGCAAGATAAACCGTCAGCACGCTGCCAATTGGCCATGGTTCTTCCTCGCCGGCATCCCATGGTCCCGTCACGCGGAGAGTGAAGGTGACGTGACTCAATGCTAGGGTTCCACCATCGCCGGCTTGCTCACCCCAGCCACGCCCCACCCCATTGCCGGCCTGGTGCCTGTTGGCTGTCGTAGAAGGGGAAGTGGCCGGCTGAGGTTGGTTATGGCCGGTGGAGGCCATCTTGGCGAGGGCGATTTGGTGAACGGCGAGAACTACAGCGCGACTGCGCGAGGCACACAACCGAGCGTGTGTCACATCTGATGTACAATCGAGACTGATTTGCGCTCAGCGGCGACTAACGTGGAGCAAACCAAGTCACTGCCTTAATCATCGGCATAGCTCACAACCCAGATGCAGCAGAGCTGCGGAGGATGCAGACGACTCCATGGTCCAGCTCGTGAGATCCTCCTGCATGCACGTGCATGGTTTCTCCGGGCTGGCTGACTACGAGTCCATGTGCATGTGTGTGCTTGCCGCGGCCAGGAAAGAGGCCCCAAAACGCCGCGGTGACAATCATCGCGCCGAATGCCGCGTTGTGCCGGCGAGGACAAGTGCCGGTTGACAACGTCTCTCGCCTTGGTGGTTTGGAATCAACTGCCGCCGTCGACCCAGCTGTGAGGCTCCTAGCTGACCATTATGCGGCAGCGTTCGACGCACAGCCGGGACTCCACAGCGCTGGCGCATATAAGCTCAGGACGATGCAAGCAGCTCGGGCTATGGTCATATGAACTACTTGAAGGCAACGTCGATGTGGACTGTAAGTTTGTAACCCTGTTTCCTAGCATGAGCAGCTGGACTATGTGCGGGCTAATGCATGCAATAAATCCAAGTTCAAGCTGCCCAGACCCCTGTGTGTCAGTGTGTGCAACTGTTGACATATCTTCACAAAAACTTTGAGCTTCCAAATTATTTCAGTGCCGCGCAAATTCAACGGTATCTTCTGCAGAGAATGATATGCATTCTCTGTAAAGTTTCCAGCCCTGTTAGGTTGTACGGTGTGCCCGATGGATAGATCTGCTTTTCGTATTGTCCAATTGCTTAAAAGTCGAGTCTTATGGAGTTGCTGATTATCGACGAAGCTCCCTAGCTGAACGAGTGTGAGATATTAATTCCCTTGCAGCTGCCTGGCATTAGGCAGGCTGTTTTTATCGGAAACTAATATCAATTACCTGCACTGGTGAAAGGCAAAGTAAGCTAATAATGTTGACTATCTTTCTTTCAAAATTTCCATGTGGAAGAGAGGTATTGCCGTGTAATGTGATTCTGTAGGTATCTGCCAATGCTAACTTTGGGCGAAGTATATTTTGAGAGGTTAAGTATGCCGCGCTATGGTAAGCACCTTCTCGATGTGCAAAACTGGATGCAAGCAAAATTCCAGCTGTTACATCTTACGATGGAAAGATATCTGATAGCCCAAAAGCATAAAAAAACACTAATGTAGCCTGCGAAACAATTTTTTTCTCCCGTTGCAACGCACGGGCATTTTGCTAGTTCAAGACAAGGATGTTCATTGATAGTTCACAAAGTGTAACATGGTAGCAAGTAATATGGAATACATGTATGCATAATGATAAGTAGAACATCTACAATGGTCATAGAGTGTAGATGAAAATCTGAATATAAAAGGTGGACACTTTGGAAAGATGTATATGTGAGTAGAGGTAAAGCATGCATAAGTTTCATCCAACTTCCAAACTCTTCTACTTAAGTTAATGATTGCAATAAGGTATTCATTGGTGTCAAGCTCTCATTGCCCCTATCATAGCATTTGAATGATTAAGGTTAAAGTGAAACCAAATATGAGTAGTGTGCTTGATAAAGAATGGGTTGAATGTCTCATGCCCCTTGAATACAAGTACTTACACCATGTGTTACTCAACTTGGGAAACAAAGCAAGTTCAATTAAATATCATTGTAAGCATAATAGTATCATCAAGAGCGTCAACTGGGGTACCTCTTGTCCCAAGATATGGAACAAGCCCATATCAAAATGACAAGACAAACAAACAAAATGAACAATCTCAACACCCTTTTTATTTACCATTTGGAATAGTTTTTTATTGCAAGGTGTATCACAGAAGGTTCACCATAGTATGTAAGTAAATTTCCACCATGAATGATGCATGGCTTAGATTAGCGGCCCAGGCGTCTCTCTAACCATTTACACAAACTCATTTAAACTCACTCTATTTCCACATTTATTTCAACATGATAAGCATCCATAGACAAAAGCACATGATATCAACTAAATGAGATGAAGAGCGTGTTGAAAGCTTGCCATGTGACAGCACATATGGGCTAACTTCCAACCAAAACATTCATCAAGCCACAAACATCATAATCTTAATCACAATGGGTCAAGTTTTATTAATGCAAATAAAAGAACATTGTGCATCAAGTTCGTGAGAGCTATATAACCAATTTTTTCCATTGCAATCAATAACATAAACATTTTCATTCAGAGGTAAGATAACACAAACAACATGTTAAACATACTCGAATAGCATAAAGCCAATAGGTAGATATGGTGGACTCACTGGAATAACTTTGGTTGAAGGTGTTGGAAACAAGTTTTTGCTTGTTGGAGTTTTTGGGCTAGCAAAAGGGAGAAAGTTGACCATCTAGATGCATGCATGAGTGTCCATAGAACTAACTAATCCATGTCAAACCAAGTGAAATAACAATCAGCACCAAAACATGAATAAGTGATAGCTCTAAAAGAATTTGCAAACTATTACTCATAAACAAGCTCATGAATCATGCAACTATATGTATCATTAAAAATCAAGTCAAACATCCCTTTTCCCAATCTTATAAAAGCATCCAACATATTTCAACCCATATTTCCAGTAGCTCTCTCATATATAAATGATAGTGTGGTGGTCTCTCAAACAAAAAAAACAAAAACGACGCTCCAAGTTTATGCGATAAAGTGTTTGATCGAAAAACAGAAGTTGGACGTGTGCAAACCGAGAGTGTGTAGGTCCAGCGGGGTTGTCTTCACATCCCCAAGCTTATGGTCTTCACCATCCTTGGATAGCTCTTGGTGCATCTCCTCCAATCCTGTGAAAAAACTTCAAAACACCGTTTCTCCCATCTCTTTTCTGTGGGGTGCATTAATAGTGATAAACAAATAGGTTTCTTGCTGCATATAATCCTTGAACAAAAATTCATATGAGATGTCCAGAAAGTGTATAATGTTGTATGCCTACTCATAAACTCAATTGGATCAAAAAGATTCAACTTAAAAGCTCAAAGCATGCATCAAACAAAATGGGACAGAATCTGTCCAAAAAACAGCAGCAGCAAAACGTATTTTTATACCCTACCAACCTTTCTCGAAAAATTCCGAAACAATTCATGCATACAGAGGATGAAAAGTTGCAACTACAGTTCAAATATGAGCTCATTCGGAGTTACAAAATAAGAATTAAAAATCATACCGTGCACTGACTCGTGCAGGAATAAAATCTCCGAACGCTATAAGCAACTTTTTCAAACCAAAAGGGTAAAACTTGGCACTTTATTGAAAATTGTAGAACCTAAACTAAAAACAAAGTCTCTTGGTACAGCAAGAGGACACAAAGAAAATCACACAAAAAATAACCGGGTTGCCTCCCGCAAAGCGCTTTCTTTATAGCCATATAGCTAGGCTTCTTACTTGTCAAGATGGTTGGAGTGAGGTGGCTTGGCATCCCCAAGCTTAAATTCTTGTATGTAGGGTGAGCTTAGGGGTAACATCCCTAAGCTTGAGTGTTTGTCCCTCTTGATCTTTGTTCATCACCCTCAACTCTTCCACTTGAAAGTTCTCTTCACACAAAACTCATCATAAAACTTGATTAGAGGGTTAGTGTCTCCATAAATAAAATCCTCAAAGGTACAGCAAAGACATATCATGAGTTGATTCTAAACATTAACTATTGTTACTATGGTTGCATATTGTTCATTGATCAAAAGAACCACACAAAACACAAGTAATGAAGCTAATGCAAAATAAAGACAGAATCTGTCAAGAACTGAACAGCCCGCAAAGAGTGAATTTTTAGAGACACTTACGTTGCTCAAATCAGAAAACTTTGAACTAGTGAAATGTGTGATAATAACTAATGATTGCTGTCGTAAATTTTTAGGTCAAAATTCCTTTTCTGTGATTTTTAACATTTTTCGCAATGAAGCTCAGGAATCTGTTTTCTAGACAGCAAATCACTATTGTTAAATCCTACCTCTCGAAAGAGGTTATTCTCTCCATAAAAATGAAAAAAATAAGATACAAAGGTGATGTTACAATAGTAAACAAGCACCTTGACTCAAAAACCGAAAACCAAACTGAAGAAATCAAAAAGAAGCAAAATCAAGAAAGGTTCAAGAGAAACAAACAAAGAAGAAAGAAAATATTTTTGTTGTTTTTGATTTAGCGAAAAGGCAAAAGAAGAAGCAAATATATACAACTTAAACACTCTTTTTATTTGGTTTTAACTTTGGGAAAAGTTTTAATAATAGAGACTTTGCAATGGTTCCATTGGCATGAACAACACATGTTCAAGGTCGACCCCAACTTCTCCATTACTCATCCTTCTCATTTACTTTCCCAAATTTTTTATAAAAAAAACGAAAATCCTAAACTAATTGTCACAAATCAGTAGGTAGAGATATTTTACATGTTGTAAGGATATAAAGGTGTGCTTAAACCGAATAGGAAGTTAAAGCATAAGGAACACACCACAGAATATCAAACCATCAATTTTTAAGTCTAACTCTTTTCCTATGCATTGGCATTTTATATATGAATAAATAGCAGCAATTTTGTGATAACCAATGCATGTAGTGATCAGTAGCTTGCATTTTAAATAACATAGAACATAAAGAGGATTCTTATCTCTTCCTCTCTCATAATAGTTGCAAGCATTAAAGTTAAACATACCCACATAGTTTTGAATAGAATCACCACATAAAGACTTATCATCTAATGAGCATAATGGATCATCAAACTCAATTAAATCACTTTCACCCTCAACGGCTTCCCCAAGCTTAAACTTTTCCAGAGCATTAGCAATAAAGGTGTTCAAAGAGTTAGTACCACAAACATTAGTGTTATGCAAATAAAATTTAATTTTCTCCTCAAACACTTCATGTCCTAACTCAAGATAGATATTATACAACTCTAAATTTTTTTGGTTCTTTTCCATTTTCTAATTTTTTTTTGTGTTTTAGATTTATACGTTAGTATACAATGCAAACAAGAATAAAAGTTTAGCACAACGCTCCCCGGCAACGGCGCCAGAAAAGTACTTGATAATCCCCAAGAGCAAGGAATCACTGTAGCACAATTCGATAAGTATTTGAGTGTCGAACCCACGAGGAGCTGAAGGTAAACTATCTATTCTCTAAAGCCCTATAACCCTCTTATATGGCCGTTTATGCAAAGCAATAAAAATGAAAAGAACTAATTAATGAAAGCAAGTGATGTGAATGGGTTTATCTAGTAACAAGTTTCTCAAGCAAGTTTCAGACACAGGTTTCTTAGAGCAAGTTTCTCTCAACAGTTTTCTCAAGCAAGTTTCTTAAGCAGCAAGTATCAAATATCTCAAGTAGCAAATATCTCACGGGAGCAAATGCTCTAGCAATTGTTATTTCATTCGTGTGGTTGTCACAATTAGTGAAGCACATGTTTCAGTCATAGTTGTTTCTTTTAGGTGGGAGCCATAAATAGGTGTAGCCAAGTAAATGAGCAAAATACACAACTCTTATGATGGATCTCATGGCCAAGTAAATGTGCAGCACAAGAATTATTAAGACATAATTGTCCCACCATAGCCTTAAGTTCTAGAGTCCCCCAAATATCTCCCCCATAAAGTAACTTCAAGTCTCAGACACCGGTTTCTCTCTACTCCGACATGTCCTACTCAATCCATTACACTACGGTGATCACCTTACATGCATTCCCCAACATATGCGTGCACTCATACATTGTACATCAAGACAATCATAAAAGATAACAACACTTGTATGCAACCAATCAACGAACTATTTCACAATTGCCATGAACAAATCACTTCTCAAACACAGATGGGGAGACACAATAGATCAAGGGAATAGTATATTGCATCACACATCATGTTTTCCAAGAGTTTACAGTGGGGAGATGGAGATGATCTTGCTGTAGATGTTGATGATGAACACGCCGGAGGGGGGTGGAGCCCTCCGGAGGCGATTCCGGCGGCGTTTCCCCCCTCCGATCTTCTCCGCGGCAGCCTTCTGTCTCTCTGTTTCGTGGTTCTGTGTTTCTCCGCCGCCTCCTTTCGCGAAACGCCATGGGACCTTTTTTATAGGCGTTTTTAGGTTAAGACGGAGTCGGTGGATGAAAGATCGATGGCAACGGAGCCACGAGGGCCTAAAGAGTGGGCCCCACTTGGTCAGGTACTGTGGCCGCGTGGGCCACCCCCTTTTGGGCCTCAGGCCTCCGTTTGCTTGCTTCCTTCGCCCACAGGTCTTCTTCCTTCCAAAAAATGACGCCCCTAAATTTGCAGGTGATTTGGACGACGTTTGGGTCACTGAAACATTAAAATACAAAACTAGGGTTTTCTGCCTGTGCAGGGTTAATTCCATAAAAATAGGAAATCATTAAGATATTTCCAAAATCATGATAAAACATTGATATAACCCTTATATGATGCAAATATGATTGAAATATGAGTAAATAAAGTGCAAAGTTCATGTATGCATTTTGCATGCATCACCGAGTCGGCCGTGGCATACTTGTCCGCCGTCGCCATCAGCTCCGTCATCGTCTGCGGTTCGTCGAGGAGCAGCCAGAGCTTGAGCATTGTTCCATCTCGGCAGCCGTTGATGAAGAACTGGACGGCCTAGATGTCGTGCACCCCTTCGCAGGTGTTGCGCAGGCTTGACCATCTCGTGAGGTAGTGATGGTCCGAAGAGCAAGGCTTTGATACCTGCAAAAATAAACGGGATTAGGTTGAGACTCCAAGTGCAGAGTGTATAGTAAGTGGAAGACAGTTTTCCCCACGAGGGGTGACTCGAGGGTTTAATATCGAACTCTCGGGGAATCTGAAGTGGTAGATTTATCTTCTTATCCTTCTTTTGGTTACCTACAAAACAAGGTTAGATGTTTTGGTCCTCAACCTCACCTGTGGTTGTCAAGCACAAGGTGTAAGAATGATATCAGGATAGTTATGCAATGCAAACAAGAAATAAATATGCAATGATGGTGGATGCAATGATAAATGATATTTTTGGGTTTTTGAATGATGTATGCAAGATGAAAAGTATTTTTGTATTTTCGGATTTAATGATGGCTGAAAATAGAAAAGTGGTATATGGTGTTGGAAAGGTGTTTCTTATGATTAAAAATGGACTGGGGTTCATGGTTTCACAAATGCACTCTCTCTTTATAAAGTGGTAGACAATGGAACACACACAGTTAACATATGAGATTGCAACACAGGGTTTGATAACAAGTTACTTAGATATATGGGCATCACGTCCTAACATAGAGATCTTTTGGTTATTAACCTCTCTTATACTCCACCAAGATGCGAACTAAATCATAACACCTCAGTAATTAAGATAACTCAGAGTATAGCATTAAGTATCATGACATGAAGTGAAAATAAGAACATGCTAGATCTAGTCATGGAGTAGTGGCAATGGTCACGCCCACATCCCCGGTAGCATGGTATTTTAGTTTATCCCTAGTGAGGTAACAAAGTAAGGTAAAGATACCAAAGTGGATCGCAGAACTTTCTCTCACGTTCACTGCACTAGCCACCCCCCGTTACTCCAACTAATGCACACGTTCCCCCACACACGCTCTCATAAACATGCTTGATCAAAACAAGTAGACAAGAACGGGGTACATAATATGCATCTATACTCATAACTGAAACAAACATTGCAATCTCAAACATATATTAACTCATAAAGATCCACCACAAAGGTATTACAACGGTGACCGTAATCATGTTCAGCAGCTCATACGGTGCTAATTAGTGAAGCTCAAGAGAGGAGAGATACATAAGTTACTTCCACAAACCCATAGTCCAGAGGTGGACTACTCCCTCTTCATCATGGAGACGGTGGAGAAGTCGATGGAGAAGATGGAGACCACGCCGGCAGCGCCCCGCCGGAGTTTTCCCCCTCCAATCTGCAGCTCCTGATCTCCGTTTCGGTGTTTCTGTGTTTGTGCGGCGCTCCTTCCAGAGAACGTCGGGGGACCTTTTTTATAGGCGTTTTTAGGTCAAGACGATGTCGGTGGAGCGAAGATCGACGGCAACGGAGCCACGAGGCCAAACGGTGGGCCCCACGCGGCCACAGTACCTGGCCGCGTGGGCCACCCCCGTTTGGCCTCGGCCTCCGTTTGTTCGCTTCCTTCGCCCACAGGTCTTCTTCCTTCCAAATATTGACGCCCGTAAATTTCCAGGTGATTTCGTTGACGTTTGGGTCCCTGAAACATTAAAATAAGAAAACGGGGTTTTCTGCCTGTGCAGGGTTAATTCCATAAAAATAGGAAATCATGAATATTCCAAAATCATGATAAAACATTGATATAACCCTTATATGATGCAAATATGATTGGAATATAAGCAATTAAAGTGCAAAGTTCATGTATGCATTTTACATGCATCAACATCCCCAAGCTTAATCCATGCTCGTCCTCGAGTATGAAGATGATAAAACTAACATGGACTTTGCAATTTAATACTTAACAATGATATCAAAGATGATTACTATTGCTACATATAGTCAAATGATTCATTCTTCAAAGGAGTAGCAATATGCAAATAGTTTATGAAGTGATATCAAGTATTCAAGACAAGGATGTTCATTGATAGTTCACAAAGTGTAACATGGTAGCAAGTAATATGGAACACATGTATGCATAATGATAAGTAGAACATCCTACAATGGTCATAGAGTGTAGATGAAAATCTGAATATGATAGGTGTACACTTTGGAAAGATGTATATGTGAGTAGAGGTAAAGCATGCATAAGTTTCATCCAACTTCCAAACTCTTCTACTTAAGTTAATGATTGCAATAAGGTATTCATTGGTGTCAAGCTCTCATTGCCCCTATCATAGCATCTTGAATGATTAAGGTTAAAGTGAAAGCAAATATGAGTAGTGTGCTTGATAAAGAATGGGTTGAATGTCTCATGCCCCTTGAATACAAGTACTTACACCATGTGTTACTCAACTTGGGAAACAAAGCAAGTTCAATTAAATATCATTGTAAGCATAATAGTATCATCAAGAGCGTCAACTGGGGTACCTCTTGTCCCAAGATATGGAACAAGCCCATATCAAAATGACAAGACAAACAAACAAAATGAACAATCTCAACACCCTTTTTATTTACCATTTGGAATAGTTTTTTATTGCAAGGTGTATCACAGAAGGTTCACCATAGTATGTAAGTAAATTTCCACCATGAATGATGCATGGCTTAGATTAGCGGCCCAGGCGTCTCTCTAACCATTTACACAAACTCATTTAAACTCACTCTATTTCCACATTTATTTCAACATGATAAGCATCCATAGACAAAAGCACATGATATCAACTAAATGAGATGAAGAGCGTGTTGAAAGCTTGCCATGTGACAGCACATATGGGCTAACTTCCAACCCAAAACATTCATCAAGCCACAAACATCATAATCTTAATCACAATGGGTCAAGTTTTATTATGCAAATAAAAGAACATTGTGCATCAAGTTCGTGAGAGCTATATAACCAATTTTTTCCATTGCAATCAATAACATAAACATTTTCATTCAGAGGTAAGATAACACAAACAACATGTTAAACATACTCGGAATAGCATAAAGCCAATAGGTAGATATGGTGGACTCACTGGAATAACTTTGGTTGAAGGTGTTGGAAACAAGTTTTTGCTTGTTGGAGTTTTTGGGCTAGCAAAAGGGAGAAAGTTGACCATCTAGATGCATGCATGAGTGTCCATAGAACTAACTAATCCATGTTAAACCAAGTAAATAACAATCAGCACCAAAACATGAATAAGTGATAGCTCTACAAAAAGAATTTGCAAACTATTACTCATAAACAAGCTCATGAATCATGCAACTATATGTATCATTAAAAATCAAGTCAAACATCCCTTTTCCCAATCTTATAAAAGCATCCAACATATTTCAACCCATATTTCCAGTAGCTCTCTCATATATAATTGATAGTGTGGTGGTCTCTCAAGACTCAAACAAAAACAAAAAACGACGCTCCAAGTTTATGCGATAAAGTGTTTCGATCGAAAAACAGAAGTTGGACGTGTGCAAACCGAGAGTGTGTAGGTCCAGCGGGGTTGTCTTCACATCCCCAAGCTTATGGTCTTCACCATCCTTGGATAGCTCTTGGTGCATCTCCTCCAATCCCTGTGAAAAAACTTCAAAACACCGTTTCTCCCATCTCTTTTCTGTGGGGTGCATTAATAGTGATAAACAAATAGGTTCCTTGCTGCATATAATCCTTGAACAAAAATTCATATGACATGTCCAGAAAGTGTATAATGTTGTATGCCTACTCATAAACTCAATTGGATCAAAAAGATTCAACTTAAAAGCTCAAAGCATGCATCAAACAAAATGGGACAGAATCTGTCCAGAAAAACAGCAGCAGCAAAACGTATTTTTCTACCCTACCAAACTTTCTCGAAAAATTCCGAAAAAATTCATGCATACAGAGGATGAAAAGTTGCAACTACAGTTCAAATATGAGCTCATTCGGAGTTACAGAATAAGAATTAAAAATCATACCGTGCACTGACTCGTGCAGGAATAAAATCTCCGAACGCTATAAGCAACTTTTTCAAACCAAAAAGGGTAAAACTTGGCACTTTATTAAAAACTCCAGAACCTAACTAGACACAAAATCTCTTGTTACAGCAAGAGGACACAAAGAAAAATCACACACAAAAATAACCGGGTTGCCTCCCGCAAAGCGCTTTCTTTATAGCCATATAGCTAGGCTTCTTACTTGTTGTTTTATTGTGGACGAAGCTCATGAGGGAGCTTGAACTTTGGTGGTTCCCTCTTCCTTGGAAAGTGTTCCATGCACTTCTTGTGTGGAAACTGAAACTTTACATTCCCTTCCTTTGAATCAATGATAGCACCTGTGGTACGAAGAAAAGGTCTTCCAAGAATAATAGGACTAGAGGTTTTATTCCCCATATCCATGATTAGAAAATCCACAGGCACAAAAGTCATATGTAACTCTACCATAACATCACTTACTTTTCCCAAAGCATGTTTAATAGAGTCATCAGCAAGTGCTAGTTCAATAGAGCATTTTTCAAGATTTTTCAATTCAAGCACTTCATATAGTTCTTTAGATAAAACAGAGACACTAGATCCTAGATCAAGTATGGCATGGTGTGTCTCTTTTCCAATAGTTACTAGTACCTTAGGTATCCACATATCCCCAAGCTTAGGTGGTATCATAGCCTCTTGGTTGTACCTAGCAATCTTTTCTTTCAAGACATGATTAGCAATATAAGAACCAAAACCTGCTTGGTTAGTGTTGATGGAAGGATCACTTGCAAATTTTTGTAAGATAGATATTAATTCATGCAAGCTACAATTTTCTAAGTCAAGCAAAGGATCCTTGACTTCATTAAGCATTTTAACTTCCTCAACTTTCTTTTCCCTATTGTATAGGTTGAATATTTCATAACGGTCATCAAAGACATCTTCAGGTACTTGGGCTTTTTCTAAACTTTCTTTAATTTTCACTTCCAAAAGCAAGCCATCAAGTAGAATGTAAGCATCAGCAATAGTAACATTTATGAAAGAACCCTTACATTCCTTATCCAAAAAGAGTTTAGAGGTTTCAGACAATCCTCTATAAAATATATGCATGAGCATCCAATCTCTCATGCCATGTTCCATTCCATAAGCTATACCTCTAAACCTTTCCCATGCTTTTACCATAGGTTCATCCTCTTTTTGTTTAAAGGTGATAACTATTTGTCTAATATTGTAAACCATTTCTGAAAAACAAAACCTTTCAATGAATGAAGCTTTTAGGTTAAACCAATTGCTAAAATTTTAGGTGGCCATTTTAATATCCAATCTAAAGCTTTTCCAGCTAAGGAATAAGGAAAAAGCTTTACTTTGATCACATTAGCATTGGCATGAGTCAAGTTTAACACTTTGCATCTTTCATTAAATTTGTTAAGATGGAGTAGAGCATTTTCTTTCGGTTTCCCAGAAAAACGGTGTTCATAAATCATTTTAGTGACATTAGGATCTACCTCAAATTCTCAACTGGAATATTCATATCTTGAGGAAAGTTCCTAACACTAAATGGCCAAAAGGTTCTTTTTTCCATTATAGCAAGTTTTTTTTGGTATTTTTGATTTTTTATGCAAAACTGAAATAAATATGATATGATATGCAATGACACTAACAAAACAAATAAATTGCTTTGTAAGTAAAGATGGATAAGATGGTGCTCACGTAGGTGCAACCTCCCCAAGCTTAGGTGTTAGCACAAGTTGGTGACGTTGACTTTGTTGTGAGATGAATGCGATGATGCACACCCTTGGATAAATCTCTCAGCTACGATTCCCCGGCAACGGCGCCAGAAAACGTCTTGATGGTCCCGAAGAGCAAGGCTTTGATACCTGCAAAATAAACGGGATTAGGTTGAGACTCCAAGTGCAGAGTGTATAGTAAGTGGAAGACAGTTTTCCCCACGAGGGGTGACTCGAGGGTTTAATATCGAACTCTCGGGGAATCTGAAGTGGTAGATTTATCTTCTTATCCTTCTTTTGGTTACCTACAAAACAAGGTTAGATGTTTTGGTCCTCAACCTCACCTGTGGTTGTCAAGCACAAGGTGTAAGAATGATATCAGGATAGTTATGCAATGCAAACAAGAAATAAATATGCAATGATGGTGGATGCAATGATAAATGATATTTTTGGGTTTTTGAATGATGTATGCAAGATGAAAAGTATTTTTGTATTTTCGGATTTAATGATGGCTGAAAATAGAAAAGTGGTATATGGTGTTGGAAAGGTGTTTCTTATGATTAAAAATGGACTGGGGTTCATGGTTTCACAAATGCACTCTCTCTTTATAAAGTGGTAGACAATGGAACACACACAGTTAACATATGAGATTGCAACACAGGGTTTGATAACAAGTTACTTAGATATATGGGCATCACGTCCTAACATAGAGATCTTTTGGTTATTAACCTCTCTTATACTCCACCAAGATGCGAACTAAATCATAACACCTCAGTAATTAAGATAACTCAGAGTATAGCATTAAGTATCATGACATGAAGTGAAAATAAGAACATGCTAGATCTAGTCATGGAGTAGTGGCAATGGTCACGCCCACATCCCCGGTAGCATGGTATTTTAGTTTATCCCTAGTGAGGCAACAAAGTAAGGTAAAGATACCAAAGTGGATCGCAGAACTTTCTCTCACGTTCACTGCACTAGCCACCCCCCGTTACTCCAACTAATGCACACGTTCCCCCACACACGCTCTCATAAACATGCTTGATCAAAACAAGTAGACAAGAACGGGGTACATAATATGCATCTATACTCATAACTGAAACAAACATTGCAATCTCAAACATATATTAACTCATAAAGATCCACCACAAAGGTATTACAACGGTGACCGTAATCATGTTCAGCAGCTCATACGGTGCTAATTAGTGAAGCTCAAGAGAGGAGAGATACATAAGTTACTTCCACAAACCCATAGTCCAGAGGTGGACTACTCCCTCTTCATCATGGAGACGGTGGAGAAGTCGATGGAGAAGATGGAGACCACGCCGGCAGCGCCCCGCCGGAGTTTTCCCCCTCCAATCTGCAGCTCCTGATCTCCGTTTCGGTGTTTCTGTGTTTGTGCGGCGCTCCTTCCAGAGAACGTCGGGGGACCTTTTTTATAGGCGTTTTTAGGTCAAGACTATGTCGGTGGAGCGAAGATCGACGGCAACGGAGCCACGAGGGCCAAACGAGTGGGCCTCCGCTTGTTCGCTTCCTTCGCCCACAGGTCTTCTTCCTTCCAAATATTGACGCCCGTAAATTTCCAGGTGATTTCGTTGACGTTTGGGTCCCTGAAACATTAAAATAAGAAAACGGGGTTTTCTGCCTGTGCAGGGTTAATTCCATAAAAATAGGAAATCATTGAGATATTTCCAAAATCATGATAAAACATTGATATAACCCTTATATGATGCAAATATGATTGGAATATGAGCAATTAAAGTGCAAAGTTCATGTATGCATTTTACATGCATCAGGTAGTCACGGTCCGACTCGGTTTTGCCTTGGACGTAGTCGGCTAGCTGGCATGGTCGACCCGGACGCTTGTAGGTGCTGGAGAAGTTCCTGACGAAGAACTCCTGGAAGTCCAGCCAGTAGTTGATGGAGCCGGCTGGCAGGCTGTTGAGCCAGGTACGCGCTGAGTCCTTCAGCATGAGCGGCACATAGCGCACCGCACGCGCTTGTTGCCGCCTGCAATGGAGACGGCAATGGTGTAGTCGGATAGCCAATCTTCTGGCTTCGTGCTTCCGTTGTACTTGGCTGCGTCACGTGGGAGCGTGAAGCCTAGCGGAAAAGGTTCCGTGGCGATGCGAGGTCCGAAGCACTTGTGCCCCTCGCCCTTCTTCTTCTTCGAGCCAGCGGGACTCTTCCAGAGTGTTGATGCGGTAACGCGCGTCGAGGCCGGTGGCGGGACCTAAGTCACCTAGCCGGTCGTGGACGTTGCCCTTGCGCGGTTCCGCTTCCCGGTTTCAGTTGCCACCTTGAGTAGCTGGTTGGTTGTTGTCGTAGTAGTTCCGGTTGCCGCTAGCAGCCGGATCACGAGAGCGGTGAGGCCCGGAGTTGACGCTGCGTGCTCGATTGCCACCCTCTGGGGGGCGTAGTTGACGTGCGGGGAGGACGCTTGACGATCTTGTCTGGTCATGCCGGGCTCAGGCGGTGGAGGCGGCGAGTTAGGCGGCGGGCCACCTGCGTTGAACCAGCCGCCTACCAAACCGCTCTCAGCAGAGTTGGCGCGGTTGTTGTGGTAGTTCGTTTGCTGCTGGTTCGCGGCGTCGATGAGGTCTTGGACGTGCTATTGCTGCGCGCGGAGCGCCTCTCCTTCTAGGCCGGCTAGCTCCTCCGCAGCGATCTGAGTTGCCTTCATGTTCTTGACAGGGTGTTGTAGACGGGACGACGAAAACTAGGTGGGTCGGCTGACTGAGCGGGCGCGCCGCCTGTGCCCATCTCGACGTTGAGGTTGCCCTCGTGGTTCCTGACTTGACCCATTCGGCTGGGGCCGACGGGCATCGGGTGAATCCGTGAGCGGCGTTGTACTCGCGTACTTGAGCTTCGACGTTGCGCTGCGTGGCGACGATGCTGGCTGCGCCGTCCAAGAGGCGAAGACGTGCTGCCTCCAAGGCTGCGGCGATCTCGGCTGGGTCATCGCCGGGTGCGATGGCGTGGCGAGGCCCTAAAGCAGAGCCTCCACTGTGCCACGTGCGGTGGCTGCCGCTAGTCGTCGCCGGCTGCTCTGCATCCGGCGACGGTGTCCATGACTTCCGCGTAGGCGCGGTGCTCGGAGCCATCTTCACAGTCGGCCGTCTCCTCAGGGAGACGGTCAGTGCAGGGCTGGATGTCGGTGGGGTACTTGAGCGCGATGGCGATGTAGAGGCGGTGCTCGCCGAAGTGCATGATGGAGCCGTCCTCGGGAAGGCTGAACTGGCGAAGCAGGCGACGTTGTCGTCGACGAAGTCGAGGGAGCCGAACGTCGAGACGAGGCCGGACGTGACTTGCTCGCCGAGGCGGGTGCGGGATCCCCGCAGGAATGTGACTCCGGGCGCTGCTATCCGCCCCACGGTGGGTGCCAACTGACATGGTATGTTGCACGACAGTGCTACACGGGGTAGCTTGAGTAGAGGAGTGGGAGCAGCGTACTGCAGCGTCGGCATCCGGAGGCGGGATTGTGCCGAAGCACTAAGACATGGTGTACCCAGGTTCAGGGCCCTCACGGTGGAGGTAAAACCCCTACTCCTGCATGATCTCTCTACTATCGATGGGCACAGTACAGTGGTGCTCCTCGATCTGTTCGGGAAGCTCTCCATGGATCTTGCTCTAGTTTTTTTTCGGGGGTGGAAGAGATGAAGTGTTGAGTACCCTCTACTTGGGTGCCCAGACAGCCTTATATAGGCCCGGCTGTCCGGCTTACAGGCGGGGCCGCTGGTCAACTCAGCCGGTCACGTCAATCACATCAGTCTAATCTGCTATAGTGCCGGTCTTGTCTCCTTAAACCCTGCGGATCCTCGCAGCGGTCGGCTTGCAGCCCACGGCCCGCTGCTCTCGACCAATGGGAGAGGTCTGACTTTGGCACCCTAGCCGCCTAGAAACCATTGGGGGGGCGTAGGGCTGCAGGCTAGATCCCCTTTTGCCCATGCTTGCTAGGGGTAGACGGCCAACCAGCCGGGCTCCCGGGTCTTCACTGGTCTTGTCGAGGTGTCTTATCGGTATGGGAGCTGCGGATAACCGGGACTGGCGGTCTGTCTCCTGCTATTGCTTGCTTGATGATCACGGCGGGCCGGCTGCGCTCGGGCAGATGGTCCGGTCGAAGGAGTGGCGCGCGGGGCCGGCTGTGCTCGGGGCAGGCGGTCCCGCCAGAGAGAGGGCAGGTAGGCCGGCTGCACTCGGGGCAGGCGGTCCTGGCTGGTCTCTCGCACCCGGACGGGGAAATCGTGTAGCACTTGATTTTGTTTGAAAAGATCTTCTGTGGGGCTTGAGCCACCCGGGGGTCATCCCCACGACCGAAACTGTAGGTTGAAACCGAATGCGGGAATGAGTTGGGTCGTTTTGGTTTGGAAATCACGCAAAATTTGAATGGGTTTAGTTTCTAGAGCATATGTTTTGGCTTTTCTTGGTCTAGTTGGTGGACTTACACTTATATACTAGATGATGCGCCACACATTATTGTGGAGATCAAAGGGAATTTTTTTGTTAAACGCTATATTTGAGTAGAAATACATAAGTTCTATATGTCTTCAGCTACTCAATAGTTCTTTTTGTTGGACGCGAGTACACATCAGACGTTTTAGGATTGACAGAACTGCTTCGACGTGCCAACTCAATTGACCACGCGATGTGTATGAGAAGTTGAGTCATTACATGATCTTAGTATTTGGCATCTTTTTTCAACGTGACAGGTTCACACACTGATATTAATGTGCTTCAGCGCTCACTTATGTCTCAAAAAACTTGTGGAAGTTAGTTCTCCAGAGTCAACTATGAGATCAATGACCATCAATATAACAAGGGGTATGTCTAAGCCGATGATATCTATTCTCAGTGATCTACATTTGTGAATACCATCTCTGCTCCCAAGGTAACAAAAATATACCTTTGCCAGAAATAAGAGTGTCAGGAAGGACTTGGAGAAAGTATTTAGTATGCTACAACCTCGCGGGGCTATTTTCGACACCCCGCATAACATGGAAGGTGGAAACAACATGGGAGGTGATTACTGATTATGTGATCATCCACAATATGATCATGCAGGATGGCGTAATGAAAACATTTACAACCAAGGGTGGGACTTTCCGGTCGAGTTGATTGAGCTGAAAGCTAGACCAGGAACGTTATAAGAGTTTAATATATTTTGTCACCGAGGAAATCAATAGCCATGCAATATCATTTTCATTAAATTTCCAAACCTAATAAGAGGCAACGATGTGACTGGACGGATCAAAACGGAGGGTGTGTTGGAGTTGCCCTAGCTGTCGTTATAAACTCAAGATCCATGTTTTCTCGACTGTTGAATAAAAAGTATTACCTCTCGATCTGGGGTCGGTTCCTTGGACATCAGTACTATAACTCCACTACTCCATTGCTGGCCGGCCAAGGCGGGCCGGCGTGATGGAACATCGCATACGTGCATAGTCTGTAGAGACGACTCACATGAACAGTGTCGGGGCCGAGAAGCGGAGACGACGCCCAATCTGCTTTCGCCAGCGGCTGCGTTCAAAACCTGATCCTGCACTTATTGGCAAAGGATGGATCCGACATCGTCTTGTGACATTGCCGTTGTGATCGGCGCTGCATGCCATGCCCTGGGAAGATTGTAGTAGCACAGGAAGGGCCGTCCTGTGAAGGGGTGTGACAGGACTAAACCAGCGACACGCACGTAAGAAGAGTACGACGTTTGATCCGGCAGGCATGTGAGACAGCGCGCGCATCGGCCCCCAGGTAGGTCGATACACGCCGAAACGCCTACTGATCAAACGCTGCTACAACAGGACGATACGTGTGGCTGCTACATGGGTGGATGTCGATGTAATGCTATATGTATACAGTCCGATCGATACTCCGATCCGAAACCGCGGTAAGCTCTTAATTTAAAGAGTGTGTTTTTTTTTTGAGGAAGGAGCCGACCCAAATATACAGGAAACCCAGTACAAATTACACCCAGGTCCAAAGGAAAAAAGAAAATTTCAGAAAGACCCAGAAATTTGCCCAAAGCCCCCTGAGTTGCCTGCAGAGATCACAGCCGGATCCTCAACGTTCCCCAAGCCTCCTAGCCGATGACGAGACGCCGTACCGCTCGCCGGCGGGAAGTGGACGCCGCCACACTTTGTAGATAGCCGCAGAAGCCGTCCGCCGCCCGCGCCGGAACTTGATCTCGATGAACGAGCACGGCCACAGCAGCTGCTTCCCACCTCCACCCTTCCTCCAGCCGCCACCGCACCAGCTAGAACCACCACCACCAACCCCGAGCCACCTCCAGACGCTACTCCCCTCGCCACCAAGGCCGGCCGGAGTAGAAACGTCGACGGAGAAGACCACCACCACCAGCAGCAGCAAAACCAGGACGCCCACCACCGCCAAGCTCTCCCCTCGCCGCCACGGCCGGCCAGAGAAGCTAGAACGGAGAAGCATACCTGAACAGACCACCTCACGGGCCTCACGCCGCCTGGTGGCTCTAGGTTAATAGTGCCAGAAACAATTGCTTGTACGTCACACGTCAGTTGGGAACCCCAAGAGGAAGGTATGATGAGTGCAGCAGTAAGTTTTCCCTCAGTATGAAACCAAGGTTTAATCGGACCAGTAGGAAAACGAGGTTTGCTTCGAAGGTGTTGGTGAGGAGTGTAGTGCGGCGCAACACCAGGGATTCCGGTGCCAACGTGGAACCTGCACAACACAATCAAATACTTTGCCCCAACTTAACAGTGAGGTTGTCAATCTCACCGGCTTGCTGAAAACAAAGGGTTAAACGTATCGAATGGAAGATGATGTTTGTTTGCATAAAACAGTAGAGAACAATGATTGCAGTAGATTGTATTTCAGATGTAAAAGAATGGACCGGGGTCCACAGTTCACTAGTGGTGTCTCTCCAATAAGATAACTAACATGCTGGGTAAACAAATTACAGCTGGGCAATTGACAATTGATAAGTGCATATAACATGCATGTGTGAGCTGTGGTGTCTACTATGAGATTCATTTGGGCATTACGACAAAGTACATAGACCGCTATCCAGCATGCATCTATGCCTAAATAGTCCACTTTCCGGTTAACATCCGTACCCCTTCCAGTATTAAGTTGCAAGCAACAGACAATTGCATTAAGTAATGTGCGTAATGTAAACAATACATTCATCCTTGAATAAAGCATTGCTGTTTTACCCCTAGTGGCAACAACACATCTACAACCTTAGAACTTGCTGTCACTATCCCAGGTTAAATAGAGGTTGAACCCAACTATCATGCATAAATACCCCCTCTTGGAGTTACAAGTATTCACGTGGCCAAGGCTTCAACAAGTAACGGAGAGCATGCAAGATCACAAATGACATAGACATGATAATATAATATTCAGCTCCACATAGGTATCAATATAAGTCAGATCCCAGCAAACACAACATGTAGCATTACAATAAGATGATCTTGATCATGATAGGCAGCTCACAAGATCTAAACATGATGGCACAAGTGGAGAAGACAACCATCTAGCTACTGCTATGGACCCATAGTCCAAGGATGAACTACTCACGCATCACTCCGGAGGCGGGCATGGCGATGTAGAGCCCTCCGGTGATGATTCCCCTCTCCGGCAGGGTGCCGGGAAGAGCTTCAGAACCCCCCGAGTTAGGGTTGACGACGGCGGCGGCAGCGAATATGTTCTGGATGAAAGGCTCGGTGTTTTAGGGTTTTCGCGTCTCGGGGAATAAATAGGCGAAGGGGCGATGTCGGCGGACCCCCGAGGGGCCCAAACCACCAGGCGCGGCGGTGGGCCCGCGCCAGGTGGTTTGGCCACCTCGTGGCTCTCTTCGTCTCTCCTTCGGACTCCGTGTACGTGCTGGAAAAATAGGGACTGGCCTTTTGTTTCGTGCAATTCCGAGAATATTTCCAGAAGTAACTTTCTGAAACCAAAAACAGCAGAAAACAGGGAACTGGCACTGTGGCATCTTGTTAATAGGTTAGTCCCAGAAAATGCATAAAAGTGATACGAAGTGTATATAAAACATGTAGCAAATGGTATAATATAAGCATGGAACAGCAGAAATTATGGATACGTTGGAGACGTATCAAGCATCCCCAAGCTTAGTTCTACTCGTCCTCGAGTAGGTAAAACGATAACAACAAATAATTTCTGAGGAGACATGCTTTCACACAATCTTGATCAATATATTGCAAGGCTCATGTCATGAATGAAGTGACTCAAAGCAATGATCTATAGTTTGCTAACAAATAGATAAAGAGTAAACAATGAATCATATAAGCAAAAACTTTTCATGAATAGTACTTTCAAGACAAGTATCAAAAGTTTTGCATAAGAGGTAACTCATAAAGCAATAGATTCAAAGTAAAAGGCATTGAAGCAACACAAAGGATGATTAAGTTTCAGCATTTGCTTTCAACTTGTAACATGTATATCTCATGGATAGTTGTCAACATAAAGCAATATAACAAGTGCAATAAGTAAATATGTAAGAATCAATGCACACAAAGTTGACACAAGTGTTTGCTTCTAAGATAGAAAGGAGTAGGTAAACTGACTCAACATAAAGTAAAAGATAGGCCCTTCGCAGAGGGAAGCAGGGATTAAATCATGTGCTAGAGCTTTTTAAGTTTTCGAAAGCATATAGAGAGCACAAAATAAGTATTTGAGAGGTGTTTGTTGTTGTCAACGAATGGTAGTGGGCACTCTAACCCCCTTGTCAACCAGACTTTCAAAGAGCGGCTCCCATGAAGGACGTTATTCTACCAGCAAGGTAGATCATCCCTCTTCTCTTTTGTTTACACATGTATTTTAGTTTCTTTATAGATGACACTCCTCCCAACCTTTTGCTTACACAAGCCATGGCTAACCGAATCCTCGGGTGCCTTCCAACATTCACATACCATGGAGGAGTGTCTATTGCAAAATTAAGTTGCTTACTGATAAATCAGGGCAAAACATGTGAAGAGAATTATTAATGAAAGTTGTAATTAATTGGGGCTGGGCACCCCGTTGCCAGCTCTTTTTGCAAATTATTGGATAAGCGGATGTATATGCCACTAGTCCAGGTGAAAGTCTGTCAGAAGTAAATGACAAGATTGAAAGATAAAACACCACATACTTCCTCATGAGCTATAAAACATTGACACAAATAAGGAGTAATAAAGTTTTGAATAGTTTAAAGGTAGCACATGAAATATTTACTTGGAATGGCAGGAAATACCACATAGTAGGTAGGTATGGTGGACACAAATGGCATGGGTTTTGGCTCAAGTTTTGGATGCACGAGAAGCATTCCCTCTCAGTACAGAGTTTAGGCTAGCAAGGTTGTTTGAAGCAAACACAAGTATAAACCGGTACAGCAAGAATCACATAAAAACATATTGCAAGTATTATAAGACTCTACACTGTCTTCCTTGTTGCTCAAACATTTTACCAGAAAATATCTAGACCTTAGAGAGAACAAATATGCATCCCAAGTCTCAACAAGCTCTACGGTAGTTCTCCACTACTAGGCTTTAACTACATGATGCAAGAGCTTAAACATGATCTACTTGAGAGCTCAAAACAATTGCAAAGCATCAAATCAAAACAAGACAATGATCTACAAGAATGCATATGTCTTTTCCAATACCAACTACTACATGTAGCATTTTCTTTCTTCCAAACAAACACCAATAATTTATTAAACATAAACTCTCCAAATGATAATATAATGCAGCAAGAGAGTATTTATAAACAAGTGCTAACAGCTCGAAGAGATGCATGAAAAACAGGAGCTAAAAGCACTGCAGTAGCTAGTTAAGAATACTCAACAAATATAAGTGAAGAACATGAGTATTCACATGAAAAAGCGGAGCGTGTCTCTCTCCCACACAAGGATTGCTAGGATCCGAATTTATTCAAACAAAAACAAAAATAAAAACACACAGACGCTCCAAGTAAAGCGCATAAGATGTGAAAGAATTAAAATATAGTTTCACTAGAGATGACCTGATAAGTTTGTTGATGAAGAAGGGGATGCCTTGGGCATCCCCAAGCTTAGACGCTTGAGTCTCTCTGAATATGGTTGGGATGAACCACGGGGGCATCCCCAAGCTTAGGCTTTTCACTCTTCTTGATCACATAATATCACCCTTCTCGCTTGATCCTTGAAAACTTCCTTCACACCAAACTCAAGACAGTTCTCATTAGAGGGTTAGTGCATAATCAAAAATTCTCATATTCTGTAATGATACAATCAATCCCAAAGCTTCTGGACATTAGCTACAGCCACCAATGCTTTGTGGAGCAAAGAAATCCACACAAACACAGTAAAAGAGCGAATGCAAAACAAAAGGCAGAATCTGTCAAAAACAGAACAGTCTGGAATGACGAATTTTTTCGAGGCACTTAAGTTGCTCAGATGGATCTGGCCTAAAATAATGAAAGTTGCGTACATATCTCAGGAATATGCGTGATTTTTCTCAGAATTTTTTGAATTTTCTACAGGGAGATAAGCTCAAATCCGTGACAGCTAAAAATCTGTCACTGCGCAGAAATCCAAATCTTGCATCAACTTTCAATATAGAACTTTACTTGGCACAACATTGCGATAAAATAAAGATACAAAGGAGTTGCTACAGAAGTAACAAAATCCTTGACTCAAAGAAAACAAAAATAACAGCAAATAAAAACGATGGGTTGTCTCCCATAAGCGCTTTTCTTTAACGCCTTTCAGCTAGGCGCAGAAAGTGAAAATCAAGTGTTGTCAAGTGGAGGAGCATTGACATCAATACCAAGGGCCATGCCTACCTCTCTTACCCTTAGACTTACTCTTTGTTTGGGGAATACATGGCCGCACCTTGGTGTGGAGGTAAGATTCAGAGTGCCTTTTCCCACATCTATGGTTGCTCCCATTAATTTGAGCAGAGATCTTCCAAGTGTAATTTGTCCTGTCCCTGCACATTCAATAACAAGATAATCAGTGGACACCGTTCTCCCAAGAAAGGTGTAAACACACCCTCAGCTATCCCCTCGGGAAATATAACAGAGTTATCAGCAAGAGTTATTCCTTCTCCTCCTTCAGCAAGTCCCCAAAGATTCAAAGTTTCATAAATGCTTTTAGGCATAAGGCAAAACTCAGACATAATATCACAACGAGCATAAAAGGTTTCACCACAAATAGCAACCTTTATTGTAGGGACCCACATCGAAGGTTCAAAATTTGTTGGAACATAGTCAAAATATTCCCGAATTTGATTATAGCCATCCTTTAAACAAGATATATGTGTCTCAAGAGTGTTTAATCTAGCATGGATGCTAACAAGGGCCGAATCAAATTTATTAGTTGAGCTAGAAGTTGCAATCAACTTTTTTATGGCATTAAAAGCTTGATCCCCATCACAGTGAAGGAAATCTCCTCCCACAATAGCATCTAAAGCATATCTATAACAAAGGGCTAGACCAAAGTAGAAGCTAGTGAGAAGCAAACTTAAAGTCATTTTAGGATCAGTTTTACCAAAGGAATCATTAATTCTAGACCAAGCTTCTTTAAAATTCTCCTCACTCCTTGTTTAAAAGTGAAGATCAATTCCTCAGGTGACATAGCAACAGGCATGGAACAAGACATGATGGTGACAAGAAACAAAACAAAACTGAAATAAACAAGTAACTAATTTTTTTGTGTTTTTGATATAGAGAAAGCAAACAAAACAAAATAAAAATAAACTAAGCAAGACAAGTAACTAATTTTTTTTGTTTTTGATAAAGAGAGCAAACAAACAAATAAAAATAAACTAAGCAAGACAAATAACAAAGTAAAGAGATTGGGTGTGAGAGACTCCCCTTGCAGAAGCAATTCTGTTTTCCCCGGCAACGGCGCCAGAAAACGTTGTTGGTGGCTCTAGGTTAATAGTGCCAGAAACAATTGCTTGTACGTCACACGTCAGTTGGGAACCCCAAGAGGAAGGTATGATGAGTGCAGCAGTAAGTTTTCCCTCAGTATGAAACCAAGGTTTAATCGGACCAGTAGGAAAACGAGGTTTGCTTCGAAGGTGTTGGTGGAGGAGTGTAGTGCGGCGCAACACCAGGGATTCCGGTGCCAACGTGGAACCTGCACAGCACAATCAAACTACTTTGCCCCAACTTAACAGTGAGGTTGTCAATCTCACCGGCTTGCTGAAAACAAAGGGTTAAACGTATCGAATGGAAGATGATGTTTGTTTGCATAAAACAGTAGAGAACAATGATTGCAGTAGATTGTATTTCAGATGTAAAAGAATGGACCGGGGTCCACAGTTCACTAGTGGTGTCTCTCCAATAAGATAACTAACATGCTGGGTAAACAAATTACAGCTGGGCAATTGACAATTGATAAGTGCATATAACATGCATGTGTGAGCTGTGGTGTCTACTATGAGATTCATTTGGGCATTACGACAAAGTACATAGACCGCTATCCAGCATGCATCTATGCCTAAATAGTCCACTTTCCGGTTAACATCCGTACCCCTTCCAGTATTAAGTTGCAAGCAACAGACAATTGCATTAAGTAATGTGCGTAATGTAAACAATACATTCATCCTTGAATAAAGCATTGCTGTTTTACCCCTAGTGGCAACAACACATCTACAACCTTAGAACTTGCTGTCACTATCCCAGGTTAAATAGAGGTTGAACCCAACTATCATGCATAAATACCCCCTCTTGGAGTTACAAGTATTCACGTGGCCAAGGCTTCAACAAGTAACGGAGAGCATGCAAGATCACAAATGACATAGACATGATAATATAATATTCAGCTCCACATAGGTATCAATATAAGTCAGATCCCAGCAAACACAACATGTAGCATTACAATAAGATGATCTTGATCATGATAGGCAGCTCACAAGATCTAAACATGATGGCACAAGTGGAGAAGACAACCATCTAGCTACTGCTATGGACCCATAGTCCAAGGATGAACTACTCACGCATCACTCCGGAGGCGGGCATGGCGATGTAGAGCCCTCCGGTGATGATTCCCCTCTCCGGCAGGGTGCCGGGAAGAGCTTCAGGAACCCCCCGAGTTAGGGTTGACGACGGCGGCGGCAGCGAATATGTTCTGGATGAAAGGCTCGGTGTTTTAGGGTTTTCGCGTCTCGGGGAATAAATAGGCGAAGGGGCGATGTCGGCGGACCCCCGAGGGGCCCAAACCACCTCCAGGCGCGGCGGGTGGGCCCGCGCCTAGGGTGGTTTGGCCACCTCGTGGCTCTCTCCTTCGGACTCCGTGTACGTGCTGGAAAAATAGGGACCTGGCCTTTTGTTTCGTGCAATTCCGAGAATATTTCCAGAAGTAACTTTCTGAAACCAAAAACAGCAGAAAACAGGGAACTGGCACTGTGGCATCTTGTTAATAGGTTAGTCCCAGAAAATGCATAAAAGTGATACGAAGTGTATATAAAACATGTAGCAAATGGTATAATATAAGCATGGAACAGCAGAAATTATGGATACGTTGGAGACGTATCACCGCCCCCGGAGAAGAAGACGACGCGAAGGCGACAGACCCGAAGGACAAAATCTCCAAGATGCACACAGCCCACGTCGCCAAGATGGACGCCAGCACGGAGAGCAGAAGCTCCAACTCCCTGCCGGCGAGCACGCCGGACCGGAGAAGGGAAGGAGACACCTTATTTTTCACCAACGCCGCCACCGCCTCCAGCTCGAAGACGACGATTCTGTGGACAGAAACTAGAAAACCTAGTACTATACTACTCGCGCGGACGAGATCTACAGCTTCCCTCCGTCTCACGACGCCGCGCCGGCGCCGGAGACAGAGGGAAGCGGCGGATTCGCCGGCGAAACCCGGTCGCCTCGCTTTCTCCTCTCTCAGTTACTGTAGCGGAGATTATCCCTTCGCGAGAGAGCTCGTGTCCCCAAATATATTCTTCTAGGCACTTTCCCAAAGTGCTTCTACGAAAAATGCATGCATAATTCAGACGTGATAAGGTCACACTTGGTCGCAAAGTATTCTTAAAGTGTTTTAAATACTATGGTTTGTAAAAATACTATTAGGAGAACAGAGAGTTCTCTGATGGCTAGTTGTGCGCACCGCCCTAGTTCGAGTCCTGAACTCGCCGGTGCGCTCACGGTTGCTCCTTCTATAAACAAATTTGCCAAGGGCTAGTCTTGCCCAGTCTCATTTATCTAAATACTACAGGTTAATCGTAGTTTAACGTGTTTAGCTCTAACAAATAATGCAGTTTTATAGACCAAAACTTGCCAAGTACTATAGACTAACATGAGTCCATGACATTGGTTCGTGTATATCTATGTTGTGATGTGACACTACAACTGTATCGCGGGCTGTACGAGCAAGCAGATTTGTATACTTTTGAGAATGCTGGATTTTTCTGATCTGACGGAGCCGGAGGCATGCATGCGTTCGGACACAGTAAACGTAGCATAGCCACCTAGAAAAGAAAAGAAAGGCCTCTCTAGCTATGGGGTGCCTATGTTTCTGGCTCCACGGGATCGACCACCCCATGTTCGTCTCCATAATTAGCCCGTCCATGGATTCCCACCGGGGCGATAGATGCGTCCTGTTCACCGCAACAGTCCCGGACTCATCTCCTTCGTCCGTCGCAGGGCCTACTCTCCCGTGCAACCTTAACTTCCTCTCATGGAGTACACCCTTTCTCTCTGCTGCGCCACAACGTTGTACTGGCAGGGCTATGAACTGTCCTCTCCAGGATCCACCTTCCCATTGCTCTGTCTCCGTTTGCGTTAGCTTATTAGCTATGGACAACCAGCTATCGCTATATGTGGCTCTATCCATTCTGGTACTGTACTACTACATATCCACCAACTTAGGGTTACCATAGGATTCCACGATCCGTCGCGCTTAACATTTATAAAACTTTGACCAGAAGGACTACAAGGAGCTAGCTCGCACATGTCCTACACATACTGGACACAAGTTTGGTCCCGTTGGATATAGATCTAAGAGCAACAATGTTTGTTGGGACATTAACTTGGTGGTAGTCTAGTTATCTTTTAACTTGACTCATATTTTATCCAAATAACTTAGACTTGCTTCATTAACCCTTTAGTTGTGAAAATTTCGAAAAAAAATGCGAGTACATGGTTCTTAAATTTAGGATAAATATCATACATGTAAATTACGAGAGTAAGTATACGCTGTGAAAATTTCCGTAAATGTGCATAACTAACTACAATCATATTTTAAAACAAAACTTTACATGCATAAACTTCATTCTATAACCTTTTCTACAGTTTTTGAATATCTTAAGCAACGATTTTGCATTAGAGAAACTGGCTAGGCGTTAGCACTCTAAGGGATATGATAAGGTAAAAGTGAGCCCCAAAATAATTTCTAGTTAAACGTGAGAGATATTTTTCAAGGACTCGCAACCCAGGTTGAGGTCGTCGCATTAAGATGGAAACATGAGAGATGTGGGAATGATATCGCTCATGATAAATGTAAATTTGTTTACCTTCTACTTCTAGTTGTGAGCTTCGACAACCTTGTTGCGTACTGATGAAGTTAGGAAGACTAGCGAGAAGGTTTTGAGGAAGCTCTTAGCCTCGTACGGGCCGAGCATGCATTGACTACATGCCACCTCAGTGGTGGAGGTTCGTTAGGGTGGTCATGGGCCATCTTTAAAGTTGTCCTAAACTTGCCAAAATCATCTTAAGGTATCCAATTAGGATTTTATGCAATAGCTAGAGAGGTTGTTTAAAGATTCATGCCCTAGCTATGGATAGTTTTGCTGGCTGTTTGGACCATGTTTTAAAAAAACCAGAGAAAATAAATAATACATAAAAATACAATACTTTGAGAGGGGCTACTTTTATGTGTATTAGTTGCTACAAAAAATGATACACGTGAATTTTGATATATTTTGTAAAAAAAATATTCTCTACAATGTATGAACATTCATAACTTTCATGACAAATGACCATGGTCATGGCAAAAACAATAGTGCCCAAAAAGTTTCCCTTTTTGTCACAATTTTTTTATGTGTGCAAAGAATTTGCATTTTTGTGACATATTGTGCAAACTGGAACCTCCCCAATTTTCACATTAAGTAACGACATTTATGACCAATTCCAAGTATAATTATTTTTCTCTCTTTTTAGCAACCATTGCCCATTTAATTGAGTTTCATGTGATTTTCCAAAGAAATTCAAATTTGAGTAGTTATGTGCTGATTTTCCAAAGTAATTCAGTTGGCATGGAGTCGATTTGTGTGTACTAGTTTTCAGGAAAATAATAAACATGAATTTTGACATACTTTGTAAAAAATCTTCACAAAATGGAATATCATATGGTAACGTTCATGACTTTAGAGCCAAATACCACGGTCATTGACATATCCGTAACATGTTTCATGACAATGTGACCATATTAGGACAATGTTCATATTTCCAAGCCAAACAACTGTACCAGACTGAGTTTCCAACTTTTTATCACAAAGGATTTTTTATTTTCTAAGTGCCAAAAATGAGTTTTTAAGCAAGGGTATAGAATATGACGTAAAATGGCACGCCTCTCCAATTTTTAAATAAAGTAGAGCATATTGGATGGACAATTCCCAAGTATTACAAACATTCTTGTTTTCTAGATATTTTCGCCCATTTAAACGAGTTTGAGCAGATTTCCCGAAAATAATTTAAATTTGTACTACAAGTTTGTGATAGTTTGGTGCTAAAAACTGCCAAAAACATTTTAAGATACCCATATATGCAAGGAGAAATAATAATGTAAAAATAATTGGAAGTAATACTATAAAAAGTCAAATCTATGCAAAATCACCCATTGGCTCAAACTATTCCCTAAATATTTATACCCATAGGCTGCAAGGCCCACCACACAAATTTCCATCCTTCTCACTCGGACCTGTCAGCTCATTGATATCCATCTATCTAGCTTTGAAGCCCCTCCTCTTTGAAAAACCTTCGCATGCCCCTCCGCTCGCACGTGCGCCTCCGCCACGAGTCGCGTGTAGTTTGGTCGGGCCGGCGTGCCCGTCGACCTCGCCAACCCTTGCAGGACCGCAATCGACTCGTCACCCCCCCCCCCCCCCCCCCCCCCCCTCCCCAATTGCAGCTGCCGGAGGACACACTTCATGCACCCTACCACCGCAGTACGACGTCTCCACCGCACAAGAACGGAGCTTGTCCTCACCGTGCAGCGGCAGAGCCTACGTCGTTGGCATTATCTTCTTTCTTCTATTCAATATCTTTGTTGAGTATTCACACTTGTCAAATAGGTGTATTTATGCCAAGTGTAAACACTCGGCAGACAGTCACTATCGTCCGTCAACTCCCGTTTGGATGCTTTTTTTTTTGCCAAGTGTCAGTCGCCTGGTACTTGGCAAACAGCCAGTTATCGAGCAGATGGTGCCGAACGCCGAGTGTGGCATCCGGCAACCACTTTTGGACCTTCGCCGAGTGTGATGAGCACTCGGCGAAATCCCAGAATCCGGTAGTGCTGGGTTGGACTGAGATCCCGTGCCTCGCTGAAGGCAAGGCACGCTGTGCCTCGAGGCCCAGCATCCACCGTCCATTCCCATCCAACAGCCAGATCGGTCAACGTGAAATAGACTTGGTCCTTCTTCCTCTGTTCCTCGCGCGCGCAAGGCAAAGGAACGACGCCCGCGCTGCAGCTTCCGTCGCCGTGCTGCGGGAAAGGGAGAGGCTCCCGTGAGCGCGCTGGGGAAACGGACAGGATGCACTCCGGATGCTGCTCCAGGGTGAACTCCGGCGGCACCCACAGGAGGAAACAGCCTCGACGACCGTTCACCTCCAGCTGCTCCGTCCGCCTCCCATCCGGCAGCTCCCTTCGCCGGTTTCCGACGGCTCCCTCCGACGTCCTCCTGTGTCCCCCTCCGACCTCCTCATATGCCCACTCTGACGACCCGCTCCGATAATCACGGGCGTCCTGAAGCTGCAGCCGCGAGGCAGGAGGTGCAAACATCTGCAGAAAACGAAAACTTCAGTTAACTACAGCTAAAGGCAGCTACTAAATTCAGTTAACTGAAGGCAAACATCAAATTTAGTTGAATACAGACAGTTACCAAATTCAGACAACAGAAATCAGAAGTCAGATTAGATTAAACCTTGGCTACACATAATCTGCGTATAATCTGCCCATAGCCTTGACTACACATATCTGGGCATGGACCACAGAAATTAGACTGAACATTGGCTACGCATAGTATGTCAATTTGCAGAGTACAAATCGGAGAGCACAAATCGGATCTTATGACGCTTATTACCTCTGGGAATCCTCCTCTACGGTGTGTTCGTCGTCCTTCCGGCGCCGGCGATCATCGCGACAGTGAATGCCCTGCCTCGCTCTCTTCCACTGCCGCTGCGCAGCCTCCCCGGCGACGCGGTCGTCGTCTCTTCCGGGCGCTGGCGGTTCTCCGAACTGCCGTCCGGCGCGGCCCACCTCCCTCTCCGCCGTGCAGGTCCACTACCTCCTGTCGGCAGCCGCGGACTCCCCTTCCTCCACGGCGGCGTCAGCGGGAGCGGAGCTGTAGATGACGAACTCCCGCGAACAGTTTTCGGCTGAGTCGCGCGTTAGGTGGAGTAGATGGTGTTGAACTGCTTCTGTCCTTGGATTGAGTTGGACGGTGGATGTGGGGGTCGAGGCACGCCGTGCCTTGCCTGCAGCAAGGCACTGGATCCCGGTCCTGCTGGGTTTGGTGAACTGGTTTTACTTTGCTTTGATGGGATGTGTGCATGACATGCAGAGAGAGACTATTCACATTAGATTGCTGTATCGATCATGATGTAGAGATGAAAATAAAATAAAATCTTCCATTATCTAGAGAAACATGTCTGAGAAGAGAGACATGGACCAGACATGCATCCAATGATCGATGCAAGTCTCTACACGGTTCGATCAGGGGCTTGGTGCGCATTGGCTGGTAGCTCCAAGCTATAGATGGATTGATCCAGTGCATTCCTAATAGGACATCAGCCATGTCTGCGCGCGAGCGGCTATGAAAGGCTGCCCGCCTGCCCGTGCCGCACCGAGACTGCATGCGAGCGCAGCCAGCACAGTAGCATGCACATACACATCGAACAGTTCCGAGGTGAAAGCTAGGCTAGCGATAGATAGGACTTTGCGCGGTGACGGCACGGGGACATGTAGATGAGTAGGGTGGTCACTGATCGCGAGAGCACTGGCCAGGAAAGAGAGGCGCGGATTAACCATCCTCGGCAAGCATGCATGCAGCAGTCAGTCAGGCGCCGGCCGCTCGTTGCGCTCGAGTGCCGTCAGTTTCATGGCAGCTGGTTTTTACTACTGCAAAGTGTTTTTTGTGGGTGGAGGAGTGTGCACTGTTTCGCCTCGGACCGGACAGCCCCACATCCACCCCGGCCGGCCGCCCCATAATATGATGGCGTGTGAGGGAGTTGCGCCTGTGCGATTGGTTGCCACATTTCGCATATCCAGTAGTTCCAGTGTCATTTTGTACCTGAGGGTTAGCTGTGACATGGACATGGGGATGGGAATGGGGATGGGGATGGGCATGGCGAGGGCCGGGATGGACAGGGACCAGGAGGGGCTCAACCTCAGCCTGTCGCTGCAGCAGTCGCCGTCCTCGCCGCCCAGGTTCCAGGCGGTCTTCTCCTGCTGCTACTGCCCCAGGAAGTTCAGGAGCTCGCAGGCGCTCGGCGGCCACCAGAACGCGCACAAGCTGCAGCGCAACCTGGCCAGGCGTGGCCGGGAGGCCACCACGGCGCTGTCGCTGGCGGCGGCGCCGGGAGACCAGCAGCAAGGTAAGGACGACGACGACGACGTTCCACTTCCACCACGCCCCGTAGATCCAGAGGTCGGCGCCGCCGACGCGTGGATGTATATGCATCGTCATCGTCAGCACGTCGTCGTCTCAGGTGCCCCGGGAGCTGCAGCCTCGTCCGGTGCGGGAAGAGGCAACGAGGGGCTTGCCGATGAGATGATTGACCTGTCCCTGAAGCTATGATCCATCGATGAAGGAGCAATGAACTAGCTAGCTAGCAGCTTGCAGCCGATCCTGCCTTCCATTTGGTTCATTTCTTAGCATTATTTCTTGTGTGCATTTCGTTTCTGCTATGCCTTATCAGGTTAGTATTGTTGGCCGAGTTGTGATTTGGGCTTGGCACTGTACTCCATCTTCAGGTATCCCCATGCATGGGTTCTTAAGTAGTTACATTAGCTGATCCGAAGCTGTTTGTGAAGTTGCTTTCAGTAATCTACTACTCGTTATTCTCAAAAAAAAAAGTAATCTACTACTCGTTGCCTGTTAAATATTCTGCCCTAAAATCTTTTTTTTCAAATAATGCCACAATAACACTTTTTTAAAACAAATCTTGGAATAGCTTTGAACTTGTACACTAACTGTCGTTTGCAGTTAAATAATTAGTTCACTTTTGAGGAAAAAGACGGACGTTCTGCCATCCTTATTGATGAAAGGTAACCTCGTTGAAATGCACAAAACTCGTGTGCTTCTTTCGGTTTCAACAAGCGTTCTTGATTGGTTTAGCTGTGCGGTTTCATGACATATATCCCGTTCCTAGCGTTTTGTCTACGAACTCGTATTTCCATAAAACCAATGCACGGATGAACACTGCATTAGCATATAATCAATCATTCAATGCAGCGAGAGACTCCTTCAAAAAAGCATATCTATATCTATACCTATACCCCTAATATAAAGAGAGGAAGGTTTCCCTCTTCGTCGGTCTCGTATCTTGTTGGTACATCCTTTTGGTTTGTCGCTAGTTCCTTGCTTGGTTTGTACGTCTAGTATTATTTCGTTTTCTCTAAAGGGCAGTCATAGAAATTATGTTTCTTCATGCATCAAATACTGCAGAGCCACCGACTACTTATCCATGAATCTCTCGCTAGATAATCACAATTAAATCAGGTTGTTATTGAATGTCAAGAGCTGGATATGGTCAAGACACAGATCACATTCAGCATAAAGGTAGAGAAGAAATTTAAAAGGAGAAGAACACATATCACTTGCATCCAGTTAGTGTAAAGAACATCACAAATACTAGGCATGCACCTGCGGACCAGTTTGGAACATAAACAAATAAAGGACCTTGATGGGTCGATGTGCAACCAGTTTACGGTTAACATTGATGCATAAGCTCCATCAGCCATATCAATTTCAAAACCATGAGTATGTTATGAAATTTATGTAAGTAATGTATTATTTGCTACATTACGTGATAAGTTCTGACAAATAGTCTTGACAACGAAGAAGGGAATCTGGTTCTCAAGCAAAAGTAGGTCATAGACAGCAGAACTGTTCTACCATTCAGTAGCACGATAGTTGCCCTGGTCATGACAATGGTCTTTACAAATTGATTTAGTTCAGTGTCCAGTGCTGAGTGCCCACTCACACTTTTGCAGCAGATTGCATCCGTGTGGCTTCTCCCTTCCTCTCGCACATCACGCTTTCTTCAACTGTACACCATCAACAGAAGTTCCTTGTCCGTTCACAGTCACACCACCAAGCATACGAGGATAAAACAGCTATCTAGCAGAAGCATCTGCAGGAAACTTTCTGCTACCCCATGTTTATCTCTCGTGTAATAGCCCCTTGCTTCTTTTCCAGTCCAGAAAATCCGAGCTCATGTACTCGCGCAAGGCAACTTAACTGTTTAGTTTAAGAAAATAGTCCAGATAGACATATCCACCTCTCTGTTTCCATGGCTAGATGTGGTAATTCTGAATGGCGATAAGAGCCAATTGAGAGAACTGTTATTTTGTGATGATCCAAATTCGTTTATACTGATGAAGCCCAACTTGTGACGAAGGAGAGCGGAGCACCCCGGAGTCAGAAGTTGGCCCATAATGTTCGCAGGCCCATCCGGTATGCACGGAGGGGGGTGCGGGGGGCGGTACGGTACGGATCGTTTCCGGGTCGGACTGCAGCTGACCTAGGGTTTTATGCCACCATATATTCATCTTGTAAGCCACCGGTTGGGTAAGCCATACATTGTAAACCCACGGCGTTTGTAACCTCACCCAATATAGTGAAATATTGCTGGCTGGCGCCCGTGGTTTTTTCCTTCTCCTTTGTTTGGAGAGGTTTTCCACGTTAAAATCTCGTGTCCCCTTTGGTTTGATCGTTCCGCTCTTCGTCGTTTCTTTGCTATCATTTTTAACAAGTGGTATCAGAGCCCTGTTTCAGATCTGTTTTCAGATTAGGGTTTTGGATGGCATCGATGAAGTTCGATCTACCGGCGCTGGACTACAAGACGAGATTTTCGCTGTGGCAGGTCAAGATGCGTGCGATCCTCGCACAGTCCAATGATCTTGACGAGGCGCTGGAGAAATTCGGCGACAAGGATGCGGCGACATGGACCGCCGATGAGAAGCGGAAAGACCGTAAGGCTTTATCGCTTATTCAACTTCATCTATCTAATGATATTCTGCAAGAAGTACTCCAGGAGAAAACCGCAGCGGCACTGTGGGCTAAGCTGGAGTCGATCTGCATGTCCAAAGATCTCACCAGCAAGATGCATGTGAAGATGAAGTTGTTCACGCACAAGTTGCAAGAAGGTGGTTCGGTAATGAATCACTTATCGATCTTTAAGGAGATCGTTTCTGACCTAGTGTCGATGGAGGTAAAGTACGATGATGAAGATCTAGCACTTTTACTTCTTGTTCGCTGCCAAATTCCTTTGCAAATTTTCGTGATACCATACTGTTAAGCCGTGATGAACTAACCACCGCGGAAGTATATGAGGCCCTGCTTGCCAGGGAAAAGATGAAAGGTATGGTACAGAAAGAGGAGACGTCGTCCTCCAAGGGCGATGCTTTGCAGGTCCGAGGGAGGCCTGAGCAGCGAGATAACCACTACCACAACAACAACAGAGACAAGAGCAAGGGTGACAAGGTCGCTCAAAGTCCAAAGGACGAGACAAGTTCTGCAGGTATTGTAAGAAATCTAATCATGTCATTGATGATTGTTGGAAGTTGCAGAACAAGGAGAAAAGAAAAGGTACTTACCAACCGAAAAATAATGAAGGTAATGATACCGGTGAGGCTTCTGTTGTTGATGGTAGTTCTGATGGCGAATGCCTAGCTGTTTTAGCTGCATGTGTTTCTCGTCAGGATGAATGGATTCTAGATACTGCATGTTCTTTTCATATTTGCTGTAACAAAGATTGGTTCAGTTCTTATGAGTTAGTGCAGACTGGAGATTTCGTGCGTGTGGGGAACGACCAGCAATGCAACATTGTTGGCGTTGGTTCCGTTCAGGTCAAGACACATGACGGTATGACACGCACGTTGACGGGAGTGAAACACATACCAACCATGGCAAGAAATTTGATCTCGCTCAGTACCCTTGACTGTGACGGGTACAAGTACAAAGGAGGAAATAAACTCCTAAAGGTATCAAAAGGTTCTCTCATTGTTATGGTTGGTGATATGAATTCTGCTAAGTTATATGTTCTTAGAGGTAGCACGTTATCTGGTACTGTTGCTGCTGTTTCTCATGATGACGCTAGTAAAACTAACCTTTGGCATAAGCGTCTTGGACATATGAGTGAACTTGGTATGGCAGAATTGATCAAGAGAGACTTGCTGCAAGGATGCAGTTTGGGTAAGATGCAGTTCTGTGAACACTGCATTTTCGGTAAGCACACAAGAGTTAAGTTTAATGCTTCTGTCCACACCACCAAAGGTACACTTGATTATGTACATGCTGATGTTTGGGGGCCATCTCGTAAGCCCTCTTATGGTGGTGCTCGTTATATGCTTACCATTATTGATGATTACTCTAGAAGAGTTTGGCCTTATTTCATGAAAAATAAGGATGATACGTTTGCTGCTTTTAAAGAGTGGAAAGCTATGATTGAAAGGCAAACAGAAAGGAAGGTGAAATTACTTCGTACTGACAATGGTGGCGAATTTTGTTCGAATGCCTTTAATGATTATTGCAGGAAAGAAGGCATTGTCAGGCACCTCACCATCCCGTACACGCCTCAGCAGAATGGTGTAGCGGAGCGGATGAACAGGACCATCATCTCCAAGGCTCGCTGCATGATCTCCAACGCTCGCATGAGTAAGCGTTTTTGGGCTGAGGCGGCTGCCACCGCCTGCTACTTGATAAACAGGTCACCATCTATTCCCCTCGACAAGAAAACTCCCATTGAGGTATGGTCAGATACTCCTGCTGATTATTCACAACTTAAAGTTTTCGGCTGCACTGCTTATGCTCATGTTGATAATGGAAAGTTAGAGCCGAGAGCTATTAAGTGTGTGTTCATTGGTTATGGTTCGGGTGTAAAAGGATACAAGTTGGGAATCCCGAAACTAAAAGGCTTTTATGAGCAGGAGTGTTGTTTTCAATGAATCTGTTATGTACTTTGATAAGTTGTCCTCAGATGTTTTGCCAGATTTTTCTGAGGAGCAGGTTCGTGTCGAGGTGGAGCACTCTGTTGAAAAGGAAAATGTCACTGTTGACAATGATGGTGCTGCTACTTCAGATGATTCTGATCCTGATTCTGCTGGTTCTGATGATTCTGATTCTTCTGATTCTGATAATAATAATGTTCAGAACTCACCCCCTGTTTTGCAGCCACAACAGTCTATTGCTGCTCGTAGGAACAGGAGGAATTGTGGTCCTCGACCACGTTTAATTGAAGAGTGTAACATTGTTGATTATGCTCTGAGTTGTGCAGAACAGGTGGAGCACGGACATGAGCCGTCCACCTATACTGAAGCTATTGGTTCCGGTGACCGCGAGAAGTGGCTTGCTGCTATGCAAGAAGAGATGCAGTCACTCGATAAGAATGGCACATGGGAAGTTGTGCGCTTGCCTAAGAAAAAGAAGGCAGTCCGCTGTAAGTGGATCTTCAAGAGAAAGGAGGGTTTATCTCCTAGCGAGCCTCCGAGGTTTAAGGCAAGGTTAGTTGCAAAAGGCTTCAGTCAAATTCCAGGTGTTGATTATAATGATGTTTTCTCTCCAGTTGTTAAGCATAGTTCAATTCGTACATTCTTTGGTATTGTTGCTATGCGTGATCTTGAGCTTGAGCAGTTAGATGTAAAGACTGCGTTTCTGCATGGAGAGTTGGAGGAGGAGATATACATGGACCAGCCAGAAGGGTTCATAGTGCCTGGTAAGGAGGATCTTGTGTGTAAGTTGAAAAGGTCCTTATACGGTTTGAAACAATCTCCTCGTCAGTGGTATAAAAGGTTTGATTCTTTTATGTTGTCACATGGCTTTAAGAGGTCTGAATTTGATAGCTGTGTGTACATTAAGTTTGTTAATGGATCACCTATATACCTGTTATTATATGTTATGATTGCTGCCAAGAGCAAGAAAGATATCGCTGCTCTCAAGTCACAGTTGAGTAGCGAGTTTGAGATGAAGGATCTTGGTGCTGCTAAGAAAATTCTAGGTATGGAGATTACCCGTGACAGAAATTCTGGTTTGTTGTTTCTTAGTCAGCAAAATTACATTAAGAAAGTTCTTCATCGTTTTAACATGCATGATGCAAAGTCTGTTAGTACTCCTATTGCTCCTCACTTTAAATTGTCAGCTGAACAATGTCCTAGTACGGATGAGGATTTTGAGTACATGTCTAGAGTTCCATATTCTATGTGCATGGTTTGCTCACGTCCAGATTTATCATATGCTATGAGTTTGGTTAGTAGATATATGGCTAATCCTGGTAAAGAACATTGGAAGGCTGTTCAGTGGATTTTCAGGTACCTTCGTGGCACATCCAATGCTTGCCTCAAGTTCGGCAAGACTGATGAGGGACTCGTAGGCTATGTGGATTCAGATTTTGCTGCCGATTTGGATAAGAGGAGATCCCTCACAGGTTATGTGTTCACGCTTGGTGGTTGTGCCGTGAGTTGGAGGGCAACGTTGCAATCTGTTGTTGCCCAGTCTACCACTGAAGCAGAGTACATGGCTATTGCTGAAGCATGTAAAGAATCGGTTTGGCTGAAAGGTTTGTTTGCTGAGCTTTGTGGAGATGATACTTGCATTAACCTGTTTTGTGATAGTCAAGTGCTATTTACCTTACTAAGGATCAGATGTTCCATGAGAGAACAAAGCACATTGACGTCAAATACCATTATGTGCGTGATGTTGTTGCAAAAGGTAAGCTGAAGGTATGCAAGATAAGTACTCATGA
Organism: Poa pratensis; assembly: GCA_947311845.1. Taxonomy (NCBI): domain Eukaryota; kingdom Viridiplantae; phylum Streptophyta; class Magnoliopsida; order Poales; family Poaceae; genus Poa; species Poa pratensis. Next base: position 26,826,375 of record CAMZMU010000051.1, on the reverse strand, counting down.
TAATCCTGCTGATATGATGACAAAGCCAGTTCCTGTTACTAAGTTCGAGCTTTGCTCGGGCTTAGTTGGTATCACTGTCTAGCCCAAGAGGCTATTTGGCGCCGAAGGTGTTTTCTTTGTTGTTTCAGGGTGAAGTTCTCGTTCATGCTACAAGATGGAATTTGTCTCAAGGTGGAGTGTTATTTTGTGGTGATCCAAATTCGTTTATACTGATGAATGCCAACTTGTGACGAAGGAGAGCGGAGCGCCCCGGATCGTTTCCGGGTCAGACTGCAGCCGACCTAGGGTTTTATGCCACCATATATTCATCTTGTAAGCCGCCGGTTGGGGTAAGCCATACATTGTAAACCCACGACGTTTGTAACCTCACCCGATATAGTGAAGTATTGCTGGCTGGCGCCCGTGGTTTTTCCTTCTCCTTTGTTTGGAGAGGTTTTCCACGTTAAAATCTCGTGTCCCCTTTGGTTTGATCGTTCCGCTCTTCGTCGTTTATTTGCTATCTTTTTAACAAGAACACTCGGATCAGTTAAATTTCAATGGAATCTCAACAAGAATGATAAATTCTCGTTTGATTCTATGTACAATGTGAATCCAATCTGATGTTCCAGTTGATAATAATAAGAAAATTGGAAGATGAAGATCCCGCTAAAAACTAAGGTGTTTGCGTGATATTTTCGTCGAGGGGTAATCTTTACAAAGGATAACCTTGCAAAACGTAATTGGCACGGAAGTAAAAAATGTGTCTTTTGTCAACATGACGAGACTATAATGCATTTGTTCTTCCAGTGTACGTTTGCTACATCTATATGGTCCGCCATCCAGATAGGCTCAACCTTATATATACCCACCACGTAGCGTTCCAAATATTTTCGGCAATTGGCTAAACGGTGTGGAAATGACAAGGTATTTAATGATAAAAATTCTTCTGTTATGCAGGTTATCTACCGGTGCACAGCTACGCTCCGATCATGGTCGTCCCTACAGCGTGTGGAGCATCGCGACCTGTTTTCGGAGGTGTCTTCGCGGTTGGAGATTGCGGCGAGGGAGTTGTTTTCCCACCATGGATGACAACATAATCTTTGGATCTGCCCTCCATCACCATAGACGTCTTACAATTTCTCATTATGATATGTAATTCTCCTTTGTTATTTTTTATTGTCCGGGACTTGTGAACTTGTTGGGGGTGTGTGCATCCTAACTATGCAGAAGCCGGGTGTAATACTTAAAACTTTTAAGTAATAAAGATCCCTTCATTGAAAAAAAAACATATCTAGCAACACATGTTTCCTCTTCCGCGATCCTCAACCTGTGATATGAAATGTGTAACACCCCGAAAATTCAAACCTAATTTTAGTGGTGTTTTCCGACACCTGAAAAACTTTTTCCTGTTATCCTAATTTTTTTTTCTTCAAATCTTTGAGGATGAATTGACTTGGGAATTGCTCCCTCAAGACTTTCCCAGTGATCCACGAACCACTCCACCACCCGTGATAATTTTGATGCTTAGGTTTTCTCTCGAAAACCCTAGCCCTAATTATCGAACTTTTAAACCCTTTTCTCCACCTACCAAAGGAAAGCCTATTTCCATAGCTATAAAAATTCCACTAAAAATACCAGAGGACTCCCCTATCCATATGAAGACAATCCATGCAAAAATATTGCATACTTCAATGCAATATTTCCAAGTTAGGCACTAGTTTCCAAAATGCCATTTCTGATCCAGAAATGTTTGAGTCAAGCTATGCATCTCCATAAATTCTGATAAATTCAGAGGATGAATATTTTGTATTCCCTGCACTTCATCTATCGGAGCCAAACCCATTTGAGCAACTTTTGACGTACTTCCTTTGTAAGGCCATTTTCATGCCTTTTTGGAATCTTCAAGCAAACCTATACCTAGACAAATCCTATGACCATGGACTTGATCACCTTGACCACATGGTCCATAGACACCCAAATCCAGGAGATCACCCCAAGGTGAAGTGTGAAAAATCACTTTGCCATGACCATGCCATTGTGTCCATTTTTGGACATCATGTGGAAACCCAATTTGCTTGTACCCATTTGAGCTCAAACTCCATAGACACACTCCTTGTATCAAACCTAGGCAGTGGTAAAAAGTTGGGATCATTTGGACCAACTTTTTCTTACAGAACATCCATCGAACACCTTCTGCCATTTCGAAACCCGAAAATGTTTACACATGAAATCTTCTCCAAATTGAGTGAACCTGGACCACCTTGCTCACATACCAGTAGAACATCCCCAGTAAAAATCCTAGCTCCATTGGGGTAGTGGAAGTCCCTTTTCATTTCATCGAGCACCTTCGGTGTCTTTGGTTTTCTGAAAATCTTACTCTGCAAAGTTTGGAATCCTTGAGCGATTCTTACTTGGTGGTGTTATTCTCGTCGTTACGAACTCAGCTGTGGAAACCTTTTTCCGTTTGGACCTCCGAGTCATCGGAAACGCGACGACGCCGCTCGCGTCGCGCTCTGGACATGCCGGTTTCGGCATGGAACTGTGCAACCCCAACCCCTGCATTATCCCTTGATGCAGTACCACCACGTGCCTCACTGTGCCTCCACCGACAGCCACACCCCCTCCTCTCGTTCTTATCCCCTCCATTCAAGTCTTGGAGCTTGGAGGTTGCACCAAAAAGCCATTGATGGCCACCACCTACTTCTCCTCCTTTCCCCTCTATATTAAGCCTCCGAGAGCAGCCCAGTCAAGCCCTAGCCACTCCCCACCTCTTTCATCTCCCCTGCTCTCTCCATTCAGTACGGAATATCCACCAAAAAGCCTCCACAAAATCTCCACCGTGGCCACCATGGCCGGAGCTCCTCGAGCTTGTGTATGTGCGTGGGAGGCCGCCCCGCCGTCGGCCTCGCCCTCCCCTGGCCGCGGTGCACCGCCCCGGGGCCGTCCCCACCGCCGGCTGGCCTCCCGGCGCGCTCCCCGCCGTCCCCGGCCGATCCGTGCCGCTCCAGTACCGAACGGAGGAAGAGGACGACCTCCTGTGTTGATCCCCTGCGTTCTTCCTTTTTTTCCTGTGAAACGTTTTCTGCCCAGCAGAGCAACCAGCGCAGCGCAGCAGCCCAGCCCAGCAGCGGCCTGGCCAGGCGCAGCAGCGCAGTGGCGCGCAGTCGCGGCCCGTTAGCGGCCCGCGCAGTTTTTTTTCGCGGAACCTTTTTCTTTTTCCCGCTGGACAGATTTTCAAACGTCAATAACTTTTGAACCGTAGCTCCGTTTTCGGTGATTCAAATTTCTAAATCTTCGTCTCGACGAGATCTTTCCGTTGGTACTGGTTTTGTTATCTTTGAAAATACTTTATTTCGTTGACTTTATTCAACACGTTGTTTACCGTTCCGGGTTTAGCCGTTTTTTCGAGTTTCCGACGCGCGACGACACCGAGACCTCCCGGATCGTTTGGAACCCGTCTTCTAAGGCAAGCTAACCCCTTGTTATGAACAGCCCAGCAGTGTTTGTTCGATTATTTTGCTTACTACCATGCCGGGTGTTTATGTTTTTGTCTGTCTACTGTTATATTTATGCATGTCTGTTTGTTGTTCTTGTTTAGTACGAAACTTGTAATATTGCTCCTGCCATGTTGCATATTATGTTGCATATTTATTTATCGTACTTGCTTGGTTATATTATGTATTGTTAATGTTTATCAAACACACATCATTCTTGAGACAATGGAGTGGGGGAACCGCCGCCGTCTCACTAAAATATTAACGTCGATTTGTGATGGCGCTGGTCGGCGGGATCGCCGCCGTAGTCACCCGGTCGACGCAAACCAACTGTGTTATATTTTGTAGTTGATCTGTGAAGGCGCTGGTCGGCGGAATCGCCGCCGTAGTCTTCCGGTTGACGTTTCCTTTTCCTTGTCGAACGAGAAGGCGCTGGTCGGCGGAATCGCCGCCGTAGTCTTCCGGTTGACGTTTCCTTTTCCTTGTCGAACGAGAAGGCGCTGGTCGGCGCAATCGCCGCCGTAGTCTTCCAGTTGACGTTCTTTCTATTTTGCTAAGTTTGGACATGGATACTACTATTGCTTGAAATATTATGTTGCTAATATCTTGTTGTTTGAAGATATATTATTGTGTCATTATGGTTGTTGTGTTGGACTAATCCTCTGTTATTTGGACTTGTGATTGATGAAACTTGATTAAATGAAACACCCCTCCAAACAACGATAGGGTCAGTCCACGGTGCCACTAATCTGAACATCGAAAGCACTGCCACTGTCGCTCACATGGGCGGGCCTTGACCTACGTAACCTATTGAGCCTCCTTTGATGCTACCATTTTGGCAAGTCTAGTCGGTTACCTTTGTGGTCGGGGCTAGTCTTGCGAAGGTTCCGGAGCTAGGCGTCGCTCATTGGTTGGGGACGTGCCGGATTCACTTTGTCATAAGACATAGAGTTGTGTCGGTGGCTATACAGGGAGTGTCTTGGTAGCGTGAACGGTCAGGTGAGTGTATCTTGCTGAGTTCGTCTTAGGGATGATATCCTAAAGTACCGGCTTAGTGCGGTGCACTTAGATGGGTGGTATCTGCAACCTCTCGAGAGTGTCAAATCTGGATGTCTAGCCTCGTTCCAAGATATTGGCGAGGATTCATCTTCCACCTTAGCGAGAAGATGGAGCAAGATCGTGCTAGGATCAGAAGCCCAGCCAGATGCCTGTGGAGTGGAGCCGCTCCAAGCCGTTGCCTTAGTCGTCTTCCACTGCCAGTTAAACTCTGTCCTGAGCCATGCTTGGCTTGATATTTTGGTCATGCCTTGATGGCCTTGTAAACCATTTGTAGCACTTCTTGTGCCTGATTGTGTAATGATTTCCATTATGTTGCACTGTCGTGACGTGCGGCCAGATATCTTGGGCTGGCGCACGGGACGACCGCCTCTCTGGTGATATGTGCCAGGGAGGGGTGTCACAAAATGATTTCAATCTTTCCTCATGGAAATGACCAACTCATGAGTGTCAACATCATGGCAACTGTCATGGTCTGCAGTCATCATCTAAAGATATAAACGGTGAGACCCATTGAGCGCACCACAGCGATTTGACCTTTCTGGCCGTCCAATCTTTCCCGCTCCACACCTCCGCACCGTCCGATCCCCGCCGGTTCCTGGAGTCGGCATGAACAGGGATTCGCAAAGTCGCTAACCGTACCACCTTCGTGCACCCACTCTCGCTGACGCCCTCTCCCGATGCACCCTGGAGCCCGAGGGCCCACCCGTCGGCCTCACGCTGCGTGTTTAATCGGTGTGGTGGGGTTGTCAGATTCCCACTGCGTTCATCCCATTGGTTGATTTTATTCATTTACCATTCTAGGTTTTAGCGGATGCACTGCGTGTCCCTCTGGCATACCGATCTTCGTACGTGGTTCCTTCCCCTTTCTCTCGCTGACGATGGGCCGTCCCCTCCCGTGGTCCACATGTCGGTTGCCCTGCACGTCTGCGTCGCCGATCTCTCCCGTGCGTGTGTAGCCGCTGTGTATTTTCTACAGTATGTTGAGGTACGCTCGGTATTTCGCACGATCGTCGGGTACGGTTCACTGTTCGTGATGTCATGGAGAATTCGGGCCCGATTTCTCCGTCCGAGCTGGCGTCCTTCCATTCGTCGACGGGTACGTTGCACTGTGCGGCCGCCAGAAGAGTTTCGGGCCCCTTTCGCTGTGTCCTAGCTGGCCTCTCGCTATTGGTTCCGAGTGGTTACCGACCTAATTGGGTTGCCGCGTACACTGTGCTGGGAGGACGGGGTATATAGGTTGTGATCTGGATCGGATGGGTACTGCAGCTCTCATTTTCCCCTTTTCTTCTTCCTCGTGTTCTTGCTCCGCCGTGCTTTTCTCGAGCTCTGCCGTGTTTCCATGGAATCTGTTTGTTGTTCTTCCTGTCACGTTTGGTCCCGTTGAGATCAGGTTGGGATTTCTTACCGTGTTTTGCTCTTTCTTTTAGTCGTTTTTTTGGTTCTCCGTGTTTTTGTATTGTTTGTTGCTTTTGCGGTTTCTTCTTCTTTGTTATCTTGGTTCCTAACATCTTTTTCCTGTTTATTGCTGTGTTTTTCTCGCAGGTCGTCGGATGACTGCTATGGGTTTGCTTGAGGATGTGCCGGGTCCCGGTTTATTTCCACGGAATCTGTTTGGTATTCTTGCGGTTACGTTTGTTCCCGTTGAGATCAGGTTGGGTTTGCTTAGCGCGTTTTACTCTCAGTTTTTGGTCGTTTTTTTCATGTCGTTCACCGTGTGTTGGAGCCGTGTTTTTGTGTTGTTTGTTGCTTATGCGGTTTGTTTTTCTTTGTGTTTTTTTGGTTCCTAACATCTATTTCCTCTTTGTTGCTCTGTTTTTTTCGTAGGTTGTCGGTTTACTGCTACGGGTTGCGGCGCAGGATGTGTCGGGTCCAGGTTGTTGTTCATGTATAGAAGAACCGTGCTGTACACGTGTTCATTTACTGGTATGTTCTATCATTGTTTGCCCGATTTGTGTTTTCGTATTTCTATGCCTGTTTGTTCTCTCTTTCCACACGAATGTTAAATGTTTCTTTTTCGTAGGCCGGCTTCTGCTATTTTCGTTTAATTTTCATTTTATATTCTTGTTGTTAGGTTTCTCTTGTGAATTTGTGGATTTCATGATTGTTTGGTGATATCTTTTGGCTTTTATCCGTGCAGGTCGTTGACTTACTCGGGAACATCTCAGACTCGTTGTTTTTTATTTATTTTGGTTTCGGGTTCCTGTCATTTATGTGCTGAGTTATTCTGGTCGGTGGGCGCTGCCGGCTTCCGGTTGGTGGTCCCTGCCGGTTTCCTGTTAAGATCTGTTCTGTCAGGAGTAGTTGTACTTTTTTGTCGTATTTATCTGTTTGTTCGTTCTTCTTTGTTATCTTGATGGTCGGGTGCTGGATCTTATTTGTGGACGTGTTCGGTTATTTCTTGGTATCTTCCTACGGGTCATGTACGTATGTTCGTTTTGATGTCATCTTTCTATTTGTGTTTCTATATGTTGTCTTTCCTTCTCTTGTGTCTATATTCCGTGCACGTGTCTTTTACTTTAAATCAGTTTTTTATCGTGTGATGCTTTTTCTGTCCTTGCGTTCGTTCCTTTATTTAATTACTTTATCGTCTGACCATTTTTTCCCGTTACTTCGTTTGTTTGGTTTGCGGTTGGTTCGTTGGATATCTTCGCTTGGGAATATGGCGGTTAGTGCTTGCCGGTCATGTAGACGTTCTCCGGTGGGTGAATTCTTTTGCCGGTTTACATGGTATGCCTGTCCGAAATCATAACACTCCCGCCGCCGACTTCCCTATACGCCAAAAGAAAAGCACAAATATGAGCACAAGCCGAATAAATTAACCACTAAAAGCACATACGTGACACAGGTGAAAACAGCGGCCGGTTCCCGTTAAAAATTGTGACGGCGGTGTATGTCTACTTTTAGGCCATATGAACTTACGGCTTTGGTAACACGTTTATGACCATGGTCGACAATCTTATTTGGGATCATTTAATGTAGCGGGTGGTCATGATAAATGCGTGCAGGTCTAATACATCTTCTGTCATGCGGTTCCTGTCAGTAACATGGTTCGGTTCGTACGATGGATTACATCAGGCTAAGTGTAACGACTCAATAGATAAACGCATCATGCCACCGATTCCACGTTGCCGGCTCCATGCCACCGACACCATGTTGCCGACTCCACACTGCCGGCTCCACGCCACCGACTCCATGTTGCCGACTCCACACTGCCGCCTCCGCGTTGCCGACTTCACGCTCCTACATCCTGCTTATAATCAGTGGTTAGATATAATAGTATCTGTACCGACAGCTAATAACAGGACTCAATACGAAACAATCCCAAAGAAACACAGGAACTCTAAAGTGCGTTGACTTCAGGGAGATGGTACGATTGGACGGTGCGGAGGTGCGGAGCGAATCGGATGGCCATAAAGGTAAAATCGCTGTGGTGCGCCTCAGGTCCATTCGTGTGTACTTTTCTTGCTTTGTCACGCGCGCTGCCGGTACTGGCCGAATCCCGATGCCGGCCTCCCACTGGCCGGCTTAAGGATTTATTTATGATTTTGATTAGTTCCTACAGTCGTGTTGATATACACCATCGTATTTTCCCTTCTCTTCTGCAGGCTCCAGCGACAGTACGGGCAGCACATATGGTTAAGCCGGATGGTGCTCCCCATTGGAATTTATTGGGTAAATTGGTAGCCGCGATCATACCTAAGAAGCTTTTGAGGCAAGCTACTTCGGTCTTAAGGCTTCGAGCAACGATGTGTACTGCTAAATAGAAAAAACAAACATCCGTTGGTAACTGATGCATGTAAAATGCATACATGAACTTTACATTTTATTACATGTTATTCCATGTTATTTGCATCATATAAGGGTTATATTCATGATTTATATTAAGTTTTCGGGATAATTAACAACTTCCCCATTTTTCTGGAATTAACCCTGCGCTGTCAGAAAACCCCTTTTTCTATATTTTGATGTTTCAGGGACCCAAACGACGTCCAAATGACCTGAAACTTTACGGGGATCATTTTTTTAGAAGGAACAAAACGTAGGCGCAAAGGAATCGAAGAAACAGAGACCAGAAGGCAGAAAGGGGTGGGCCCACGCGGCCAGATTCCCTGACCACGTGGGGTCCCCCATCCTGGCCCTCGGGCCTCCGCTGCAGTCAATCTTTCTTCCCGAAGCTTCGTCTTGACCTAAAAACGACTATATATAGACCCCCCAGGGCTTTCGCGAAAGGGAGCGCCGCAGAAACACAGAAACCACGAAACAAAGATCTGGAGCTGAAGATTGGAGGGGGAAACTCCGGCGGGCGCTGCCGGTGTGGTCTCCTTCCCCTCCAACAACTTCTCCACCGTCTCCATGATGAAGGGGAGTAGTCCACCCCCTGGACTTTGGGTTTGTGCTGGTAACTTGATCTAATCTCTCTATGTATGATCATTGTTGGAGTCCATATGATGTGCTTTGCATAAGTATGGATCTATCTATGTAATTCTTATGGTGGATATTGTGGTATGAGATGATTTGTTATACATTTACCGTTGTGTTGGAGCTTTTATGATTTGTCATACTTTGGAGATATTCTATGATACATGTGATGGTTTGATTTATGCATAATGCCTTGTTTATCCTTGTAATGAGGTGATTGACACCACCAAGTGTGGATATATGAGAGAGATGTGGTCATGCACACGAAATATGAATCATTGCACTAGTGTTTAGAATATTGTCCATTATGAAGTATGATGTATGTAGGTACGGGATGGCCGATGTGACAACGGCATATGTATTGAGTGACATGTGAAATACAGCCCAACATCCTTTATCTGGGGTAAAAAGGAAGAGTATGATGTGGGAGTGAGAGCAACCATGCTAGCCTTACGAGGGTGACCTAGCAACACAAATGAGTACTTCTTTCAACTATGTGTTTTAGGACATATAGCCGTTATAAAAGCTACCATTAAAACATGACAATTATGTGTACTTTATCTATAACATGATAATTACCGTAGATGAGAGAGAGGATTAAGTGAACCCATGTCCATTGTTCCTATAAGAGAAAACCTTTGTCTTGTCCTCTTGCATTGAAGAGGATTGGGACACTTTTACATTCTTGTTTTGTTACATTCCCATCCATTAAATCAACCTTCTTGTTCCATAAACTTGTTTAGTGCATAATCAACTAAAACTTGTGACACTTTAGTTGTAGGGAATAGATAACTTTTCCTTCTTGCTCCTGCGGATCGATACCTTACTTCCACATTGAGAGGTGCTACAGTGATCCCCTGCTCTTGGGGGTTATCAAGTACTTTTCTAGCGCCGTTGCCGGGGAATAATAGCTGAAAGGTTTATCCAAGGATCACTCACATCAAGTCAACTTCATCACCAACTTGTGTAACAAACTAAGCCTGGGGAGGTTGCACCTACGTGAGCATCATCTTATCCATCTTTACCTACAATTATTTTATTTTGTTTTGTTCTTGTCTTGCATATCATCTTTATATTTCGGTTTGCATATTTATATTCAGTTTTGCATTTTTGTGTTGCATTTGTTATTTCGAGTTGCATTAGTGTCATTTTACTTTCAGTTTTGCATAAAAAATTAAAAACACATAAAAACTTTATCAAAATGAATTCTAGTGTTGAAATGAACAATTTTAGTCAATATTATGGAGAGTCATTAATGGAAGCTTGGTATAGAATTAAGGGCATTAGTAAAAATGGTAAACATACCCCTGCTGCCTTGATAAGAAACTTTTATAATGGTTTAAATGGCTGGTCAAAATGTTTTCTAGATTCCTTGACTAATGGAAATTTTGCTTCAGGAAATCCCTCACATGCTAATAATTTAATGGAAAATTTATTTGGGAATTCTATAGAAACAAAAGAGGAAACCAGGATTAGACAATTACAAGTTTCTATGGATAGGTCAATATTAAACCTACAAACCTATGTGGAAGAGTATCCTACTAAAAATGAGATGCATTCATTTATCCTTCACACAGAATCTAGGATGAAGAAGACAAAGAACACTCTTTTAGACATTTCTTCGAAATTGCAAACTGTATTGACCCATGCCAAGTCTGAAAAAAGGATAACTAAGAATTTGAATGAAAAGATATCTTCTATGTTAGAGCCTCTAGACAGGGACATTAAGAATTACATTGAAAATATGATGAATCTCTTCTGTTATTTGAGTATGAGGAAGTTAAAATGCTTAGTGAAGTTAAGGAACCATTTGTTGATTTAGAGAAGTGTAGCTTGCATGAATTAATTTCTATCTTACAAAAATTTGCAAGTGATCCTTCTGTTAATATTAACCAGGCTGGTTTTGGTTCCTATATTGCTAATCATGTCTTAAAAGAAAAGATTGCTAGGTACAATCAAGAAGCTATGATACCACCTAAGCTTGGGGATATATGGATCCCAAAGTACTAGTAACCATTGGAAAAGAGACACACCATGCTATTTGATCTAGGATCTAGTGTCTCTATATTATCTAAAGAACTATATGAAGTCCTTGAACTTAAAAATATTGAGAAATGCTCTATTGAACTTGCACTTGCTGATGATTCCATTAGACATGCTCTAGGAAAAGTAAGTGATGTTATGGTAGAGTTACACATGACTTTTGTGCCTGTTGATTTTCTAATCATGGACATGGGGAATAAAACCTCTAGTCCTATTATTTTGGGAAGACCTTTTCTTCGTACTACAGGTGCCATTATTGATTCAAAGGAAGGGAATGTGAAGTTTCAGTTTCCACACAAGAAGAGCATGGAACACTTCCCAAGGAAGAGGGACACACCAAGGTTCAAGCTCCCTCATGAGCTACGTCCCCTTTGATTATCAAGTAAGTAAGCCTAGCTATATGGCTATAAAGAAAGCGCTTTACGGGAGGCAACCCGGTTGTTTTTGTTTGAGATTTTCTTTGAGTCCTCTTGCTGTAACAAGAGAGTAGTTTGTTAGTTTTGTTTCTGGATTTTTAATAAAGAACCAAGTTTTACCTATTTTGGGTTTGAAAAGTTGCTATTCATTTTCGGAGAGTTTTCTGCCTGCACGAAGTCTGTGCACGGTTTGATTTTTCATTTTTTATCTGTAACTCCGATTGAGCTGTAATTTGAACTGTAGCTTCAACTTTTCATCCTCTGTATACGTGATTTTTTCAGATTTTTCTGACGAGTTTAAGTAGGGTAGAAAAATGCGTTTTGCTGCTGCTGTTTTTCTGGACAGATTCTGTCTTGATATTGTTTGATGCATTCTTTGAGCTTTTTGCTTGAATCTTTTTGATTCAATTGAGTTTATGAGTAGGCATACAACATTATATACTCTCTGGACATTCATATGAATTTTTGCCTAAGGATTTTATGCAGCAAGGAACCTATTTGTTTATCACTACTAATATCACCCCACAGAAAAGAAATGGGAGAAACGGTGTTTTGAAGTTTTTTCACAGGGATTAGAGGAGCTGCACCAAGAGCTATCCAAGGATGGTGAAGACCATAAGCTTGGGGATGTCAAGACAACCCCACTGACCAACACACTCTCGGTTTGCACACGTCTAACTTCTGTTTTTCGATCAAAGCACTTTATCGTATAAACTTGGAGCGTCTGTTTTTTTTGCTTTTGTTATTTCGGTTTGTTAATAAGACCACCACTATCATTTATATATGAGAGAGCTACTGGAAGTTTGGGTTGAATTATGTTGGATGCTATTAAATATATTGGGATAGGGATGTTTGAGTTGATTTTAAAAGATACATATAGTTGCATAATTCATGTGCTTTGAATGAATGTTAATTTGCAAGTGTGTTGTCAAGAGCTATCTTTTACCATGTTTAGATGTTGAATTTTAACTTTACTTGGTTTAACATGGATTGATTAGTTCTATGGACACTTATGCATGCATTTAGATGGTCAACTTTCTCCCTATTGCTAGCCCAAAAATTACAACAAGTAAAAAGCTTGTTTCCCAACACCTTCAACCAAAGTTTTTCCAGTGAGTCCACCATATCTACCTATTAGCTTTATGCTATTCCAAGTATGTTTATCATGTTATATTGTGTTATCTACATTTCTGAATTTAAATGCTTATGTTATTGATTGTCATGGGAAAAATTGGTTAAAAGCTCTCACGAACTTGATGCACAATTTACTTTTATTGCATTTAATAAGCATGAACCATTGTGATTAAAATTATGAAGTTGTGGGCTTGACAATTGTTTTGGTTGGGAGTTAGCCCATATGTGCTGTCACATGGCAAGCTTTCAACATTGCACTTATTTATATTTAGTTGATGTCATGTACTTTTGTTTATGGATGCCTATCATGGGTGAAATGAATGTGGATACTTAGTAAGTTCAAAGAGTTTGTATAAATGGTTAGAGAAATGCCTGGGCCGCTAATCTAAGCCATGCATCATTCATGGTGGAAATTTACAGCATAACCATAATGTTCATTCAGTGATGCACCTCATAATAAAAAGCTATACCCATAGTAAATAAAAGAGTGCTGAGATTGTTCATTGTCTGTTTGTCTTGTTGTTTTGACATGGGCTTGTTCATGTCAAGGGGCAAGAGGTACCCCAGTGCAGTTCTTGATGATACTATTATTACTTGCAATGACCTTTATTTGAATTTACTTTGTGGACCAAAGTGAGTAACACATGGTGTAGGTACTTGTATTCAAGGGACATGAGACATTCAACCAATACATTGTCAAGCACACCACTCATATTTGCTTTCACTTTAAACATTAATCATTCAAGATGCTATGATAGGGGTAATGAGAGCTCCACACCAATGACTACCACATTGCAAGCATTAACTTAAGTAGAAGTGTTTGGAAGTTAGATGAAACTTATTCATGCTTTACCTCTACTTATTTATCTATCCAAAGTGTCCACCTTTTATATTCAGTTTTCATAAGAAGTACTCTATGACCACCATAGGATGTTTTTACTTTTCATTATGCATACATTTGGTCCATAGTACTTTCTTCTATATTACACTTTGTGAATTTATCATTGAACATCTTTACATTGAGTATTTGATATCACTTCATAATTTATCTTGCATATTGTTATTCCTTTGAAGAATGAATCATTTGACTCTATGTAGCAATAGTAATCACCTTTGATATCCATTGATAGTATTAAAATGCAAAGTCCATGTTAGTTTTATCACCTTCATACTCGGGACGAGCATGGGTTAAGCTTGGGGATGTTGATGCATGTAAAATGCATACATGAACTTTACATTTTATTACATGTTATTCCATGTTATTTGCATCATATAAGGGTTATATTCATGATTTATATTGAGTTTTGGGGATAATTAACAACTTCCCCATTTTTCTGGAATTAACCCTGCGCTGTCAGAAAACCCCTTTTTCTATATTTTGATGTTTCAGGGACCCAAACGACGTCCAAATGACCTGAAACTTTACGGGGATCATTTTTTTGGAAGGAACGAAACGTAGGCGCAAAGGAATCGAAGAAACGGAGACCAGAAGGCAGAAAGGGGTGGGCCCACGCGGCCAGATTCCCTGACCGCGTGGGGTCCCCCATCCTGGCCCTCGGGCCTCCGCTGCCGTCGATCTTTCTTCCCGAAGCTTCGTCTTGACCTAAAAACGACTATATATAGACCCCCCAGGGCTTTCGCGAAAGGGAGCGCCGCCGAAACACAGAAACCACGAAACAGAGACCTGGAGCTGAAGATTGGAGGGGGAAAACTCCGGCGGGGCGCTGCCGGTGTGGTCTCCTTCCCCTCCAACAACTTCTCCACCGTCTCCATGATGAAGGGGGAGTAGTCCACCCCCTGGACTTGGGTTTGTGGTGGTAACTTGATCTAATCTCTCTATGTAGATCATTGTAGTCCATATGAGTGCTGCATAAGTATGGATCTATCTATGTAATTCTATGGTGGATATTGTGGTATGAGATGATTTGTTATGCATTTACCGTTGTGTTGGAGCTTTTATGATTTGTCATACTTTGGAGATATTCTATGATACATGTGATGGTTTGATTTATGCATAATGCCTTGTTTATCCTTGTCATGAGGTGATTGACACCACCAAGTGTGGATAGATGAGAGAGATGTGGTCATGCACACGAATATGAATCATTGCACTAGTGTTTAGAATATTGTCCATTATGAAGTATGATGTATGTAGGTACGGGATGGCCGATGTGACAACGGCATATGTATTGAGTGACATGTGAAATACAGCCCAACATCCTTTATCTGGGGGTAAAAAGAAGAGTATGATGTGGGAGTGAGAGCAACCATGCTAGCCTTACGAGGGTGACTAGCAACACAAATGAGTACTTCTTTCAACTATGTGTTTTAGGACATATAGCCGTTATAAAAGCTACCATTAAAACATGACAATTGTGTGTACTTTATCTATAACATGATAATCACCGTAGATGAGAGAGAGGATTAAGTGAACCCATGTCCATTGTTCCTATAAGAGAAAACCTTTGTCTTGTCCTCTTGCATTGAAGAGGATTGGGACACTTTTACATTCTTGTTTTGTTACATTCCCATCCATTAAATCAACCTCTTGTTCCATAAACTTGTTTAGTGCATAATCAACTAAAACTTGTGACACTTTAGTTGTAGGGAATAGATAACTTTTCCTTCTTACTCCTGCGGATCGATACTTACTTCCACATTGAGAGGTGCTACAGTGATCCCCTGCTCTTGGGGGCTATCAATAACACGTTTATGACCATGGTCGACAATCTTATTTGGGATCATTTAATGTAGCGGGTGGTCACGATAAATGCGTGCAGGTCTAATACAACTTTTGTCCTGATGTTTCTTGTCAGTAACATGGTGCGGTTCGAATGGTTGATTACGTCAGTCTAAGTGTAACGACTCAATAGATAAACGCTTCACACTGCCAACTCCATGCTGCCGGCTCCACATCACCGACTCCATGTTGCCGACCCCACACTGCCGCTCCAAGCCACCGACTCCATGTTGCCGACTCCTGTAACACCCCAAAAATTCAGACCCAATTTTAAATTAATTTTGGACGCCGGAAAACTTTTTCTAGTTTTAATAAGCGTCTCCTAAAATTTTTCGTGGCAATTTGACTTAGAGGTTTCTCTCTCTTGAAATACCGGAGGACTTCCCTGCCCACTTCCGGAAGACCCGCCCAAAAATATTTCTTACTCCAATCCTATATTTCCAGTTTCGGAGTTAACTGTAAATGTCGGGTCCGATCCCAATTTTATTCGGTCAACTTAGATGTCTCGGAAAATTCTCATAATTTCGGGAGTCGCATATTTTTGCATTTTCCACACTTCTTCTGTTGGACCCAAACTCATTCGAGTAAGTTTTGACCTACTTCCTTTGTAAGCCAAAAACTGATGCGGTACGCGGCTTAGCGGACACATTACCAAAACCCAATCTACCAATGTCCAATTGAGCTCAAACTCCATAGACACCCTTCTTATGCCACAAATATTCAGTGGTAATTTTTGGGGATTTTTCTGAGATGTGCAAGGCCCCTGTCATTTCATCGAGCACCTTCGGTGTTTTTGGTTTTCTGGAAAATCTATTTTACAAAGTTTGGAATCCAGGAGTGATCCTTGTTTGGTTGTGTTTTTCTCGTCGTTACGAACTCAGCGGTGGAAACCCTTTTCCGTTTGGAGCTCCGAGTCACCGGGAACGCAACGATGCCGCTCGCGTCGCGCTCTAGACACACGTTTTGCGTGACCTAAATTTGCTTAGACCCTAACCTCCGATTACTACTGTGGTCGGTGGCTGATCCGTCTGCTGTAGTTCACCTCGTGCCTCCCCTGTGCATCCAGCTCCTCTTCTTATCCCTTCCACCGACAGCACAGGGCCTCAGGAGACTATTTGAGGAGCTCCTCCCGTGTCTTCCCCCTCCTCCCATTGCTCCTCCTTTCCCTCTAGCTGCAAAAGGGAGCCCCGAGCCTCCTCTGATGCACCCCACACTCCCCTCACTCGTCTCCACCTCCCAGTGCAGCCAGAAGAAAGTCGGGAGTACTCGGTATGCTCGAGCTCGAGCAGCGGCCACCATGGCCGAAGCCCCGCAAGCTCGCAGCACCGCAACCGTAGCCTCCCCCTCCTTGCCGAGCTGTCCCCGGACGCGGTGAAGTCGGTGACCGTCCCCGCGGTCGCTGGCCGTCCTCGCTGCCCCCCCCCCCCGTCGCCAGCACCAATGAGCTCCCCAAGCCTCCCGCCATGGCCGCATGGCCAAGCTCGGGAGCAGCACGCAGGAGGCCTCCCCGCCTCCGATTCCACCTCCCATGGCCGCGGCACACCTCCTCAGAACCGTCCCGCCGCCGGCCGGCCTCCCGGCGTCCTCCACGGCCGTTCCCGGCTGGCCTCCGATCGATCCAGTACGTACTGGAGGAGGAAGAAGAACCAGCATCGATCCCCTGTTTTTTTTCCCCATCCCGAACCGTTTTCTTCAGCCCAGCCAGCAGCAGGCCGTAGCCTGCCAGCGGCCCAGCAAGGCGCAGTGCAAGCGTGCGCAGTGCACAGCACAGTAGCGGCCCATTTGCGGCCCGTCTGTTTTTTTTTCGCGCGTCTATTTTTTCTTTTCCTGCTGAACCAATTTTCGAACGTCAATATCTTTTGAACCGTAAGTCCGTTTTCGGTGATTCAAATTTCTAAATCTTCGTCTCGACGAGCTCTTTCCGGTGGTACTGATTTCATCTCATTCCAAAATAGTTCTATGGGGTGCCCTTTTGTACGTGCATTCCGGAGTCCGTGGAACGGGGCTATCGCTGCCCTACGCCGCGGAATCACCCCGACCATTCCAAACCCGGTGGATCCTGATACGTCTCCAACGTATCCATAATTTCTGCTGTTCCATGCTTATATTATACCATTTGCTACATGTTTTATATACACTTCGTATCACTTTTATGCATTTTCTGGGACTAACCTATTAACAAGATGCCACAGTGCCAGTTCCCTGTTTTCTGCAGTTTTTGGTTTCAGAAAGTTACTTCTGGAAATATTCTTGGAATTGCACGAAACAAAAGGCCAGGTCCCTATTTTTCCAGTACACGGAGTCCGAAGGAAAGACGAATAAGTGCCAGGAGGTGGCCAAACCACCAGTAGGCGCGGCTGGGCCCACAGCCGCGCCTGGGTGTGGTTTGGGCCCCTCGGGGGTCCGCCGACATCGCCCTTCGCCTATTTATTCCCCGAGACGCGAAAACCCTAAAACACCGAGCCTTTCATCCAGAACATATTCGCTGCCGCCGCCGTCGTCAACCCTAACTCGGGGGGTTCCTGAAGCTCTTCCCGGCACCTGCCGGAGAGGGGAATCATCACCGGAGGGCTCTACATCGCCATGCCCGCCTCCGGAGTGATGCGTGAGTAGTTCATCCTTGGACTATGGGTCCATAGCAGTAGCTAGATGGTTGTCTTCTCCACTTGTGCCATCATGTTTAGATCTTGTGAGCTGCCTATCATGATCAAGATCATCTTATTGTAATGCTACATGTTGTGTTTGCTGGGATCTAACTTATATTGATACCTATATGGAGCTGAATATTATATTATCATGTCTATGTCATTTGTGATCTTGCATGCTCTCCGTTACTTGTTGAAGCCTTGGCCACGTGAATACTTGCAACTCCAAGAGGGGGTATTTATGCATGATAGTTGGGTTCAACCTCTATTTAACCTGGGATAGTGACAGCAAGTTCTAAGGTTGTAGATGTGTTGTTGCCACTAGGGGTAAAACAGCAATGCTTTATTCAAGGATGAATGTATTGTTTACATTACGCACATTACTTAATGCAATTGTCTGTTGCTTGCAACTTAATACTGGAAGGGGTACGGATGTTAACCGGAAAGTGGACTATTTAGGCATAGATGCATGCTGGATAGCGGTCTATGTACTTTGTCGTAATGCCCAAATGAATCTCATAGTAGACACCACAGCTCACACATGCATGTTATATGCACTTATCAATTGTCAATTGCCCAGCTGTAATTTGTTTACCCAGCATGTTAGTTATCTTATTGGAGAGACACCACTAGTGAACTGTGGACCCCGGTCCATTCTTTTACATCTGAAATACAATCTACTGCAATCATTGTTTCTCTACTGTTTTATGCAAACAAACACCATCTTCCATTCGATACGTTTAACCCTTTGTTTTCAGCAAGCCGGTGAGATTGACAACCTCACTGTTAAGTTGGGGCAAAGTAGTTTGATTGTGCTGTGCAGGTTCCACGTTGGCACCGGAATCCCTGGTGTTGCGCCGCACTACACTCCTCCACCAACACCTTCGAACCAAACCTCGTTTTCCTACTGGTCCGATTAAACCTTGGTTTCATACTGAGGGAAAACTTACTGCTGCACTCATCATACCTTCCTCTTGGGGTTCCCAACTGACGTGTGACGTACAAGCAATTGTTTCTGGCACTATTAACCTAGAGCCACCAGATCCCTGTCTTCGAAGGCAAGCTAACCCTTGCTATGAGAAGCCCAGCAGTGTTTGTTTGTTTATTTGCTTATTACCATGCCGGGTGTTTATGTTTTTTCTGTCTACCGTTATATTTATGCATGTCTGTTTGTTGTTCTTGTTTAGTATGAAACTTATAATATTGCTCCTGCCATGTTGCATATTATGTTGCATGTTTATTTATCGTACATGCTTGGTTATATTATGTATTGTTAATATTTATCAAAAACACACCATTCTTGAGACAATGGACTGGGGGAACCGCCGCCGTCTCACTAAAATATTAACGTCGATATGTGATGGCGCTGGACGGCGGGATCGCCGCCGTAGTCACCCGGTCGACGCAAACCAACTGTGTTATATTTTGTAGTTGATCTGTGAAGGCGCTGGTCGGCGGGTTCGCCGCCGTAGTCTTCCGGTTGACGTTTCCTTTTCCTTGTCGAACGAGAAGGCGCTGGTCGGCGGAATCGCCGCCGTAGTCTTCCTGTTGACGTTTCCTTTTCCTTGTCGAACGAGAAGGCGCTGGTCGGCGGAATCGCCGCCATAGTCATCCGGTTGACGCCATTTTATTTTGTTAATTTGGACATGGATACTACTATTTCTTGAAATATGGTGTTGCTAATGTCTTGTCGTTTGATGATATATTATGATATTGTGATTGTTGTGCTGGACTAATCCTCGGTTGTTTGGACTTGTTATAATGAAACTTGATTAAATGAAACACCCATCCAAACAACGATAGGGTCAGTCGTTCGGTTGTGCTGTCCGAGGGTAGTGGTCGACAGGCACGGGTTCGACTGTGATAGGGAGTCCGGAGCTAGGCATACCCGGTAGCGCCGGGGGATGTGCCAGACTTACTTGCCCGTTGTGCCACGCGCATAGGGTGGTGTAGGAGAGTGTCTTAGCCAATGGACCGTCATGTGAGTGTATTTTGCTTAGTACGACTTTGGGCGTGAGAAACCTGGAGCGTCGGCTGAGTAGAGTGCATTCTGATAGGTGGTAAAGCAAACTCTCGAGAGACTCAACCTAGCAAGCTTGCCCCGTTCCTGGGATATGGAACAACATTTCAGTGTCGGTCACACTGTGTGTCTTTGTCATGTCAGGAGGTTAAACTTAAGATCTGTTTGAAAGAATTAATGAACGACCTGATCTCACTAAATGAACAAATAAGATGATGCAGGGAATGTTGCCTTAAGATGCTGATGGGTCCCGGGACATAGGATGGCAGTGTGATCGTTGGGAGCCTAGAGTTAGGCCTGAGCCAACATCAACCGTGCATGCCCAGAGTGGAAAGATAAGGCCAGTGGGCCTAGCAGTGATCACAGGTGCTGTTGTATATTATTTGGTACCAACTGGTACACTCATTTACTCGTCACAGATAATCTCTTTGTATGATTGCCGGTGCACGATCCAACCCCACCTGGCTTGGACTCTGTACTGGTGATACCCCCGTTGCTTGCTTATGACATGTTTGGTTGTCAATGCCATGCTACTTTTATGCCATGTATCTAGAGTACACCTTGCCATGTGTAGTATTTTATTTCCAATGTATATCTTGCTGCATGATTGTTGGATTGTTTGTAGTGAGTGGCGATTCTTGCTGAGTGCATACAAATGTACTCACGGGCCTTGTGATTGTGGCCAGGTTTTGGCGAGGATTCATCTTCTACCTTAGCAAAGAGATGGAGCAAGAGTGTGCTAGGATCAGTAGCCCAGCCAGATGCCTGTGGAGTGGAGCCGTTCCAAGCCGTTGCCTTAGTCGTCTTCCGCTGCCAATTAAACTCTGTCCTGAGCCATGCTTGGCTTGATATTTTTGTCATGCCTTGATGGCCTTGTAAACCATTTGTAGCACTTCTTGTGCCTGATTGTGCAATGATTTCCATTATGTTGCACTGTCGTGACGTGCGGCCAGATATCTTGGGCTGGCGCACGGGCGACCGCCTCTCTGGCGAGATGGGCCAGGGAGGGGTGTCACAGACGTGATATCAGAGCACCAGGCTGGCTATAGACTACCCTAGCATGGAAAGCCCCGCCTTACTTTTGCCCGACAATGAGCCCGATGGATTTAACCCATCTCCGCCTAACCGGCATGGCTGGTGTCGGTCCACATAAGGTGCAGTAGGACGTGTCCCATTTCCTGAGAGAGGCTCACCGGTTTCTTCCAAGAGAAGGAACCGACACAACCCAGCATATATGAGACCCCAGTCCTAGCTGCCATTTATCTCCACCCTCGCCTGCTATCCTTAGCAACCCAACTCTCTTGAAGCAGGATCCCACAAAGGAATCCCGCGTTCTCATCTCATCCTACACCCAGATCCAGAATAATCTGATGGCGAACCCAAGGTCATCCTGGAAACCACTGCAGAGGATCATGGCGGTTTTCCACTGATTCTTTGGAAGGCCGTCTGTGTTCTTCTTGGTAGGCCTGCTCGCCCTCGTTATGGTGTTTGAGAACTCACTCTCGCCTGCCGGGAGTGAATTTCGAGCAGACGTGCATGTTGGCACGTGTCCGTTGGGCACAAGTCAGCCTTACTTGATCCAAGGTAGGAGCATGCCCACTCTTAATCAAGCCATCCAGGTAGCAGCCTGGGAAGGTCTCGTCCGCCTGCGGTACTCGGAACCGGCAATGGCGAAAAGTCGAGCTTTCCACCTTCTCCCAGCCAGACCCCAGCCTGGAGTGGAGACTATCCAAACTCCCATTGGAGAAGAAGTCGACCCTGCCGTAATCATCCTGGTCACCTACGGAGCTGCAATGACAAGGTTCAGCCATTCTCTGAAGGACGAACTCATGACCACAAGGCGCAACCTTGGTATTGCTCGCATGCAACTGAGTCGAGCAAGGAACCCACCTACCCACGACCATGGGCAAGCTCAGGGTGCAGGACTCCCGTTCCCAGATGATTTGCTGGAACGCAGTCTTGATGCATCTGTGACGCAAGCACTATCCCGGGTTCAGCAGCACCCCCAAGAGCGAGGTATTATCCTCGAAGGCGTGCCTGCAGTTCCTCACCCCGCGGAAGATGGAGATGTGGACACCACTCTTCGTCTCGGGCACACTCCACCGACTACCAGAGGCCGTCAAGCGGAGTAGAGCCCATGTTTAGTTAGCCTGAGTGGCGCTTGTATATTGGTAGGTGAGAATCGGCGAGGTTGTTTGTTTTTTCTTGTGTTAGCTTGTAATGTAGGTTTGTTGTATGCTTTCTGGTTGATGTCGAATCAGCTCGTAATAAAACTTGGTGTTCTGATCCTCTTGTTAACCACTTGGTTGACACATGATGGAATATCATGTCTTTTTTTCTTCAGTTAAAGGTTTTGGAGAAATGACAGATCACTTAAAACAGGAACTGTATATGTGAACCCGGACGCATATGCCCACCTGTAAATTAACCCAAACATTGAATGCCATTACTTTCTATTACAAAGGATATTTTTGTGTGTGTTGCACAAGTTTAACCATTAAGTGGAAAGTATTTGATGAGACACTGTAACCACGGTGCCCCGCTCACTTGATGTTAACTCGTGTGTAGGTTTGAAAAAAAACCACCTACTTGGTGTTATACGTGGTTCCCCACTTGGGACGGATCATGTGCCACACACAAGTAAAAAGTTTTTGTCGAGTGTTTAGTAGATGTTGTGTGCTTGATAACCGGTATGGTTGAAATAATTATGCCATACCACTACAAATAATTTTGGAGAGAGCCCTATCCCACAGTGTCTGTGAGCCGATTATCGGTGGCACCGATATCTTCTTTTATAAGAAACCCTGTTATTTTTCAAAACCTGTGTATGCATGAAAATGAATATACAGCTTTTCTAAAATAAAAACCCTAGATAGAGGATATGACTAGCATATTCCTAATTTTTGTTTTGCAAAATTTGGGTAATTGTTTGCCCGAGTTAAATCTTTATTTGTTGGTTGATAGTTTGGTTGTACATCTTGTTTGATCTTGCCATGTTTGTGTTGAGTTGAACAAAACCTTAGATTTAATTTAATAAACATGCTAGTAGATCCTATGTTGATTGATTAAGTGAGCCCTTGCCATGCCATCTTTTAAATGCATGGAGTATGGTAGAAATATCATACTTTTAAAATATCTGATTTTAATAAAAATCTTGTTGAGTGTGGATCTCTTTGGATATCCAAAATGCTAGTATTTTTGTAGAAAAAGTTTTTCAGTAGGGTATTATGGATCATGCAAGAAATACCTTGTATAACTCCCCGAATCTCGGGACGAGATTCTTTTTAAGGGTGAAGGTTTGTAACACCCTGAAAATTCAGACCAAATTTTAAATTAATTTTGGACGCCGGAAAACTTTTTCTAGTTTTAATAAGCGTCTCCTAAAATTTTTCGTGGCAATTTGACTTAGAGGTTTCTCTCTCTTGAAATACCGGAGGACTTCCCTGCCCATTTCCGGAAGACCCGCCCAAAAATATTTCTTACTCCAATCCTATATTTCCCGTTTCGGAGTTAACTGTAAATGTCGGGTCCGATCCCAATTTTATTCGGTCAACTTAGAAGTCTCGGAAAATTCTCATAATTTTGGGAGTTGCATATTTTTGCATTTTCCACACTTCTTCTGTTGGACCCAAACTCATTTGAGTAAGTTTTGACCTACTTCCTTTGTAAGCCAAAAACCGATGCGGTACGCGGCTTAGCGGACACATTACCAAAACCCAATCTACCAATGTCCAATTGAGCTCAAACTCCATAGACACCCTTCTTATGCCACAAATACTCAGTGGTAATTTTTGGGGATTTTTCTGAGATGTGCAAGGCCCCTGTCATTTCATCGAGCACCTTCGGTGTTTTTGGTTTTCTGGAAAATCTATTTTACAAAGTTTGGAATCCAGGAGTGATCCTTGTTTGGTTGTGTTTTTCTCGTCGTTACGAACTCAGCGGTGGAAACCCTTTTCCGTTTGGAGCTCCGAGTCACCGGGAACGCAGCGATGCCGCTCGCGTCGCGCTCTAGACACACGTTTTGGCGTGACCTAAATTTGCTTAGACCCTAACCTCCGATTACTGCTGTGGTCGGTGGCTGATCCGTCTGCTGCAGTTCACCTCGTGCCTCCCCTGTGCATCCAGCTCCTCTTCTTATCCCTTCCACCGACAGCACAGGGCCTCAGGAGACTATTTGAGGAGCTCCTCCCGTGTCTTTCCCCCCCTCCTCCCATTGCTCCTCCTCTCCCTCTAGCTGCAAAAGGGAGCCCCGAGCCCTCCTCTGATGCACCCCACTCTCCCCTCACTCCTCTCCACCTCCCAGTGCAGCCAGAAGAAAGTCGGGAGTACTCGGTATGCTCGAGCTCGAGCAGCGGCCACCATGGCCGAAGCCCCGCAAGCTCGCAGCACCGCAACCGTAGCCTCCCCTCCTTGCCGAGCTCTCCCCGGACGCGGTGAAGGTCGGTGACCGTCCCCGCGGTCGCTGGCCGTCCTCGCTGCCCCCCCCCCCCCCCGTCGCCAGCACCAACGAGCTCCCCGAGCATCCCGCCATGGCCGCATGGCCAAGCTCGGGAGCAGCACACAGGAGGCCTCCCGCCTCCGGTTCCACCTACCATGGCCGCGGCACACCTCCCCGGAACCGTCCCCGCCGCCGGCCGGCCTCCCGGCGTCCTCCACGGCCGTTCCCGGCCGGCCTCCGATCGATCCAGTACGTACTGGAGGAGGAAGAAGAACCAGCATCGATCCCCTGTTTTTTTTCCCCATCCCGAACCGTTTTCTTCAGCCCAGCCAGCAGTAGGCCGCGGCCTGCCAGCGGCCGAGCAAGGCGCAGTGCAAGCGTGCGCAGTGCACAGCACAGTAGCGGCCCATTTGCGGCCCGTCTGTTTTTTTTCGCGCGTCTATTTTTTCTTTTCCTGCTGAACCAATTTTCGAACGTCAATATCTTTTGAACCGTAAGTCCGTTTTCGGTGATTCAAATTTCTAAATCTTCGTCTCGATGAGCTCTTTCCGGTGGTACTGATTTCATCTCATTCCAAAATAGTTCTATGGGGTGCCCTTTTGTACATGCATGCCGAGTCCGTGGAACGGGGCTATCGCTGCCCTACGCCGCGGAATCACCCCGACCTTTCCAAACCCGGTGGATCCCTGCCTTCGAAGGCAAGCTAACCCCTTGCTATGAGCAGCCCAGCAGTGTTTGTTTGTTTATTTTCTTATTACCATGCTGGGTGTTTATGTTTTTGTCTGTCTACCGTTATATTTATGCATGTCTGTTTGTTGTTCTTGTTTAGTATGAAACTTGTAATATTGCTCCTGCCATGTTGCATATTATGTTGCATGTTTATTTATCGTACTTGCTTGGTTATATTATGTATTGTTAATATTTATCAAAAACACACCATTCTTGAGACAATGGACTGGGGGAACCGCCGCCGTCTCACTAAAATATTAACGTCGATCTATGATGGCGCTGGTCGGCGGGATCGCCGCCGTAGTCACCCGGTCGACGCAAACCAACTGTGTTATATTTTGTAGTTGATCTGTGAAGGCGCTGGTCGGCGGGTTCGCCGCCGTAGTCTTCCGGTTGACGTTTCCTTTTCCTTGTCGAACGAGAAGGCGTTGGTCGGCGGAATCACCGCCGTAGTCTTCCGGTTGACGTTTCATTTTCCTTGTCGAACGAGAAGGCGCTGGTCGGCGGAATCGCCGCCGTAGTCATCCGGTTGACGCCATTTTATTTTGTTAAGTTTGGACATGGATACTACTATTTCTTGAAATATGGTGTTGCTAATGTCTTGTCGTTTGATGATATATTATGATATTGTGATTGTTGTGCTGGACTAATCCTCAGTTGTTTGGACTTGTTATAATGAAACTTGATTAAATGAAACACCCCTCCAAACAACGATAGGGTCAGTCCATGGTGCCACTAATCTGAACTTTGAAAGCAGAACCATCGTCGTCTCATGGAGGACCGTGACCTAGTAGGTTGTTGAGCCCCTTTTGTGCCATCCATTGGGCGCAGTCGTTCGGTTGTGCTGTCCGAGGGTAGTGGTCGACAGGCACGGGTTCGACTGTGATAGGGAGTCCGGAGCTAGGCATACCCGGTAGCGCCGGGGTTGTGCCGGACTTACTTGCCCGTTGTGCCACGCGCATAGGGTGGTGCAGGAGAGTGTCTTAGCAAGTGGACCGTCATGTGAGTGTATTTTGCTTAGTACGACTTTGGGCGTGAGAAACCTGGAGCGTCGGCTGAGTAGGGTGCATTCTGATAGGTGGTAAAGCAAACTCTCGAGAGACTCAACCTAGCAAGCTAGCCCCGTTCCTGGGATATGGAACAACGTTCAGTGTCGGTCACACTGTGTGTCTTTGTCGTGTCAGGAGCTTAAACTTAAGATTTGTTTGAAAGAATTAATGAACGACCTGATCTCACTAAATTAACAAATACGATGATGCAGGGAATGTTGCCTTAAGATGCTGATGGGTCCCGGGACATAGGATGGCGGTGTGATCGTTGGGAGCCTAGAGTTAGGACTGAGCCAACATCAACCGTGCATGCCCAGAGTGGAAAGATAAGGCCAGTGGGCCTAGCAGTGATCACAGGTGCTGTTGTATATTATTTGGTACCAACTGGTACACTCATTTACTCGTCACAGGTAATCTCTTTGTATGATTGCCGGTGCACGATCCAACCCACCTGGCTTGGACTCTGTACTGGTGATACCCCGTTGCTTGCTTATGACATGTTTGGTTGTCAATGCCATGCTACTTTTATGCCATGTATCTAGAGTACACCTTGCCATGTGTAGTATTTTATTTCCAATGTATATCTTGCTGCATGATTGTTGGATTGTTTGTAGTGAGTGGCGATTCTTGCTGAGTGCATACAAATGTACTCACGGGCCTTGTGATTGTGGCCAGGTTTTGGCGAGGATTCATCTTCTACCTTAGCAAAGAGATGGAGCAAGAGTGTGCTAGGATCAGTAGCCCAGCCAGATGCCTGTGGAGTGGAGCCGCTCCAAGCCGTTGCCTTAGTCGTCTTCCGCTGCCAATTAAACTCTGTCCTGAGCCATGCTTGGCTTGATATTTTTGTCATGCCTTGATGGCCTTG
This sequence comes from Poa pratensis, assembly GCA_947311845.1. NCBI lineage: Eukaryota > Viridiplantae > Streptophyta > Magnoliopsida > Poales > Poaceae > Poa > Poa pratensis. The sequence continues at coordinate 26,799,345 of CAMZMU010000051.1, read as the reverse complement.
TAAACCATTTGTAGCACTTCTTGTGCCTGATTGTGTAATGATTTCCATTATGTTGCACTGTCGTGACATGCGCCCAGATATCTTGGGCTGGCGCATGGGGCGACCGCCTCTCTGGCGAGATGGGCCAGGGAGGGGTGTCACAACTCCCCATTGCCGACTCCACTCTGCCGACTCCATACAGCCGACTTCCCATTCCTACATCCTGCTTATAATCAGCGGTTAAAAATAATAGTATCTGTACCGACAGCCGATAACAGGACTCAATACGAAACAATCCCAAAGAAACACAGGAACTCTAAAGTGCGTTGACTTCAGGGAGACGGTACGATTGGACGGTGCGGAGGTGCGGAGCGGAGCGAATCGGATGGCCATAAAGGTAAAATCGTTGTGGTGCGCCTCAGGTCCATTCGTGTGTATTCCTTTTCCTGCTTTGTCTCGCGCATTGCCGGTACTGGCCGAATCCCGATGTCGGCCTCCCACTGGCCGACTTAAGGATTTATTTATGATTTTACTTAGTTCCTACAGTCGTGTTGAAATACACCATCGTAATTTCCCTTCTCTTCTGTCGGCTCCAGCGACAGTACGGGCAGCACATATGGTTAAGCCGGATGGTGCTCCCCATAGCCATGATCATACCTAAGAAGCTTTGGAGGCAAGCTACTTCGGTCGTAAGGCTTCGAGCAACGATCTGTACTACTAAATAGAAAAAACAAACAGCCGCTAAATTACATATCCCGGGACAAAAATAAACCTAATTTTTGCGTTGGTTAGAAATCAAACCGGCTTTCGGATGGAGATCGGTTTGTGTTTTTTTGTCTTTCTTATAGCAAGGGAGGGTTTAGTTCACTAGCGTCGTGTTTATTTATTTATTTGTAGTGTGTTTATATGTTTTTATTAGATCATGTTACCAGCCTGTTTCTATTAGTTAAATTCTTAGTATGAAATCGACTTGTCGGTTCCATGGTATCTCCTGCCCTGAAAACTTCCGTTGCTCATCCGTCGCCGTTAGGTAGAACCATTACGGTAACCATTATTGTGCCGGTTACCATTTATCCCCCTTCCCCTTTCTTCCTTCTGGTCTCAGTTTTTCCACCGCATATTCTTTTCTTTCCTCTCTTCTTTCTTGTCCTCTTCGTCGCATCGTATTCCTTTTCCTGCTTTGTCTCGTGTTTCCTTGACGCTCCGTCGTCCTTATGGATGTTGATGGAATTTTCACGAGGACAGCCAAGATCCTTGCACATGGTTCGACATATCTCGACGTGACTTACACCAACAATGTTGGTGCGGTTGAGCGCATCCGGAGAGAGTTTGAGGATTCCCTTTTGGGGCAGCCGAATAAGTTCGGCGGCCTCGATTTTGAGTATACCTCCACTCGAAATGGCAATGAAGCAAGGGTGGCCGTTGTTCAACTGGCGTTGGGTGAGCGTGTCCTGGTTTACCAGTACTGCAGGTTTGTTTAACATGAGCAGTCCTTGCAGAAATCCTCCAGTTTATTTTCTTGTGAGATCTGAAAGGTCTTTGTAGGGCTAAATGTTCATAGTATCATCCGAAGTATAGACCATATTGTTGTTAAGTATTTGCATATTTAGTTATGACGAATTTGGCCGCTGAATTTTCATGTCTTCCTTTTTTAGTGATATTTGTAAATTGTATCGAAGTCCATGTCATTTTATTTTATAGTTTTATAGATTGATTGTTGGGTTACTCTTCTGTTGTATGATGTTTAAACATTGTTATTATGGTTTGTGTATCCATGCTGCAGGGGTCCTCCTGGGTGTCCTGCGTTAATTGATTTCTTACTGCGCAAACGGATCACTTTCGCTACCGTTGACACGAGTAATGACAAGTTAGTGCTGGCACGCACTTTTAACGTCAAGATTCCAGAAGTTTACTACGTCGATATACAAGATATCTACAAGATTCCAGGGAATCCTAACAGGGCTGCAATAGGTGATTTGGCATCCCGGCTCATCGACGTCAAGTACAGTGATATGAAGAAAAATTTAAGGTTTGAGAATGGAACCGTTGACTGGAGGCAACATGAGTTGTGGAGTAAGGTGCCACTTCCGAAAATGCACCTTGAATATGCAGCAAGAGATGCATACGTCTCATACGAGATGTACCGAAGGATCACTGTTGTTAACGAGGGCCAGCGTCACATGCAATGAAGAACCAGGTAAATGGTTTGTACCATTTGTAAGGCGGTCGTTGAATCATCGAGTTACAACAAGCGCAAGAAGAGAGATGAGGAGCGGTGAACATTGATTTAGTTTTAATTGTACTTCTATATGGCATATGGTTAAATGTTTCATCCCTTTTGCTTATTTTAGTTTCAGTGGTTTGGTGTGTGTTGGGTACGTTCGTACGTGAGCCGGCTGACCATCCGTAAGTTGTGGACTTAAGCCGACATGACATCTGTAAGATGATGGGCCTTTCTTAAGGCAGGTATATGCTGCTCTCTCGGTATAATCAAGTAGGGATGAATGAAAAAGCTTATGGTTTGGTTGCCGACCTATTTGTGGTGTTGTGTGGATACTTTCTGCTTGATCGATATGGTCATCTCCGTCTTAATGCACTGCCTGACCATGCCGGTTCCCTGGAGTCGGCGTACCAAGCATCCCTGGTCTTCGATTTTAGCATAAGAACATATCTGATCATTGTTTGCTCCCCTAGGGCGTCACGCATCGCTAGGTCGACGACCCGACGGTTTTTGTGACTGTCCAAACAGTGCAACGTATTTGACACATGTCACTAAAAACATATCGACGTGGGGGTTAGGCTGAGGGTGGTGAAGCCGGAGGAGATATGGGAGGAAATTGATAGCTTATGATTTTCCCGTCCGCCGTCCCGTTGGTAGGAAACGTCTGTGTGCGTGCCAATTACCTCTGTTTTCTCAGAAGAGATATGCATGAGCCGGTGGTTCATACCATGCCGACTCAATAACTAAATGCTCCATGCTGCCGACTCCACGATGTTGACTCCAGATCTCCATATAAACACATCGCGTAAAAAACGTCATAAAAGCGAGTTGCTATTTGTTTCGAGGTGTGTGTGACGTGTTTGGTTATGTAGCCACGTTCCAGGCGTCATGATGTTGATTTTCCTTCCTGAGGCGCGTGCGGCGAGGGTCTGTGTATAGTCCCATCGGTTTGACCAGTTGGTCTCGCCGGCACGTAACTGAAACAGCGGTTTAAAGAAAGATGGAGAAGATGCATTTGACCGGCGATGCGTCGTCACAACCCTGCTGATGCCATGTCGGCGTCTGACGTGCGGCATGGACCTTCCGTGGAAACAGTGTGATCGTGATGTTTAAATAAACTAGTAAACATGCCCGTGCGTTGCAACGGGGAAAAAGTAACAGCTGGTCGGAAAACATGTGGTACAAATTATATTTTGTAATAATTAATAATTTGTACGGATGTATTGTAAAGTACAGTGCACGAAAAATTATGGTAATACAAGAAATCTAGCACACTATGCCATATCCGTATAAAATGAAAACATGTGCAGTACACATTATGTCACTGAAGTTCACGGATACATACAACAACTCAGTAATGCTTACTGAGTTCAGCTAGTGCACCTAGTAAATCAATGAACAGTCTTGCTTGCAACTCAGGTTCCACATAAACAGCATGTTTCAGGTACATCCTACTGCTTAAGCCAAGCAGCACTGCAATTACCCGGGATGGAATGCAAAGAGTGTGGCATCGATCGGAGGAGCAGAAGATTGTACTGCAATCGACACAAACAGAAGATTGTACTGCAATTACAGCTTCACTGCTCCCGAACAAGTAGACTCCCGGAGGACGGCCGGAACCCGCTGTTGGACTCCCGCGGCAGCCCGGTGTGGACTCCCAGCGCGCCGAGGGGATCGGAAGCGGTGGTGTTGTGCATGGTGATGGCGACGTCGCAGGAAGCCGAGCTCCATGGGGCGACCTGGGTATGGGGCAGCGGCAGTGCAGGAAGCCGGGTAGGCTGGCCACGGGAGAAACGGAGTGCCGCCCGCGTCGGGCTGGGGATTGAGTGCGTCGCACCGCTTTTGGTCAACAGAGAGCCCAGTGCGTGGCGCTCTGCCGTGGAAGGCGTCATCATTGTTGATTCCCAACGACTAAGGCGAGAGGGACGATGTCCACCGGCACTTGTCCTCGTTCGCACAACGCAGATTGTCGCCGGGGCGCATGCTCGTGCATCGCATGGATCGGTGTTGCACTTCATGCACATAGGCAGCTAGCTATACGGGAGAAAACATGCACCTGCATGAGGTCCGGACCATGCATGAAGTCGTCTGCGTCCTCCGCGGCTCTGTTGTAATCTATGCCGGTGTGGCAGGTGAGGGCAGCGACCTTGCACGGTGGCCACGACATGAACCCTTTGTCTCCTCCGACCGCTGGATCTCGCCGAGATCGTCTTCTCCGAGACATCGATCTCGGACATGAACCGTTGTCTCCTCCGGCCGCTGGATCTCGCCGAGATCGTCTCCTCCGAGACATCGGTCTCCTGCGTGAGGGATATGTCACCTGCACTCGTTGGACACAAGGTCTCGGCGAGATCGTTTCCTCGAAGCTCTGGCCTGCGTGAGCGAGAAGTCGTATGCACGAGTTGTGCGTGCGTATCCTCTGATCCTTGCTTTATATAGGGAGCAGGCCAAGCCTAAAACGGTGCGTTGGTGTGTAGCGTGTCCGTGTTGGACTATAAGTCATCTGAAGACACGACGACGGATCGATCGACCACTTAGGAATCCAAGCGACAGACGAAGGAAAATTAAAAATCGAACCGGTACATGACTTATGGGTGGCAGTGGTGGGTAATTTGTGCGAACTTTAGGGGTATTTTGAACGACGTACGAGAAGAAGCCTTAATGATTTTATTATTAGGTATAGATTGTTTTCGTCCTTGTACGGTCAGGGGGTATGTGACATCAGCGATCGGTCATCGCGGGATTGTCCATAGGTGTTTGCAGGTCAGCTCACTTATCCGATCCATGAGTATACGTGTAGAAAGTTTGACCGTCACGTGTAAATTGATCGTTTCGTCCTCGCACCGTTGATCTGGACACGTGACATCACCGGATACCACTACGAGCTGGACACCGCCAGACGTCGTCTCAGTTCCTTGAGTTTTCTGGTCGTCTGATGCACGTCTCTGTTCGTCTTGCCGCGCCTATATATCATGCCGGCTTCCCCAAGTCGGCACGACTAGCTATTTAATGCATCGACCGATGCGCGCAATGGTAGGCACTAAGTCGCGGCAATTAAAATGGACAGACCTTTCCGTCACGTCATATAGTGTCGCCGCTTCTCTTACTCTTATTCTCTTTCCTCGTCTGACACTGGCGTAACGTCTCCCTCATTAACTTTTTGGCCCGGTAAGTACACGTCTACGTGTAGGTGCAGTAGCGAGCGGTTCGGTTAGTTTCTCGATTTATACGCGTGACTGTTCGTGCGGGTGGTGGGTTAATTCCTCGTCTTCTCCATACGCTTCTTCTCCACACTGAGATGTGTTTCCTTTGCCGTCTGGTGGCATTGGCACTTCTTCGGTAGCGATCATGTCTTGCCCACCGATCACATCTTCTGCTTCAAAGAAGTCGAAGCTCTTGATGGGATCCGAGTATTTGTTTCAGCGTTTCTTCACTGCTATCGTTTTCAACGTTCTTTCTTCACACGTCCCACCTTGCTTTTCAGGGTCGGCGATCACAATGCTGCTGCCCTTGGATCCACTTCGGCTGCTGAGCAAACGGCGGCGGAGCTTCGGATTCTCAACGACCTCAGGGATCAGATCGCGTGTCGGGACAGGCGTATGGCCGAGGTTCTCCTAGAATCTATCGCGAATGTAGACCGGGTGAAAGCTGCTTATATTCGTTCGGCGACGAAGGAGTAGATGGTATTGAAGATCATGGGAGAAATGGATACTGAGAGGATGCGCAACATCGATCTGACGAAGCTAGCTGACTCTCTCCGAGACAAGATTGAAGTGCAATGCCAGGAAGCTCGTCGCATCCGTGAGGAGATCGAAGTATTGGCCATCGAAGCACGGAAGCCCCGTCCATGAGCGCCATCGGTTTAAGTTTAGTTTGGTCCTGTGTTATACTCTATTTCTGGCGTTTATGTTATTATATTTTAGTTTATGTACTGTGTGTACCGGCGTTTTTTTCTATCACTTATGTACGTGGCAACACACACGCGTGTCAACTTAACCGTCGCAGAACGTGTGTGTGCGCAATTGTGAATGGGTGGCCAGGTGGGACAGTTCCTGCTGCGGCGATGGGTTAATTATTCCTTTTCTCCCTTCGGTTTTCCGTCTCCCTCTTTCAGTCTATTTAGTTATCTTCTCCTGTCGCTCTTCCCTATCATCACGAAACCGCTTCTCTGTTCCTCGGCACTGACCATGTCGTTCGCGGAAGGATCTGCCGCCACGAAGAAGAGGAAGGGCACCGAAGGATCTCTTTCGATTGCCAGGTATTTGTTTATCGAAAGATATGCTGTGATGCGGCTTCGGTTGAATCTTTGTTCTTCTTTTCAGTTGCTTTTCAGTTCTCTTCGATTTATTTAAAGTGCTTCATGCATCTTCATACCTAACAATCACAGGGCTAATGAATCCACGTCGCGCGAGAGGAAGCCCCTTGGGTCAGTGTTCATCGAATCGTTCGGTGCCCATTTGGTAGGTCAGGACGAGCGGTTGGAGCAGATTCGCGAGCAGTGTGCCAAGAACTCGGCTAGGGCGAAAGTGGCTGAGCTCGAGTTGTTGGAGAATGAAATGAAGGCGTCGAAAGCCAGCGCCGAGTTGAATTCGATCTTGATGCACAACAAGGGCTTGCTGACGACCATTGAACTCCTTAAAGAAAGGATCGAGGGGCTAGGCGAGGCCGAGGCTCTTCTCCGCGAGGAACTCGAGCTGGCCAAGCAAGGGAAGTTCCTTCCGTGAAGCCTTTCAGGGCCATCGTCTTAGGTTCCGTTGTGTATTTGTTTTCTTTTTATTGATGGTGGCTCCGATTCGCTGAAATCGTTTTGGAGTACCCAGGATCTCAGGTTTGCGTTTGTATGCAAGTTATGGTTCGCTCGGTGTTTGTTATTTAGGCTAGCGACGATGTAGTCCAAACGTCGAGTCGGCGTGTTGTTAAACCAGGGTGTTATTATGGTGCCTTCTCGAGGGGTTCCTGGCGATGGTATGTGTATGATTCCATCGGTCCAATCGATGGGCCATAAAAAGTCGATCAAATCCTTACTCGAGTCAGAGATGTATTTCACCGGACATGCGTCACCTCGAGACTGTTCATAGAAGTCCAGATGTCTGCCAGCTTACACGCGGCGTGTACATCCGGTTTTATCAGTGTTGCCGTCACGTGCGGTCATGTTGTTTCGTCTTCCTGTTGTTGCTCTGGGCAAGTGGTTCATTTGATAGCTCGAGTAAGAGAGACGACCACCGGCGGTGTGGGAGGGCGGGTTGTCCTGATGATTTTGGTTCCTTCACGAGGTATACGGCGAGGGTCTGCGTATAGTCTTATCAGTCTGACGAATGGATTTGCTGGCACGCCGCTGGGGCAGCGGTTTAAAGACAGAGGTAAAATAAATCCATTCGGTCGGTAGGAGGCGTCGGTGTTTGCATTATGTCTATTATTTGTCTAATTTGATCTTCGATCTTACATATGGTTATAATTATTTTTACCCGTTGATTATTAGCATCGTGTATGGCGTATTGTCAGAACATGGTTCGGGGGTCGTGCGCCAAGGCGCACCCTAAATCTAGTGTCTATTAAAATTGAAAACAATTGGTGCATCCAAGGAGATTGCCACCTGGTTTCTATCACTAAAAGGCCGGGAAAAAAAGTAGGCAATAAGAACACCATATTAGAATACTAACTAGTTTTTAATGCACTAACACGGTATATATTAGGGTATACTTTCAACTGATATTTCTTTAGCGTTAAGATACTTTATTCGGATATGGGGGTGTGGAGAGGGGATTTAGTCTTTATTTCACAAGCGGATATAGCAGATCAGATTCATCCTAGACCTTTCTAGGGGTTAGTAGAATCTTTTTGTATGGCTATGTTCTACTTGTACGAGTAATATAGGAATTAATATGTTTGAATTCAGATTTGAACTTGAACCTCCGTTTAGCCGTAATTTGAGATCCGTATATCATTTTTGGTTGATTCTTTGCACCATGACCCGTGCACTAATACAGATCGGGTAAACGCACACGGTCGACATTGGCCATCGCACACGAGTATAGCGCCCTTCGTTATCCATGGGTGCGTGATATGGGCAGACATCGCAGACGGCTAAACTAACCGTGTGCGATGAGGCGAACTTCGCAGACAGGCGTATTAATTGGATCGTGTGCGATATAGACAAGATCGCAGACGCTTTGTTTTTGCTGAATCGTGTGTGTTATGTAACATCACACACGGTTTATGTGTTCGTGTTATGTGTGCTTTACTTAGCTTCGCACACGATTTAACTAAATGAATCGTCTGCGTATGTTGTCCAATCCCCCACGTTTACCAAAACTTAACTAGGTGCAGTCATTACCATAATTCCATTATTTCATCCGAATGGCAGTATAGCACATCTGAATCACATATTCATTGAACATTTCATATGTATAAACAATGTCATATCGCAATCACATAAATCATTGTACATTTTAGAACCCATCAGTACATATACATTGGACAGTATACAAGTGAGAATGATCAACAAACAGAATACTCTTGGTTACGTCTTTGTCTCCGTGATGACCACTGTCTTCCCAAGACCCTGGCATTGGCACTTGTAGTCTTTAAATTTGTTTAGAGCCATCAGCATACTCTTTGCGTCACCAGCGTGATATTTTGGCCGCACTGTACAAGACACTCTTAACTAAAAAATTGTCTTATGCAGTTGACCAAAACATCACAGGTGCGACGGTTTGGAGGAGAAAATTTTGTGAGGCCAGCTTGTGGACTGCATTGTGTCATTGTGACTCATGTGTTCAAGTATAAAGAAATGAGTCAGTTCTATTGTTAGATAAATAAGTCATATAAAATAATGATGGATTTATGTATACTAACTCTTTTCAAAGCACAAAAGGGCCGTGCATGAGAGAGAAGCACTTAAGCCCCTCTGTGAATGCCCTGCTATTTAGAGAAGAGATGCCACTTCATGACACCGCACGCTTGATGAATTTCCAGCCACACGAAGTTCATGTGAAAGAGAGACGCCTTGATACTCTCGTTTCAGCACGATCCTTCGCCACTGGGTGGAAGCGCGGAAAGCCTTGAGCTGAACGATAAACTCCACCGAAATGCAGTTAGATAGCTGAGCTGTTGTTGAATGCCAGTGTTAGAATATGAACATAGAAAAACTGAGAACATAAAGACAGAAAAGACTAAATAAGTGGACTCACCCTCAAGAGCAATCCTTAGCGGCGGGGATGCTCGGAAAGCCTTGAGCTAAAGGACAAACTCCCCATCGAAATGGAGGTCGATAAATGAGTTGTTGTTGAATGCCCAGTGTTAGAATATGAACATAGAAAAACTGAGAACATAAAGACAAAAAAGACTAAATAAGTGGACTCACCCTCAAGAGCAATCCTTAGTCGCACTCAAGAGGGACAGGGGCTGAGCGATTCAGCCATATTCGGCCATGCACATCCCTGCACACCTTCCCTCTTGGTCCCTCTTGGTTACGTCTTTGTTTCTATGTTATTAGAGCCAAAGAGTGCAACCACAAATTCTTTTACAGTGCCACCAAAATAAGATCCATAGCTACTGTTAAATATGGAAGAACTTGAACATGCATCGACAAAAAATTAACTAATTAGGCAACAGTACACATGCATCAAGTCCAACACATCCTCCGGTGCAACACAACGAAATAAGATGGAACTAAACAGATATAAACATATGGATCGTTTTAATTTGTTAAACTAATGAAGCTAAAAAGTACACATGCATACAGTCCAACACATCCTCAGGTGCAACACAACGAAATAATCTGGAACTAAACAGATCTAAACATATGGATCCGTTCTAATTTGTTAAACTAATGAAGCTAAAAAGTACACATATATGTTAAACTAGGCTAGAGCATGATATTAAAACCGAACAGAAAATGTAAGTAGATCCGGAGGATGAGGTCATATAAAACTTGCTAACTGTGCTAATGAAACTAGATCAGTCATATAAAAACCAGTAGCATATGCGTGTGAGAGGATACCTTTCGTAAAGGGACGAGGATGAGGTCGAGGGCGAGCCGATGCACAGCACGTGCGGCCTTCGACCCCAAAGTACGATGACGAAGTCGCCACGGGGGAGGGCGAGGCCGAGCCCGGCTCGCCGGAGGTATCCAAGGCACCTCCGTCCATGGATCTGCACGTGAGAAAGACATAATCTACAGAAAATGCGGGAGAGATCTAGGTTTCTACACTCGACCAGGTGAGCAGGCGAGTTCCAAAAATGGAGTGGCGGCTGTCGAGTGAAGTGAGACCGAACGGTGCTGCTGGTCCCAATTTATACAAGAGACAAAGTAGGGTTCAGAATACATGGGCCCAGAATGGGCCCATTGTTCACACACACTTTACGGGCCACAAACGTGTGCATTGTCCCCCATTCGCATACGATTTTCTTATTCCAACCGTCTGAGTACATATTTAGAGAATGCTACTTATATCTCTACTTCCTGCATCTCGATAAATCTGAAAGTGCAATTACAACTGATACTAGGATAACTAATGCAGCTAAAGCATAAAGGAGATGATTTTCCTTGTCACGAACATATTTTCTTATTTTCTTCAATTTCAACTTGGCCTCTTCAGCTTTTCTCTTGTTATCGTGGACAAGATCTACAAGTTGCAGCTCCATCTCCATCTTCTCGTCTTCGAGCCTCTTCGCTTTTTCTTCTGCTTTCTTCTTCTCCTCGACAACGACGTGCAGATCCTGTAACAGTGCGCTCATTTTTCCTTCCACTGACAGCTTAAAGTCGGCATGCAGTTTGCAGTCGCAGCATCTGGGAACCTTCTAATAGAACGAATTGGAAGGAAATATAAATTACCCCGAGCATGAAGCAAATAGCAAGCTAGAAGCTACGCCCAATTGTACCTCGTCCGAGTCCGTGTCGCTGGTGATCTCCTCGATCTTGAAGACCATGGCGACGGCAGTTTCTGTGCGCTGCGAGTGGGGTGGGACGGACGACGGAGGGATGGATGGCGGCAATGGCTAGAACTGGGGTAGCTGGCCAGCAACGGCTAGAAATCCGTATTTAAATGTAAACGACACATATCGCACACAGTCTACTTTATGTAACTGTATGCGAAGTTAGCCATACATCGCACACGTTTCTGAAAGAGACAACCGTGTGTGATACCACGCAATTGCACACGATTGTTGCAACTACACCCGTGGGCGATACTACCAACACAATTCATTCAGTTTTCGGGTGATACTACTAGAGATTTCATTAATATTTTGAAGGCTCCATTAAAATATTACAGCCGTTACATACGTACACAAAATGTATCTAATACTCCAACTAAATACACTAGAGATTCTTCTCGTCAGTGTTTTCGTCGTCGGCGAAATAATCCACTTCGTCGTCGTCACCGTCGTTGAAAGGTGGCTTGCAACACCCAGAGGCCTCGGCAAGGTTGGCCTTCTGCCGCTTCGGTGGTGGAGCACCACAAATATTGAGCTCCACCTTGAGGCGCCGCCACCTGCGCAGACGGTCTTGGCGCAGAGTCTCGAACGAGGCCTTCACCACGCGATGCATCATGTATTCTTCTGCGCGCCACGACGCGATGGACTCCTGCACCAAAATGTGCTCCTGCACCGATCCAGCTCAACCGACGACGACGACCCCGAACCAGTGTCGTCGTTGACCGACATCTCCGCGCGAGGGGTGGACGCTGACGAGCCGGACGAGGAGGGAACACCGGACGAGGAGGAAGAGGAGGAGGGAAGGGCGGTAGAGGTGGAGGCACGACGCGCACGAAAGCGCTGCTTCCTTGCTCTAATGGAGTATCGCATCTCGTCGGGGACTTTGGACTTGTAGCGAGCCATTGCCACTACCGGCGGCACTTCTATTAGCTAGCAAGATTTATACACGAACGCGGGGGCGGCTAGGAGGCGGGAATGCGGTGAAACGTCGGGAAAAGGAAGCGGGAAAGAAAGAAACGCCTGAATTAACTGGGCCGTTCCACCGGTATGTCTAGTGCCACAGCCTCTGGCACCCCATGGGCCTCCGAACCAGGTTCCACTCAAAATCGCACAGACCTCCGCGACGTCGCGTCAGATTCCGCCCGAGATTGCACGAATTTGGCTCGTCGGCTGTTGTTGCTCGTTGTCGTTGGGAGTTCCGGTGTCGGCTTCGCTCGAGATGTTTTCAAGCGGATCTGAGTCGGGACTAGGCAGGACGCGGGGCCAGCTGCTAAGGGTGTGAAACACTTGTCGCTTGAAATTACACTTCACATAATATATATAGAGATAACTTTGTATAGATATACGGTTCAATTTCACACGACTTTTGCAAATAAATGGTGTGCGATGGTGAGCACTATGCACACGTTCAAATGACCCGATCGTATGCGATATGCAGCACACGGTTAAAAACACAAAAGCGTATGCGAATATATGGACATCGAAGGCTCTGCGAGCCTTTTTATTCTCCAAGGGTAAGCGATAGGGGATAATGCACACGGGCGCCTGCTCCCGTCTACGATCGCGGGGTCTTAAATTGCCCGATCTGTACTAGGGGTGGGACATTCCCTACCATCTAAATTATTCTTCCATATCTTTAGATATAATAAGTATATATTTTCGTATAAATGGCATATTATGTCTTTAATTTTGACATAGAGTAGTATAAGCGTTGATTGATTTGCAATCAATGTTAGTTCTTGAATTATTAGCCATTTCTCAAAGTGCTTGATGCTAAGTTGGTGAAGGTTAGTTTGATGTTGAATCTTTGTCTCTAAAAAAGATATACTCTTAAATTTGGAATACTTAATTTAGTGTCAACCAAAACCAATTCATCAATAATTTCATTTATAATATCTAGGTTTGATACTTACATTATACAAACTATTAAGACAAGCGGTTTGGGTGGCAATACAGAGTCAGGGATGTCAAGGAACAAAGAAGGAAAAGATAGAGAGCGGTACACATAGATGACCAATGAAGAAAAGTAGGAAAGACTGAAAAACATTGTGAAGCTTATAAGCAAAACAAAACAATTAAAAAGACAAAGAAATATGCGGATTGAAGCCAGAACAAAGACGAAACAATACGCAAAAAAAGGCAGAAATATGCAGCCAGACAAAAAAAAGCTATATTATAACAAATTAATGATAACCGTGAGTTTAAGCCCAACACGCCATCAAGAATCAATTGTGATTGAGAACCTGCATATATCCTAATAGAAGAAGTTACCACATCTTAATGTATACCAAAAGGTCATTTGAGATGAGTATATATCAAGTGATCACATAGAGAACAATGTATCAACAAATATTTCTTACAATTTGAATCATTTTTTCTACTTCATCAGTGTACTTGAAGTAGTTAGGGATGACCAATGAAGAAAAGTAGGAAAGACTGAAAAACATTGTGAAGCTTATAAGCAAAACAAAACAATTAAAAAGACAAAGAAATATGCGGATTGAAGCCAGAACAAAGACGAAACGATACGCAAAAAAGGCAGAAATATGCAAATATGCAGCCAGACAAAAATAAGCTATATTATAACAAATTAATGATAACCGTGAGTTTAAGCCCAACACGCCATCAAGATTCAATTATGATTGAGAACCTGCATATATCCTAATAGAAGAAGTTACCACATCTTAATGTATACCAAAAGGTCATTTGAGATGAGTATATATCAAGTGATCACATAGAGAACACTGTATCAACATATATTTCTTACAATTTGAATCATTTTTTCTACTTCATCAACTTGATATTCGTCTGGATAGAAAATAAATGTATTCTACGTGGGTCGCTCGACCCTGGGCAAAATTTAGGCCGTGTCGACCCGTTGCAATACATTGACATGTTTACTAGTACCACCTTACATATCTGATTAGTTGTTACCTAAATTATATGGTACGACACCATCTTATACCGTTGACAAGCATCCGTGTCTCGGATCAGACACATTTTTTGTGATTTTGATCCTTGCATAACATTTTTCAAAAATACTCTATGTTGTGTATTAATCATATGGAGTAGTATTTTCTGGGACAATGAATTCATCCGGTACATTGACTACTATGAATTCTTCCACCCTGAAGCATTTTATTTTCACTCTCCTCTTCAATTCATTTGCTTGCTCCTAGTAGCTTATTGCCTCATCATTTTCAGCAGAACTATTGTTGTCCTCTGCATCATGAACATAAAAAGGTCACTATCCTCACTATCATCATCGCTGGCATCTTGAACTGGATTGTTTTCTTTAATTCCCTTCCCTTTATTTTGAATTGCTCCACTAATAAGTTGTAACTTGTGTGGAGCAGAATATGTTTGTTGATCATGTTGCCTTGATTCACTACCTATTTTTTGCTGCTCTCCAATTTCTTCTCTCTGTCAGCCCCATATTTTGCTATGCAATTTCCTCCTCTTCATTGTCACTAGGATCAAGATTTGGAGGAATTTCGGCATACACATCTACCACAACTGCACTGCATCATTTACATACTTTGCCACTGATATTACTGCTCTATTGTTTTCTAGCAGTACCAAAGCTTTTCTCCAAGGACATGCTGACATTTTCCAACGGAGATCAGTTTTCTTCAAAGCTTCTTCAGAAATACTCACATGGTTAGTCAAGTGTTTCTTCAGCTCTGGTAATAGCAACTTCGATAGAAGTACATACATTCCAGTTCTTCTCTCTTAAGTATAACCACTCTTTACCGTCGTGCTCAAATGTTCCACGGAAGTGAAAAATTGCACCGACATATATTCCAAAGGATCCATTCGCAATTCCTACAAAATACACAAAAAATATAGCTTTTTCACACAATCATATGAAGAGACAAGACAAACTAAATTAACTGTACTGTAAAATACTCTCATT
Source organism: Poa pratensis (assembly GCA_947311845.1). NCBI lineage: Eukaryota > Viridiplantae > Streptophyta > Magnoliopsida > Poales > Poaceae > Poa > Poa pratensis. Next base: position 26,784,292 of record CAMZMU010000051.1, on the reverse strand, counting down.
TTTTAGTTAAAACCGAAGATCTAAGCCCTAGTCTAAAAATTACTAAACACCTACACATAACGTCGAGCATTATCACTAAAAACTACGTTGCCAATCCCTAACCGAACTAAAACACGACAAAATCGAGCCCCAAAAATCAAAACCATGACCCCTCCCTATACTTCCTTCGAACACGGGGGCAACTTGGGTAGGATCTCACATTGAATAGGATCTATGAGATCAATTTTTTTGAATGGGCAAAACATGTTCAAATATTTTCAAAAAAATTGACAACACGCATCTATGTTATATATGCGACGTAAAAAATTGACAGCTTCAAATTCGACCTATACTAGAGAGGCAAAAAAGAGAAATTTCGGTATGAATAGTATGAAACACTATTCACTCAAATCTGACACTATTCACAGTGTGGTTTAACAATTTTGTTTCTCTAACTGTAGTTCGAATTTTGAGCTGAAATTTTTTGGAGTTGTACAAACAGCCTGCAAGTATGTTGTGTAATTTTTTCAGACTTTTTAACAATTTGTAAATATGATTTTTGTGACATGATCCTATGATCTCACCTAAAGAATAGGTCCTATACAAGTCTTCCCCCTTCGAACACTACGACCATACATAGAAGGGGATTTTTTTGGTCAACAAAGGAGCTAAACTTGAATAATCGTTGCGCAACCCTCAAATCTTCAGATGATACCGCCGATCATTGGTCGTGCATCAATGTACGCCATCGGGGAAGCAGAGCACATCAGTGGAGGTCGAAGCGAGAGAGGATACAAAAAGGCGAGGCGAACTGACTGAGACGGACTAGATGGGTGCCGCGGGGGGGGGGGGGGGGGGGGGGGCATTTAGTCGGACCTAACCGTCAGCGTCCACGCCATCAGGACCGTTTTGCAAAACTCCGCAGGGAGTCGTGAGTCAATTATCCGTTTTGGATAATTGGGGATAATTGTGACGATTAAGTGTTACAATTTTAAATCTGAGGGGGTGCTGCATCCAATCTCCAAGTTTGTGTTGTGTGTGTGTGGGAGGGAGGGGGAGGAGGTGAGTGTCGAGTGTTGCAATGAGAATCGGGGGAGCGAAAGAGCACAAGATCAGAAGTGAGGGAATATAAGAAGAAAAAATAGACGATCTAGGCAGACTTGACTAGTATCCATGGTGGGTGATCTGTCATGTCAGCTCACACTGTCAGCGACAAGCCCGGCTAATCAGGGCGGCGCACAATCCTGGCGGAAGAAATACAGATAGCCGCCACAGCGGCAAGCCCAATCCACTCTACCTACCATTTTCACTGACAACGGGCCCTACTGTACGATGTCCCACTGTCATTCAAATCCCCTTGATGGACTCTCGTCCTGTCGTGAGATCCGGCCGCTCCGGTGGGCCACGACCGTCGGCGAGAGAGCGCGGTTGTTGACGCCGGCCTCGTACGCGAACCAAAACGAGTAAACAAAACGGCGGCCAAAGGCAAAAGTCGGGCACCCTCACCCGCACCCACGCTGGCCGCACATAGATCCCTCTCTCTCTCTCTCTCGTCCTGGTCGTCGCCCAGTCGCTGCTCCGGCTCGACGCGAGCAGAGCAGCTCGAGCTCAAGCACGTGCCCTCGAACCCGCGTGCCTCGCACGATTTCCCTCACAACCTCTTGCGCCAGTTGCTAGTTTGCTACGGTTCGCCGCCACGCCTCCGATTCATGTTGTTGATTTTACGGGGTTTTGGGGAGATTTTTTTAATCCGAGTTTGTGGTGCTGGTGGGTGCAGATCTAGCGGACGGCGCCGGCAGGGTGGAGGCGTCGCGGAGATGCAGAGGCAGGGGCGGCATATGGAGCGGTCGGGCTCGAAGCGGGCGCTAGACCCTGGCGGCAGTGGCGGCGGCGGCGGCGACGACGAACGTGAGCCTAAACGCCCGCGTGTCCCGGCCCTCGCCAGGTGAGTGTGGGCTTGTTTAGTTCTTAGTGTTGGATTGGCTATTTGCTTCAGCTTAAATTCGACGACAACTTTGACCCTAGGAGACTCTTTCCATAGAGTGTCATTAAGTGTCATGTTTATCGTAATTTACTGTGAAGTTGAGGCTATGATCAGCTGGTTGTATATATGTACTGAGCTATTTTAGATGGACTAGTATATATATGTTTACTCTCAAGAAAATAGTACCACTACATCACTCTACTTCCTTTGGGGCCGCTCTAATTGGGCAGTGTAAGTTCAGTTTCACTTGAATGGATTAGTTAGTGGAGAATGAGAATTTCCGTCCACAAAATCAAGAATGGGACTGAAAACAGAGTCTCTGTATGAAAACTGACAACAAGTCTGGTATTGGTCACTTTAGCTGGGAGATTGCGTTGAAGCATCTTTTATGCTCAAAAGTCTGCCTGCCATTCACGTATGGTGCTACATAGGCAAATATACTCGGATCTGTTGGGATATATATATAGGGCATCTTTTGATTGTCTTATCCAATCAAAATGCGCTTTATATGTCCAGATGGAAGGATAGAGTGAGTTTTCTGAGTCGTGTCCATATGAACCCAATAACGAGAATCTTAACGAAGACTATATCTATAAGTTAGTAAAAATTGTGGAGGCACCTATCAAACTGCACTTTATATATCCAGATGGAAGAATAGAGTGAATTTTCTAAGACGGGTCCATATGAACCCGATAATGAGAATCTTAACGAAAACCATATCGATAAGTTAGTTAAAATTGTGGAGACACCAATCAAACTGCACTTTATATATCCAGATGGAAGGAAAGAGTGAATTTTCTAAGGCGGGTCAATATGAACCCGATAATGTGAACTTCACAAAAACCACTCTATCCTTCCATCTTGTATGTGCCCGATTTTTGGGAGTAGTCCATTGTTTCTCCTTTTATTTCTTCTTGTTTTTCTTTCCAAGCTAGCCTCTCCCTGGCTTGTAACGAATTATTTCTTCCCCTTAAATGAATTGGCAGAACAACTGCCGTTTACCTTCAAAAAGAAAAAACGATATCTTTAAGTTAGAAAAAATTGTGGAGAAATTCAGGCATGTAGAGGACAGGTGGGCACACCTACATGTGAAATTGGTGAAATAAGATGATCATTTGGGATCTGGAGATAATCACAAACTAAGGTATAATACAAGTTAGGTAACTTGGCATAAAAAATCTTGAATTTACAATAAGCAAAAACCGTAATTTGTTTTCTATTTTTTTTACCTATTTTTACATGTATATGTTTCTACTTGCGCTTTATATGGATCGATTTTTTTTCACAAGTTCTCGGGACTTAGAGATTTGATTGTGAAGATTTCATTTTTGAATTTGTATCAACCCGAGATTAAAATTGAGTTTCTTGTTGGAGCGGGTACTGTTTAAGAGTGCTATACTTTTCAGTGTACAACATGAGGGTTATGGACTAAAATTTAAAGTTTATCTCTATGTGATATATATTCACTGATAGGACTCGTATCAACATTTATTTCCTATTCTTTCAAATTACCCATAAGGTATTGAACGTTACATGCAGCTCTTAAGCGTTATCTGTCTCATCTGTTTCCTCATTTATTCGTTGAATTTATCCATTTTCCAGACCATATGGAAACTATGTGACTCATGCTTAATTCAGTCAATAGTTTTATGTTAGTAAACCGTTGCACAACAAATGATATGTAAATCTAATGCTCTAAGGTGTGCTTCCTCTGTTTCTTCGTCTCGTAAACTTTGAAGCACATTGTGCCGTGTTTCGATAAATCTTCCTGATTGTTTACCTAGTAACATGTCTTTTTCTCAGTGTGATTGTAGAAGCTCTTAAGATGGACAGTTTACAGAAGCTTTGTTCATCCTTGGAGCCAATTCTCCGAAGAGTTGTGAGTCAAAAGGACATGCAGTGTCTGTTAATGAACTTGTTCATATACCCATCTGTCACCTTTCCTTATCAGTTGCCACACATTATTTGCTTTGTAGGTCAGTGAAGAAGTCGAGCGTGCTTTAGCCAAATTGGGTCCTGCAACTTCTGCTAGAATTGAAGGAAGGTACAGGACCACACAACCTCTTACTGTTACACTTGTTGACACAAGGTAGATATATATTATATGTCACTTAAGTCAAGCTTCATGAACCGAGTAAAAACAGGACCTCTCCCAAAAGAATTGAAGGCCCTGCTGGTAGTAATCTACAGCTTCAGTTTAGGAGTAGGTTAGCACTCCCACTCTTTACCGGAGGAAAAGTGGAAGGCGAACAGGGAGCATCAATACATGTTGTGCTACTGGATGCAAACACTGGACATGTTGTTACTTCAGGACCCGAGTCATCTGCAAAATTGGATGTGCTTGTGCTTGAGGGTGATTTTAATAAAGAGAAAGACGAAGAGTGGACTGAAGAGGAATTTGAGAGCCACATTGTGAAAGAACGTGAAGGGAAGAGGCCCCTTTTAAATGGTGACATTCATGTGACTCTTAAAGAAGGGGTAGGGACCATAGGAGAGCTTATCTTTACCGACAATTCCAGCTGGATAAGGAGCAGAAAATTTAGACTTGGAATGAGAGTCTCTTCAGGATTTTGTGAAGGAATTCGTATCAAAGAGGCAAAGACAGAGGCTTTTACTGTGAAAGATCACAGAGGAGAATGTATGTTTTCGATTTAGTTACTAATCTAGTGGCATTATTAAATAATCTGAAATGTTATTTACTATATATGTGACTATATCCCTTTGTTTGTAGTGTACAAGAAACATTACCCTCCTGCGCTAAAGGATGATGTTTGGAGATTGGAAAAGATTGGAAAGGATGGTGCGTTTCATGGGAAGCTAAACTCAAGTGGAATCTATACAGTCGAACATTTTCTTCAATTTCTTGTTAAAGATCAACAAAAGTTAAGAAGTGTAAGTTATATGCTATTTGTCTCTGTGATTATAAGTTATGAACATTATTTCGTAGCCAAATGTCAGCTTCTTCTATTGTCATTTTGCAGATTCTTGGCACTGGCATGTCAAACAAGATGTGGGAAAGCCTTGTTGAGCATGCAAAAACTTGCGTTTTGAGTGGCAAGCATTATATATATTACTCAAATGATGCTAGAAGTGTTGGTGCAATATTCAATAACATTTATGAGTTCACTGGTTTGATTGCTGATGATCAGTTTATTTCAACTGAAAATCTTACTGAAAATCAGAGGGTTAGTATCTCGTATATTCACTATTAATGCTGATAAATTGGATATTTTGATCTTTATAGAAAAAACTGGATATTTTGATCTTTATAGAAAAATGGATATTTTGATATCTTATTTCCACTCAGTAATCTATAAATTTAGATACTTGATGTTACATCTTTGTTTGTCTGGTCTCATGTGATTTTCTGTTGCTGTGGATTTGGGCCCTTGATCACAGGTGTTTGCGGATACGTTGGTGAAGCAAGCATATGATGATTGGATCAATGTTGTAGAGCATGATGGCAAGGCATTGTTGAAGTTTAAGCAGAAAAAGAAATCTGTCACAACAAGAAGTGAGGCTGCAAAAGTTTCTACAAGCTACCCTACTTCGTATGGTTCAGCTCACTCTCAGAAACAGTTGACAGGAGGACCTGTAAACTTTGAGCAATCTTCCATGAGCAGTACGAGTGAAGGTATCTGGATTTGGGCTCTTGTAGCTCAACGTATATTTTCTGAATGTTATTGGTGTAGCTTTCTTTTTGCCATGCTTCTTGAGCAGTATCTTTGATTATTTAAAAAATGATATTGGTTCCATTTTCTTATTACATCTGCCTGGTATTGGTTCCAGTTTGTATCTACCTACCATCTTACAAGACAACCCATTTTGTGTCAGTGTCTTTTTCTCTCCCGTGGCAAATTTTGAATTGTTTTTTTTTGTAGTATCCTATAAAAACATCTGAAATAACCTAAAATGGATGGGATTCTTGAGGGTCAAACAACAGTTCTAATCCTGCTGTTTAATTTCATGAATGTGAAATGTTTTTTATTGTTTTTAAAATGGTTATTTTAATACTTGAACTAATATAGTGCTTAGAAAAGCTTTGGTTATTACAGAATTGCTGCTTTGCGGTATCCATTTACTTAGAGAATATCATCATGCTGCACTTTGAATCCCAGATAGCGTTTTATTATTAATTTGCCAACTACTGTTATCTTGAATTTAGAAGTTCTTTCCTCTTTTCAGCAGAAGGGGCTAGAATCATATCCAACGGGGGGCATGCAATGAGTTATGGAGCCAATCCTCAGGACATCTCCCAAACTATTACCATGCAATATGGCTTGAGTTCATTGATCCCCGAAGGCCAGTTCAATGGTTCCTCCATCCAAACTCAACCATCACGAAGCTCCAACATGCTAGCATTGGGACCTCCACAGCAGCAGCAAAACTTTGAATTCTCAGCACTTGGTCTGTCTATGCAATCTCCGGCTCTTAATCCTTTTGATGACTGGCCTGGCCGGTTGCAGGAGAACCGTGGTGGCGTTGACGACTTCCTGATGGAGGAGATAAGGGTGAGGAGCCACGACATACTGGAGAATGAAGAAGATATGCAACAAATGCTGCGCATTCTGAGTATGGGTGGGGTACCAGGTAATATGAACAATGTAGATGGCTTTCCTTCCCACATCCCGTCTCCTGCACCAGTCTTCAACTTTGAAGATGATCGCACTCGCTCATCTGGTAAGGCTGTTGTTGGGTGGCTTAAGATTAAGGCTGCCATGCGGTGGGGCATCTTTGTCAGGAAGAAAGCAGCCGAGAGAAGAGCTCAGCTTGTTGAGCTGGATGATTAGATGATACCGGACTGCTGGCAAGACACTTCTTTTCTCTGGCCTTGTACCGTAGTCACTGACACTTGTCTGTCACATTGTGGGCTCACCAATTCACCGAGCGTGGATAATTAGGATCTTGAGCTCCTACATAATCTCGATTTGACACAACCATCACTTTCCACCTCTCTTCCATCCCTTGGATCAGATAGGAATTTCTCATTTTCCAAGATGTATGGAGGTTATCTAAAAAGAATGCCAACATAGAATCGTCAGAGTGGAAAACGTACTTGACAATATTTAGATAAGTGAGCGAAAAAAAGGAAATTTGACGTGGTTATTGAATTGTCGAGGTTCGGTTTGTGAGCTGCTCTTTGTGTCTACCTATCACGGAATTCATCAAATCATACTAATGCAAGGACTGCTCGCAAACAAATTTAGAAATGAAGTAATAGAAGTTATGTCCACGCGGAATTCGTCAACTCATACTAATGCAAGGACTGTATAGTGCTTCCAAGGTAACAAGAACACACCATGAAGGTGGGAGGAGTGTCGCTTGTGATCGATGACAAACATGGAACTGAAGTTATGCATATTTTTGCAATGCCGAGTTGGTGGGGGATGGTAGATCGCAATGACGACTAGAAGCAACTAACAAAGGGGCAATTAAAGATGATGTGGTCAACCATCTCTAGCTACTCCACACAAATACCATGAAGGTGGGAGGATTGTCGCTTGTGATCGATGACAAACATGAAACTGAAGTTATGCATGTTTTTGCAATGCCGAGTTGGTGGGGGATGGCAGACCGCAGTGGCGACGAGAAGCAACTAACAAAGGGGCAATTAAAGATGATGTGATCAACCATCTCTAGTTACTCCGCATAAATATCACGACCTCTACCAGCCACGTTGACGATATTCTTTCAGAGAAGGCTGACGTGTGATTTGATTGACTATGGAGATGGCCATGCATCCAAATAAAGATGGCGAAAGCGTTCTCCCGGAAGAAGCTTCAGAAGTGCACCAGCTTGCCTCCAAAGGTTCCACATGCGCTACCCTCCTCCTCCTTTGGCTCAGACCATCGTGTTAGAATGTGGATATCATTCGCCTGGACGATACTAAAATCACTGTGATGTTATCATTGAGATCTAGATGCAGCCTTGACTCGACCTCTGAGGTAACGACAACACAGACGAGGTGTGGCAACAAGATCGTGGGGCAAGGGTGTGTCCCTGGGCCAGGCTTTTTTCCCCTCGCGTGTATCACCATTGACAAGTTGTGTGCCCGTCAATTGTTTCTTATTATCACTAACAACTAAGCCAGTCAGTCGAGTACCATTTTCTCTCTCTCTCTCTCTCTCTCTCTCTCTCTCTCTCTCTCCCTCTCCCCCTCTCCCCCTCTAAGAGTGGTGTTATCGGGTGGCGACGAGACAACCAACCCTCATGGCATCTGCCGTGCTAGTTAGATGAAGATGAAAGATGAAGCCTGCCGTTGTCTTTTGATGTTTCGTCAAGGTCTTGATGTCGAGCTTCTATCCCTCCTCCCCGCCACCCTATAGCTTTAAATTTTGTTTTTTCGGCGTGACTTTTGTAGTCACTCTATACCCATGTATTCTTTTACTCCTCTTAATGAAATGAAAACATCCCTGCTGTAATTCCTAAAAAACGTACATCCACTATTATCGAGTTTATTCTAAGCAAATTGCACTAGCATGAGATGAGTAATCCTCGATTTCTCAGCCTTGTTGCTCTTGTTCACCATGTCGCCATATGTGAAAATTCCTATAAATCAGATACATCTGGCAGAGCACAGGGCACTGTCCCAGTGACTTGGGTCGCAGTGACGAAATACAGAGATCCGTGTTCGACCCCCGTCGGGGGCAGAATTTAGGAATTCTCACAAAGGTGGTTTTCTATCCTATCATTGCCACCAAGTTCTAGTCCTGGTAGGCTTTCATTTTCAGATACATCTCGCACGTAGGACCAAAACATGTCCCTGGCTATTTTGGCAAAAGTGAGACGTGCGCCTAGAGAGTCAAGATTCTGCTAAAACCCTAAACAAAGAGATCCAGTAGCAGAACCGCTCAACGCCCCTAGATTTCCGCTACGATTAACGAAGCTGCACACGCACTGGAGACTCGATCCTACGACGGAATTCCCCGACCGAGGAGACTGCAAGGGGGCCGGGTGTGGGGGCAGGTCCATAGAAATTTGGAAAGTGGCAGCCAAAAACACGTACGACGGCAGCGAGGACGGCCAGGGGAGACGAACCCTGCCTTGTTCCCCTCTTGCTTTCCATCCCCTCCGGCTTATAATACTCCCCCACCATCGCCACAACTTGCACGGGACGCGATGACTAATAGCGCTGGGTGCACTGCATCCAGCAGCCCCCTGCCATATCTCTCCGCCTCCAACCTTTTTCTTCCCTCTCTCATCTGCATGTCTCAGTTCATATGAATGGGCGATCGTATAAGTCTTGTTCATTGCTGAAGCACTGCTGATGGCATGGAAAGATGCTAGGTAGCCGTGAGCTGCTGCCATCGGTTTCACCAGGTATGTGTAAGTATTCTTTGGTTTTTACGTACGAGCGATTGACATCTGGCTCTTGGTGGCGATTCATGCATGTGATCGTATGTCTACTTTGTCGGTGTGTACGTACGGACACCGGATTACATTTTTTTAGATAAAAGGCACCGGGTGATTACATATTATCACTCCTATATATGCAGATCATGGGTAAAGGCTACTGGATTCTCCTTGCGGTATTGAACTATCAATTTAGCTATATATAGAGTTTATATTTTGTCCTAGATTTAGAGGGCTTTTGCTAATAGATAGATGTAATTAGAAATTGGGAGCGCCTAGCGCTCGGGTGACCGAGATTCAAGTAAATGTTCGGTCAACGATCGCAAAAGCTGATCAATCGATCAGACGGTGCAGCTCGTCAACCGAGCGTTAAGAAAATTCTCGGGCAACCGAGCGTTAGCAAAAAGGTTAGAAATTCTCGTGTTGAGACTTGAGTACTTAAATAAATTCGAGTTCATCAGTCCGTCCTGTTTAAACTAAGAAAATCAACGAGCTGGGTCCCTTTCTGAAAGAACAAGGAATGCCATTTTTGCCTCCTTTCATGATGTTTCCCTCCCTTTTTGTATGGCTTTACCAACTTTCTTCCTGAAATGTAGTAAAACGGAACCTAGCTAGCTAGTCAGGTAGACGTAAAGCTTACGCAGTGAAAAGACCGGTCATTAGCTCGATTGCTTCACATGCTGATAATATCTTCAATTTTTTGCAACAATCCGCAGGATAACTGGAGTGGCAGATCTGATCTGATTCAGCGAGAATTCAGAGCTATCAAGGCTTCGACTGCAAGCTCCAGTAGTCCACTATCTTCCACTTCAAGAATACCCATCGCACAAAGGGCAAGGTATCAAATTGGATGCTAGCTGGTTCCTCATGTTCTTGAGCGCAAGAAACGAGTCCTTGGAGTCGGAGGACATACAAGAACTGATCGAGAGTAGCCCCAGGTGCAACGCATCTACCGCAGCCAACGACATGGAGAGTGGCAGAGGCGGAGTGCTGGCCGGCGGAATTGACACGTCGTCGTCGTCGTGGCCGCCGTCGATCCCGCCTTCCGATCAGAGAGCACAGTACCATCGCAGGGAGGAGGAGAAGCCCAGTTGTAGCCTCAGCGGCAGCGGCAGCTTCTTCTCCAAGTACTTCATCCTGGCGCTCATGCTGGTCACCGCGTCGCTGGTGATCCTCCCGCTCGTCCTGCCGCCTCTGCCTCCGCCGCCGTCGATGCTGATGCTGGTTCCGGTGGCAATGCTTGTGATGCTGCTGGTGCTGGCGTTCATGCCGACGTCAGGCGCCCGCGGTGCGACGGGCCCGACGGCCTACGTGTAGTTAACTAGTACGGAGTACGTCTTTTACTTTTGTTTGTTCTTTTGGATTTTGTGATAGGGTGGTCATGGCATCAATGTCATGTCCATCATTTGAAGGTCCCCCTTCGTACTGCTCTTCTCAGATAATTATCATGGGATTTAAGTCAGCAAAATTTTGTGCCTTTCGATCAGAATGTAGACAAACAGACAAACACCCTGATTACTTTAATTTGCCCGTAACATCCTTTCCGTAACAATCATCCCGTAAGTCTAGCATTTTCGCTAGTTTATTTTTGTTTTTGCAAATTAGCATTTTCGCTAGTTATTATAGTGATGTAAATGAATAGGATAATTTTCATACTAAATCCGATTTCAGATCTGTTTAAAGATTCCATATCCGCTTTGAACAAATCTGACACATACACATATCGAGTTCCAAACTAAAAGATTAAATACGGTGTAAAATATGGTATGTCAAACAGCACCTTGGATATGGAGTATTGAACCTTGTGCGGATGATACCTAGCCCATTTTGAAAATTTTGTTAGGCTACTTTGCACAACTATATATACCATGTATATGTATTCACATTATTTTCTTTTTGGATATTTTGAAAGCTCGAAAGTACCATTTTCAAGAAAAAAAAAACCAAGCTCCAGCGATCTCGGGTGCCACAAAGTAAAGTCGTTTATGCACCTGGGCACTAGCGATCTTGTTTTCAAAAAAAAAAATGAAAATCTTATTTCTGAGTCCCAAAAAAATCTACCAAAAAGTATATAGATAAATATATAGTTACTACATGCATCAGAAATACAATTTAAAAATATGTTGTATTTCGGACTACACAAAAAAGGTAACCAATACTAGTTTTTTAGCCTTTTACACAACCACAAACTTTTTATTTTTCTGTTTTCCAAATAAAACTTTTTTTACCGAAACTTTGCATAAGTATACATACCATGTATACGTATTGACGTTATTTTTTTTGGATTTTTAAATGTTCAAAGTACCATTTTCAAAAAATAAATTAAAACCGAGCTCCATTGAGCTCGGTGCCACAAATCCGTTCTCCATTTGTTCACACTATTGTGTATATGCAGCCATTTTGTTCATGTGGTCATGTTATATTTATTCTTTCTATCATGTTAGCATTACTTATTCTATGAAATTTTTGGTTAAACTTGTCTACCAACTAGTTTAGTTGTATGGTTTAAAGATCTACTTATGCGTGTACATATTTAGTTAATTGTGTTTCTGTCCCGAGTCTGCTCCGTTTCCATTTTGAATCCGCATCCTGATATATCCGTATTCGAATCCACAACCAGTCATTATTCAGTGCAATCCAAAGCCAACGAAGAAATATGGTAGAAGATATAGTAATTGACAGATCCAATCTAATTACATCTTATTCTTATACTAACACATAAACCTCATATATAGAAAGACATCTACTCACTTTATCATCATGCTAATTAATACTACTCCCTCCGTTCCACAATATAAGATGTTTTAGTCTTTTTCCACATACTACTCCCTCCGAAAGAGATCTAGACACGTTTAAGTGCATCTATCCATTCTTTTTAGTATGAATCTAGACATGCATGTGTAACACCTAAAACATCTTACATTGTGGAACGGAGGGAGTACTTCATTTCTAAAAGTTTTTAATTTTTTAAAACACGGAGCTCGCTACCATCAAGGAGCCCAAAAGCCTAAGCGATAATGGTTTTGTGAAATCGTCAAAGATGTTAATTGGTAAAAGGATTGGAGTTGGTTTAATATATTTCTGGAAATAAATCGATCCATTTTTTGCTAAGACCTACACAAAAAGATATTTTTGACATGGGTAAAAGATAGATAAACAATAGTATTTATATAGGAATTGGGAGATGCTAATTCCTAAGGGGTAACTATAATTTTCCAAGGTAAAAGAGTGCCTGACCAAGTTGAAACAAAAATGTAAAGGAATCTAGTTCAATATATGGGACCTAGGGACCATATTCTTCTCCAATCCGAGTCATGCTAAAGTCCGAAATAAGCTGAAGGAGCTATTCAAAAAAAAATATTGATTGTTCTGTGGATTCCTAACGGTTATGAAAAGTTAACTAGCAAGATAGTATTTACCACCCAACAAGTGATGTGTACTTGGGCATGCATTTCGAATCCTCCTATTTGGAAATATATAGAAGCTGAAATATCCTCCTTAAGTGTTATGACAACTGAAACTATTGACTAAGCATACTACATAATTGTTAGAATTTGTTGACAACAACACAACCTAATCCCCATCTGAAGGTCGGAAACGTGTGGCAGAGGGGAGACCCCCCCCCCCCACACACCCGAAGTGCAGCTTCTTCGCTTGGCTCGCCGTGCAAAATAGGCTCTAGACCTCAGACTGTCTTGCTGTTAGGGGATGGCCTCACCAGACTACTTGTCAACGCTGTAGATGTCAACATGAAACAGCGAGACCCATTCTTTTCGAATGCCGATACTCAAAGAGGATTTGATTTGATGTCGCTCTTTGGATAAAATGCCCAATGCTTCTGGCCAACATGGGAACTGGAAGGCCAACGTCTGCGACTACTGGAAGGCGATGGCGGCCACAACTTGCTCTTCTCATAAGAGTCTTCAAACTGCGATCATCCTTATCACGTGGAAGATTTGAAAGGAGAGAAATAAACGGGTGTTCAACAACAAATTCTTGATGCCATCCACCCTCTTCCAACGCATCACGGAGGAAGAACAAAATTAGATGCTGGTGCTAAGATGTTAGCGGAAATTATCGGCTGATTGCCTGTATCTTTATGGTTTTTTTCTTTTCTTTTCACGTTGGCCTAGGCCTCGGATGTTTGCTCTTTCTTTATCGGTATGAAAGGCAATGATTTTGCCTCGTTTAAAAAAAATAAAAAGTAGTATCATCCGCCTAGGTGCTCCTGATCAAGTGATAGACGGAAACAGTGGGACGAAGAACACACCCGCGCGCGCGCATATATTCATTTGAACCTTTTTCTCATGTCACAAAGAAAGGCACGAGTTCTCTCAAGCCTGAAAATAATTAATTTAACGCAATTTCGGCAGCTGGCACGTCCCGCTCTTCCCTGCTCGACGACGTGGCCGCTATACCCGCGCCCAGGCAGCCAGCGTTGTCGGCTCCTCCCGCTCGCCTCCGAGCGCCGTCGGCCCAGTCCCTGAGATGGCCAACCACGTCGTCCGCGAACACGGCGCTCTTGAAAGAGCTCCCCATCTGCATTCATTCATTCATTATTTCAAGGCTCAATCAGTCAAGCACGTACTCAAGCTTCAAGTTAACGAATCATGGCCGGTTCCTCTGGTGATTACTCACATGAGAGACGATGGCGTAGAGGGGGAGTGTGCTGTAGCTGCAAAGGACCTGGACGACAACGCTGGGCAACGAAACAAGCAAACGAACGTCAGCTATGTATGCATCGGCCATCTGACAGAAAATATGGGTGTTTCGTTCGAATCTCCCGGCAGTTGATACGTACCATATGGCGATTCTTGACACGTTGTACCCGAGCTTGTCCCTGATGCAGGAGTTGAAGCCGAACGTCGCCTGCAGTCGCAAATCACAATGGCAGAATTCAGCTAATTACCACTGGAGTTGAAGGATTTAATGGCGTGACGGATGTGATCTGGTGCATGCTTACTAGCGTCCAGAAGAAGTAGGCGAACTCGAACGCGTTCTGGAACAGGATAAAGTGGATGAGGATGAGCAGGATCCTGGGGTTGTGGAACCAGAAGAGGTCGTCGGAAGGGTCGACGGCGATGTCCCCGGCGTCCACGGCGGCGTGCTTCGAGGCCACCTCGTAGGCCATCTGGGTTATGATGTGCTCCAGCTTCGTCCCGATCAGGAGCAGCAGCTGCATACGGAGCAAAACAGGGCACACACATCTTGAAGTAAGCACTAAGCACAAAGGTAAAAAGACAGCACACTTTCCGAGTGGTTGCAAGTTAGTAGCATCAAAGTACAGAGGTACTAGCAGTGTAGCACTTACGGCCAACGGGACAAGTGAGATCCAGAAGTAAGAGTGCCAACCTGCAGCAAGCATTTTCAACCATCATATATGCTCAATGTCGCTCAAAAAAGGTACAGACTACAGACTCATCCAGTTGTGAAGGAAGTCAGGCATACCGGTGACGTTAATTAGCAGGAAAATCGTCACGAATATCCAGTAATACCATCTGCATTGAGCAGATTGAGGTTAGTAAACAAACGATCATCTATTAATTATAAGCTCTGACTAACAGCAGCCAATGTTCAACAGCAAGTACGAACTTACTTTATACCAACGACTCTCTTGTAATCCTTCTCGAGAGCCTTTATCATATAGTCATAGAAGTCGAATTTTCGGTTCCCCCTGAAGTGCTCCTGCCAAGCAACAATCACGGCCGCAAGCAGAAGTCAGCAACATGAAACAATGGCAGCTACATGATTGCCAAGTAAATATATATCTTCTACCATGAGGAAACCAAGCCTCATTGCAACGTAGTCATCCTTTGTCACTGATCCGTAGAACTGCTTGAAGAAAGAGCGCTGCAAGAAACCATCGACAGGGTTGAGAATTCAGAGTTCAGACATGCATCAAGTAAATCAAAGAAACCTCAAGTTTCCTTCTCACTGCATTGCACACGCACGTACCACCCAAAGTATGACCATGGTGGCCTTGCCGTACCCCTTGAACCGGTCCTGGATGAACTTGTGTTGCTGCATCCGGTGGATCATCTTTGGAGCGGCAACTGATGGTACACACACGCATCGATTGATTAGCCTTACGAAGATACCGTCAATTGCCAATTTACCAAAGCTAATCTACTAATACAGCCGTTGCCCTACCACTGTCGCCTTCTGTCTTGATGCTGTTCTCCCACTGTTTCCATTTCCGCATCTGCGCACGAGAAGCGTGGTTTACGTCTACTGTCAAGGTCAGTTTTGGAAGTTCACAGACGATTAATTAGCATGAACTAGTAGTTTAGTTACCTGTAGAAGTCCTAGGAGCACGGTGAAGGCGCTGAGAGCGACATGCGTGACTGCTAGAACAAAGATGAAGATGTGTATCTGTTCTAAGGCGTGAAGGGAGAGCAACGGTACTTTTCCCTGAAACATATGCAAGATGGGCTAAAAATTCATATCTCCAAATAGGTAGATTCGTTAGAATAATTAACGGAGTACTAGGTTTGCTGACACTGAAATCTAGTTTTACACCACGTCGGTTCCAATACAAAAAAAAAAGGGAAAATGTAGCGTATCAAGACGTCGATCAGACTAAACCATCTCTGTCGGTAAAGTCGACTCGTCTGATGCTATTTTCTAAAGTTTCTGCACACCGTCTATGAAACGTTCCAAAACCCGACCGATCCCTGGTTATTATATCTGATGTCGACGCCGTTATAATAACATTGCCAAACCTGGTGGGTCGAGCAGTGCCCTGAGGCTGCAGGTTCTCCCTTGAGCAGCCTCCTCGCGCCCACGCCTAAGGTTGAAGAAGAAGAAGCAGACACGCGGTAATGCGCCGTCGTCGAGCCGGCGGCTGGGAGGCACGGCAGCCAGTGCCCCATGAGGCTCTCATTGATGCAAATCTTTTGTATCAGGTCTTGGGACACGACGAGCATCAGCGATATGAACCCCAGCAGCATCAGCTCTGCAGCGTTGACAAGTAAGCACAAGTTCGAAAAGTGACTATTAAGCAAGCTACTGTTCGACGATGATCGATGGTCGATATGGCTGACCTTCTTTGAGCTTGATCAACGCCTCGTATAGCGTCTCCCTCCGGTGCGCCAGCCGCTGCAAGTAGTCACCGATTAGCTCTTTCGCCAAAGAAAAAAATACAGTAGTAACTAGCTCTGCATCTGTGCCACTGGGAAACATAATTTGAGAGAAGAATCTAACTTGAAGGTTGATGTGATCACTACCTTCCCAAGATAATGGAGGGAGCGCTCGAAGATGATGGAGATGAGGACGATGACGGAGCACACCGACGAGACGATCCATGTTGGAGTGTCCTCGAGCGTCGCCCCGCCAGGCATCGCTGATGGCGGCTGGTTTTCCCCTCCTGCTCCCCCTGTTGCCTTGTCCTACTTATATAGTACTAAAGTTGCAAGAAGTACAGATCAGGTGAACTTTTCATGGGCTTGCAGCCAGCTCAGGTGGCCCTCGCCCTCATCAGTTCAAAGGCCCCTTTAACCCCTCGAGTGTACTACTTACTAGCTAAGCTTCTTTTATCTCCACGTTTTTCTTTTCCCAAAGGAATTTCTTTCCCAAAAGACAACAGCTAAGCCCCTTTCTTTTTCGGTGTATTATGTCCCATATATTATTTTAACAAACATTTTTTGAAAAGCTAGTGCGATTCATCTTTGTGGAACTTTCCTTTGATCAGATTGACATATACCGCATGGACGGCACTCGGTATTGTCTGAAATCAGTATCAGAAGAACATTTAGAAAACATACTAGTACAACTTGTTTCCTAGATGACATGTTAGTACACAATATGTACAAGAAGGTTACACTAACACGGAAATTAAATAAGCTAACATATGAAGTCAACACACTAACACGATACCAAAAAACATGGGAAGCACGTAAACACACTAATATGAGAAGTACACACATACTACCGGGGAAAGTACCCATACGCTACATAGATGTATATTCAGCGTACAGTAAAAGTTCGTTGGAATCTGTAATATGAGATCTATTTCATATCAACACGCGAAGCACAACGGTGAAAATAGTTCGTAATTCAGAGAAATATTTCAACTTATTTCTGTAGAAGAAATGAAAATGCCAAAAATGGATGCGTACCCCCGCTCAAGAATATGACCTTTCGATCTCTCCCTAGCGCGTTGACTTCTAATCATGCCGCCTCGCGGTTAGAGAGGTTACTCGTCCTTAATTTTTTAGAAGAGCAATTTTTTTAAAAGTATTGAGCAAATGACCGTATGACAACAACTCACGACGTTAAATAGGAATGGAGAGCTCTACGGACCTATCTGGGTATCCAACGTCTATGTCGTTTATTGTTCTTGGAACAAATCCAAAAACTAGCGCGTCACTAGATACGAAGTAATGGCAACTCTAGCAGATCCTCCAAAAGTAGGGCCTCTAAAATGGTTTTAGATGATCTGTTTAAAGAGATAAATGCACCATTGGTGACCAAGGTACTCATCTCCAAATAGTTCAGTGACCAATGGTGCGTTTATCTCTTGTTTAGAACTATTTTATGGCATGCAGAGGCTGTAGTTTTTTCAGATTCTAAAACCGCTTCCAAAAAACGATTCCTCTACTTGTCACGGATGTATGCATATAAACATTTCTACATTTATTCAAGACTAAATTTTCACGAAGTTCAAATTTGAACATAACATATGTCTATTCTAGATATACAATACGAAAAGATAGTTCAAATTCAAGCATACCAAAATATAGTACGAACTTGAAACCAACATAACATAGTTAAAATTAAAACACCACCCAGCACACCAAACTTCATCTACTATTTATTCCCTTATTTATCTTCTTGAACGAGTTGAGATGGCGCGTGTACTCCATCTGAGGGTGGCAGCTAATGACCCCGCTATTGGATGACGTCATTTATATCATAGGGGATGATCAACGAGTCGTTGTCATCATGAGGGACGGAGCCAAGAATTACACAAAGAGGGGGCCAATCAAGCTATGCAATGTAATCTATTTAATGAGGGGGGCAGATAGGAGAAAATGCAGTCAAAATCTGCATAAATGTGTACACAAAACTACGATTTATGGATGATGGGGGGAGCCATGGCCCCACCCCTAGCTCTGTCCCTGGTCATCATTGAAGTCTTCCTTTTCGACGACGTCCTGACCTTCTTTCCCTCGGTCTTGACCACATGTGACGGGGCTTTGCGAGGGGCGTCCACATCGCCGCCTTCATCGCCTTGTGCAGTGGTGGAGACAGAGAACCAGCAGGGTCCTGGCCCCCCTAGCATGCAGAAGTTTTTTCTAGACTCATTAATTTCTTTGCTAAAATCCCCTTAAAATTATACATTTTAGCACGTTGGCCCTCCCAACAATTGACAAGAGGAATAAATCTTTCATTGCCCCCGTTAATACAATTTTCCTGACTGCACCCCTAGCCTTGTGCTCCTCGGCAGCCTTGGCCTTCAATTTGGTAATTGCCTTGGCCATATCGGAGTCTTCATCCTCTGAGGGCACCACAATAGTTTTCCGGTCGACTCACAGTGCGAATATATTTGACCTTGCGTCGAACAGGGCCGGCGGCCATAGGGACGAGGCGGGCGAGGTCTATGCTATGGCGGCGGCGACATGAGAGGATGTGAGCCCAGGCTGTGGGACACGAGAGGTGCGGGAGAGCTCGTTCAGAGGATCTGCAGAACTACATTTTTTGCTCTCTGTTCGGTTAGCTTTTAGTTTTTTTAAATTTAGAGAATATGCTAGAGTTGCTTAACTGTGCCTATGCCATCATGCGAGAAAGACAGTTTCAGTTCAAGTATCTGCCATATGTTTATTTCTATTTCTTTTCCTCTCCCTTCCTTATCCTCTCCACCGGCCCCTTCTGCTCGTCCCTACAGGAAAACCGGGTTGATCCCGTGCCCCTCCCGCCGGATTAGCCGGCTGGAGGTGGCGGAGGAGCTGCGCCGGAGTAGTGGTAGGGTCATGTAGTAGTAGTTTTTGTAGGGTTCGGCTCTATGCCGTGGTTTGGCGCCATGCCAGGAGCTAGGTGGCTTGGGGATCTCTTGCCCGAGATCTGCAGCTGGCGGCGGCCTTCTTTCCTTGACGCGGTGCTCCGGCGGCCGGAGCCGAAGGTGTTGAGGAGGCAGGCTGCTAGTTCCTCTGAAAAATAAAGGGGCTTTTTTCGGTGCTCTCTTGCTGCTTCTTCTACTTCTGGCCTGCCGTGGAGGCGAGGGGAAGGGGAGGAGCAGCGACGGCGCTAGAGGATCTGTAGTGAGGTGGAGGTCTGCCCCTTCTCTGGCGTATCAGCGCGGCGTCGGGAAGTTGGCGACAGAGCTGTCTCGTGTGCTTCCGAGGGAGACACGGGAGTTTTCTCCTCCGCTGAGGTGCTTATTCAATAAGCGCCTCCCCTCTCTTCGTGGTGGCTGCATTCTGCTGCCTCTTCCCTCGGCCGGCCTTGTTGGCGAGGGGGAGGAGGGTTTTGTCGGGGCTTTTGCGGGTGCATGGAAGCGGCGTTGGGGATCTTGGTAGTCTGTGTCCTCGGCAGCAGTATGCAAGCAACGGGGTTCTGTCGCTGCTATCTTTGGCCAACAGATTGGCTCTGCTGCGCTCGACCAAATATATTGCTCGAGCTTCTTCCTCCTTCTGTGGAGGATCTTCGGTCCTGATGCGGCTGAGTCCGAAATTATTTCTAGCGTCCCAAGTGGTTTTGTCCCTGGCAGCGACGGAAACGGCAGCATCTGTAGGCCAGGCGGCGGCGCTCAAGGACTCGCCGGTCAACACGATTTCTGCTGGGGTGCAATATGCAAAAACTAATGGTCTGTGCGTAAATTATTGTGGAGCCGCGCTTAGGCCTTTTCTGTAAAAGTGTACTCTCCGCCTTTTTAATGCAGATTCCATGTCCTTCAGGACTTTTACCGTTCAAAAAAAAAAAGTATCTGCTATAAATCCTTTCATGGACGAGCAACACATGAGTCGTCCCTACGATTTGAAATTGCCAGCGGCGACACTAGTGCTGTCCTGTGTGAGCACCCGCAGTGACCCTGTGGCAAGAACCTGTACTGCTGCTAGCGCCCACCTCACGCCTCCCTTTGCTCCACAGCCTCCCGATCGACCTCAACCTCGCCAAACCCTGCGTCTTCGCCGCATCATCATCGCGCGGCGCCACCGCCGGTGACGCTGTCTCCGGGACCTCGATGACAATCATCGGCACCCCACCGGACGATCTCGTACCGTTGACCGCGCCGACGGTTCTTGCTGTCGCCACCGGGTCCTGGGATCCCCAGAAGAGCACGTTGGTCGGCAGGTTCGTGCTGTAGTTCGGTCGTTCAGGCCTCACCGGAGGCAGAGCCAGCGGCAAGGCGTCCGTCTTGTCGACGTCCACGCGGCAGAGCGGGCAGGTGGGGTGGGAGCGCAGCCACAGGTCGACGCACTCGGCGTGGAAGCCATGCCCGCACTTCGGCAGGAACCGTGCCGCCTCGCCGTCGGACAGATGGGCGAGGCACACGGCGCACTCCAGCGCCTCCTGGAAGTCCTTCACGCGGTACAGAGTAACCGGCAGCGCCCGCAGCACCACCGGATCAACGCCTTTTTCCACGCTGGAAGCAGAGGCTGCGACGCCAACGCCGCGGCGCGGACTGCTCGACGCCGCCCTTAGGACACCCCGAACGCCGCCGCGATTCACGACGAGGTAGTGGTAGAGAACGAAGACGAGGACAAGGGCGAGGAAAATGAGGGCGACAAAGGAGAAGACGACGTCGCCGTCGACCACCGTGGTGGGAGTCGGTGCACTGGGCAGGACGCTTCCCACGTCGTCCTCCGGCAAGGTTGACATGTTGACGCACGCCTCGGCACTTCGCCGTGAGCAGTGAGCTTCGTATATGTCTAGTCCTCTGGTGACCGGATATGATTTATCAGAGCTTAGTTGGTCTCTTAATACTTTGCTGCTTTGTTGGAGAGGGTATGGTAGTGTACTTGGATCGACCCGATGGAGTTGGTGTGTTGGTGTGGTTGAGGAGTAGTGTTTGAGTTGAGCTGACGACACATCGGCGAAAAGAATAGCATAAACTAGAATGAATTAGGTTACTCGATGTTGGTTGCTCAAAGCCTCTTCTCCCAGATTCGATGATATATATTATTCTGAGATTCGTTTTGGTGAGAATATGTGGCTCCGGAATGCCACAACGTGAGATCAATTTGCAGCTATAGCTATGTACCATATTTTTTCTAGCAAAAGCGAATTGGCAGCTTAGGTGATTGGGTTGTCCGTGTCTGATGTGAGCATGATATGGTCGGTCTCGTTTTGTGGCATGGAATACCCGGCAAGAATGTTTGGAGATGGTCCAATTAATGCATGACCACAGCAAAATTCCGATGGAATTAAGTGAAAATGGTAAAATCATCGGTAAAGTTCTTGTCTCAGCACTAAATACGTTTTGATATGTTTTTTTAGGGGTATAAGTTTTGATTTTTTTTTTTGAGAACAGGGTATACGTTTTGATATGTTGTGCACAAACTACAAAGGGAGGGTTCTGGGAGTCTACACCAAGTGGTCCCCCCCAACCCCACCCCCCCCCCCCCCCCCCCCCCGATTTTCAGTAGGTAATACTCTACTAGAGATCAGGGGCGGAGCTAGACTAAACATGAACCTGGTGCATTTAAGTCACCATGGTGCATTTTATCAGGATTAGCATGGTGCACACACTGTTTTTGAAGCTAAATTCTCAAGTAAAATCTCAAGTACCCTGATGCCTGTGCATCACCCTAGAGCTATGTATACGTCAAACACTCGGCAGCTTTTTTAGAGATGTCAACACTCAACAGCTGAACAGCCCAAGTACTGTGTACAGAGGTAACTAAGCCCAATACACACCAGCCCACATACCAGGCTTAGGCCATCGTGGAGTCCAACCGATCGATCCATCAAAAGTTACGCCTGCTTGCTACTTTCCCGCCTCTCCGTCTCCTCATCACGCTGCTAGGGCTTAGCAGCCTAGGGCGCTCGCCGCTGCTGCCGTTCTGCGCTCGGCCGCTCACCGTTTCTGTGTAATTCCGTTCTGTCTACGCGACTCCGCCCCTGTGAAGGTATCTGCTGACTGTTGTTTCCTGTTTGTTCTATATAAATCAGTATATCAGTTTGTTAATTAATTTGTGTCTTTTATCCTGCTTTCTAGATCGCAAAAATTTTAGCATATGTTTTCCTTTAGATTTCCATTGGATGGACTGTGTAGTTCCTTGGGGGATTTTTCATCACTGTATAGCTGTTGTTAGTGCTTTAAGTTCGGCCTGCTGGTTTGATTCAGAGTAGGTTACATCGTTGAGGACTGGTTGCTTATTTGGACAGATTTCCTTACTTGGTTTAGCTTTCAGAATAAGATGATGAGAACAGAATATTACTATTTGTGTGCTATGAGCAAAATCCAATCTTTCGGCTATGCGTATGCTCGATTTTTGTGAGCTCTTGCTTCGCTTGGTTGCTACTATTTATTGAAATCCTGCTTTCTAGATTGCATATTAGAGAAGAAACTGGTACTTGCTAGTTTTGTATAATGGTGGAATGCGAAGTACACCTCCCCTCCTATTCAAAAAGAAATTCTAAGTTAAGCTAATAGACATGTAATTTTCTTTCTACGCGTCGAACATATATATTCGAATATTTATATGGATTTTCTATAATATTTTTTTAGACTTAATATATTATGATGTTTATTCTCTTTGATGGTCCTCGACTTTTCGCCCCCCATATGTCCGAATCCTGGCTCCGCCCCTGGTATGAGTGTCACCCACAGATGGACAAGTTTCCGAGCAACGGGCACAAGTTGCTCAGGAGTA
Organism: Poa pratensis; assembly: GCA_947311845.1. Classification (NCBI taxonomy): domain Eukaryota; kingdom Viridiplantae; phylum Streptophyta; class Magnoliopsida; order Poales; family Poaceae; genus Poa; species Poa pratensis. The sequence goes on along the minus strand of CAMZMU010000051.1, from coordinate 26,761,159 downwards.
GGCAGGAGGCAGAAGCAAGCTACTTGGAGTTTTTAGAGGGAGTGGGAAGGAGGAACCGCGGGGCGAAGAACTTCATTACACTGTCTTACTCATTGTGATTGTGTTTCTGTTGTATCTCATCATAGTTTAGATGATGACCGAACTACTTCATCCTTTGGATGAATAACTCTAGATATTTGCTATTCGAGACTTTGTACGCACATGGATAACTCTTGTTTGTACCTATTCGAGACGTTTCGTTGCATAACTTTGATCTATTTCAGTTTTTATGTTCCTGCTATTTGGTACACTGAACATGATGTTTTAGTGTACTGTGCAAATGTTGGAAATAAAATACTCCCTCCATTTCTGAATGTAGGGTGTATAGTTTTCTGCACAATATTAAGACATGTGTATTTTGCATAGAGTGGACTCATTCTTTGGAAAAAAAATCACGAGAGATGAGTTCCTAATAGGCACAAAATGAATACAATACGTCAATTCTCTCTTTTAAGACTAGATCTCATTTTATGATGGGTCAAATTGTTCATAAATAAAAAATACACCTTATATTATCGATTTTTCTTCAGAAAACTATACACCTTACATCAAGAAACGGAGGGAGTAATAAATTAAATCAGAAATACATAAATTCAAACAGAATTAGCAACGTGTGGAAGGAGGCACGTTGCTGCTAGCTACTCAACATTGCCAACGTGTGTCGCGCACGTTGCATGCCTATAGACTACTGGCAACATGCATTTTTGTAACACGTTGCCACTGTTAGGTGTACTGACAACGGGCACGTTGCCTATAAAAATAGCAGCTGCGCGCTATCGGCAACGTGCTAGGCAAAGTGGCACGTTGCAGGTAGGCTTTTCCCTATAGTGTGTATACACAAGATGATAAAAAGTACATTGCATAAGAGCATATCAAATAAATAAAATTACATATATATGCAAGATACTATAATTTACACTATTCTATGTTCATTGGTGATTACTCTAACCAATGTTGGTTCAATACCAAGTAGACAGTATGAATACTTTGTTAAATTTCAACTTGTTAGACAAGTTTGACCATGACAAAGTAGTGTAATTGGTTCAGTTTATAATCTAGAAGATTTTATAAATATGCTGACTCAACCATGTACTAGAAACCAATATTGAAATATCATCTTGTGACATAGTACTTCTTTTTCGTATATGTATAGATTATGCATTACAGAGAAAAATAATTGTAGAACACAAATTTGTTACAAAATACAATGTAATATCTTTTAGGATATTCATTAAAAAACAATTGGTATTTAGTAATATTGCTAGTTGCATTGTTAAACTATGCGAATAAATAGATAATTACAATTATAATATTGTAAAATGCTAAAACTAAGATGTTGATAAGTATAAAAATTTAGTGCAAATTATATTTATTTTGATTTGTCCCGGACTTTTGTTAGTGGTGGTGTAGTGATGTTATAAATTTAGTAATATGTCATGAAAGTTGTTTGATGAATTGACGACTTATGATCATATATCTTCCTATACTGCTTCAGTCTGTTTTGTTAGTGGTGGTGGTAGTGATGTTATAAATTGAGGTTTGTTCTGAGTTCCTTTTCATGTCTTATACACTAATAAGATGTCAAAACATCCTGGCTAAAATGTACTCAACGATTTTAATTTTTTATTATTAAATTTGTCGGATCATGTGGCTTTCAAAGCATTTGAGCTTGGTGCAACTCTTACAAATTTTGTTTTTGTAGTGTAGTGACAGGGTTTATGGTCAAAGAGGTGTAAAAGAGAAAGTTAGAGACAATGACTTTGAAGAACCTTGTTACGATTCTCAGTTTTATAATTTTATCGCATATCATCATTATTATTTTTTCCATTTTTTAATCTGATGTAATTTATTTGTTAAAAAATAAATCAAGTCACTGCAAAATTGCTAAAAACAATCTGGCTAAATTTTAAGTCTTTGCGTCCGGTTCCGGCCACTCTCGCATCTTATAAATGTTGGGCTATCCATTCTTTACGTGGGCTGGTTTTCTGCCCTCGCAGTGGCCGCCACCATTTCTCCCTACACGGGCTCAGAAAGCCTTGGCCAAGCGGTGCCTCTCTTCGGCCGGCTCCTCCGCCGCAACACCGGCCTCGACGTCTTCACCATCGCCCACGGAACGGACGGGGAGGGGACGCCGGGCGGGACTCGGAAGATATTTTTCAACGATGCTTTTTGGCGCGACGCAACTGCATATCCGCGGCCTTCCTCCTCCTTCCTTCTAGCAGCAGCAGGAACAGCAGCCTTATCATCGTCTTCACCCCAACCTATCACCTCTGCTCAGAGAAGCAGCATGTCAAGGATGCCGCTCCCTCCTTCTCCTCCTCCCTCCCTCTCCAGCAAGGCCCCCACCCTGCCCTTCTCCCCCAAGAAGCCGCCGCCGATGCCCGTCTACAAGGACCTCTACTTCAACCGCGACCTCTCCGCCACCAAGAAGATGCAGGTAATTCAGCTGCCTCGTGTCTTGGACGGGAGTACTCAGTATAGTTTCTTGCAACTGCAATGGGTCTGCACTGGATGCAGGCAGGCGTGGACATGGTGGCGCGGCTGGTCGGGGTGACCCTGGGGCCCAAGGGGAGGAATGTGTGCTCAGCAACAAGTATGGCCCTCCCAAGATCGTCAACGATGGGGAGACGGTCCTCAAGGAGGTACCCCCATTCATCTCATGCTGGTCTGTTCTTGAAATTCAGTACAGTTCTTGCAATGCTGCTTATTTTACACTCAATTTAGAGTCTTCAGAATTCAGAAATTTCAGTAAACTGAATTTTACCATCTGTTTGGTTTACACAAGATCGAATTGGAGGACCCGTTGGAAAATCTGGGAGTTAAATTGGTCCGACAGGCCGGCGCCAAGACGAACGCTATTGCTGGTGATGGGTGCACTACTTCTATAATCCTTGCTCAAGGCCTGATTGCTGAAGGAATGAAGGTATGTCGGTGTGATGAACACTCTGATACAGGATTGTAGTTTTATACTCCCTCCGATCCGAATTTAGTGTCGCCAGTCGTGTACGAATCTGTATTACCGTAGCTCACTTTGCACGACATTTATTCGGATCAGAGGTAGTATATTTTTTCGTTTCACTAGTTAACATTAGAAGATTGTTCGCACAATGAACATTGACACACAACAGTCTGAAACCTAAACCTGTGTCCTATAATTATTCTCAAAAAGTAGGTTCTTGCTGCTGGAATGAATCCGGTCCAGATCGCGCGTGGCATTGGGAAGACTTCTGATGCTTTGGTTTCTGAACTCAAGTTGATGTCACGGGAGGTATGGTTTACTAGCATCACTTAGTCTATGACTAAATATTTCTGTATTTCCTACTAAGCATATATCTTTAATTTGTTTTTTTCTAGATTGAAGACCATGAGATAGCGCACGTGGCGGCAGTTAGCGCTGGAAATGATTATGCTGTTGGAAACATGATTTCTGATGCTTTCAAAAGAGTGGGCAGGAAAGGGATGGTTAGAATTGAAAATGGGAGAGGCACTGAAAACAGTTTAGAGATCGTTGAAGGAATGCAATTTGAACGTGGTTTCCTCTCACCTTACTTTGTGACCAATCATGCGAGTATGTCCACGGAGTTCACTGACTGTAAGGTATTGTGGATATCTCGATGATAAAATATTACTCTACGGAATAATTACTAGAGTTCTCACCTTACTTTGAGATTAATCATGCGTAACATGTCCATGGAGTTTGCTGACACTAAGGTAGTGTGGATATCTCTGTGATAAAATGTCGCTCTGCGAAATAGTTACGAGAGTTATGTTGTCTGTTGTAGATCCTGTTGGTTGACAAGGTAATTTCGGATCCAAGGGAGCTCTTAAGGGTATGCTTTAGTGCTGTAAAAGAAGATTTTCCATTGTTAATAATTGCTGAGGATATCGAGGAAGAAGCATTGTCTACTTTGACAAGAAACAAGCTATCAGGGATGATCAAAGTGGCTGCAATTAAGGCCCCTTCTTTTGGAGAACAGAAAACCCAATGTTTGGAGGACATTGCAGTCATAACAGGAGGTACATAACTGGATCACCAACTCAACTGATGGAATTCCAGTCGTCAACATGCTCTTGTTGATTTTCAGGTACAGTAGTGAGAGAGGACATGGGATACACACTAGAAGAGGCAGGGAAAGAGGTTTTAGGTTCTGCTTCTAAAGTGGTAATCAAGAATGAGTCAACACTTATTGTTACTGACGGAAGCACCCTCCATGCAGTTGAGAAAAGGGTTGCTCAGATAAAAGTCCAAGTCAAGGTATAGTTAGCAAGCCCAATAGTTTGATGCGGAACATGGAATTGTCCTTGTGTCCTTTTATTTGTACGGCCAGAAGAAACTGCAGTTAAAGCTTCCTAAAGCTACCATGCGTCCATGAATATGGTCTTCTTTACTGTAATATTTTTCATTTATAATTTCCAGAACTCAAAGGAAAGGTACCAGAAAAAGATACTTGGTGAGAGGATTGCAAGATTATGTGGTGCAATTGCAATCATTCAGGTCACAGGTGTCACAAGTATTTTTAGTAAACTAAGAAAAACTTCGTGCACCTAGCATTTTGTGCCATTGGACTGCATGATTTTAAAAACCTGGTGTGAATTTAATTGCAGGTCGGTGCTCAAACAGTCATTGAGCTCAAAGATAAGAAGCTGAGAATTGAAGATGCCCTTAATGCAACCATGGTATCACTACCCAACCTGCAATCATATTATGCGAGATTATGTAAATTGCAATTTCCTATTTTCTAAGAAGATTTTGGATATTTCAGGCAGCTATTGAGGAAGGTGTTGTAGTTGGTGGTGGATGTAGTCTATTGAGATTATCCAAGAAGATTGACATAATCAAAGAATCATTGGATAATGTAGAGCAGAAGGTAACATGATTACCATCGAATAAACTTACTATGGTTTCATTTGCTATGCAAAATGCAACTAGGGATTGAGCTCTTTAGCTCTAGAGATAATAACATATGGCCCTACCTATTGCTATGTAATTTTCTATTAGGATATATAATAACTACACGGCAGGAGCCGGATGAGTACCAGTTACTAAATCTTAAAACATTTATCTTGCTAATTTTTGGATATCAATTTATCTTAGTAGTAATATTTATTAAAGCTCAGTTGCTATACAATTTCCACCCAATGAACATAAATGCATATAGACAAACTACAGTGCACAACGAAAGAAACTAGAAAGCACAATAACCCGAAATAGAAAAGTCTAGAACGAGTACTTGCATATTGATTTCATTTGTGAACGAAACATTGCATGACGCTCATAAATTTTTGATTAATTTATTCTCTCATACTGTGGGTTCTCGAATCTACAAGTGATCATATATTCAAATACGAACAAACTTATGCAACAACCCACAGGACCAACGCAAGTTCACCAATCCTGACATACTTGTGTAACTCTGCTTTTGCAACAGACATGGTGAAGATTTGTTGCTCCATAGATTTTGCAGTAAAACAGATCTAGTTTGGATTTCTATTTACCTAATTTACCATGCACTGGTTTTTCTGGCATGTGCTGTAACTTCCCTCCTTCCCTGTTTAGATTGGTGCTGACATCTTCAAAAATGCCCTGAGCTACCCTACCTCACTAATAGCAAACAACGCTGGGATAAGTGGGAAGTTCGTTGTCGAAAAGGTTATCAATCGTGAGCAGTAGCTACTTCATTTCAGTTACATGTTACCGCATTTTTCTTGTGAATTCATCTCTACATGAGGATAAGTTCTCGCTAACATAGATTTGACTGCTGCTCTTTAAAGGTACTGTCAAATGACAATATAAGTTATGGCTACAATGCTGCCAACGAGTGCTACGAGGACTTGGTGGCTGCTGGAATATTGGACCCATCAAAGGTTTAGTGAAAAACAATAGACCAATTTTAAAAAATGTCGTGGCACTTCAAAGTTCGAACTAAACGGACTAATAATACTGAACGACATATACTTAACTCAGAAATTTATTAACCCTGCACACATGTACCAGGTTGTGAGGTGTTGCATTGAGCATGCTGCTGTTGTTGCCAAGTCTTTTCTGACCTCCGACGTGGTGATCGTCGAGGCGCAAGAAAGCAAACCGGTTCGCATAAGGCCCCCAATGCCCCCTAGGAACCTGATTCCCCTAATGCCTGCATCAGGTAACTATGCACCTTCATAGAGGAGAGACGAATCTTGTTTTGAATATCATACTTAGTTTGGTGCCGTGTTTTCAGTTTCAGGTATTCGAGTGTAGCACGCACACACACCTGTCCTTCGAGCCACCAATACTCAGAAAATAAAAATGCATAGGATGTCAGTTGGTCGGACAATCTGTCAAGATGGCGAAGAGCACTGATGGAAATATTTACCTCCAATTAAACCTTTCGCTAAGGAGAGGAGAGTGATTTTCCTGAGGGTGTCCGGGCAGGTTGTTCTCGCCTGAGAAGGGTGGACCAAGCTCAAGAAGGTGCTGATCAGAGCACCTATGGCGACACTCTCCAGAAAATTGATATAGGCACACTAACTATAACAGTGGTTCCCACCTGTGCAGATTATGCATCAGATACAGACAAGTTTATGCTGAACAATAACATTGCCTCCTGCTGCTGATACAACTAATCAGTCTTATTCGGTTTATATTTTTGGATACACAAGCCCTGTCGAATAGAATAAAATTGTATGCTTACATGAGTTGGCCTGTGTGTTGTTGGATAGTCAACATATCTTTCCTAAGGTTATTTTCACTTTATGAACTGATAATTTCTTCTCTTCCTTCCAGAGTAAGTTGTGTTTGTTTCTGAATCCGTACTTACAGAAGTTCTTGGTAAAACCCCAACTCCCGCACCTAAACATATAGAACAGACAGCTGAGACAGATGCATTCCTGAAGCATGCATGAATTGAGATGTTGGCAAATTGGCAAGGGTTAAAATAATCAAAGCTGGAGGCCCAGGGTTCCATGACAAGTATATATGTTTCACCACACAAACAAACACACGTACACCTGCAGATTACCAAGAGCAGCAAGCAAATGTCACAGGAAGCAATCAGCTGATGGCGGCAGCAGAAACTAGGTTCCTAGGTAAGAATCAGAGTCAGTTAATTGCTGTAAACTGCATATTACTCCTAAACACCGCTCCTAATCATTTGCTCCATGTCGATCGATCCTCACTCAAAGGCAGCGCCTCTCGTTCATCTCGATCCCCGTGCGAATTGTGTAGGTCCTCTGTTGGTGGTTCCTTCTGCGCCACACAAGATCGTGTGATTCGACTAGCTCGCGTGCGCCCCGCGCCCGCACGAGCCCCCCTCATCGGGACCCTCTTCGGGAAAGCGCGTCGCGGTGACGGGCTGAGCTAGGAGCGGATTTCACTCAAGGTGCACACGCAGACTCACCACAAGTACTCTTGGGCTCTTGGCTGTTGCTCTTAGCTAGCCTGCCCTCACATGGAACTTTCCCTGTCTGCTGCTCAAACTGATTATGCTATCAATTGTTAACTTGTTACTATCTGGTATACTTCTGAATTATCATGACACTGCTTAGTACGCGTGGATCATGATTTAACCTTCGAGAAGCCTATATGTGAAACTGACTGATTAAACTCTAAGCTAATCAATCCAGACTAGAAGCTGACCATGCCTTGCAGTATAGACACTTCAAATTTCTCCCGCATGCCGAAGCTTCGCTGAGGCATGACCTATACGCATTTTCCAAGTACTACGGCTACATTTTACATGCAGTGCTGTAGACCTGGTTTGGCCCAGTGGCGGCGCCAGGATCTTTTTTTTTTTTTGCGAAAAGGGATGATATATTAATTCTCCGAACTTACAGAAAGGTCCAGAAACAAAGGAAAAATTACAAAGAAGCCCTCTGGATCCCGACGACGACGACGAGCCGGAGCTGACGATGGCGCGCCGCTGCTGAAGCTCCCCAAACATTGGATCGCCGGGATCTTAACGGTGGGTATTCACTGTAAACAAATTTTTTTGCTCTAAATACAATACATGAACAAAACAGTACGGCAGTAGAAATTGTTTTTTGCTCTACATGCAAAATATGAACAAAACATTACAAGAAACCAAGGGAAAATTCAGAAAATTAAAAAGTGCATATAGGAAATTAGATCTACTACTAATACACTCTACTAGTAGTCTAGTATGGCAGAGTGGAGCAAATCAAGAAATCCAAGAAATATAGGGTGAGGCCGCCGTACCTGCGTGCCTCCACTGCGCCGGGGTGAATGCTGAAGAAGGGGCGGGGCGCGCCGCCGCAGGGTGAAGGGGGGGGGGGGGGGGTGTCGCGGGCGCCTGCTCCGTGGCGGCCCGTCCCTGCTCCCCTCTAGGATTGATATCGGCGGGCCGGCGGCGCTGCGTCTCGTCTCGATTGAAAAGAACGAACAGGGGAGAGGGCGACTGGGCGAGAGGCAGAGCCGCAGTGCGTGCGAGTCTGCGAGCGAGCGAACGCTGACGCTGGGCTCTGGATGGATTTGCCTTTCTGCCTTCGTGGGCTGGGCCGACATGTAGGTAATTTTTTTTCCGTCAGAATCTTGGGTATTCACAGGCATACAGGTGCATACACCTGGCGCCGCCCCTGGTTTAGCCCGTAGATCGGTGAGGTACTAGAACTCTTAGTTTACTAACTAAGGATGGATGTCAACTAATCCTTCGATTCTAGTTAACCCCAGTTAAGGTTCTGGGAAAACTGTGCATGCATGTGTGTGGTGCTCGATCCCTAGAGAGATTGGTTGTTTTGGGTGCTTGCTACGAAGTGTTTGGGCCACATAAGCCACCCTGTTTCATGAGTTGTAACTCCACGCAAAACTTGCATGGACTGCGTGCAGTGTAAAATATACTAGTACAGTAGAAAACCCCATGATTACTCGCCGATTTCACAACGCGGTTTTCCCACAACTAAGAGGATCTCCACCGCTTATCATGACTGTTGATTTTGCATCCAACGAACCATATTATTCCTACTATTTTATGTGTTAAAAAAACTAAAAAATATGTTAATGCGTGGTTTTAATTTTTTTGTCAATGCATGCACAGAATATTCATGTTAGTACATGAATCTAAAATTTAAATTACATAAATTAATCAATTATTGATAATGCGTTCACATTTGAAATTCGTTGATAAATTTGTTGCACGAATCTTGATGAAATGAAGGGTGTGGATAGTTGGTGGGTATCCTCATAGTTGTGGTATTGCATTTTTGCCGATTTCACTTTATTATAGTTCAAGTATAGCTACATTGTTGCATGCCAGTTGCCATATACTAGATAGTCAGCTGAATCAAGGAATTGAAACTATAGGTCAGAACCCAATTCATTTATGGTTCTTATTGGATCTTGCCCTAGCTATCTCTTTCCTAGTCCTAAAACTGATTCTTATTGGATCTTGCCCTAGCTATCTTTTTCCTAGTCCTAAAACCCTGTGCATGAGCATGTTCATGAAGATGATCCCGTGATTCCTATCAACTCGACCTAATAAAAATAAAAATTCTCAATCACACACTTTTTCAAATCAGTCACATGATTAACATTTTATTTTGTGTTTGAATAAACAACAAGTCGCATTATGAGTGTGGTTTTTCACACTCAGAGTCTCCATCTTATCCAAGGGCTCATAGTTTCTTAGGATTGGTGCGAGACCATTTTACTTTCTAGTACCTTGATTTTTTTATTGTATATCAAAATTCGCACTATAGTATTTGGTCAATTTTCATGAATTTTGTTTTCCTCATGAAAATTGTGCATGGAGGTTTTGATGCATTATAATCCAAAATATGAATATGTACATATAAAGCTTCTGAATTTCTGCTAGTTAATCATCCAAAATGATCTTTGAGCCCTCCTCCCGTCACTAGCACCTCTCCTTCTATGCACTCCAGCTTCGACATCACAGATCTATATGTGTGGTCGTCTCTTGTGTCCCCTACTTCACCTTGTCTCCACAAGTACCACGTTATGGTGCAATCGTAATATTCTCTGCCTAGTGCGAATGCATGCCTCAATATCGCAAATGTATACTCAACAGTTATAGCTATAGAGTGAACTGATTAGCATGTGCAGCTGCAGTTAGACATTGACATGGGATCTTATGTATTTTTCACAATTGCATTTTGTAGGAGATATACGAGCTAGTAGAAACTATGAAATTGTATGGTCTCTTCGATTCACATGATTTTAAGAACGCAGTAATAGGTAAAACATATGATTGAATTATGAGACGAGTTTGTAACCGGAATAAAAAAGTACTCATTCCAAGAGGTTTGGAGAAAAGGGTAGAAAGAATGTCAATATGAGAATATGGACATATCAAGAAAAGGTTAACTGAAGACCGATTTAATTTTCCTCGCACTAATGTTTATCAACATAAAACTGCGTATGTATACCGTCGATCGATCCAAGATGTTTCATTTAGTGATGAATAGCAGCTCTCCCCAAGCTAAGTCGCACTTGCTTTGGTAGCAATCAAGCGATCCGTAAACAAAGGCTGCTGGGAGCCTCGGGATCGTTAACGGCGTAGAATAATGCAGCTGACCGTCTAGCTCGCGCGCGCAGGCCTCGACGATCATGGCCTTGCCTTGCATCCTACGTGAGCACTTTTATCCCCGTCCAGCGCCGTGGCGGCCGGCGTCAACTCTTCCTCACCACCACCTCCCTCCCGCAGCTAGCTAGGTACCTATAGCAGCTTGATTTACGTGGTGCCCGGCCACGCGTATATATACAGTGTACAGGCCTCTCCCGCGTCAAAGATCGAAAGCAGCTCTAGCTAGCAAATTTGGCGTGCATCGATCGCCTCGATCGATGGCTGACTTCTCTTCTAGCAACGGAGTCCCGCCGGGGTTCCGGTTCCACCCGACCGACGAGGAGCTGCTGCTCTACTACCTCAAGAAGAAGATCGGCTTCGAGAAGTTCGACCTCGAGGTCATCAGGGAGGTCGACCTGAACAAGATCGAGCCATGGGACCTCCAAGGTACTACTACTAGTAACTAACATGTCTGAATTTCCATTCCTCATGGTGATTCTGAATTGCTGATGTTGTACTTATGCCATTCATGGTGCGCGTACGTGCAGAGAGGTGCCGGATTGGGTCTGCGCCGCAGAACGAGTGGTACTTCTTCAGCCACAAGGACCGCAAGTACCCGACGGGGTCGCGGACGAACCGCGCGACGACGGCCGGGTTCTGGAAGGCGACGGGGAGGGACAAGTGCATCCGCACCAGCTACCGCAAGATCGGGATGCGCAAGACGCTCGTCTTCTACCGCGGTCGCGCCCCGCACGGCCAGAAGTCCGACTGGATTATGCACGAGTACCGCCTCGAAGAAATCGACGAAGCCCAGGGCAGCACCAGCGTAAGCCCTCAACGATCTCTTTCTCTCTTAAAATCATCACACTCATGTTGAAGTGTTGATGCATGCATGCAGTCCGCGTTAGCTACAAAGGTTGATCGACTGTCGTGTTGATTGCAGGAGGATGGATGGGTGGTGTGCCGCGTGTTCAAAAAGAAGTGCTTCTTTAAGATCGCTGGAGGAGGCGGCGAGGGAAGCTCGAGCCACAGCGCGGACGCCGGCGGCGGCCACATGGCCGTGTCATCACCTCTGCAGGGTGGCCACGACCACGCTAGCATGGGGTCGCACTACATGCACGGGATGCACCCGCAGTACCACCAGCAGCACGCCTCCTCCTTCTACTACTCCCAGATGCAGCCACCGGAGACGGCCTACTCGCACCACGTGCAGGTCCAGGACCTACTCACCAACCACCGCCCGGCAGCAGACGCGGCCGGCGCCAGGTATGACTTCTCCGGCCTGCCAGTCGAGCACCCTGGAGGCCTGGACGTCGGCAGCAGCGACGGCGTCGCAGCAGATGGCATGGCCGAAGGAAGAGATCAGACGAACGGTGCTGCTGATCAGCAGTGGCAGGCGATGGACGGATTCGGCAACGGAGGAAGCGCCGCCGGGGTGCAGCAGATGAGTGCCATGAACCCCGGCCAGCGAGGTGGGGAGATGGATTTGTGGGGTTATGGCAGGTAAATTCTACATCGCCAACACATGAAGTGCATCTGCATGCGGAATGCTCCATGGGAACCCGCAAATGCTGGTTATTGGAGAGTTATTATTGGTTTTTGGTGTTCTGGATGGTGTGTATATGTTTTATCATTAATTTGTTGTTGTTTGGTGTAATAAGAACCAAGGATACAATTGGTGTAACAGTGTGTGAGTGGTGATTAAATTGTGTGTGTACATTACGTGCATGGAGAGGAAAACTCAAGAATTTAAAGTTTGGGGTTTTCTTGTCATGTATGGATTGGAGAGTACACAAATGTAGAGGATCTGTGTACTGGAAGTGGGCGGCAGCATTTGTTTTGAATGCATGCCCTTTCCTAGCTTGTAGTACTACTAGTAGTAATAAACTTAATGATGAGAATTAAGTTCATTGATGTATTTAACTTTCATCCAATATTTATCGATCTCTATTTACCTATCAGTCTTGCAAGGTTAATCTTGATTAGGGAGATAGGAATATGGTATAATATTATTACATCGCTTATATGCATTTCTCTCTTATGTCAAAGATATATTAATTAAGGCAATTTCTTATTACTTGCTCAAAGTGATTAATTTGTGACTCTATATATCGTCAAACTTTCTCAATGTGATTAATTTTCGCCCGAGCCACCACCCAGGGAGCTGCGCGGGGTGTGTTGCAAACATAGAGGCCCCCAACAACCTAGTAGACATCAACCCACTCGATTACTCTCTCTCTGTGCTGGTAAGCCTCTTAAGTTGTCAACCTAGTATGTCTTGGCCTAACTAGAACCCAATTTTTTTATAGAAAACCCTAGAATTGTGGGAAGAGAAAGGAAAATGGTTAGTTCGCCCTAGAAGATGGAGGATGCCGGGATGGGTGAGTAGCCGTCGGCGGCGCGTTTGTGTCGTAACAGCTTGCCTTTCTTTAATTGTTGGTACTGCCATGCGGCAATACTAAACTGACAAAATGTCAACAAAAAACCGAGTTAGGTTAAAATAGAAAATGTTTCAAAGTGTGTGATTCAGTTTTGTCCGTTGATCAACAATCAAACGATGCTCGTTCTCATTTAACACTTCAGGCCAGTCTTAAGCACTCTCCATCGTCGATCCACAATCTGACATTTGGGCTTAACTCGGTTGTTTTTAGATTCTCAAAGATTTGCTGCCTATTCGAAAGGATCGAAGTGGTCAACTAGTTGGAGGGGTGGGGGGATGGGGTTAATAGGCAACAACAAATTTTATCATTTTTGTTTGACAATTGAGTATTACCAAGAATATAGATTCTCTATACATTATGCAACTATATGCGAGCAACCTATATGGAAAGATACATCTAGCTAAACAAGATAAAAATGGATAAAGAGCTAGATGCGAGTAATTAAAAAGGGTTGAGATGAGCACACAATGGACGCGAGGATATATTCTGAAGTTCTCATCTTGTGGGGGTGGGGGGGGGGGGGGTAGTATGAAAGTGCATGGTGCCCCCATGTGTGGTTTTGGTAATTAATGACAATCCTTATGGACTAATATTTGCATTGAGATATTCTTGTAGATCTTGTCCATAGAAAAACATTGGAGTTCATGTGTTGGACCCTAGAAGATTATATGATGACCAAGGTCTATCCAAGGGTTTATACGAAGAATGGTCATGTGGAGAGTTGAGCATATTGCAAGTATGTCTTGAAGGTTTCAAGACATCATCTTTGTGAAGAGAGAGAAGATTATGATTATGAAGTGCAAGTTCAAGAGAAGCATCTCGAAGAAATTCTATGCTTGAAGCTTGCCACCCATGTGGAGATATTGGTCAAGTGAAGATGTGCCTATGAGAGGCTCTCCCACATTGGTGTATGGGGGAGCAACATTTGAATCTTCACCAAGCAAAGCGCAAATCAAGAAAGATGGTCCACTTGAAGAGATCAAGATCGTCATCATCTAGCTCAAGTGGAATGCGCAAGGCAAAGGTATGATCTTGATAGGGTTTCCATTTTACCGGTCTCATGGTGTTAGTGGGAGACCGGATTATAGGATAGACGGCGTACTATCAAGAGGGGCTCTCAAGTGAGTAATTTGATCGCATCTTTGTGGAGAGCTCAAACCTTTACATTCTTGGCATATCATCTTTCTTGGTTCTTCTCCTTGTTGGGTTTTGGTGCTTGTCGTGATCGTCATGACAAGCACAAGTTCTTCGAAAACGGTTTCTGGATGGAAAACTTGTTGCGTTTTCGTGTTGAAATATTATCGGTTTATCCTTGAGGAAAGTCCCACACCTTCGCATGTGTGGTAACTTAACTCTATTTATGGTTCTTAATATTTCCAACAAAATTGGTTCCATCCCATTTGGAGTTTTCTTGCAAAAGTTAGAGGTTAAAGAAGTTCTCTCTCTGTTTCTGGTTGGCCGGCCCAAGGCCGGGCCCCTCGGGTGGTCAGCCGGCCTCCAGCCTTTTATAGGCCGGCCTGGCCGGGCTCCGAGGCCGGGCCCTAGGCCGGGCCTCAGGCCGGGTGCCTCTGGTGGTCAGCTGGCCTGGCCGGGACCAAGGCCGAGCCTCTCGGGTGGTCGGCCGGCCTCCTGCCTTTCTTAGACCAGCCTGGCCGGGCTCAAGGCCGGCCCTCGCGAAAACTGCCAACGGGTAGATTTCAAGGGGACCTATTTAAGGGCTTTCTTCCCCAATGGTTCCCCAACTTCTTGAGCTCGTTTTCCCCTCTCTCTCTCCTCCATTGTTGACCTTGGAAAATCTTGCCCCCTCTCAATCCCTCCCATGATTCTTGCATATCTTTGAGGGAAAAGAGAGAATATCTAGATCTACATTTCCACCAATCCATCTCTCCTCTAAGTGAAGGGAAGTCTCTTGATCTAGATCTTGGAGTTCCATTTGTTGAGTTCTTATTTGTTCTTCCTCTCTTCTCCCCCCATAAGCATTAGTTGCTTTTGGTGGGATTTGAGAGTGAAGGATTTGAGCACTTGTGCTCTTGCCATTGCTTTGTACATTGGTTTGTGCTCTCCACGAGGATTCGTGGAAGTTGAAAGTTTGTGAGCTTGTTACTCTTGGGTCATTGGACCCTAGAGGCCTTTGTGGTGGTTGAGACCTTTTGTGGTCACTTGTAGCCATCCGGGAGCCCCAATCCAGTTGTGGGTTGTGCCCCGGGTTGTTGTTGTAAAGGCTCCGGATTCCGCCTCGAAGGATTCCGATAGTGGAAGGTGAACCAAACCTTTTGTGGTGCGGTTCATCGGAGAAGAAGGTGAGCCTGTTGTGGCATTGAGACCAACCTGTTGTGGTGGTCTCACACCTCTCCAACGAGACGTACTCCCCTAAAAAGGAGGAACTCGGGAATACATCCTCGTCTCCGCGTGCCTCGGTTATTTCTATACCCGAGCTCTTTACTTATGCACTTTACTTTGTGATAGCTTCCGTGCTTGAAGTATTCTATATTTCTATCACCTTGTTGCTTGTCTTGCTTAACATAAGTTGTTGGTGCACATAGGTGAGCCTAGTATTTAGGTTGTTAGCTTGTTAATTTAAACACCTAGTTTTATTCCGCAATTATCAAGCCTAAACCGGAAAAGTTTTAATCGCCTATTCACCCCCCTATAGGCGACATCCTTGTCCTTTCATAGTATCCGTTCGAGTGGTGTGGTGACACAATACACATCAATAGCCACAATGGCTCATTGTATTCTCCTCGAGCTTTCATACGATGTGAAATTCCTTGATTCACTAAGTGCTTCCCTTGGAGGCCACCTTTACAAACAAGATTGGGGCGAAATCCATACCTTAATTGGATGACTCTAAGAATGTCCCGAAGCTTTACGACAATGATTGAGCTTCGCGATAAGCTCTTCTGTCTAGGGGTGACCAAACTGTAAGAGTAACAAGATACATTATGGATATCAAGGGGGATCTAATTTCTTTGATGAAATGGTATATATCAGGATCTCCTTGATCTTTGCCTAAAGTATCAACAAGATTGGAGCAGTATGGGAGGAGATATGAGAGATTTAAGCTTTTGCAACAATAGGGCGGATAGAGAGAGAGAGAGAGAGTATAAAGCTCGGTCCTTCTTCGTGGGGAATAAGAGGGTTATTTATATGGGAAATGGGATCCACAAATCCAGTGGTTGCAAACTATTTTTCTGTCTGGATGTAAAGGTGGTGCAGATACTAATAAATTGCTAGGAGTGGTGCACGTTGGTCCAAATGACGTAAAGGTGTTACGGATACTCCTAGATGGCTAGGAGTGGTGCACGTGGGTCCCGATGGCTTGGAGTGGTGCGCGTGGATCAAGATGACCTAAAGGTGTTACGGATACTAATAAATTGATAGGAGTGCTGCGGGTTGATCCAGACATAAAGGGGTACAAATACTCCTAGATGGTTAGCAGTGGTTCACATGGATCCTCATGCCTTGAGTGGTGCACGTGGGTAAGATGTCCTAAAGGTGGTACATATACTCATAATTTGCTAGAAGTGGTGTGCAAGTTCCTCGGTATTATGGAACACGGAAGTTCTGGGCCTCGTCTGATGCCAACTTATTGGCGTATACCGAGAGGTGGCACATAGTGGAAACCTAGTGCCTACTTACGGGAAAGGATGCAGGTTAGTCTGAGGGTCCAGAAGTTTTGGGCCAACCTCCGGGGCATGAGCCGCAATGCTAGCTCTCTAGGCTATACTGAAAATTCACCTGGGAAGTTCCAAACCGTAAAAGTTCTAGGTTGAAACCCTGAGAAAGTTTTGGGCTTGCAAAACTCATAGTTCTACAACAAGATTACATATAGGTTTTCTCACTCCATGGGAAAGTTTAGTGGGTGCAAATAATGTTCTGTGTACATTATTTGATTCCACCCATACTATCTGAAATAGACCCCCTTTTGATAGTATGGATATCTTAATGACTCAAATAACCGAAATCGCCGGGACACCGTTTCTTTTCACCTTGAGTGGTCTTTAACCATTTTATGCTTTCTCAGGATGTGCCTAGTCACCGTTAGATAGTTCAAGCACATGGTTAGTCCTGTAATCATGTTGTTATTAACACCAAAAAGACAAATGGAGAAAAAAAACCTTTCGCTGGTTCCATTTCAAGAACTGAAACCACATAGTTCAATACATGAAGTAAAGTTAGAGCTAGAAGTTTCAGAAAGTTATCATACACTATATAGTACAAGTTTTGAAGCAAGGACTGAGACACCTCTACTTCCCACATCATATATGAGCCAGGATGCATAAGCTATAGAATTCTTCTGTCGAAACCTACCACTAGTCTTCTTTGAAGATGGTCTCACCACAGCTACCCATAGTTTTCATTGAACATTTAGTCGGCTGTCAAAACGATGCAGCTTTTCATATCACCACATGGAACGATGTGTCCTTCTCCAGGTGATCAGTCAGGTATGCCAGAGAACCACGATGAACTGTTCCAACTCAAGATGCCTTCCAAGATGAAATCCACCAAAAGTCACTACATTTTAGCGGACCATCAACATCAAAGGGGATTTGAGCCTGACCACCATCATGTCCAAGAATTTATTAAGTTCCCCCTCTAGCTCCTTTAAGGGCACTATCAATTTCCATAAATATGCCATAACAAGGCTCTATACCCGTTTCCTGTTTATCCAAGAAACTCTATTAAAAGTAAATTATTCTGATTATTCCACACTCTCCGTCGGACGGCAGAATATATCAAAAACCCGAAAAAACATCCTCCCAAAGCAATCTAGCAACTATGCATTCAAAAAATAAATGCTTAACATTTTTAATATCTTTGCAAAGCTCACATTCTAAAGGTTTGGGCACCCCTCTCCTAGACCTAATTTTTTCTGTGAGAAAAGCAATAGGAAAATCTGAATTCTATGCGGCACTTTCAAATCGCAAAGTACATGAACCTAAAATATTCGCTCAATTGTTGGTATCTAGACTCCCTTGTCGTTGTTGAATTTTGATAGGACAACTTTATTTCTGTTTTTATTTTCCCTCTATATGATCTCTTCTTTGTCGCCATTAGCTGGCTATTTAGCTTGGACATGAGCATGTATTTTGCATCGTATCTTATAATCGGGTTTAAAACTAGAAATATATTTTGGGTTGTAGGACTACATGGTCCTATTATGAAAAACATATTTCGCAATGTCAAAAAATTCCAAAAACATATTCAGGTGTACATCTAGACATTTTACGTAGGCACACAAAATTTTTTTGTCAAAAAAAAAGACATTTTTGTGTCTTGTGTAAAAAATACAAATACAATGTCTAGTAAAAAAGTTATTGGGCCGCGTATCTAACAGGGCAGGGCTGACCGAACTAATACCTCTAGCCCAGCCAGAGAAGTGGATACCAAGGGTCCACGGCGATCGACCGAACCTTTTGCCTGCCTCGCTGCGCCGCCCCGTCCCCCGCTAAGCCGGTTCGCCGCCGACACTTGAGCTACGTCGCGGTGCCGTGCCCCGCCGCCGGTACGCCGCCGCAACTGCCAGCTAGTTGAGTCGCGACCTGGCCGACGGGTTCCCGCCTCCGCTGCGCCGCCCTAGCCACCTGCTCGTCGAGGCGTTGCTCGCGGACGCGTTCCCCGCCGGCTCTCGTCGCGTGACTGCTGCAACAGGTGATTCCTCCCAAGATCCCAATGTCCCAATCCGGAAATCCTCATCAAGTTTAGGTTGTTGTCCCTATTTTCCTTTTGTGGCTTGAATTGAGGCACTTTCAGAAATTATAGAAATACGCATGATGAGATCTCAGCCATCACTGGCAACCAGTTATTCTTGAATAGATGCTATGTTTAATGCTTTGGTATGATATACTTTTCAGATTTAATTTTTGCGCAATTGGCTTTACCCAGGACTTTGCTCGAATTCTGGCTACGCATATTGTGAACGCATTCCCCTTAGTATTGCGCATTGGATATTCTTTTATTGAAAGAGAGTTGTCTTTAGCAGAACAAAACTTTAGTTGTTTATATGTATGGATGTTAAGTGCCATTTCAAATTTGCACAGTGTTCCTCTCGATTATGTCAAGTGTGGCATCTAACTTGTGGATCAGTTATTTTTCTAACATGGCAAAACATCATGCAGGTTCACAATCTACATCTTTGGAGATGCATCCTCATTTGACCCTACACAGGCATCCTATGTGTGCTGAGGTATCTCTATACTGATTTACTGATCTCTGGGTCTATCTGTAGCCTTAGCATTTAAAGTTTATATTTTACACCTTTTCCAATATAACTTAATGTCAATTTGGTGCCTAGATTATCGAAGAATTCCAAAAGTGCCATGTGGATCACCCCATAAAAAAGTTCTTTGGTGAATGCACAGAGCTTAAGATTAAGCTAGATCGTTGCTTTCGGCAGGAGGTGAGCACTTCTTCTTACATAAAACTACCAGAACCTACTAACTTAAAGAGTTGATACTAAAATTTAGTTATTGTTTCATATATCATAACTTATACTGAATAAGCTTTTCTTTTCCCTTAATGTCATGTTACTCTCCGCAGAAAGCTGTGAAACGGAAGGCAAACTTTGAAGAGAGCAAGAAATTTAAAGAACAATTGCAGGCTTATAAAAAGGAAATGGCTGAGAAAGACAGTGAATCATAGTTTGCAACGGAGGACAAGGGCCTGATTTCTAGTGCTTTGTTCTGCAACCAAGTGGCTTCCACTTTGTGAAACGAAATTTCAGATGTGACTTTAAATCATGTGTACCACATATATTTACTGTTGAATAAGGTTAAAGTTGATGAATTATAGTATCATTTTAGAAGTCTGAATTTTATCATGTGGTTATGTTCCTCATGTTAGTCCATTTTCGGTATCATTGGAAGCTCTGTTGGATATTTGCACAACAATTGTTGCTCTATATTGGTGTTGTACTGTGAGGATTTTTGTTAGAAGTCTTACTAATTTGAAACAGTTTACAAGTAAAACCAGTAAATTTTCTGGTACTTTGCGTCTGGAATTTGCTTATTTCACATCAGAACCATACTGTAAGGCAGTAAGGGGTACAGATATTTAGTTGCCATTGCCAGCCACTCCTGGGTTACATAGGTAGGAGTGGTAAGATGGAAACTGCTTCTCTTCTAAGTCCATATGAAATGGTTAGATTTTTGTTCTGACAGGTTAGTAGAAGGAACACTTTTGGCCCTAGAGTAACATAAATATGGATGGCTTCATTGTCTTAATTGCCACCAGTTTGTTACTATATTAATTTGCTTTTTGTTTGTCTTTAGAACCTTCCATGCATCAACTGTCTTTGTTTCTTTTGATGATTCTATGTTCATCAAATGAATGAATTATGTACGTCAGCCTACTTTCAGTTGCTCTTGGAGCAGTTCTCAAACTGAATCTGATTCTATGGAGATTATTGAGGCCTTGCGTGACACCTGAAACTATAGAGGGTCTTGTTCTATGATCTTGGATGAGTGCTGGCAGCTTTTGGTGATATTTAATTTTACTGAAGTACATTTTCATCTATGAGAATGCCCAGAATTACAAATATAATTCCATTGACCATCATCATCCCACAGCTTCAGGGAGTTAAGCAAGTCCACAACAGCTATGTACTGTATTGCTAATGAGCTTGAACTGATAAAGGCAAGTGAAACGCGTCTAAAATTGACTCCGTATGCATAGACTGATATAGCAAATGAATCAAGCTTATCATCGGAAGTTGTACCTTTTCTTTGGAATAAATTAGCCAACTTTCAATGATGCAGGTAGTGGTTTGTGCTTTGAACTTATTCAATTGCTGCGCAGCAGAGTTTGCATTAGGCAGCAGAGTTTGCATTAGGTCCGCAACAACTGTTTAGCACCATGGGACACGAGTGAGCGTCAGCACCCTTTGGGTGCTAGCGAGATGAGCTTTTGACACTTCAGCTGTTTATTAGCATCACAATTTACATGTGTCGAGACTCATCATAGCCTCTGACTCACGCATGCACCCTACCTACCACATGGTTCATTGCTTCTTATGTTTGTTTTCCTTCTCTGGCTGTATGCAAGTACCATCAAATTGCAAACTGGAAGACAATCTGAAGTACATTTCTGAGAGGAACGGCTGGGGCGAGTGAGGAAGAGCAGGAACCGAGAGAGAGGAGGAACAGAGGGCGATGGAGCCTATGCCTCTCCTGAGTCCCTACCAAATGGGACCCTTCAGGTTCTCGCACAGGTTAGTCTGTAGACCAAACTTCCTACACATCAATCTGATTCCGGCTTTATGCATTTCACTTTCCTGATTGATGCAGGATCGTGCTGGCGCCAATGACGAGGTCGAGATCATACGGCAACCTCCCGCAGCCGCACGCCGTGAAGTACTACGCGCAGAGGGCCACGGAGGGTGGCCTCCTCGTCGCCGAGGCCACGGCCGTGTCGCCCGACGCGCAGGGGATGCGCCTTATCCCGCACACCCCTGGGATCTGGACCAAGGAGCAGGTCCAGGCCTGGAAGCCCGTCGTGGACGCAGTGCACGCCAAGGGCGCCACTTTCTTCTGCCAGATTTGGCACGTCGGAAGGGCGTCCGACATGGGTAAGATTCTGAATTTTGCTGTAGTTATTTCTTCACAATCCATTATCTGTAGCTGCCTCTGTTGGTATAATGTTTATCGGACAATGATATAGCTGTCCTTCTGTTACAATTCACACTAGCTGCCAGCGAAAAGTGAAATTAGCCTTTGGGTATTTCTTCTCAAGCACTCACATCTCTGATTGATCTTGTGTGTTGCTGTAAGGCAGAGGAACGACCCATCTCAAGCACAAATCAGCCGATAGAGAAGAATGAAGAGAACTACTTCTTAGATTTCTCAACCCCAAGGCGCCTAACCGTGGAAGAGATCCCTGGTGTCATCAACCATTTCAGAATCGCCGCCCAAAATGCCATGGAAGCTGGTAAGTTCACTGAACTCAAGTTCAAGGACAAAAACCATCTGTTCACGAACGTGCGAGCGATGCCGATGTGTGTTTGGCACGCGTGCAGGGTTCGACGGCGTGGAGGTGCACGGCGCGAACGGCTACCTCCTGGACCAGTTCATGAAGGATGGCGTCAACGACCGTGCCGACGAGTACGGCGGCAGCCTGCAAAACCGCTGCCGCTTCGCCCTGGAGGTGGTCGAGGCCGTGGTGGACGAGATCGGGCCCGACCACGTCGGCGTGCGCCTCTCACCATACTCGAGCTGGCTCAGCTGCCGCGACTCGGACCCTGACGCGCTGGGCCTCTACATGGCCCGCGAGCTGAGCCGGCGCGACGTCCTCTACCTCAACGTTGTGGAGCCCGAGATGGCTTTCGCGGAGGACGGCGGCGGCGATGGCGAGGCGCGGCGGGTAATCCCGCATAGGCTGCACGGGATGCGGGAGGCCTTCGAGGGGACGCTGATGGTCGGCGGAGGGTACGACAGGGAGGAGGGAAACTGGGCCGTTGCACAAGGGTACGCCGACATGGTCGTCTACGGCCGACTGTTCCTGGCGAACCCCGACCTGCCGGAGAGGTTCCGACGGAACGGGCCGCTGAACAAGTACGACCGGGCGACGTTCTACACCGATGATCCCGTCGTCGGGTACACAGATTACCCGTTTCTTGAGGATGGTGGCGAGAAGGTGATCAGCGAGGAGAATGGT
Organism: Poa pratensis; assembly: GCA_947311845.1. Taxonomy (NCBI): domain Eukaryota; kingdom Viridiplantae; phylum Streptophyta; class Magnoliopsida; order Poales; family Poaceae; genus Poa; species Poa pratensis. Next base: position 26,738,511 of record CAMZMU010000051.1, on the reverse strand, counting down.
GTGATGTAGCAAGATGGAGCAGCGGTGAATTGCCATTGTGGCACTGCCTCGATCACTCGTTGTGGATTCGCTTTGCTTTTCGTGCGAACGTTCGTCACTTCGCTGTGGACTTTGCTTAATAATAATCTCGATACAAAAGGCAAAATGAAAGTCATTATCTACTTGGATTTGTTTTTTTTTAAATTAAGGGGTCCACCCCGTTTTCCATTAATAGAAAACAGTTGCTACAAGATCCACCAAAACACTACAACCACCTCAAGCACACCACAACAACGCAATCCGTTTTTGCTTACAGTAGCTTTGGAAGGAAACGCCACAAGCGATCTAACAAAACTAGCTACGCCCAGAAAGAGCATGGTATCCATCATCCTCCCGGTCTCGCCCTCCACGATGCCCAGCCTCGTGCGCCCTTGAAGACTTCATCCGCGACTCGTCCCAGCAGCCTTGCGTCCGTTTGTAGTTCCAGTTTTGCGGCCTCCGACACCTGCAGGTTTGCCCACCAGTCAATCCAAAAACAGATACTATGCACAACTTCAGTCGGCTCCTACGGCCACTTTTTCTCAAAACAAGCTAAATTTCGAACTTTCCAAATACCCCACAACACCGCCGCAACACCCACTGCAAGTTTCCCTCTCAATTTCTTGCTAAAACCATTGAGCCAACTGTCTAAACAAAGATTTGCATCCGAAAACAGACATTTCAACCCCGTAGCAACACTAACCACGTTCCAAACATATCTAGCCAGCGAACAAGTAAAGAAAAGATGGTTTATGCTTTCTTCCTGTCCACAGAATAGACAAGTTTTCTCACAAACACCTCCTCTTTCTGTCAGAACATCTCTTGTTAGAATACTTTTTTTTTCAAAATTAGCCAAATAAAAGTTTTGACACGCAGTGGAATTTTTACTTTCCACATGAACCTGTATGGCACTTTGACAACAGTTTGCATTGCAGAGTAAAAGGATCTCACAGAAAATTCTTGGGAGGATGTCAATAGCCAAATTAGTCATCTTCCTCCCTAGAAAGTGTCAGCGACCTACCTGCCTCTGAAGACCCTGAAGAGTACCAGCAGGCGCCAGCACACGCTAAGGAGAGGCCCAAGAGGCTAACTAGGCCACCATCCTGGCTTGCAGGCCGTGAATGGGCCAGTTAGGCCTTGTAACTAGCTAGGGCATCGTTGGTGGCTATTTGAGACACTGGTGCGTGATCCTAGGAACTTGGCTAGGAAGTAAGAACTGGACGACGGTGCCGGAGGCTAGAGGGTTAGGCCGGATCTCGGCGAGATCAGCTGGAACTTCTCTGTGTATTCCTCTGAATTACCGTATCTGTGAGTGAGAACATCAGTAGGTAGCTTACATCTGGTATCAGAAGCCACCACGATCCCCACGATCTGGAGGTTCCAAACCACCACCACCGCACGCTTTTCGCCTTACACCGACGAGCTGCGATCATGGATGAGCTCTCGCCGGACGCCCGGAAAATCTACGACATCCTCAAGGCCGAGACGGCGGAGGCGTACGAAAACGAATTCCTAGCCCACAAAAAAGAGATCCTCGATGCCGTCAAGGTGTTCGTCGATGATACCGAGAAGCGGTTCAAGGAGATCGGAGGCAACTTGGACTCGATCCGAACCCAGGTGGGGGAGGATCTGGAGGGAGTCAAGACAAGCTTCGGCGGGGACATCGCCGCCGTCAAGACCGCGCTCAGTGTCGAGATCGCGCAGCTGTCCGCGTCTGTTGACCGCGCCATCCGTGTCGCCCCGAACGCTACGGCGGGAGGGCTCTCGGCGCCGCCCACCTGGTCGCCGAGGGATGGAGCTGTCGGCCCCGATGAGCACCGTGAAGATCCGCAACTCCGGGGGCAGGCGAGTGCTCTGCACTCGCCTCCTCCGGTCAAAGGTACGACCCTTGACCGTTCTCGATATGCTGATATGTTCGTTGGCAAACAGCAGTTAACTGAATTTTCATCTTCTGCACCTCGCGTGGAACTACCATCGTTTGACGAGCGAACCCCAAGCTGTGGCAAAGACGATGTGAAGAGTACTTCGCCTGCTGGAGCACGACGGAGGAATATTGGGTCTCGTATGCATCATCCTTGTTCACGGCATCGGCTGCAACCTGGTTGGAATCCTATTTGCCAAAGTCTCCACATGCTAGTTGGTCTGAATTTGCGATGGCAGTGCAAACGCGGTTCAGTCGGAATCAACATCAGATATTGGTGAGGAGATTGTTTCACATTAGCCAAACAGGGACAGTAGAAGAGTATGTTCAGAAGTTCGTGGAGTTGCTTGAGTAAATTGCTGCTTATGAGTCGCATCCAGACCCAATTCACTATCTGACAAGGTTTTTGGATGGACTGAAGCCTGCAGTGCGAGTACTGGTTGCTATCCAACAACCCAAAGATCTGGACACCGCTTATACACTGGCCCTGTTATATGAGGAACTAGGGGATGGTAGTACACCGTTGAATGTGCAAACTCAAGCTCAACCTTCGATGCGTAGGGCCCATCCGTTGCCCCTGCCTCCACCTCCACCACCTCAGTGTTGGGTCAGCAAACCAATTGAAGAAAAGAAGGTGATGGAAACAAGCAAGACAACGTCTGATGACAAGTGGAGTAATCTCAAGGCATACCGCAGAGCCAAGGCATTGTGCTTTACATGTGGCGAAAAATGGGGAAAAGACCATCAGTGCAAAACATCTATCCAGCTGCATGTTGTCCAGGAGATGATTGATTTCATGCAAACTTCAGCGTCGGATGGTGAATCGGCACAGGAGGAAATTGACGCAAACTTGTATCACATATCTTTAGCAGCTATGAACCAGAGAATTACTGCTCCAAAAACCATGCAACTTTCTGTGTCACTTCAGGGCCGAGACGTGTTGTTCTTGGTGGATTCTGGTTCTTCAACTTGTTTCGTAGATCAAAAGTTGGCTGATACGTTAACTGGTGGTCAGTTGTCAAGGAAAATGACAGTTAAGATAGCTGGTGGTGCGAAATTGTTGAGCACCATGTCCTTCCCTTCGCTTGTCTGGTCTTCTCAAGGCTACAAGTTCATGGATAACTTCAGAGTGTTGGCTTTGGACAGCTATGATGGTATTATTTGGTTGGACTGGATGGTGAAGCACAGCCCCATGTTGACACATTGGGGTGAAAGATGGCTGGCATTCTCGCATGAAAACACACAAATTGTTTTGCATGGAACTAATGATCAAGGGGAAGAGCCTGCAGTGTTGGAATTGCATCTGACAAGAGAAGTTGAGAAAGAAGAAACACAAGTGTTGAGACCTGAAATTCAGAATTTATTAGAACAATTTCATGAGGTTTTCAAAACTCCCACAAAACTGCCTCCTCGGAGACAGTACGATCACCACATTCCTTTGATTCCTGGAGCCAGACCTGTATCTCTCCGTCCATATCGCTTGGCTCCTGAACTGAAAACAGAATTGGAACGACAAGTTAAAGAACTGTTGGAACAGGGAGTTATTACTCATAGTAACAACCCTTTTTCTTCCCCAGTAATCATGGTAAAGAAGTCGGATAAGACCTGGAGGCCTGTCATTGATTTCAGGCATTTGAATGCGTTAACAAACAAGGGCAAGTTTCCATTACCAGTCATCGATGAGATTCTCGATGAATTGGCTGGAGCGAAATGGTTCTCGAAACTTGACTTGCGTGCTGGCTACCACCAAATCAGGTTAGCTCCCGGGGAGGAGCCAAAAACTGCATTTCAAACACATGAGGGTCACTATGAGTTCCGAGTTATGGCTTTCAGATTGACAGGAGCACCAGCAACATTCTAGAAAGCGATGAATGCTTTGCTAGCACCTGTCTTACGCAAGTATGCTTTGGTCTTTTTTGATGATATACTGATTTATAGTTCATCCTATGAAGAACACCTCAGTCATTTGCGTTCAGTTCTGGAAATTCTCAGCAAGGACAAGTGGCAAGTTAAACTGTCGAAATGTGCCTTTGCACAAGAGAGAATCTCTTATCCAGGCCATGTTATCTCTGCTGCTGGTGTGTCCACGGATGAATCCAAAATTGACACAATCCGATAATGGCCTAGGCCTCTTACCCTGAAGGAGCTGCGTGCATTCTTGGGTCTTGCCGGTTATTATCGGAAGTTCATCTGTCGTTATGCAGTGATCAGCCAGCCGTTGACAGCCTTACTTAAAAAAGGTGCCTTGTTTGTTTGGACTGAAGATACAGAATTAGCATTCCAAACTCTCAAGACTGCACTCATTTCTGCGCCTGTGCTAGCATTGTCAGACTTCAATTGCCAATTTGTTATCGAAACAGATGCTTGCGACAATAGCATTGGAGCAGCGCTTTCCCAGCGTGGTCACCCGCTGGCGTTTGTTAGCCGTGCTTTGGGCCCTCGCAACAAAGGGTTGTCAGTATATGAAAAGGAGTATTTGGCTATTTTATTGGCAGTGCAACAGTGGAGGCCGTATTTGCAAATGGCAGAGTTTATCATTAAAACTGACCACAAAAGCTTAACTCACCTCACTGATCAGAGGTTGCACACGGATTGGCAGCAAAAGGCACTCACCAAGCTTATGGAGTTTCAGTATAAGGTGGTCTACAAGAAAGGCATCCATAATGGGGCGGCAGATGCACTTTCTCGCCGACCCACAATTAATTCCGAGCTTTTCTCCATGTCAACAGTTTAACCAAGCGGGTTAGAATAGGTTCTTCAGAGTTATGATGGTGATGAACATGTTCAAGCCAATTTGCAGAAACTGGCCATTGATTCCTTGGCAATGCCTAACTACTATCTCCGAGATGGCCTACTTGGTTACAGAAATCGAATTTGGGTTGGTGCCAATACTGAGCTGCAGCAGCAGATTATTCTGCCGTTCCATGCAAGTCCTATCGGCGGACACTCCGGGTTCCCTGTAACTTACAGTCGCCTTATTGCTCTTTTCAAATGGCCTAGGATGAAAGCAATGGTCAAACAATTGGTTCGTGACTGCCATGTCTGTCTGCAAGCGAAACCTGAGAGGAAACTTCCTGCAGGCTTACTTCAGCCATTGCCAGTACTGTCAGGTCCATGGGATATGGAAACAATGGACTTTATCGATGGCCTTCCTCCTTCAAGTGGGTATAACTGTCTGTTTGTGGTGGTAGACAAATTTTCTAAATGTGATCATTTCATGCCACTGAAACACCCTTACACGGCAAGCTCAGTTGCGGATTTGTTCGTTGCAAACATCTACAAACTGCATGGTATGCCACTGACCCTCGTCTCTGATCGTGACCCTGTTTTTACAAGTCAATTTTGGCAAGCTGTGTTTCGCTCCACTGGTACTGAATTGAGGTTGAGTACTGCTTATCATCCCGAGACGGACGGGCAGACTGAACGAGTCAATCAATCCATTGATTGTTACTTGAGATGCTTTATTAGTGCACACCCGAAACAGTGGTCAAAATGGATTGCATTGTGTGAATTCTGTTACAACACTAATTGGCATGCATCTCTGGGAAAATCTCCTTTTGAGGTTATCTATGGTAGACAGCCTCGGTATTTTGGCATCTCGGCCTCAGATACAATTGCACCAATTGATGTGCAGGCGTGCCTCAATGAAAGATCCTTGGTGCAGGCTTCGGTTCGTCAGCATTTGTTACGTATGCAACAACGAATGAAGCATCAAGCTGATAAGAAGCGTTCTGAGAGGGTTTTTGCTGTTGGAGATGAAGTGTTCCTCAAACTTTAGCCATACATTCAAAATTCTGTGGAACGCAGAGCAAATCTTAAGTTGGCATTCAAATTCTTCAGGCCTTTCACAGTTCTCAAGCGAGTTGGAGCGGTTGCTTATAAGCTCAACTTGCCTGAATCAAGCCGAGTGCACCCTGTTTTTCATGTCTCCCAATTGAAACCATGTCTGGGTCCGGGACAGCAGGTAACTGACCAACTACCTTCTCCTGATGTTGTGTATCAAGTGCCTGTACAGGTCTTGCAACGGCGTGTGCGGCAGAAGGGTCTTAACACTGTGGTCCAAGCTTTGGTGCAATGGAGTGGTTCTCCAGCATCGTTGGCTACCTGGGAGGATTTGGAAGCGCTACAACAACTCTTTCCTTTTGCACCTGCTTGGGGCAAGCAGGTTTTCAATACCGAGGGAATGTCAGCGACCTACCTGCCTCTGAAGACCCTGAAGAGTACCAGCGGGCGCCAGCACACGCTAAGGAGAGGCCCAAGAGGATAACTAGGCCACCAGTCCGGCTTGCAGGTCATGAATGGGCCAGTTAGGCCTTGTAACTAGCTAGGGTATCGTTGGTGGCTATTTGAGACACTGGTGCGTGATCCTAGGAACTTGGCTAGGAAGTGAGAACTGGACGGCGGTGCCATAGGCTAGAGGGTTAGGCCGGATCTCGGCGAGATCAGCTGGAACTTCTCTGTGTATTCCTCTGAATTACCGTATCTGTGAGTGAGAACATCAGTAGGTAGCTTACAGAAAGAGTCACTAGTTCACAACAACCTTTAAGCCTATTCCATTCCTCCAATTTTATTCCCACAAGATTCCTTCGAAAACTCAGAGAATCAACTCAAGTACAGAAGGCTTTCTGCACTGTGATATTCTGATTATTCGAAACTACATATAATCTAGGAAATTGCTCAGCAAAACAAGTCTCTTAGTACCAATTGTCCTCCCAGAACCTCGTTTTAGCCCCATCTCCCAGTTTAAACTTGCAACACGAGAGAAACAAGGGTTTAATTTCCATCAAACCCTGCCACAAATGAGAATCTCCATTTTTGCGAGAACATTGTCCCAGCGTAGTGTTCCCCAGGTACTTGTTCTGCAACAGAGTTTGCCATATCCCCTTCTCATTAAAGAGTTTCCAAAGCCATTTCACCAATAGTGCAATATTCATAACTTCTAAGTCCAAAACACCTAAACCACCTTGGTCTTTTGGTAAACAAACAGTTTTCCAGTTGACCACGTGGTACTTCTTTTTTTCTATCTGGTCACTCCAAAGGAAACCAGACCTTTGCTTATCAAAACCCACTATTTTCTCCACAGGCATCCTATAGAAAGATAACATATAAAGCAAAACATTAGAGAGAGAAGTGTTAATAAGAAGAGTTCTTCCACCAATAGAAAGATTCTACCCATTCCAGTGATGGCGTGTTAACGGTAGAGTGTTTTCTTTCTTCCCAGCAACAGCACCAGAAGATCTGCTTGTTTACCATGACAACACACGTTCATTGGGAGACCCCAAGAGGAAGGTATGATGTAGTGCAGCAGCAGTTTTCATTTGAAATATGACCAAGGTTTATCGAACCAGGAGGACACGGAGGTTCTTCAGAAGGTTATCAGCGGTGCAACTGACGTGGAACCTGCACACAACACAAGCAAACTACTTTGCCCCAACGAAACAGAGGTTGTCAATCTCTCCGGCTTGCTGAAAACAAAGGATTAAACGTATTGTGTGGAAAACAGTAATGAGTGCAGAAAGTAACAGAGAACAAATGATTGCAGTTGGTGGTTTTATCAGTATGAGGAAATGGACCGGGTCCACAGTTCACTAGTGGTGTCTCTCCATAAAAGATAACTAACATGTTGGGTAAACAAATTACAGCTGGGCAATTGACAAATAATGAGCGCATGACAATGCAATATATGACAAGATGATTATTATGAGATTTAATTGGGCATTACAACAAAGTACATAGACTTGCTATCCAACGCATCTATGCCTAAATAATCCACCTTCCGGTTAGCATCCGCACCCCTTCCGGTATTGAGTTGCAAACAACAGATTATTGCATGAAGTAAAGTGTGTAATGTAAACAATGCAAATGACACGTAGACAATGCATCATTGTTTTATCCCTAGTGGCAACAGCACATCCACAACCTTAGTCGTTTCTGTCATCTCGAGCCCAGATTACTGGAGGCATGAACCCACTATCTAGCATAAATACTCCCTCTTGGAGTTACAAGCATCTACTTGGCCAAAGCATCTACTAGCAACGGAGAGCATGCAAGATCATAAACAACATAAATAGATAGATTGATAAACAACTTGCTCATAGTATCAATATTCATCGGATCCCAGCAAACACAACATGTAGCATTACAATAAGATGATCTTGATCATGTTAGGCAGCTCACAAGATCTAAACATGGAGGTACAAGGTGGAGAGACAACCATCTAGCTACTGCTATGGACCCGTAGTCCAAGGATGAACTACTCACGCATCACTCCGGAGGCAGGCATGGCGGTGTAGAGGCCTCCGGTGAGGATCTCCCCTCCGGCAGGGTGCCGGGAAGAGCTTCAGAACCCTCCCGATCTAGGGTTGACGACGGCGGCGGCGACGGAACTTTTCGTGGAATATGATCGGTGTTTTTAGGGTTTTCGGGACATCGGGAATATATAGGCGAAAGGGCGGCGTCGGGAGGCAACCGAGGCGGCCACGCCAGGGGGCGCGGGCCCACCCCCAGCCCGCCCTAGGGTGGCGTGGCTGCCTCGTGGCCCCACTCCGTCTCCCCTTCTGGCTTCTGGAGTCTTCCGATGAGATATTTGCACACGTTGATTTTCGTCCAATTCCGAGAATATTTTGCGACTAGCTTTCTGAAGGAAAAAACAGCAGAAAACAGGAACTGGCACTTCGGCATCTTGTTAATAGGTTAGTCCCAGAAAATGCATAAAAATGCTATGAAGTGTAAATAAAACATGTAGCAATTGGTATAATAACAGCATGGAACATCAAAAATTATAGATACGTTTGAGACGTATCAAGCATCCCCAAGCTTAGTTCCTGCTCGTCCTCGAGTAGGTAAACGATAAAAACAACATAATTTTTGAAGTGACATGCTACCAACATAATCTTGATCAAATAGTAATGCAAAGCACATGAACTGAATGAAGTGATCCAAGTCAATGGTCTATAGTTTGCTAACAAGTAAACAAGGAGTAAACAAAATGAATCATACAAGTGCAAACTTTCATGAATAATACTTTGGAGACAATGGAGCTATAAGAGTTTGCATAAAAGTTAGCTCACAAAGCAATAGATTCTAAATGAAAGTGTTTGACTAACACAAAGGAAGATTTAGTTTCAGCACTGGCTTCAACTTTAACATATTTATCTCATGGATATTGTCAAGGCAAAGTAATGCAATAAGTCAAACATATCATTATATAACAACTGTTGTACCAAAGTTGACACTAGTGTTTGCTTGTGGAGATAGAAAGAAGTAGGAAAACTGACTCAACAATAAAGTAAAAGAAAGGCCCTTCGCAGAGGGAAGCAGGGATTAAATCATGTGCTAGAGCTTTTTAAGTTTTTGAAAGCATATAGAGAGTATAAAAATATATTTTGAGAGGTGTGTGTTAGTGGTCAACGAATCAGTAAATAGACAATACTTTAAGTCACAAGTTAACCAGACCTTACAAGAGCGGCTCCCATGAAGGACGTTATTTCTACCAGCGGGTAGATCATCCCTCGTTCTCTTTTGTTTACACACTTATGAACATTGCTTGACTGATTTCTCAGGGGCAAAAAGATGTGAAGAGAATTAATGGTTAAAGTTGTAATTAATTGGGACTGGGCACCCCGTTGCCAGCTCTTTTTGCAAAATTATTGGATAAGCGGATGTATATGCCACTAGTCCAGGTGTAAAGTCTGATCAACAAGTGAAATAAAGACCATCTACCACATCCTCATGAGCTTGTAAACAGTGACACAAAAAGGAGTTGTAACAGTTTTGAATATTTTAAAGGTAGCACATGAAAAATTTACTTGGAATGGCAGGAAAATACCACATAATAGGTAGTTATGGTGGACACAGATGGCATGGATTTTGGCTCAAGGGTTTTGGATGCACAAGCAGCATTCCCGCTTAGTACAGAGTTTAGGCTAGCAAGGTTATTTAAGCAAACACAGACTGTCAACCGGTACAGCAAGAACTCATATAAAAAACATGCTTGAAAAATTACAAGACTCCACATTGTCTTCCTTGTTAACCAAAACCTTTCACTAGAAAATATCTAGACTTTGGAACTACCAATGATACAAATCAAATATCAACAAGCTTTACAGTAGTTCTTCACTAATAGCCTTTACTTACATGATGCACAAGTCTAAACATTACTTACTTGGTAACTCAAAACAATTGACAAGTATCAAATTACTCAAGACAGTGATCTACAAGACTTATGTAAGCATTTTATACCACTACCACATGCATAGCATTTTCTGTTCCAACCAAACACCAATCAACTTATTTGAACAACTCTCCAAACAAATATAAGTGAAGCAAGAGAGTACTTTCTTCAAAAGAAACTAATAGCTCTGACAAGAGATATATGAAAACAGAGAGCTAGAAGCTTTAGCAGTAGCTAGACAAGAATACTCAACAAATATAAGTGAAGAACAAGAGTATTCCAATGAAAAAGCGGAGCGTGTCTCTCTCCCAAACAAGAGTGCTAGGATCCAACAAGTATAGAGCAGCAAACAAAACAAAAACAAACTGAAAACAAAAGCACACTGACGCTCCAAGAAAAGTACATATAATGTGAAGAAATAAAAATATAGTCTCACTAGAGATGACCTGATAGTTTGTTGATGAAGAAGGGGATGCCTAAGCGCTTGAGTCTTCTTGAATATATTGGGGAGATCCATGGGAGCTTCCCCAAGCTTAAGCTTTTCACTCTTCTTGATCTTATAATATCATCCTCCTCTCTTAACACTTGAAAACTTCCTTCACATCAAAACTCAACATTTTTCTCATTAGCGGGTTAGTGCATCAAAACAAATAATCTCACTTGTTCTGTAAGGACACAAATTCATAAGCAATCATTTTCAAACATTAGCTACTGTTACTAGGCTTAAGTGATGCTCTTTCACCTTAAAAGAAACCACTCAACACTTGTAAAAGAGAGAATGCAAAACAAAGACAGAATCTGTCAAAACCAGAACAGTCCGTAAAGATGATTTTTTTCGGGACACTTACGTCGCTCAAATCGAAAAACTTTAGTCGTACGAAAGTTGCGTACATATCTCAGGAACACGCACAAAAATTGGCAGATTTTTCAAATTTTTCTGATTTTCTACGGCGAGAAACGGTGACGTTCCAGAAATCTGTTCCTGTGCAGTAATCCAAATATAGGTACCATCTTGTCATAAGAGACTTTTCTTGGCACAACAAAACAGCAAATAAAAGATACAAAGGAGTTTTACAGAAGTAAACATGCTCCTTGACTCAATAAAGAAAAATAACAGAAAGTAAAAACAATGGGTTGCCTCCCATAAGCGCTTCTCTTTAATGCCTTTTAGCTAGGCATGAAACATGAATCAAGTATTGTCAAGACTAGAAACATCAACATCATCAAAAGCTTCATCAAAAAACAGCTTGTATTTTTTAGGGAATTCTTGAGAAGAAAATTTAAACAAACCATTGCATGATTCATTAACTAATCCACGAAATTCTTTCTCAGTTTCAAACAAATCAACAAATGTTGGTTTCGGTTTAGGCACTTTGGGCACATATATGAATTTCTTCCCCTTGTCTAATAGATGCTCTTGCTTTTTAGTTTTAAGTGAGGAAAAAGTAGAACTCAAAGTATCAATAACCTCCTCTAATTCTCCAATCCTAGAATTTTGATTATCATGGATAGCACTAGTTTCTAAAACAGTAACCCTTCTGTTAATTTTTCCAAAAGATTCACCAAGTTTACTAGTACTATCATGGAGCTTTTCTATCTCATTGATCTTATCAATACTTGGAAGGCTTTTCTCTATAGATTCTAGTTTTTTCATGACATCCTCAAGAGAAATTTCAATTTTAAATTCATTAACAGGTGGTATCCCAACTAGACTTTCAATGATGTAACTAGCTTCTAAAGCAGGGGTACCTAGGAAGTTCCCTCCTGTTAAAGTGTCCAAAACATACCTATACCAATTGGTGATGCCAACATAAAAATTCCTAAGAAGGATTGTAGTGGAATGTTTCTTAGCACACCTATGATGAGCATTACTAATTCTATACCAAGCATCTTTCAAACTTTCTCCCCCTTGTTGCTTAAAAGTACGAACCTCAACCTCAGGAGATGAAGCATAATACGCAGAACCAGACATGATGACTAAACAAAAAGATAACAACTCAAAATTAACTAAGTGCAGGATTTTTTTTTGTGTTTTTGGGTTTTAACAGCAAACAAGATAAAATAAAATAAACTAAGCAAGACAAAAACAAAGTAATGAGATTGGAAGTGTGAGACTCCCCTATCTGGAGATTCCAGTATCCCCGGCAACGGCGCCAGAAAAATGTCTTGATGGCGTGTTAACGGTAGAGTGTTTTATTACTTCCCAGCAACAGCACCAGAAGATCTGCTTGTTGACCGTGACAACACACGTTCGTTGGGAGACCCCAAGAGGAAGGTATGATGTAGTGCAGCAGCAGTTTTCCCTTGAAATATGACCAAGGTTTATCGAACCAGGAGGACACGGAGGTTCTTCAGAAGGTTGTCAGCGGCGCAACTGACGTGGAACCTGCACACAACACAAGCAAACTACTTTGCCCCAACGAAACAGAGAGGTTGTCAATCTCTCCGGCTTGCTGAAAACAAAGGATTAAACGTATTGTGTGGAAAACAGTAATGAGTGCAGAAAGTAACAGAGAACAAATGATTGCAGTTGGTGGTTTTATCAGTATGAGGAAATGGACCGGGTCCACAGTTCACTAGTGGTGTCTCTCCATAAAAGATAACTAACATGTTGGGTAAACAAATTACAGCTGGGCAATTGACAAATAATGAGCGCATGACAATGCAATATATGACAAGATGATTATTATGAGATTTAATTGGGCATTACAACAAAGTACATAGACTTGCTATCCAACGCATCTATGCCTAAATAATCCACCTTCCGGTTAGCATCCGCACCCCTTCCGGTATTGAGTTGCAAACAACAGATTATTGCATGAAGTAAAGTGTGTAATGTAAACAATGCAAATGACACGTAGACAATGCATCATTGTTTTATCCCTAGTGGCAACAGCACATCCACAACCTTAGTTGTTTCTGTCATCTCGAGCCCAGATTACTGGAGGCATGAACCCACTATCTAGCATAAATACTCCCTCTTGGAGTTACAAGCATCTACTTGGCCAAAGCATCTACTAGCAACGGAGAGCATGCAAGATCATAAACAACATAAATAGATAGATTGATAAACAACTTGCTCATAGTATCAATATTCATCGGATCCCAGCAAACACAACATGTAGCATTACAATAAGATGATCTTGATCATGTTAGGCAGCTCACAAGATCTAAACATGGAGGTACAAGGTGGAGAGACAACCATCTAGCAACTGCTATGGACCCGTAGTCCAAGGATGAACTACTCACGCATCACTCCGTAGGCAGGCATGGCGGTGTAGAGGCCTCCGGTGAGGATCTGCCCTCCGGCAGGGTGCCGGGAAGAGCTTCAGAACCCTCCTGATCTAGGGTTGACGACGGCGGCGGAGACGAAACTTTTCGTGGAATATGATCGGTGTTATTAGGATTTTCGTGACATCGGAAATATAGGCGAAAGGGCGGCGTCGGGAGGCAACCGAGGCGGCCACGCCAGGGCAGGGCGTGGGCCCACCCCCTGCCACGCCCTAGGGTGGCGTGGCTGCCTCGTGGCCCCACTCCGTCTCCCTTCTGGCTTCTGGAGTCTTCCAATGAGATATTTGCACACGTTGATTTTCGTCCAATTCCGAGAATATTTTGCGACTAGCCTTTCTGAAGGAGAAAAACGGCAGAAAACAGGAACTGACACTTCGGCATCTTGTTAATAGGTTAGTCCCAGAAAATACATAAAAATGCTATGAAGTGTAAATAAAACATGCAGCAATTGGTATAATAACAGCATGTAACATCAAAAATTATAGATACGTTTGAGACGTATCATCCAGCACCCCAATTTCTTCCCTAGTTTCTTACCAAGAAAGTCCCAGTCATTGTTTTTCAGTCTAACTTCATCTATGGGTACCCCGACGTAACGCATAGGAAGTTGACCAACTTTACAGGTGAAAATCTCCTCATAATGTTTCTTTCTGTTCGACGCAGCCCCAATACAATAAACCTCACTTTTGTGAAAGTTTATTTTGAGGCCAGACATTTGCTCGAAAAGACATAAAATAAATTTCAGATTTCTTGCATGCTCTAAGTTGTCATGAAGCAAAAGGATCGTGTCGTCTGCATACTGCAGAATTGACACTCCCTTTTCCAACAAATGACTAGAGAGTCCACTCAGTAAACCATTATCCATCGCTCTCTCGATCATGATTGATAACACATCACCAGCTAGATCAAAGAACAGGGGTGATAGAGGATCCCCCTGCCTAAGTCCCTGGTGTGTGCAAAAATAAGGTCCAACCTCCCCATTCACTTTTATCCCTACTTTCCCAACCGAGACAATATGCATAACTAGATCATTGAATTTGCTCGGAAAGCCTTTCATCTCCAGCACTTGCAACAAAAAGTGCCATTTTACTTTGTCAAAAGCTTTTCCAAAATCGATTTTAAATAAAACCCCAGCCTGTTTACTAACTTGTAAATCATTTAGGGTCTCATGTAATACCACAACCCCCTCCATGATGAACCTGTTCTTGAGAAAGGCAGTTTGTGACAATTTAATCACCTTTCCGATAACAAGAGACAACCTATTAACGATGACTTTGGTGATAATTTTAAAAACCACATTAAGCAAACATATAGGTCTAAATGTTTGGATAACTGATAACCCCCAAGAGCAAGGGATCACTGTAGCACCTCTCAATGTGAAAGTAAGGTATCGATCCGCAGGAGCAAGAAGGAAAAGTTATCTATTCCCTACAACTAAAGTGTCACAAGTTTTAGTTGATTATGCACTAAACAAGTTTAGAGAACAAGATGGTTGGTTTGATGGATGTAAAAGTGTGTCCCAATCCTCTTCTTTGCAAGAGGACAAGACAAAGGTAGTAGCAAGTGAAAACTCTCAAAGAGAGAAAGCCCAATCCTCTATGTAGCAAGAGGACAAGCTCGTGTGTGTTTCTTATAGGAACAATGGACATGGTTCATGGGTTCACTTAATCCTCTCTCTCTCATCTACGGTGATCATCATGTTATAGATAAAGTACATACAATTGTCATGTTTTAATGGTAGCTTTTTATGACGGCTATATGTCCTAAAACACATAGTTGAAAGAAATACTCATTTGTGTTGCTAGGTCACCCCTCGTAAGGCTAGCGTGGTTTCTCTCACTCCCACATCATACTCTTTCTTTTTACCCCCAGATAAAGGACGTTGGGCGGTACTGTGTCACTCAATACCTATGCCGTGTCACATCGGCCATCCCGTACCCACATACATCATACTTCAAAGTATGACAAATCACAAAAGCTCCAACACAACGGTAAATGCATAACAAATCATCTCACACCACAATATTCACCACAAAGGTATTACATAGATGACCGTAATCATGTTCAGCAGCTCATACGGTACTAATTAGTGAAGCTCAAGAGAGAGGAGAGATACAAAAGTTACCACCACAAACCCTAGTCCAGGGGGTGGACTACTCCCCCTTCATCATGGTGATGATGGTGAAGAAGTTCTTGCTGTAGATGTTGATGATGAACACGCCGGAGGGGGGTGGAGCCCTCCGGAGGCGATTCCGGCGGCGTTTCCCCCCTCCGATCTTCTCCGGCGGCAGCCTTCTGACTCTCTATTTCGTGTTCTGTGTTTCTCCGCCGCCTCCTTTCGCGAAACGCCAGGGGACCTTTTTATAGGCGTTTTTAGGTCAAGACGGAGTCGGTGGACGAAAGATCGATGGCAACGGAGCCACGAGGGCCAAACGAGTGGGCCCCACGCGGCCACAGTACCTGGCCGCGTGGGCCACCCCCGTTTGGGCCTCGGGCCTCCGCTTGCTAGCTTCCTTCGCCCACAGGTCTTCTTCCTTCCAAATATTGACGCCCGTAAATTTCCAGGTGATTTCGTTGACGTTTGGGTCCCTGAAACATTAAAATAAGAAAACGGGTTTTCTGCCTGTGCAGGGTTAATTCCATAAAAATAGGAAATAAATGAATATTCCCAAAAATCATTATAAAACATTGATATAACCCTTATATGATGCAAATATGATTGGAATATAAGCAATTAAAGTGCAAAGTTCATGTATGCATTTTACATGCATCAACATCCCCAAGCTTAATCCATGCTCGTCCTCGAGTATGAAGATGATAAAACTAACATGGACTTTGCAATTTAATACTTAACAATGGATATCAAAGATGATTACAATTGCTACATATAGTCAAATGATTCATTCTTCAAAGGAGTAGCAATATGCAAATAGTTTATGAAGTGATATCAAGTATTCAAGACAAGGATGTTCATTGATAGTTCACAAAGTGTAACATGGTAGCAAGTAATATGGAACACATGTATGCATAATGATAAGTAGAACATCCTACAATGGTCATAGAGTGTAGATGAAAATCTGAATATGATAGGTGTACACTTTGGAAAGATGTATATGTGAGTAGAGGTAAAGCATGCATAAGTTTCATCCAACTTCCAAACTCTTCTACTTAAGTTAATGATTGCAATAAGGTATTCATTGGTGTCAAGCTCTCATTGCCCCTATCATAGCATCTTGAATGATTAAGGTTAAAGTGAAAGCAAATATGAGTAGTGTGCTTGATAAAGAATGGGTTGAATGTCTCATGCCCCTTGAATACAAGTACTTACACCATGTGTTACTCAACTTGGGAAACAAAGCAAGTTCAATTAAATATCATTGTAAGCATAATAGTATCATCAAGAGCGTCAACTGGGGTACCTCTTGTCCCAAGATATGGAACAAGCCCATATCAAAATGACAAGACAAACAAACAAAATGAACAATCTCAACACCCTTTTTATTTACCATTTGGAATAGTTTTTTATTGCAAGGTGTATCACAGAAGGTTCACCATAGTATGTAAGTAAATTTCCACCATGAATGATGCATGGCTTAGATTAGCGGCCCAGGCGTCTCTCTAACCATTTACACAAACTCATTTAAACTCACTCTATTTCCACATTTATTTCAACATGATAAGCATCCATAGACAAAAGCACATGATATCAACTAAATGAGATGAAGAGCGTGTTGAAAGCTTGCCATGTGACAACATATGGGCTAACTTCCAACCCAAAACATTCATCAAGCCACAAACATCATAATCTTAATCACAATGGGTCAATTTTATTATGCAAATAAAAGAACATTGTGCATCAAGTTCGTGAGAGCTATATAACCAATTTTTTTCCATTGCAATCAATAACATAAACATTTTCATTCAGAGGTAAGATAACACAAACAACATGTTAAACATACTCGGAATAGCATAAAGCCAATAGGTAGATATGGTGGACTCACTGGAATAACTTTGGTTGAAGGTGTTGGAAACAAGTTTTTACTTGTTGGAGTTTTTGGGCTAGCAAAAGGGAGAAAGTTGACCATCTAGATGCATGCATGAGTGTCCATAGAACTAACTAATCCATGTTAAACCAAGTAAAATAACAATCAGCACCAAAACATGAATAAGTGATAGCTCTTCAAAAAGATTTGCAAACTATTACTCATAAACAAGCTCATGAATCATGCAACTATATGTATCATTAAAAATCAACTCAAACATCCCTTTTCCCAATCTTATAAAAGCATCCAACATATTTCAACCCATATTTCCAGTAGCTCTCTCATATATAATGATAGTGTGGTGGTCTCTCAAGACTCAAACAAAAACAAAAACGACGCTCCAAGTTTATGCGATAAAGTGTTTCGATCGAAAAACAGAAGTTGGACGTGTGCAAACCGAGAGTGTGTAGGTCCAGCGGGGTTGTCTTCACATCCCCAAGCTTATGGTCTTCACCATCCTTGGATAGCTCTTGGTGCATCTCCTCCAATCCCTGTGAAAAAACTTCAAAACACCGTTTCTCCCATCTCTTTTCTGTGGGGTGCATTAATAGTGATAAACAAATAGGTTCCTTGCTGCATATAATCCTTGAACAAAAATTCATATGAATGTCCAGAAAGTGTATAATGTTGTATGCCTACTCATAAACTCAATTGGATCAAAAAGATTCAACTTAAAAGCTCAAAGCATGCATCAAACAAAATGGGACAGAATCTGTCCAGAAAACAGCAGCAGCAAAACGTATTTTTCTACCCTACCAAACTTTCTCGAAAAATTCCGAAAAATTCATGCATACAGAGGATGAAAAGTTGCAACTACAGTTCAAATATGAGCTCATTCGGAGTTACAGAATAAGAATTAAAAATCATACCGTGCACTGATTCGTGCAGGAATAAAATCTCCGAACGCTATAAGCAACTTTTTCAAACCAAAAAGGGTAAAACTTGGCACTTTATTGAAAATCCAGAACCTAAACTATAAACAAAGTCTCTTGGTACAGCAAGAGGACACAAAGAAAATCACACAAAAAATAACCGGGTTGCCTCCCGCAAAGCGCTTTCTTTATAGCCATATAGCTAGGCTTGATAGTTTTAATGATGCTCCATAGGAATAAGAGTTGAATATAAAAGAGCATCAAGAAGCAAATATCAAACACATTTAAGTCTAACCCACTTCCTATGCATTGGGATCTTGTAAGAAAATAAATCAATAAAGCACAAAGTGACTAGCATAGGAAGGCAAAGCAAGTGCAACTTCAAAAATTTCAACAAAAAGAGAGGAGACTTAATATTATTGTGGTATATGAAGTCATGTCTCCCTCTCTCATAAAAACTTTCAGTAGCATCATTGATAAAACCCACAATATAACCATCACATAGAGCATTCTTATCATGATCCACATGCATAAAAGTATCATTACTCTCCACATAAGCATAAACAGTTTCATTAGTAATAGTGGGAGTAAAAATATCACATCCATCAATGTAATCATCATAAATAGGAGGCATAGAATAATCAAAATGATTTTTATCCTCAATAGTAGATGGACTGAAAATATCATATTCATCATTGTAAACATCATATATAGGAGGCATATCATAATCAACATAAACTATATCCTCAATAGTGGGTGGACTGAAAATATCATATTCATCATCATAAATGGGAGACATAGTATCATCAAACAAGTCAAAGAACCTCCCCAAGCTTAGATGATTGCAAGATATAAAATAAGTTAAAGAGACCTCCCCAAGCTTAGTCTAGTGCACACAAGAATAGAAACTTAAGCGCTACGCTCCCCGGCAACGGCGCCAGAAAAGTACTTGATAACCCCCAAGAGCAAGGGATCACTGTAGCACCTCTCAATGTGGAAGTAAGGTATCGATCCGCAGGAGCAAGAAGGAAAAGTTATCTATTCCCTACAACTAAAGTGTCACAAGTTTTAGTTGATTATGCACTAAACAAGTTTAGAGAACAAGATGGTTGGTTCGATGGATGTAAAAGTGTCCCAATCCTCTTCTTTGCAAGAGGACAAGACAAATGTAGTAGCAAGTGAAATCTCAAAGAGAGAAAGCCCAATCCTCTATGTAGCAAGAGGACAAGCTCAAGTGTGTATTTCTTATAGGAACAATGGACATGGTTCATGGGTTCACTTAATCCTCTCTCTCTCTCTCTCTCATCTACGGTGATCATCATGTTATAGATAAAGTACACACAATTGTCATATTTTAATGGTAGCTTTTTATGACGGCTATATGTCCTAAAACACATAGTTGAAAGAAATACTCATTTGTGTTGCTAGGTCACCCCTCGTAAGGCTAGCGTGGTTTCTCTCACTCCCACATCATACTCTTTCTTTTTACCCCCAGATAAAGGACGTTGGGCGGTACTGTGTCACTCAATACCTATGCCGTGTCACATCGGCCATCCCGTACCCACATACATCATACTTCAAAGTATGACAAATCACAAAAGCTCCAACACAACGGTAAATGCATAACAAATCATCTCACACCACAATATTCACCACAAAGGTATTACATAGATGACCGTAATCATGTTCAGCAGCTCATACGGTACTAATTAGTGAAGCTCAAGAGAGAGGAGAGATACAAAAGTTACCACCACAAACCCTAGTCCAGGGGGTGGACTACTCCCCCTTCATCATGGTGATGATGGTGAAGAAGTTCTTGCTGTAGATGTTGATGATGAACACGCCGGAGGGGGGTGGAGCCCTCCGGAGGCGATTCCGGCGGCGTTTCCCCCCTCCGATCTTCTCCGGCGGCAGCCTTCTGACTCTCTGTCATCTGCAATCCTATGGAATACAAAACCAGAGGAATTGAGAACAAATGGCCTTTGGCTGCACCATAGGAAAAGTACAGGAACTCCAAACATTAAAATAGTATTATTTTTTAGTTTGAGTTTTCAAGCTTCTTAATGATGCTCAGCAGTCCCACGATCACCATAGCTTTGTGATTGTGCATGGGAGCCTGGCCGCTCAAACGAACTAAAGCTGATGAGCCATCTGCATTGGAACAAAATTGCATGTTGGTACTGTGCTGTCAAGCAACAGAGTAGAAAAGCTTTGAATCTGTGATTGCTGTCAGGTTCAGAAGAAAAAAGCCCCCCGCGTCGTCCCGAGTGGGACTCGGGCGGCGACTAGGGTTCCTCCCTAGCGCCGCCACCTCCACGCGCCCCCCCTCGCCGCCGCCGCCGGCAGCCGGCCGGCCCGCGGCGGCGGCGAGGCCTCTCTGCCGCCTTTCTTCCCCAACCCTGCTGCTCCATCCCCGCCGTCTCCATCCGCACAGCAAGGTCAAGCGGCTCACGATTTGCAGCGGCGCTTGAGTCAGCCTCGCCCAGGAGGTGCCTTTCCCCGGCGGCGCGTCGGGCGACTGCCTCCGTCGGTGCAGCGGTGGGGTCGGGTCCCCTCGTCTGCACGGGATGTGGTGCCGGGCAATGCGGGCTCTGACCAGGGGGTCATCCCCTCCGCCTGGGTGGCTGCCTCGACACTGATTTGGGGGCACGGGCTGTGTCGCGTGGACCTGGTGGCCGGTTGCTGTTTGTTGTTCGGGTGGTCGCCGGCGGGAGGCCAAGTTTCAGGTGCTGGAGATGCGTAGGTGCGGCAGCAGGAGGGCCTGCTGCGTGCTTGCGGCTTGTCTCTGCTCCGGAGGCGGGTAAGGTTGGTTCTCGGACGCCGGAGCGGCGGCTCTGGATGGCGGACGCACGGGAGGCTCTTCGGCAAGCCCCGTGGGGTGGTGTTGGTCGTGTTCTATGGTCGCGAGGGTGGCATGGACATCGGCGTTTGGAGTTCCTGGCGAGGTCCGGCAAGGGTGTCGCTCCTCGCCCAGATACAGATCTGGAGGCTCGGTTGCTGACATGGTGTCCCCTGCCCTTTGTGGTGGGGGTTCGAATTGGTGATCCTTGTCGATGGGTAGGTGGGGATCGAACTGAGTGAAAGCTCAAGTTGCCGTTGACGCCGGTGTCGGTGACGCCCGTGGGCGCCGCTTTCCCTCTTGGGGGCGACACTGTGGTTCCACCCCACCTCTCTCGTGTACACTCCGAGTGAAAACCCTGGTCTTTGACCCGACGGTGGCGGCGCCTTTGTGTCGTGACCTCCTTGGAGGCATCGTCTTGGAGCAGGGGTCTCCTCTCTTCGTCATGGCAGTTTGAGTGCAAAATTACTACCTTTCCGCAGCTGAAGACCTGAAGTGAAGTTGTCTTGTTCTTGTGCCTTGGTGGAGGCACAACCTGCAGACACGGTGGTCCGATCCCGCCCTTTGGTGGCTGGCTGTTTTACGCACGGGTTTGGTGCTCGCCGCTTCCGGTGTTGTCCGATCCCGCCCCTCAGGTGCTGGCTGTTCTACGCAAGGGTTTGGTGCTCGCCGTTGTCGATGTTGTCTGTCTCCGTTCGGCGCTGTGATGCTCGGCTTCCTCTCCTTCGTGCTCGACGTCTGCTGGAGGCTCTGATCTTTCGTCTCCTGTTTACCTCTCCGTTGTCAGGCTCTGCGATACTTGTGGTGCTGTCTTCACTGGTGGTCCGATCATGCCTCTTGGCTGGCCGTTTTACGCAAGAATTTGGTGCTCGGCGTAGTGTAGACCTTTTTCTTTTAGCTTGTCCTTGGTCTGCTTTGTTGGAGGTTCTCCTCAACACCTTGTTTCATTTGTAATCGCCGTTGTAAAACTCTGAGATTTGTTAATTCAAAGCTGGGCATTATTGCCTTTTATTTAAAAAATTGCTGTCAGGTTATGAGATTGCAATAGAGTACGAAAGCTTCCGATCTGGAGAAATCTAAAAAACATGACAAGCAACAGTAGGAGATCATTGTTTGGCGGGTGAACCTGTTGAGAAGGAAATCTAAAAAGATGGTTCGGCAGCTGTGTGGTCAGTGTAGCTGAAGGACGTCCGGCGGCTGCTGCTTCCGTCCGAACCTGGCCGCTGCCCGGCTGCCGCTTCCGTCGGAGAGTCCTGCGAAGCTCGTCGCTGCTTAGCTGCCGCTCTCGTGGGCTAGTTTGGCGCGAACGCACCGCGCGAGCGCCGTCTTTTCGCGCCAGGAACTTTTCCGAGAGGTTCGACCTAATGTTGGAAATCCTCTGGAATCGCTATCGTAGGAACCGAATCCTCTGGAATTTCAATGACTCGATCCTGTGAACCAAACGCATTCCATAGGAAACAATCCAGAGGAATGAAATCCTGTGAAATTCCCGTGAAAATCCTGTAATCCAAAGGAGGCCTAAGTTCCAGGTAAAATCCTCCTGCTTACTATGAACCAAGAATCTAATAAAGTATTCCCCAAATTCTTTTTCCAAAACATCCATAGTGTCAGTGTTGACACCTAGAAGAATCCCCCGGAGCGACCTCTCGAAGGAGTCCAGGACCAATTAAAAGGCGCCTCACCTCCAATAGACAGTAACATATCATCAAAAAAGTTGTGCTTAATTGTCTCCTGGATACCAATGAAGTCAAGCTTGTGGTTCATCGAAGTTTCTTTTATAAAATCTCTCTTACACTTATTCCCAATCCCCCTAGGATTCCAAATGAGGCCGTTCAACATTTCTTCTTCTTTTCTTCCCCCTCCTCAACACAGTTCTGACAGGGGACCGAGACCTACTTGGATTTGTTAATTATCAGAATCTCAGTTCAATTCTCAGTCTACTTTGTCTTTGTAACGGTCATATGAGGTGGCGAAATTCATGCGTGCACTGGGTTTTTTCGGGGCTTTTTTTTGGGCGGTCTAGGCAAAGGTGACCTCTGCGATCGGATGGGCTGCATCATTTTGCTGCCTTTTTTGTTTGTCGGGCTGGTGGCGGTCTAGGTCCTTTTTCCATTGTGTGTTTTTATTGTAGTTTTTTTCCTGGAATTTATATGTGCGCCCTCCTTTTCTATTTGACTTTTTGAGAATGTTTAATATTTGTCAAAGTCCTAACATGTGGGACCGGATATCCAGTTTTGACACAGTCAATGCTGACTAGGTAAGATTGAACTCACAAACTGGTCCAGGTTTAGAATAGACCAGGAGTCACAAGTTCAGTCTGCCAACACGACCAGCATTTCAACTTGTTTAACCTATATAAATTCAAGTTTTAAAATGAAATTTTTCCCAAGATCTTAGATGCTGAAACAGAGACGGCCTGTGTGTTGCGGTACCAGTCTACCGGACAATGCTATTCAGTAAGTTAGAGTAAATAGCACGGGCGGTCACACAACTCGTCGGTCATGTGCACTTAAGTCACACGTATGCAAAATGGGAAAAACAGGTCACACAACTGATTAACAGGGTGCACTTTAGTCACAAACGGGCCACGTTATCCCGTTATGAACTGAAATTTTTCAGAAAATCACCCGCCGTAATATTAGGAGGGTCGTATCGCAACATTTTTGCAATTATTCGGCAGATAAAAAAAAGTAAACGAAGCTCCAGGCGGCACGAGTCCACACCTGTGACTAACGCCACCGTGTCGTGGACTAGCTCCGGCAAGACCAGCTCCGGTAACAGGGGGCGGTGTCGTTCTTGTCCGCCGCCGGGAGCTACCTGGAGGAAGCGGCACAGCCGAGCGAGGTCGGACTCGGGCTGGCGATTCTCCACGAAGGCTTCTGCCTCCGGCAGCCGCGCACAACCGAGCGGTCCGGCCAGCTCCAGCCGCGCGGGGGCGGGCGCGCACGCGGGGGCTGGCGATCTGGAGCGCGACCGCGGCCACGTAGGGCGTATGGGGAAGGACGGCGGCGACAATGGTGATGTCGACAAAGGCTCGAGCGCTCTATTCCTTCGAGAGAAAGCACGAGTACGACGAGGCGGACCTAACGGGCAAGGTGGAGGGGCTCGGCGTGGTCTACCGCGGTGGAACAAGAAGTGGCGCCGGTGGAATGCCGATCACGTTCTAGCTGCACAAGGCACCATAGGAGCTGTACTTTGGTGGGAAGAGAGAGAAACGCGAGGAGTTGTCAAATACGTGCTCTATAGGGCCACGGGATAAGCATACCGAGAGTTCGACGAGAACGATCGACGAACAGAAAAACTTCCGAGGTCGATGGTGTCGTCTTCGATGCTTGAATCGCAGCCTTTCTTCGTCGTTCGGGTGCGTCGTGGAGTCCGGCCTGGGATCTTGGGGAAGGGCTGCTCCGGTGCGCTCTTTGACGACCAGCCTGTGTGGGCTACGTCGGGCTGGTACGACCTGGGACCTTGAGGAAGGGCTGCTCCGCTGCGCTCTCCGGTGGCCAGCTCTGGTGTGCACTGACGCGACAGTGGGCGAGGACACCGACGCGGAGGTAGGGCGCGCCATTTGAGGGGGCAGGGGCATCGGTGGGTGAGGCGGTACCTGGGGCACCGTCGTGGTGGCCACCACGGCGAGCAGCGCGAGGACAAAGAGGATGGTGAGCTGACTTTTGCAATACGGTCCTTCCAATATTACACTAGGGGGTTTTCCGGAAAGTTTCAGTCCAGAACGGGCTGACGTGGCGTGTTTGTGAGTAAAGTACACCACTTGTTCAGTTGTGTGACCAAAAAATCCCGTTTTTCAGAAGTGTGACTTAATTGCATACAACC
Source organism: Poa pratensis (assembly GCA_947311845.1). Classification (NCBI taxonomy): domain Eukaryota; kingdom Viridiplantae; phylum Streptophyta; class Magnoliopsida; order Poales; family Poaceae; genus Poa; species Poa pratensis. The sequence continues at coordinate 26,713,526 of CAMZMU010000051.1, read as the reverse complement.
GACGAGTTGTGTGACCGTCAATGCTATTTACTCGGTAAGTTACATGTTTCTTTTTCTTCCCTTGTTGAAACTAGAAGACGACGTACTGAATTATGTGGTGCAAATTAATTCGTGCGTCCAGTGCCTATTGACTATGGTGCTGCACACCGCTGTACTCTCGACCTAGAGTAGTTTTCTCTGCAGCATCTCCATGGCTGCACGACCTCAACAAGTCAACAAGATGTCCTCTTGCTATCTTGCAAGTAAACCTCAAGAGCGTTGCCAGGTTCATTGAACCAGGCCTTGGACGGTTAGGTGTATTAACTTTACAAAGAAAATAAGAAAACGACAAAAAACCACCACATTTAAACACGAGCGTCAAAAAACCACCCCACAATGTCTTTTTGACACATAAATACCACTTTTGGGGCCATACTGTGACGCAGAGCACTAATTTTATCTGTTTAAGCCTAAGAACACATTTTATGACAGCTCGGACCCACCCGTAAGGTCTACGTGGCAAAAAAAAAAGAGAAAAAAGATGTCAACGTTATCTCTAAGCCACCACACAGCTCCGGCCGCCGGCGATGACCACCTCACCTTCCTCCTCCCGCTCGCGCTCCTTCGGCTCGCCTGCCGCCGCTCCACCGTCTTCTCCACCAAGCCGTACTCGCCTCTGGCCACCAACGCCGCGCCGCGCTTCCGCCCGCCGCCGACCTGCGAGAAGAACACGCCGCCGCCGCCGTTGACGCCTTTGCTCGCCCGCGCTCGGCTCGTCACGAGCACCGGCTCGGGCTCTACCTCGCGCACGCCGATGGCCGCCGCGACCACCCATGGCCGCCACGCTCGGGCCTCGCCTCTGGCCGCTGGCTGCTCCGGCCGCCGCCTCGCGCGAGCTCCTCCGGCACCCGCCTCGGGCGAGGACAGGACGGCGTTCCTGGGCGGTGGCGCCCGCACGGGCTTGGGCGCGATGGGGCGTCGAGCTCGGCGCGTTCGCGCGTGCCGCCCTGCTTGTCGTGGCTGCCTGCTCCTCTCTCCCGCCAGCCGCCGCCTCCAGCTCTTCCTCTGGCGCCCCGTCCTCCTCTCCTTCCGCCGGCGCCGTCCCCGTGCTCCTTACTCCTCCCTGCTCCCGGCCAGCCGACGACGCCCCTTCCTCTGTCCGTCGGCCCGTGGCGTCCCACCGCCGCTCCGACCACCTCCTCGCCCCGGCTCGCCGCCAGCCATGGCCAGGGCCCTCCCCAGCTCCTGCCCGAGCTTCTCCTCGTCCGGCACCAGCCAGGGACGCGGCCGCGGCCAGCGCGGCGGACGGCGCCGAGGTCGGGTCGACGTTCTCGGCGACGAAGAGCTTGCGGCATGGAAGGCATCCTAGCTCCGGCAGTTGCGGGCGCGGGCGGCCATGGCACGGGCGACCTCCTCGAGCGCGGCCATGGCCGAGGCTAGCTCCGACAGGTGCGGCGCGGGCTAGCTCTGGCAGATGCACAGAAGGTGTTTGATGCAATGCACACAAGAGGAGAATTGTGAGGATAGTGGAGACGATGACAAGTGGGCCCTACTTCAGTTTTAACACTCCTTTTCCTTTGCTCCGTCAAATTTTGCCACGTAGACCCGGCAGGTGGGGCCGAACCGTCAGAAAATGTGTTAGCATCCCTAAACGGAAGAATCAGTGCTCTGCGTCACAGTATGACCCCAAAAGTGATATTTATGTTTTAAAAAGACCCTAGGGTGATGGTTTTTTGACGGCTCGTGTTCAAATGCGGTGGTTTTTTGTCATTTTCTCTAAAGAAAATCGTTAAAAGTAGGACGGTGACAGTTTGGCCCTTTCCGCACCGCCGCTTGTCAGCATAAAACGAGGGAAGAGTTGCCAAGGAAGGAGGAAAGAAAGGAGAGCAAAGTCGTCCCCAAGGAGAAGGAAGTCAGGGAAGGAAGATGGGCGACGCCGGCGCAGTCCCCCTCCTCACCCCCTACAAGATGGGGAGATTTGAGCTCTCCCACAGGTCTGCCTTTCGTTCGCCCAATCTATGCTTTCCTTGGTGTGAAAATCCGAATCAGCGGCAAGCATCAGTATCTAGGTCTTCTTTGTAGGGGATTCGTGCAACAGAGAAACCAATTTGGGTAGAGAGCTGCCAATTGAGTACCATTAATTTTCTCAAACGTGGAAGATTTTTCTTTCTGAAACTCCCAAATACGGAAGGTTAATACAGAGCATATATAGACTGCAGAAGAAAGAATTGAAAAATTGACCTGCAGCAGATGATTTCCTCGTCTTTATTTTCGTTTGGATGTTTTGCTATCCTGATTTGTATTATTATTAGATAGTACTGCTGCAGCTGCACTGTTGCTTGCACCGATCAAGAGTTTTGACTCCCAAGAAGATTCATGAATAGAAGCATAATGATCAGGTCCTATTCTGAAAGTTTGTACAGGGGATGTCCCAGACAATGGGAAATCACCTCCATTACGTATTCAGATGTGAGTAGGAGAATTTTTTTAGGAAGGATGGCAATGTCTCCTACTCTGTGCATCCGAACCATACTATTGTTACAAAATATGCCAGGCATCACGGCCTAACACATATTACAAAAATACAAACACAAGGTCATATTTTTTTGGCCTCACTACAACCATCTTCATCATCTACCACAACCTATGACCACAAAAAGGTAAAACAAAGAACTTTTGTGAAGGGGATGATTCAATACAGAGTTTGAAACACAGTGAGTTTGTTATTGTTTACTCAAATCATCCCTCATCACTGTACAATTGTTCAATGCAGACACTGTTTGTAAGAGTTATACCCAAACGATTCTACGCCACTTGAAATGCGTCGTCAACAAATGGCAAACAAAACATAAAAAAATACATAAACGAATCTGATGAATTTCATTTGGAGTATGGTATATTGGTTGCAACATGTGCCCCTGAATTTTGTTCCTTTGTGCCTGAACTTGTTCCTGAAAACCCAGTTCGATGAATTATGCCACTCTTCTTTACTTGATGATCCAGTTGTTCCTGAGATCTTTTTGTTTCTGTTTAGGGTAGTTCTTGCACCACTGACAAGGGAGCGATCCTATGGAAATGTTCCTCAGCCTCATGCCATACTGTATTATCAACAGAGAACAACCAAAGGAGGTCTTTTGATTGCTGAGGCCACTGGAATTTCAGACACTGCTCAAGGGTGTGTATGCCATACCCTTAGGCTTTGGCTTCTTGAAATCTCAGTAGTCATGTTCAATTTCTTCTTCGCAATTGTATCACTTGTATAGATGGTATTTTTCCTGTTATCCTGTATGCATTCAAGGTACAAAGATACTCCTGGCATTTGGACAAAGGAACATGTAGAAGCATGGAAGCCGATCGTGAGTGGGGTTCATGCGAAAGGAGGAATATTTTTCTGTCAGATTTGGCATGTCGGAAGAGTCTCTAATCATAGTAAGTTTACTAGCTACAATATAATCTTGTCCACAATCTAAGTGCAATTCTAATTATTTCTCAATCAGGAGCAGCTCAAATGGATTTAGATTTTGTTGCAATATTTGTATAAACATTATGTATAACTGTCACTGTTTATGGCAGCATGTTTCTTGTAATGAAAGGAATTACTAACCCCATAGCCATTCCTGTAGTCCTGCTTTTTATTTCACTGACACAAGATCGTTATCTCTGTGCAGGTTTTCAGCCCAATGGCCAGGCTCCAATTTCAAGCACCAATAAGCCACTGAAACCTGTACTGAGAGCCAATGGCATAGATGTGGCTACAATGTCAATTCCTTTCCTAGGCGACTAGAGACTGATGAGATCCCTTTGGTCATCAATGATTTCAGGGTCGCTGCTAGAAATGCAATTGAAGCTGGTAAGTAACTTCTTTTCACATGTTGTGCTCCAAATGTTAAGAACATGCTAGGATTAGCATGCAACTTACAGACTTGTCATTCATCCAAATTAGTATCAGGAGAAAATTAGCATAAAGGTTCTCATGAATATTATGTCAAGTGTCCTACCAAACACCTACTTAATTATTCAAATCGTCCTGACTCCGGAAGAAAACGGATTACTAACGTCGATGCCTTGTATGGTGTGTAGGTTTTGATGGTGTTGAAATCCATGGAGCTCATGGTTATTTGATTGATCAGTTCTTAAAGGATCAAGTCAATGACCGCACCGACAAATATGGTGGGAGCTTAGAGAATCGTTGCCGGTTTGCACTAGAAGTAGTCCAAGCCGTAGTTGATGAAATTGGAGCTGATAAGGTTGGGATAAGGCTCTCGCCATTTGCAAGTTACTCGGAAGCATCAGACTCAAACCCAGCAGCTCTAGGCCTATACATGGCACATGCACTGAGCAAATTTGGAATTCTCTACTGTCACATGGTGGAACCACGGATGGTGAATATTGGTGAAAAGTTCGAAACTCCCCATAGTCTTCGCCCCATAAGGGATGCTTTCAAGGGAACATTTATCGTAGCTGGTGGATATGGTCGCGATGACGGAAATAAAGCAATCGCTGATGGCTACGCTGATTTGGTTGCATATGGTCGCGTGTTTTTAGCCAACCCTGACTTGCCCCGGAGGTTCGAAATAGATGCTCCTCTCAACAAGTACAATAGAGATACTTTCTACATCTCTGATCCAGTTATCGGATACACTGACTACCCATTTCTGCCGTCGGATGATTAACTGATCTTTCACGAATGAGCTCTTCCCCCACTCCTCAGAGCATCTACCATATGTATTAGTAGTACTAAAGGAATAAGATCGTTGGCTTGAATACTCATATGTATGGACATATTATGGATAAAATGTATGACCATTTCAATATAAGAACATCATGTGCGAAGTAAAAACTATAGTGAGAAGGAAATTAAGCATTCATTGATATTTTTAAACTATCTTAATTAGTTTATATGCAAGTAGTGTGAGCCTAAAGAAGCCATTGGAGGACGAGGGAGGGAAACATCAGCGGTGAGTCACGACCGTGATTTTGGTGTTCTTGCGCAACAAGGATCTACGCCGATGAGGTTTTTTTTTATGGAGATCAGATATGTTTTAGACATCTGGAGGAGGAAGACGCTTTGATACCATGTCAATCGACGAGGAAACGAGACGAGGGTATCAAGTATGTGTTATATGGGTAACCGGGAGAGCCCCCGAAGGCGTACACGAGGTGTACGTGTCCAAGGGGTGTTATAACGAACACGTATCATATATTACAACTTTTAACAAGCATGTCGCTAGTACATGAGTACCAAATTTGTGCAGTACATCACGATTCAATACATGGATTATGATTTATGAGAGCGAGAAATCATGACGCGAAGTGTCGTTTTCCTCTGTACTAATTTTTGGAAATGACACATCAGTTAAGTTACATGATTGTGGAGGGAATGGAAGCGGTTAGTGGAGACAGAATGGGAAGGGGAGACGATAGTCCATCCGTGTGGAGGCCAACTTACTTAGGTGATTTTGTTTCTCTTTATCTAAAAAAAACTTAGGTGGTGTTGTTTCTGCATTAGCATGCTGGTGCGCTTGAAGGCTACATATCTTCTATATCTAAATAGGAATGACCCACTACATGTATTTCTCTCAACATGTAAGCATGACACATCACCTCAATTCTTTCTATTGGCTATCACCCGTCCCCACTACCTGTTTAATCACTCCATGCATCCACGTCATCCATACCATATATACACACGTCACTACACATTTTTTTCACATGCATAACAAAAGAAATCACACGCAAAATTCCGGTAAGCCATACTGTCGTCCTATCAACCAGCCCGTTCCCTATCTTCTCTCGAGTGCTCCACCTCCTCGGCTCCTCCTAGACTCTTCTTCTTCCCACGATCTCCACTTTGTTTGTGCAACACCATCAGATATTGATTACCCTAATAGAACTGCAATTAGTTGATTACTCCGTCTTCTCCCCTCCCCTTCCGACTCTTCCTATAAAGTTCATCTAGGGAGCCGCCATGGGTTACTCGACCAAGATTTCCTGCCCAGCACATCGCCAAATTTCATCTCGATCTTCCCAAGAACCCAACCAGGGTTATGTCATGGCTGAGTTCTGGTACGCCGGTTCTCTTAATTTGGCGTGCATTACTCGTGGTCCTGCCGCGTAGGGCCCTTCTGGGCGATTTACCATGCCTCCACTTCGCCGCAATGGCGGGCCTCACCCTGTGCTGACTCTAGAAGCGCCTGCTAGCGCCCGTCTATCTGGAGCAGGTCGCAGGTGTGAAGTCGACCAGTTCGTCTTGGTGATTCAAGAGCAACAGCCACCCCGTCATTGTACGGTGCTCGCCGCTGCTACTCACCGTGCCATATTGGAAGAGAAAATCCGCCCAACAATCCGTCCCAGTTACCGGGCAGCCGCAAGCCCATTCCGTTGACTTTGTACATCTATTGATCAATTCTCCTTCTTAGACAAGCTGCAGGCCTGCAGCTACCGGTCATTTAACATGCACTCCATCAGATGGTTCTACAAGCAGCTAGCAGCTGATCAAGTGGATACCTGAAGTGTGTCTTGCTATATTTGTTTCTTGCCCTACAATTTCACCACACTATTAATTTTGATTTTGTTTTACCGGCATTTGAACCTCATTACAGTTTATCCCGTTTGTTTGGTTTAGGTGGAGTATGCTAGCGGCTTCTTCGTCATGTGCAGTTTATACATAAACAAAATACAGGCTTTTCTATTCCGTTTACAGATTAGAGGGACAGGATGGTACTAGCAAATAGTCCTTATGTTTTATTACTTGTGCAGAAGAGTACACAAGAAAATACGTTCAGTTTGCAGTTTGCTTCGACAACATCATCTGACGGTGTACTTTTTAAATTTCTCTGCTCATACTCTGTCTATAGATGGCCAAACCCAGTACATAAGGACATTGCTTTTCTCTCCTTAAACTACTACTTGAAGTGCAGCCACAGCGTTCATGTTATTCTATGAAATGCAGAAATTTGCTGACCTGTATATATGATTATATGAATATGCTTCTGTCTAAATACTCAAGTACTTCAGGTTGGTTGGACCTACCTTTGCTATAAAATATGAACGGTTCCCCGTTCACTTCGAAAATACAAAATATCGTTTTGTTATGCTCAAACTGCCGACTAATATTTATTTTCTATGTAGATACACTATATATATATTTGTTGATACCATATTTTCATGTATATGCTATTTGATATTAACCTTATTACATCATCCTTCAGTGTGTATATTTTTCTGGTATACTCGGTCCTTGGGTTACTGGTTATGTCATGAGAAGTGCTATGCATCCGACGCTTTGTGTCCGACGGCTGTACGACGGACTACCGGGTCTGTCCGATTGCTTCCGATGGCATCAGCGCGTGAAGAAAGAGCCATCAGATTTTGCGTCGTACAAGAGTCGGATAAGTAATGTCGTACGCAAAGCATTTCCGTTATATCATAGCGGGTCATGCTTTGCAATTTGTCTCACAAGAAGTTCCTTTTTTATGTGTTCTATTTTACTCCATGATCAATAATCATTTTGTATTACACCAATCCCGCCGCAACGCGCGGGGTGTTATCTAGTTGAGAAAATGACGACACAAATGGTCAAACGGGATGAAAATCGTACAGCCGTGATTACTTGATGACGTGTATATGTTGCATCTAGAGATAGAAAACCATAAATGATTTTAGTGGGATTTTTCTTTATAAAAAGTATATAGATACAGAAGTGGTTTGAACACGAATCTAGTTATCTAGTGGTGTTATTACGCCTAACAAAAACTACGTATATTCTATTTTATTGTCCTCCCCTAAAAAAAGATGTCAAAGCATAAATTGAAATGGTCCTTATACGAATTTCACGAATGGAGAAAATGAAACAAACGCTGGTCTACACACGAGGATCCTCGAATCCCTCGTATTGCAGACCACAAGGGTGGACCGGTGACCTCATGTCCCAAAGAAAGAGATGGAGAGTGTACTTTTCTCTCCCTCTCTCTATCAACTGAGTGATTTCGCGACTAATCTTGGCAGGTCCGTTGAACCAAGCCCATCGACACTTGTCAGCATATTTAGTAGGACATGACATTTTGATTGTTTCACCACCGCCACTTCTGCATATAAATCGATGGAGGTTCCATACGAGCCATAGTTGCCTAAGGAAGGAGGAGGAGATCAGAAATCAGAGCAAAGAATATGGGAGACACTGCTGGCGCACTCTCCCTACTCACCCCCTACAAGATGGGGAGATTTGAGCTTTCCCACAGGTCCGTCTTTTGTTTTATCCTTTTTCTTTGTACGGAAAGCCGAATAAGCAGCAAGAACCGATCATTTAGGTCTTCTGTTTAGGTTGATCGTAGAAGAAAGAAAGGAAAAAATTGACCAACAGGCAGTAGCGCCGCAGAAGATGGTTTCTTTATGTTTATTTTCGTTTGGATGTTTTGCACTCTTGTTTTATTAATAGATACTGTTGTTGTTTGCGTGTTGTTTTACCATCAAGAGCCGATTTCGGCTCTCTGTTTTCACCCCCAAGAAGATTGATGGACTGAAGCATAATGATCAGGTCCTATTCTCCTGAAACCAAGGTTTCATTGGGGTTATTGCAAGGAAATTTTAAAGTAGCAAACCAAAAAAACTTCTATGAATTATGTCACTCTTCTTTACTCGATGGTCCACTTGTTCCTAAGAGCTTTCTGTTTCTGTTTAGGGTAGTGCTTGCACCACTGACACGGAAGCGATCCTTCGGAAATGTTCCTCAGCCTCATGCCATACTGTATTATCAACAGAGAACAACCAAAGGAGGTCTTTTGATTGCTGAGGCCACTGGAGTTTCAGACACCGCTCAAGGGTGTGTATGATATAGGCTTAGGCTGTGGCTTCTTGAAATCTCATTACTCATGTTCAGTTTCTTCTTCGCAATTGTCTCACTTGTATAGATGATATGTTTCCTGTTACCCTGTATGCATTCAAGGTATGAAGATACTCCTGGCATTTGGACAAAAGAACAAACAGAAGCATGGAAGCCGATCGTGAGTGGGGTTCGTGCGAAAGGAGGAATATTTTTCTGTCAGATTTGGCACGTAGGAAGAGTCTCTAATCATTAATGTAAGTTTACAAGCTCTAATATAAGCTTATCCTCAAACTGAATGTAACCTTAATTATTTCGCAAGCTGAAACGCCTCAAATAGATTTTAGACTTTGGCTCAGCTCATACACATCTTATATGCTACTATTTATGAACATTCTATAGAGTTACTCATGGTTTTATGGCAGCTTGAGGTACCTCCATGTTTCTTGTAAAAAAAAGGTATTAGTAAGCCGTAGTCATTCCTGTAATCCTGATATGTTTCTCACTAACACATGTTCGTTATCTCTTTGCAGCTTTTCAGCCTAATGGACAGGCTCCAATTTCGAGCACCGATAAGCCACTCAAACCTGTAGTGGGAGCCAACGCATACATGTGGCTACATTCTCAACTCCTCGGAGATTAGAGACTGATAAAATCCCTTCGATCATTGATAATTTCAGACTTGCTGCTAGAAATGCAATTGAAGCTGGTAAGTGCCAGTTCTTGTCTCATTTTGCGCTCCAAATGTTAAGAATGTGTTAACATTAGTGTAAAAGTTACAGATTCATCATTCATCCAAATTAGAATCTTGATAATATTAGCACACAAAGGTTCAAATGAATGTTGTGTCAAGTCTCTAACAAATACCTGCTGAATCATTCAACATCGTCCTGACTCCCGAACAAAAGGGATTGCTAACCTCGGTGCCTTGGTGCGTAGGATTTGACGGTGTCGAAATTCATGGAGCTCATGGTTATTTGATTGATCAGTTCTTAAAGGACCTAGTCAATGATCGTACTGACAAATATGGTGGGAACTTAGAGAATCATTGCCGGTTTGCGCTCGAAGTAGTCTAGGCAGTAGTTGACGAAGTTGGAGCTGATAAAGTTGGGATAAAGCTCTCACCCTTTGCAAGTTACCATGATGCATCAGACTCAAACCCAGAAGCTCTAGGCCTATTCATGGCACATGCGCTGACTAAATTTGGAATTCTCTATTGTCACATGGTGGTATTAGACATTATGTAAACCGTATGTATACAGTTATGGAGTAGTACTCCAAACCGTATACAACACCCATGTACATGCCACCGTGGAAGCTGTTTTCACGCTCTATAAACATGCACCCGATCCCCCTAACGGGGGCTATCGTTTCCGCCTAGGTTAGTTCATATGGTATCAGAGCCACCTGCTCTTCCCTGACCTAGCCGCCGCCGCCGATCAAGAAAACCCTAAAAAACCAAAAAAAACCAAAAAACCACGCCGCCTCCCTCCCTCGCTCCATGGCGTCCTCCTCGTCTTCAATGGCGGCTGGTGCCCTGGCTGCGGCCTTGGGGTCTCCCCCCTCGCAACACTGACGCGAGAGAACTTCCTCATCTGGAAGCTCTCGTGTTCCCGGCTCTCCGCGGCGCACGTGTCACCGACCTCCTGGACGGGTCCGACGCTGCACCGGCTGAAAAACTGGAGGTAGAGGATGCGGAAAAGAAGAAGAAGCTCGTTGACAACCCAGCCTACATCGACTGGATTGCCCGAGACTAGCAGGTGATGCGATATCTCCTAAACGCGATGTCACCGGATGTGCTCTCCCATGTCCTTGGTCTCACGACCACTGCTGAAGTTTGGGCCATGATCACCGGGATGTTCTCCTCGCAGTCTCGCTCGAGGGTGCAGCATCTCCGATCCGCCCTCAATGGCACAAAGAAAAACGATCTGACAGCCGCTGAGTTCTTCACCAAGATGAAGGAGTTCGCCTCCGAGCTCGCAGCCGCTGGAAAACCCATAGATGAAGATGAGCTCGTGGGTTATATACTCAATGGCCTAGATGGCTCCTACAACTCCATTGTTGCCACTGCCAACACGGTGAAAACCTCCCTGGCTGATCTGTACGGCTAGGTGTCCGCCTTCGACATGAGGCAGACGATGCTCGTGGAGACTGGCCAAACCAGTGCTGGTGCCGGTGCCTTCACCTCCTCCGCCAATGCTGCATATCGCGATGATGCGCCTCCTCGTGGACGCGCAGATGATGGTGGCCGTGGGCGCCCTGCCCGCGGAGACTTCTATGATGCCTGTGGTGACCGCGGTGGCGACCGCGGTGACCGTGGTGATCACTACGATGATCGCCGTGATGGAGGCGGCCAAGGACGCCGCAATGATGGAGGACGCGGCCGCCGTGATGATGATCGTGGCCCACGCCGTAATGATGATGGTGGCCGCCCGTGGCACCGCCGAGATGATGACCAAGGACGTCGCCGTGATGATGATCGCGGTGGGTGCTGTGATGGACGTCGCCGTGGTCACGACCGTGCCCCTACACCGTACGTGGATGTTACCTGCCAGATCTGCAAAATCCATGGGCACCCCGCAAGTGACTGCTGGTGGCGCTACCAGAATGATGGATCTGATGATGATGGTGATCGTGACAACAAAGCAGCGCACATTGCCTCCTATGGTGTTGACACAAACTGGTACGTTGACACTGGAGCTACAAATCACGTCACGGGAGAACTGAACAAGCTTGCTGTCCATGACAAGTATCAAGGGCGTGATCGTGTCCGTACTGCTGATGGTAACGGTATGCACATAAGTCATTTTGGTCATTCAATATTGCGCACCCATATGATTCCTTGCATCTTAGAAATATCCTTCATGTCCCTAGTTCTTCCATGAACCTTTTATCCGTTCATAAGCTTACATGTGATAATGATGTCTTTATTGAATTTCATCCTCATTTCTTTTTGATCAAGGACCAGGCCACAAGGAGAACTCTGTTTAAGGGTCCATGTCGTGACAGCCTCTACCCGCTAGTCCCCATCCCTACCGGGTCACCAAAGCAAGCCTCACTAGTAGAGAAAAGCTTATAGGTAGACGGGCATTCTGTGGCGCACCCTTAATTGGTGCGCCACAGAAATAATTCTGTGGCGCATGGAGCAAGGTGCGCCACAGAAATATTTGCCTTTCTGTGGCGCATTTCTAGTCCATGCACCATAGAAAGCAAACATTCTGTGGCGCACGTCCACGCATGCGCCACAGAAATTCAGTGGGACCCACGGCCAATCATTGGACCAGATCCATCTGGGCACTTTCTGTGGCGCACCGAGCACCGTGCGCCACAGAAAGTCGGATTTCTGTGGCGCATACTAGGTGATGCGCCACAGAAAGCCAACTTTCTGTGGCGCACTGAGCTCTGTGCGCCACAGAAACATGACTTTCTGTGGTGCACCGAGCACCGTGCGCCACAGAAAGTGGGCGCCAGATTTACAAAAAGGTGGCAGCCCCACTTTCCCCATGTGACCTTTTCCATTTCCCCATCTCTAGCTAGCTCGAGTTCCTCCTCTCTCTCCCATGCCATTTTGCCCACACTTTTCTCCATTATTTGTAGTTAAACCTACTTTGTTTGTTATATAATTGGTGAGGGCTTGGGGAGAGCCTCCATACATACTCTCCTCCTCTCCCAATACATCTCTTTTTTCTCCATCACCACACACTCTCTCTCATTGATCACGGTCACGTCTCGGTAACGGATCAAGATCTACTAGGTGGGTATTGTTGGGTGGATATGTAAATATATGCATGTTTTGTGTGGCCGGCGGTGTGTACGGATGTTTGCACGTATATGGCGCGACGATGGATGTTTATACATGAATCTTTGCATGTTGTTGCCTTTTGTTGCCTTGCGCCGGCGTGGTGCATGGATGTTTGCCGAAATGTTGATTCATTTCCATTTCGGTAAATTTTTCCACCACCCATATGTCCTACTTTTAGGGGAAGTCATGCCGAATTTTTCGTCGAACATGCATGTTTGTGTATGTGTGTGTGTGCATGTTGCGGTTAATTAATTCTATTTAATAACACACTACCGCGTAGGCGACCATGGTCATCAAGATGAGCTCCGGTCGAATCAGCAGCTACAATGTAACATCCCAGGTTTTTCAAAAAGTTGAAAAATCAGAAAAATTTAAAACTTTTAAAAACTATTATGTATTTTTCTTTGAAAGGAAAATTCATGCATACATTCATCATCATATAACATTGTTTGCATTTAGTTATTTCAGAGGTGGGAAATAAATTTCCACTTGAAAACATATTTAAGAAAATATATTAGTAGAGCAATTATGCTCCAATTTTCTTTTGACTTTTATATATTGATCTTTTAATGTTTGCTTGTGTTTTGTTTGTATCTATTGAAATATTTATATTTGCAAAATGTTTATCTGGTGGTATTTAAGTTTTACTTAAGCCACATTTGATTGTTTTAAAACCTATTTTTAAATTAGATATCAAGTGTCATATTGTTTATTAAAATCCTAGTTTGGAAATCAAAATGATTTCTATTTGAAAAGTGTGTTCGGTTGCGAAATGTTTGTATTGAAAATTATTCTATTACTTACCTATTCTATATTTTCAAGTTTTATAGTTTTGCTTTTGAAAGAAAATATTTATTTGGATTTTAAAATGAGTTTTGAATTGATTTGTTTTATCAAACTCTTTATAAACAAAATGATTTGGTGCAAGATTATCTTATTGAGTGATATGGGATCTTATTACCCATATTTTGTTATGTATTTTAAATCTAAGTTCAAAAGATTTTTTTATAAAATCCTATTTATAAAATTTAACATAAAGGTCTAATTAAACCTTTATGCAATATTAGAATTTCAAATTTTGAAAAGTTTGGAAAATTGTTTTTGAAAGTTTTAATGAAAAGTTTGTTATTTTACAAAACTATAGAAATTGGTTTGAGTTCATTTGGACTTTTAAATCAAAAGTTATGATAGAAATAAGAAAAAAAAACAAAAGGAAAAAAATGAAACGGGCCAAGCCGGCCGGCCCATTAACGTACCGAGCCAGCCCGGGCCAGACCAAGTTCGAACCCGATGGAAAATTTCCATGAAAATATCCGTTTTCAAATCCTTTCCACTCAAAAACGAATATCTTAACAAATATAACTCCAAATTCAGATCCGCTTGATCCTACGCGTTCATAACTTTGAGCCCAAGCTATTCCACCGACCCTTGGCCTATATAAAGCCCTGTAGCCGCCGGCATCTCTTTCCCCCTTTTTGTTCCACCGAAACCCTAATCAGCGAAATCATATTTCGTTGATCTACCAACCAAAACGATCTCGAATCGCGACGGAACCTGAAGCATTGTTGAAGATCTCCTCAACACCTTTCCATCCCGGGAAGGCTCAACTCTTTTCATCAACCGTGGAGAGAGAATTTTGACTCGCAATATTCAGATCTGAAGTTGTATTTCTTAGATCTCTTCGCGCTCGTTTCTTCAAATCGAAATTCCTTTGGTGAGAAGTCAGATCTAACCCTTACCTACAACTTTGTTATTGCACTCTTTTGGTTTTGACGTACGTAATTCTCTGTACAAATCAGATTGCCTTTGACGATTTTCGGAGGAGAAAACAATCTCAAATCTTCGGGCTGTAGTTACGAAAGCTGCTCCCCTGATCAAGACCTTTCTTTTGCCCCAAGCCTCACCTCTTTTGGTCAAGCGAGCTAGGAGATATTCGAGTTTGAAGTTTCGGATCAGAAAGGTAATTTGCGTTTTGTGACCAATCTATTAATCCACTTATGTTATAATTGTGATAGTTAGAAAGAGCACGTAATTCTCTACAACTTTCGTTAAGATTGTTTTTCCATCCAAGCAACTTTATTTTTGGTCAAAATTCGTAGTCAACCGTAAAGTCAGCGCCCAGTCAGCGCTTCGTCATCGCCACGTCGGCGGTCAGAGTCAACAGTCAACCGAAGACCGGCAGTTTTGCAGAAAAACCCTAGATCTTAGATCTATCACTACTTTTTATTGGTTTGGCCAAATTACAAATAAAATATTTTTGGAAAGCTTATGACACGTAGAAACTTTTGGCATAGTTAAATTTATGTTTTGACAAATTCCAATTGGTTGAAATTTTAAATTTGTTTGTTTAAGTAAATTTGACTTAACTTGAGTTTTAAAAACTATTTTTGGGCAAATCCAATTGCTTTAACTTTGTTTAATTAATACTTGGCCGTAGGAATATTCTACGAATTTTGTAAAAGTATTTTCTATGATTTTTGTAATTAATATTGATTAATTGCTTTTTAGGTGTTATTTTAATAATTAAAATTGATTAAAATTATTTTTCTTCATCTATTCGGCTAATAAAAGGACTTAGTCATATTTTGATCACTTTAGTTACAAAAAGTACTTAGAAATATTTTGCCTCTCCAAACAAAGTATTTTTCTTCCTTAGAAAATATTTGATAATTATTTTGACAACATTATTTCCTTAGAAAAATTTCAACATCTTAATAGTGCTAAATCTTCTCCTTAGAAAAATTTAGCATCTTGAAAACTTAGTTGTTTTATAATATCTTTCTAAGTGATATTGTTTAAGTGATTGTCCTTAGAAATTTTATCAACTATTGTTTTAAAGTATTTTCCTTAGAAAATTTAGCAACTATGTTTTGTTTACTTTTCCTTAGAAATTATTTGGACTCATTGTTTGACCTTTGGTCCTTAGTCATTTTTGGACCATCTTACTTGTCTTGCATTAACTTAGAATAATTTCATGGCATGGCATGCATCTCTAGTCCTTAGAAATATTGTGCACTTCTTACATGACATTCCTCCTTAGAAAAAAATTGAGGATGCATGTTAGTCCTTTTGACCCTCCTAGTCGAGAACCACTAAGTTAGAATAGTGGAAACCAATGAAGGACTCAGCAAGAAAACAAGACTCCAGAAGCATCTCCAAGAAGAAAAATACTTAGAAGAAATCAAGAGGAAGTTCATAAAGACCAACCCCCCCCCCCCTACATTTTCTAAGTCCTTCTTTCCTTTATCTCTTTTCTTCCTTCTTCTTTTAGACTTCATGGTGACTAAGTTATATTCAAGACCAACCTGGATGCTGCCAACACCATCAAGTCTGTAGAACCATCAAGTCTACAAATTTCAATGAAGTCAACACACCAAGGAGCAAGCGACAAGGAAGCCTGAAGATGATTCTTGGAAGACCAACTACTACATCTTTCTTTCTATCTTTTTTCCTCCTTCCCAATTTTGTCTTTCACTTTGGACATAGACCAAGTCCTTGGTGTTTAAGGCTAAGTAGTGCTAATTGAAGACCATTGAAGATCAATGAAACTACAAAGGAGTTGAAGATGTTTTGAAGATCAAACATGTGAAGACTTGAAGTAGCCTCACAACTTTTCAAGTTGTTTTATCAAGTTTACTTTAGGCTCAACCTGGACCTTGCCTTAGCTAAATGGGATATTGTTATTTATGTCTTTCCCTTATTTTGTTTGCATGTCTTTCATACCATAATTATTGTGTCATCCTGCATCTCATGCATATCATATTTTTCTAAGTGTTGCATTTATGATTGTGTGTTTATTTGTGATTTATTTGACTTGTTAGAAATTCCGGAGAGAGACGAAAGTGGTTGCAACTGCTACTACTACTACACTTGTGGATTGCCACCCAGGGTATTAAAGGGACCAATGTTTCTCTAAGTGAAGTTGCTTACCGTGCAGCCATTAGTCATATGGGCTCTGGCTAGATGGATTAAGTTGCGTGGACTCATCCCGACTTGACAGGTGGTGGTAGAAGGTTAGATGGGAGCGCGTCAAGGCGGCATTGGATGGGAAAATGCTTCTGAAAAGTCTCGTCTCAACTCCCTCCTTTTCCTTAGCACAATTTGAGTGCTTGAGGATAGTTTGGCTTTGTTGGGTCTAATGGTGAAAGTGCACAACCTCTGCAGAGTTAAAACTAAGTACTTAGCCGTGTCCCCGGTTACGGACAATTCAAGCAGCTGATCAAGGATGTCAACGGAGGCTCCCAACATCTCAATTTCATTAAGTAAAATTTTGATGGGTGAATAAGGGTAGAAGAGACTATGGATTCCATGCCATATTGTCTCAAACATTTGAAGAAAATGTTTTACAAAGTGTTAGGCAAAATTGGCTTTTATGCAAAATAGCCTTGAACTCCACCAGCCAAATATGCATATAGGCTATAGAGTTATTCCATTAAGTGTCCACATAGTGTCACTTGCCAGATCCATTTTTAATGGTATCTGACCCACTCTGTTGCAAAATTTTATTTGTTGCAGATTGTTCTGACGACGAGTGAGTTTCGTTAAGAGTTTCGAGTCCGCAACCAACATGTTTTTCGCCTGTGGCACATGCTAAGGATGAGGACTCCATGAAGATTATTATTTCCGCTGCTTTACTCTTTCAAAGCTAGCTTCGTGCTATGCAATTTGTAATGAATATTTTCCTAAGTACTGGATCCGCGTGTAATAATTGATACTTTGTTATGATATTCATCGTAAACTGTGTGTGCAAATGAATCAATCCAGGGGTTTGCACTATACACAGGTACCAGGTACCTTGCCAATTTCTAAGTGCAGGTACGCTACATACAAGGAAGAAGCGAAGGCGGAAATAATTCGGTGCAACGGGAGCCAGATACGATGTCTGTGTCGAAGTTGCAAACTTGTGAGATGGATCGACCCTGATTCCGGACAATTGGGGGAGCACCTGCTCAGCCGCGGTTTCATGCAAGGCTTCAACCAAGCGCCGACAGCAAATGTTGCGCGTGAAGACGAGGGCGGGCAAGATGATCATGAGGAAGGAGATGCCGACGGACATGATGAAGGAGTAGATGGTGGTGGAGAAGACGCGAACACGCAGAACTCGCTAATGTTGGCCTTGATGGACTCTCATGTTCAAGAACTGCTCCTCAAGGAGGCGAGCACCGCTAGAGAGAAAGCCAAGCTGGCGCAAATGGAGATAGACGGAAAGACTCCGTTGTATCCTGGGTGCCGGCCACAGGATACGCACTTGCAAGTAACGCTTGATGCTCTGGAGATGAAGTCGGGAAACAAATGGACCGACGTGAGCTTCAACAAGAACATGCAATTCTTCCACGAGCGTCTTCCCGAGGGGAACACATTGCCAACTAGTATCGAGGAGGCCAAGAAAGTCGTGTGCCCTCTTGACCTACCGGACGTTAAATACCACGCCTGCATCAATGATTGCGCAATTTATCGGGGCGAGTACGAGGACAGAACCACATGTCCGGTGTGCGGCCAAGGACGGTACAAGAGTACTGGGAAGAAAGTTCCTCGAAAAGTGGTATGGTACTTTCCTATCACTCCCCGTCTGCAGCGGTACTTCGTGGACCCTAAGGAAGCAAAGCTCATGCAATGGCACGCGGAAAGGGAGAAGCCCGAAGAAGATCCGGAGAAGGGCAGGATCCTGACACACCCTTCAGACGCTAGCCAGTGGGAATAATTGGACAACGCCTTCGGAAATTTCGGAGGCGACGCAAGGAACGTCAGGCTGGGTATGAGCACCGATGGACTCAATCCGTTCGGCAACCAGAGTAGCACGCATAGCACCTGGCCCGTGTTTGTATGGCCTTACAACCTTCCCCCGTGGTTCTGCACGAAGCAAAGGTACATACACATGAGTATTCTCATTCAGGGGCCGAAACAAGCAGGTGTCCACATACATATGTATCTCGCGCTGTTGAAAGAGGTGTTAGCCACGTTGTGGGAGACGCCAGCCCGTACGTGGGATGCCTACACTGGAGGTTATTTCGACATGAGAGCCGCGTTGCTCACGACGGTGCAGGACTATCCTGGTTGCTCATATGTATCAGCCCAGGTAGGCCACGGATTCTGCGCATGTGTCAGGTGCATGGATAAGACCCCGCATCTCCAGCTACCAAGGAATCCCGGGTCTTCGAAAACCGTGTACCCAGGGGCTCGAAGGTGGCTTCGCATGGATCACCCGTGGAGAAAACGCGGTGACCTATTCAATGGTAAGGACGAGATCGAAGGAGCCCCGAGCCCGAGGAGCGGCACAGAAATCGACGAGCTGTTGAAATATTGGGAGGAGTGCCCTGCGCCGGGAAAGAAACGACCGAAGGTAGATCCGCTGCTGGGTGTATGGAAAGCGAGGTCTGTTTTCCACGACTTGGAGTACTGGAAGGTCCTCAAGACGCCACATAGCCTCGATATGATGCACATTACGAAGAATGTCACCGAGAGTCTGCTTGGCACTATTTCCAACATGCCGGAAAAGACCAAGGATGGGACGAAAGCAAGATACGATCTGAAATGGCTTGGTGTCAGGAAAGATCTTCAGGCCCCCGATAGTGATGACGATGATGATGATGATGATCAGACGGAAGGGACTCAAGGTCGCCGCAAAAGGGTAAAGAAGAACACGGTGGTGTTTCCCGCTACGTGCTTCACTATGAGTCCGGAGGAGCTCGAGCAATTTTACAGGTGTCTCCTAGGAGTCAAATTTCCTCATGGTTACGCGGGGAAGATAAGCAGATATCTGGACGCAACGAAGAAGAGGTTTAGCGGGATGAAGTCTCATGACTGTCATGTGCTGTTGACGCAGATACTTCCCGTTGCGATTCGAGGGATAATGGACGGGCACATCCGTGATACGGTGCTTGCCCTTTGCAACTTTTTCGACGTCATCAACAGGAAGTCGATCGGCGTGAGGCAGCTCGACAGGCTACAAGAAGAGATCGTGCTGATACTATGCGAGCTCGAGATTTACTTCCCGCCAGCATTCTTTGATATCTGCGTGCATCTCCTTCTCCATGTCGTTGATGACATCAGGCAGCTCGGGCCGACGTTCCTGCACTACATGTTGCCGTTCGAAAGGATGAACGGTGTCATGAAAGGATATGTTCGCAACAGGGCCCGTCCAGACGCAAGCATGGCCAAGGGCTTTCTAACCTATGAGTGCATCTCCTTATGCCAGAATTATCTAAGCACCGAGAACCAGGATGTTGGTCTGCCCAGGGGGAAACACCTCGGCAGGCTCAATGGATATGGTCACCGCGAGGGCACCCTCTCACTCTTTGTCGGCATTCATGGTCGAAAGGACGACTTCGACATGGCTCACCGGGTCGCGCTACAACACTTACAATTGATCGAACCTTGGGTGAAAGAGCACAGAAGCTTAATCGAGAAGAATTACATCAATCTGGGCCGGCCGAGGAAGAAGGGAGACGTAACCAGAGAGTACAACTCCAGCTTCACGCGTTGGTTCAAGCAAAGGCAACTGGATCTAGCAAAGAGCAAAATGCCATCTACAGTAGATGAAAAACTCATATTCTCCTTATCACGGGGCCCCGGGCACAACGTAAGGATCTATCAGTCGTACGACATCAGCGGTTTCAGATTCTACACCGAGGAAAAGGACAAGAATAGCGAATATCAAAACTCAGGAGTAACTATGCTATCCTACGGCGATGACGAGGCTACTGTCAAGCAAAGATACTTCGGAAGGATCGAGGAGATATGGGACCTCAACTACTGTGGAGAGTCGGTGCCAATGTTCCGTGTGAGATGCGCCAAGGACGTCGTCAAAGAAGGCCGGTATTTCACCACCATGGTAATACCCGATGCCAAATCGAAGAACGGCTCCGCGAAAAATGAGCCGTGGGTACTCGCTAGCCAAGTTGAGCGATGCTTCTTCATTACCGACCCGTCAAAGCCTAACCGTGTTGTCGTGACACTAGTAGGAAAAACCAATTCTATGGATCCTTATTCTGTGGCGCACCATTTAGCCGTGCGCCACAAAATAAGATTCTGTGGCGCACCCTAGCTCGTGCGCCACAGAATAAGCCTATTCTGTGGCGCATCTATTCCTGGTGCGCCACAGAATAACCTTATTCTGTGGCGCACGGGTAGCGGTGCGCCACAAAATATGTGCGGGCCCCACACCCAGGCACGGGTCAGCCAGTTTTGGCCCTATTCTGTGGCGCACATGTCAGATGCGCCACAGAATAGGCTTATTCTGTGGCGCATCAGCACTGGTGCGCGACAGAATAGGGATATTCTGTGGCGCACGGAGTCCCGTGCGCCACAGAATTGTGTATTTCTGTGGCGCACCGAGAGCTATGCGCCACAAAAAGATGGTTGTTAATCCAGATCTGGTCAAACCCGGGCCCACGCACGACACTAGCCACACACGCAACACCACGCTAGCCACACACGCAACACCACGCCACACACAACTCGTTCCTGGCCACACACCAGCACGCACGCGCAGCCACACACCAGCACGCACGCAGCTCTCTCTCCCTTATCTCTATTCTCTCTCTCCCTTATCTCTATTCTCTCTCTGTACACAGCAGCCAGGCCAGGCTCGAACGAATTCTTCTCGCCGCGCGGACGACAGCCGGCCAGAAGCAGCTCCGCCGTCATCTACCTGCAGGTGCGCACGAGGGCCGGCGAGCTGAGCGGCTCCGGCACGGCGGGCGCTAAGGCGGCGGACGTCCTCGACGGCCTGAAGCAGCTCCGCCGTCATCTACCTGCAGGTGCGCACGAGGGCCGGCGAGCTGAGCGGCTCCGGCACGGCGGGCGCTAAGGCGGCGGACGTCCTCGACGGCCTGAAGCAGCTCCGCCGTCATCTACCTGCAGGTGCGCACGAGGGCCGGCGAGCTGAGCGGCTCCGGCACCAAGCATCCATGCTGCCGCGGAGGCCTCAGGCGGCGCCAAGCGCCTCCAATACGGCCCCTTCCTCGATCCCCTTCCATCGCCTTGGGCTACTACCCCTTCCAGCGTGCCGCCGCGTCCTCCTGGAGCACATCGCCTTGGGCTACTACCCGTACTCCGAGCTCGCCGCCAGCCCCACCGTCAAGATCCCGGCGGCCGCCCTCAACCTCTGCCTCAACGTCGCCGCCGCCAGCCCCACCTTTTTTTTAAAAAAACCTGAAAACTATATTCTGTGGCGCACCGGGCTGGGTGCGCCACAGAATAGAGCCACTATTCTGTGGCGCACCAGGTGGTGCGCCACAGAATAGCTTATTTTGTGGCGACTATTCTGTGGCGCACCACCCATGCGCCACAGAATAGGTTTTTGGTGCGCCACAGAATAGGTTTTCTGTACTAGTGTGAGGAGGGGCAAGAGGAGCATCATCGGAATGGAAGGAGACGCCAACGAGGAAGACTTGGAAAGCGATCCGAAGATCGAGGAGGAATTCGACAAGTACTTCGACATCTCTACTACTAGTACACAAAGAAGGAAGACCTCCCTACCTACTAAAGGTTGTCCGTTCATGTGAAGAAATCTCAAGGTGCCCGGCCTAAAGTATTCAACCGCGAAGAAGGGAAAGAAGAGAAACTAGCTCGGAACCGAGACGAAGAAGAGACTTTTATGGTGTATTTAATTTGTGTGTGTGTGTGTGAGAGACAATGCAAGCCTTTATGTGTATTTTTGAATATGTATGAGTCAATGAATTGAATATGTATGAATTGAATATACATTGTGTGTGAGACAATGCAAGTTTTTGAACCAAATTTTAAAGAAAAAAAGTTTAAAAAAAGTGAGTTTGCCAGGATTCAGCAGCACAGCTTTTTAAATTTTGTACTAGACAATTTTGTGGCGCACCCATCCGGACGTGCGCCACAGAATCCAAACTTTTTGTGGCGCACCCATCCAACGGTGCGCCACAGAATCCTGCCTTTCTGTGGCGCATCCCTCCAACGGTGCGCCACAGAATTGTTTCGCCACCACTTACATGCGGGCCCGCCCCCGCGCCCTCTCTTCTTCCCCAAATTTCCCCAATTCGTGCTCAGCAACCGTCGGCGACCTCCCCTGCGAACTCCCCTGCGCCCCGCCGCCGGCGAACTCCCTGCGCCGCCCCAACTCGTCCAACCCTGCGCCGCCCAACCCTGCGCCGCCCCAACTCGTCCAACCCTACGCCGCCCAACCCTGCGCCGCCCCAACTCCGTCCCCTGCCCTTGCTTCTCTCCTCCGACGTGCGCCGCCCCAACTCCGTCCCCTTCTGCTGCTTCTCTCCTCCGCCGCCGGCGAACTCCCTGCGCCGCCCCAACAAGGTGAGGTTCTCCCTCTTCCTGCTGCTTCTTCTCTCCTCCGATTCATGGTGATTAGGGTAGAGGGTTCGAGTGACTAGCTAGGGTTCTTCCTCTGGATTGTCTCTTTTTTCCCCCATTGTTCTGATTTCAAGTTGAAGAGTGGGCTAGCATTTTTTTACATTGAAAAGGAAAAAATACTTCTGTTGTGTGGCAAATAAGAAATATTTTGAAGCAAATAAGAAATAAGGAAAAAAATACTTCTGTTGTTGTGTGACAACTTTGCCAAGCACTGACGCCGTTGCATCCTGAATTTTCTTAGCAAGTGGATCATGCTTGAAAACGCAGCTCAATTGACCAAAAATATAAAAGGATAATGCAGCTAGATACTATGTAAAAGTTCATGCAAAAATTATAATAACTTTGTAGTGACCATGGAGAAAGAAGCTTGTAACAATGGAGTTCCTTATGTCCTTTTGCATGATGCATCAAATGCATATTATTCGGCAGAGTGACCTTTGATATCGATTTGCATTTATTTGGCATTTAGCACTAGCTCTATAGACCATCTAGATTGTGATAGAGATACTAGTGGAGTAAGGATTCCCTATAATCTCCAACCATTGTTACTATGCTCAAGAATTCTGATTTTTAGCTCAATTACTTTCGCTGGTTTTATCTAACAGCTCACATGCTACTCTTTGATTGCAGGAAAGCGAAGAGAGATACACAGTATTTGCAGCAAAGCCATATTGCCGTTGTGCAACCTCTTCCAGAAAAGGTAGCTAATTCTCTCTCTGTCTCTCTGAGATGGTTCTGTGGTGGTGGTCTTCTGGCCACCACATTCTTGTGGTGGTTTTGTGGTGGTGGTTCTGTCTCTCTGAGGTGGTTTTGTGGTGGTGGTCTTCTGGCCACCACATTCTTGTGGTGGTTTTGTGGTGGTGGTTCTGTCTCTCTGAGATGGTTTTGTGGTGGTTATGTCTCTCTGCGATGGTTCTGTGGTGGTGGTCTTCTGGCCACCACATTCTTGTGGATGAAATGTTTGCAGGTACCCCGAGAGGCCCTTGAGATTGCCGGAACGTCGATTAACTTCCGTTCCGGCAAATTTGGGTACTCCATATGTCCTATTTTTAGCAAAGGTCATGCCAAAAAAATTCGTGAAATTTAGCATGACTTTGCTAAAAATAGGACATATGGGGTATTGCGACTAATGCATGGGCCGGGGTATCTTAGTACTAAATTAAGTGATGTTTTTCTTATATTTGTTGTACTAACTTTTGCCTCTTTTTAATGCAGTGCAAACATGTCGACCGACGCGCCCGGCCCTTCTAAGCACATGAGCGTCGAAGAAGAAGCTAGAGAAAAGAACAAGTCGTTCTGGGCTATGTCCCAGCAGTTGGAGGAGGCGGAGGCCGCCGAACTGGCTCGTGGCGGCGATGCTGACTATGAGATAGAGGATGAGGACGAAACCACCACCACCGATGGCGGCGACCACACGGATGTCAACACTGGCGACCCCATGGATGTCGGCGGCCACACGGATGTCGCCAGTGGCGACCCCACGGATGTCGGGGGTGGCGACCACATGGATGGTGGTGGTGGCAGTAACCCGACCGCTCAGATGAAGAAGAAGAAGCCGAGTAAGCCGAGGAAGGACCGGACACCGCAAGCGGTCGCCGACGTCACAGACGAGTTCACTGAGGTCAGCTCAAGTGGCCAACCACTGGAGCCTAAGGCCCTTGCCTGCGGGTACTACATGCAACTAGGGTGCATCCTCCGGGAAACCGTGCCGATCAACACGAAGGACCTCAGAAGCAAGGACAATGAGGCTTTGGTCCAAACCCTCCTCGCGAAGCTTCACCAACGATACAAGTTCCCGGAGCCGTTCAACAAAAAGGTGGAAAGTGCAGCCATCACGAAGATGAGCACCGCCTTGAGCAGCTGGAGAACCCGGGTGAAGGCAAAGATTGATAAGGGTCTTAGCTGGGAGGAGATAAGTGCCAAAGAGCCGATGCTCGACGAAGAAGAGTTCGAGGCATTCAAGTTGTCCTTAGAATCTCCGGAGGCTAAAAAATGGACCAAGTGGGGGAAGGATATGCGGGAACTGAACTTAGGTAACCACCGGTTGGGAAGCGGCGGTTACTGAGGAAAGCAGCCCGTTTGGGACAAGGAGGATGCCGAGGTTGAAAGACTTGGAAAAGAGAACCCGTGGCATAAAATCACGGACGAGCAAGTTAGGAACTTTGTTCGGTCCCGCTACTATCTGAAGCCGGGGACGGGGGGAATTCGTTACCGACGATAACGATGTGCTAGCTTTCGAGAAAGTGCTGGTAAGGAACTTAATTACCGCGGATATCTCAAAGTCCATTGCGTTGATTTCTACGTGGGTTCACCTTAATTTCCTTTGTCTGCAGGAGAAGGAGTTGAAGGCTGAGGCTCAGGCCGGCTCGAGCCGTGGGACACGACTTTCAACAGGGCGATGAACGTTTACAAGGGGAGGGACAAGTCAAAGCCGCCGACGTCAGCTGGCCGTGTGACCGGCTTTGGTACGAGCATGAAGTTCCTCCAGTACTACAGCACGGACACCGAGACGAGAAAGGAGAGGAGGAAGCGGCTAGGGATAAAGCCGAGGTTATCGAGCTAAGGAAGAAGCTGGAGACACTAGAGCATGAAAAGGTGGACTCCAGCACGGTGGACAAGTTAGTGGACGAGAAGGTGGACGAGAAGCTCCGGAGCTTCTTACCCCCTGCATTGCTGGAGGGGATAACTTCTTGGCATGCGGGAGGTCAAAAGGGGCCGATACACGTGCCCAGCTACACCGGCAGCAACTCCAGCAATAACGTGTCGCCGGTCCTGGTGACCCCACCGGTGCCCCCTACCGTGGATCAACATACTAATAGGCCGGAGAATAATGATAATGCACACGAGCGGCCGGAGAATGATAGGCCGGTCGCCGGCACCGGCGCCCTTGTCTCGACATTAGCCGAGCTCAACGCCATCACCAAGGTAACTAATTAGTTAGTTCGCGGCATCTTCTATAACTATGCTTTTGATGACTGCCATATCTGTCGGCCCAGTGAAAACCGGGGTGTCATGGGCCGGCCTGCCATAGCCCTCGAACGCTCCGCAGGAATTTCTACTAAGGACCAGGCTTTCAGCCTGACGAGCCTCGCGAGGCATTTTCCCTCGCGAGGGCTTCTTTGCTCGACTGAGCATTTCTGCTAAGGACCAGACGATCGGCCTGGAGGCCTCGAGAGGAACCTCTGCCTCGGGAAGGCCTCTCCTAGAAGATCTTCAGGCCCTGGCGCGTCTCCGCGCCACCCTCGGGAGGTTTTCCCTCGCGAGAAGTCAACGGCTACAAAACCTCGGCGAGGCTTCAGGCCCTCGCGGGGTTCCTTCAAGTGGAAGCAAGCTCCTGCACCGCTGCAGAGCGCACATGGGCTCTGCGCCCGCCGCAGAGTGACGCGCGCGCCTGCGCGCGATGACGAAGACGCCGCAGTTGCCATTCTCGTGTATAAAGTGGTCAAAGGAGCTGCGGCAAGCAAAGCGGACTCCAAGACTTGCCAAATTGGTGATAAAGCGGCCGGCCGCCGCTACGCTCCAACTGCGACGTCACCGTGGGGCACGCCCCAAAGCTCTGCAGCGCCAGCCCACCGTCCTGGTTGGACGGTGGCTTTTTCTGCCAAGACGACGTGCTCCCTGCCATGGACCGTGTCCATGGACGCCCCCGACGCTGTGCGCTGTGCTCCAACTCGGCGGCATTGTGGTATCCCTTCCCGCCGGAGATTTTCGGGGAAGAGGACCAAGCCCAGTATATAAGGAGCCAGTGTACGACCTAGGAGGGGGATCCCGCATTCACCAACTCATTCCACAACCAAGGAGCTACGTCTGAGAAGAAGACGGAGCTCATTCCACCATAGTCCACCATAGCCATAGCAGTGCCCTCGGCAAGCACCTTGTACTGTGAACCTCTCCAAGCAGTGCAATACATCTTAGCAGGACGTAGGGCTTTTACACCTCACGGTGGGCCTGAACCTGGGTAGCGGCTCGTGTTCCTCTCTGTCGTGATGTTCCTCACCGAGCTCGACGAGCACCGTCGCCGAGGTTGTTGAGGATTTGTTTGACGTTGTGTTCAGCCCCTTACTCGTTTCCTGGCACTTGAGAGACACCCCTAGTTCCTGGGACTAGTCTCCGACATTTGGCGCGCCAGGTAGGGGGCTGAGGCGCGTCTTCAACTTCTTCAACCTCTCCGCGCCATGACTGACACGCGAGCTGCGCGTTGCGCGACGGACGTCCGGCAGGGCCAACACCGAGCCCGCCGCCAACCACAACCCGCGTGGTCGCCCACGCGCCAACCGCGCTTCAGAGCGCAACGCCGAGCCGCGCGTCGAGCACCTGAGGACGACGGCGGCAACGGCAGCGGCAACGACGGCGGCATCGACGGCGAGGACGAGGGAGCTTCCTCCTTGCACCCATCCAGGCGCGAGAGCGCCTCCACGATGGGCCGAGCAGCGCCCAGTCCAGCCACCGCGCTGCTGATGGCGCAAGAGCTGCTGCGCTACCGTCCCACGCAGGCGGGCCACGACAACTGGCTGGGCGTCTCGAGGAGCTCATCAACGCCGCCGCCGTTCCTGCCGCCACCACTGCAGCACCAGCACCCTCTCGCTCGCTGGTGCGCCACTCCGGACGCGAGGGGAACATAGCGCACGGCGCTCCTCCTCCCCCTCCGCCTCCGCCACCTCCTCCAGCTGCAGCTCCGGCAGCAAACCACCGCGCCGCGTCGCACGCATCCTCGCCGCACGACTGCCAGATTGTGCAGCGGACTCCGGCGGATGCCCGCGTGGAGATCGAGCGCCAGAGGGACCGCCACAACCGCGTCGTGCAGGAGATTGCCGCTGCAGGTCGCCAGAACCGCGGCGTACTCGCTGGTGGCGCCGTGACATACGCCACGGGCTGCACCGCCTTCACCCGCAACCTGCGCCGCGTCGTCTGGCCTGTGAAGTTCAAGCCAGACCTCCCTCCACGCTACGACGGCAGGACCAACCCTCTGGAGTTCCTGCAGCTCTACACCGTCTCCATCCAGGCTGCAGGAGGCGACGACAAGGTGATGGCCAACTGGCTCTCCATGGCGCTCAAGGACTCCGCGCTCTCGTGGCTCATGAACCTCCCCGAGAACACCATCGACACGTGGGAGGACCTCTGCAAGGTCTTCGTCGCCAACTTCAAGGGCACCTACGAACGCGCGCTCACCTACAACGACCTTCGCGCGGTGCGCCAGAAGCCTGACGAGACCCTCCGCAGATACATCCAGCGCTTCAGCCAGGTCCGCAACAAGATTCCGAACATCCCGGACTCGCACGTCATCTCCGCCTTCAGGGAGGGCGTCACGAACCACAGGATGCTCGAGAAGCTCGGCATCCACGACACCCTCTCCTCTGTGGTGAAGCTCTTTGATCTGGCTGACAAGTGCGCCAAGGCTGAAGAGGGCCTCCTCTTCGTCAAGAAGGAAGTGGAGGAGGACCCTCCAGAGGGGTCCAGGAGCAAGAAGAAGCCTGCCGAGAAGCGCAAGACCACCGCCATCCTCGCGGCAGAGCCTGACGCAAAGCAGCCTCGCGAGGCCTCTCCGGCGGCTGAAGAGAAAAAGGCGGACAATCGCCCATACTGCATCTACCACAACAGGCACAACCACGCACTGAAGACTGCTGGGAGCTCAAGCAGCTCAGCAAGGAGCGGAGAAGAACCAGGGCCGCGGCGGCCGCGGCGGAGGCCGTGGTGGCCGCGGAGGTGGACGCCACAACTTCCAGCACAGGGCTCGGGGGAACAACGCTGGGCAAAACGGCAACCTCCCCGACGAGAACCCTGGGGGCTACCAGGCCCCTCAGGGGGCAATAGCCTGCATCCTCGGCGGGTCCCAGGCGCCCAAGTCCAACAACCACTTCAAGCAATTCTCTCGCGAGGTCAGCGCAGCGCTTCCAGGGCTTGAGGCTTCCCAGCCCCTCAAGTGGTCACAGTACACCATCGCCTTCGACTCCAAGGACCACCCCAAGTCGACCAAGGCAGTAGGCACCATCCCTCTGGTGTGCACCCCCATCATCAACAACATCGCCGTCGCCAAGACACTCATAGATGGGGGTGCGGGCTTGAACGTCATCTCTGTCGAGACCTTCGAGCAGCTTCAAGTGCCCTACGAGTGGCTCATGCCCTCTAGGCCCTTCACGGGGGTGACAAGTGGCTCACCACACCTCTGGGGCAGGTGAGGCTCGCGGTCACCTTCGGCACGCCGCAGAACTACCGCACCGAGCAGATCGACTTCGACGTCGCACACATTGGCCTGCCCTACAACGCCATCCTCGGCTACCCCGCCCTCGCGAAGTTCATGGCCGTCACTCACCATGCGTACAACATCGTCAAGCTTCCAGGCAGCGGCGGCACCATCGCCATCCACGGTCAAGTCCAGGACGCAATGCGCTCTGTCGAGACCGCCTACAAGGCCGCTGCCGTGGCATTCCCCGCTGATGAGGACATGGAGCCCCTCGAGAGGCCCGCGAAGAAGAAGCAGCTGTTCTCACAGGAGCAGGCAGCCACGAAGAAGGTGTCACTGGACGCCAGCGGCTCGGGGGCTAGCGTCACCATAGGCGCTGGCTTGCCTCCCAAATAGGAAAGCGCGCTCGTCGCCTTCCTCAGGGCAAACTCTGACATGTTCGCATGGACACCGTCAGAGATGTCCGGAGTACCGAGGGAGGTGATCGAGCACCACTTAGCCGTGTGTCCAAACGCACGCCCCGTGAAGCAGAAAGCACGGCGCCAGGCGCCAGAGAAGCAAGAGTTCATCATCAAGGAAGTAGAGAAGTTGAAAGAAGCACATCATCAGGAAGTTCCACACCCCACATGGCTCTCCAACACGGTGGTCGTTCCCAAGCACACCGGGGGCGGCAGGCTCTGCATCGACTACACCGACCTCAACAAGGCCTGCCCCAAGGACCCGTACCCCATGCCTCGGATAGACCAGATCGTGGACTCCACCGCCGGCTGCGACCTCCTCTGTTTTCTGGATGCCTTCTCAGGCTACCACCAGATCAAGATGGCGAAGGAGGATGAGGAGAAGACAGCATTCCTCACCCCTTGTGGTGTGTATTGCTACGTCTGCATGCCCTTTGGCTGAAGAACGCCGGCGCCACCTTCCAGAGGCTCATGAGGAAGGCCTTGGGGGCTCAGATGGGAAGAAATGCAGAAGCCTACGTCGACGACATCGTGGTCAAGACTCGCGAAGAGCACACCCTCATGGAGGACCTCGAGGAGACCTTTGCCAGCCTGCGCAAAGTAACATCAAGCTGAACCCCGCCAAGTGCGTCTTCGGGGTACCGTCAGGCAAACTCCTCGGGTTCCTAGTGTCTCACCGCGGCATAGAAGCGAATCCTGACAAGATCAAAGCCATAGAAGAGATGCAGCCACCTCGTCGCCTCAAGGACATGCAGCGCCTCGCGGGATGCATGGCCAGCCTCGGCCGTTTCATCTCCAAGTTCGGCGAGAGGGCGCTGCCATTTTTCAAGCTCATGAAGCGGTCTGGCACGTTCAAGTGGACGCCTGAGGCGGACAAGGCATTTGAAGACCTGAAGAAGTACTTGGCTAGCCCACCTGTCATGGTTGCCCCAAGGCCTGGCGAGCATCTGAAGCTGTACCTATCAGCCACTCCACAAACAGTGAGCGCAGCCTTGGTGGCAGAAAGGGAAGAGCCAGTCCTCGCCAAGAAGGACACCGCCACGCCAAGCCCAGATCCCCCCGACAAGGAAACATCCTCTTCAGGCCCTGAGCCCCATGCCGAGCCCGCGCAACCAGAAGGCACCCTCGTCGAGGGTCCACCTCAAGAGAGGCTCGACAAGGCTCCCGAGGAGCCCAGCGCTGCGTCACCATCGACAACCCTCGTCGAGCATCCCGTCTACTTCGTCAGCACTGTGCTGCGAGATGCTCGCGAGCGGTACACTATGCAGCAGAAGCTCCTCCTCGCGCTCCTCATCGCTTCCAGGAAGCTGCGCCACTACTTCCAGGGCCACCCCATCACGGTGGTCACATCATTCCCTCTGGAGCAGATCCTGCGCAATCCAAACGCCACTGACCGCGTCGCAGGGTGGAACATTGAGCTGCAACCTTTTGGCCTGCGCTTCGACACCACCAGGGTCATCAAGGGGAGAGCATTGGCTGACTTCGTCGCCGAGTGGACAGACACCAGCAAGAAGAGCCTCATGAGGCAGAATCCACGCCAGCAGGAGACACGGTGCCAAGCCACTGGACCATGCACTTCGACGGAGCATTCGCATGCCAGAACGCTGGGGCTGGCGTCGTCCTGACCTCACCCAAGGGCGACAAGCTCTACTACGCCGTCCAGCTGTGCTTCACGACAGACAAGGTCTCCAACAACATCGCCGAGTACGAGGGCCTCCTC
Source organism: Poa pratensis (assembly GCA_947311845.1). NCBI lineage: Eukaryota > Viridiplantae > Streptophyta > Magnoliopsida > Poales > Poaceae > Poa > Poa pratensis. Next base: position 26,682,227 of record CAMZMU010000051.1, on the reverse strand, counting down.
GCCGGGCTCAGAGCCGCAATCGCCCTCGGCATCAAGCGCTTACTCATCAAGGGCGACTCCCAGCTCCTCGTCAACTTCTCCAACAAGAGCTACACGCCTAAGGACGGCCATATGGCCGCTTACCTCGAGGAGGTCCGCAAGCTCGAGAAACACTTCAAGGGGATGGAGCTCAGGCACATCCCACGAAGGGAGAACCAGGAGGCCGACGACATCGCCAGGCGAGCATCACGCAGAGAAGCCCAGCAGGCGGGCGTGTTCGAGGAGAGGCTCACCAGGGCATCGGTGAAACAGCCAAAAGAAGCGTCGAATGAACACGGACGAAGAGCTCCCACCACCACCGAGAGCTGCGGCCCCCACAGGGGAACGCCTGCTGCTGGCCATGACACACCAAGAGACGGGCTGGATCGATGAGCTCAAGGAGTACCTCAGGGACGGAGTCCTCCCTGAAGAGGACGCAGAAGCAGAGAGAGTTGCTCGCCAGGCCAAGTCATACTGCCTTCACGAGGGAGACCTGTACCGCAAGCGTCCAAATGGAGTTGCACTAAAATGCGTCCCCCCTGAAGAAGGCCGCCAGCTGATCAAGGACATACACAGTGGAGAATGTGGCCACCACTCATCATCACGCACCCTGCAGGGAAAGTCTTCAGGAGTGGTTCTATTGGCCCTCAGTGCTTCAAGATGCAACCACCGTTGTCCAGGCTTGCGAGGCATGCCAGTTCCACGCCAAGCAAGTCCACCAGCCCGCACTGGGGCTCCAGACCATCCCTCTCTCCTGGCCCTTCGCGGTCTGGGGGCTGGACATCCTGGGACCTTTCCCACGCTCCAGCGGGGGCTACCGCTACCTCTACGTCGCCATCGACAAGTTCACCAAATGGGCGGAGGTTGAAGCGGTGCGCACCATCCCGGCGAGATCAGCGGTGAAATTCATCAGAGGCCTGGCCTGTCGCTTCGGCGTGCCAAATCGCATCATCACCGACAACGGCTCGCAGTTCACCAGCGGCATCTTCAGGGCCTACTGCGAGAGTCTTGGCACACGGCTCTGCTTCGCCTCGGTGGCTCATCCACGAAGCAACGGGCAGGCTGAGCGGGCGAACGCAGAAGTGCTCAAGGCCTCAAGACAAGAAGCTTCAATCGCCTCAAGGCCCACGGCAAGAACTGGATCGAAGAGCTCCCCTCCGTGCTCTGGTCCATCCGCACCACCGCCACGAAGCCCACTGGAGAAACGCCGTTCGCTCTCGTCTATGGCGCTGAAGCAGTCCTCCCCACCGAGATCAAGCATGGGTCCCCACGGATCCTTGCTTTCAACGAGGACAACCAAGAGGAGCTCCACAACGACGACTTGCTGCTGCTCGATGGACTACGCCGCCGTGCCGCCCTCCGAGCGGCGAAGTACCAGCAAGACCTGCGCCGCTACCACAGCCGCCACATACGGCCGCGCACCCTCGAGACAGGCGATCTCGTCCTCAGGAGGATCCTCTCCAGAGAGGCCTCCACAAGCTCTCACCCATGTGGGAAGGCCCCTACAGGGTCGCGCACATCGCCAGGCCGGCGCGGTACGGCTCGAGACGGAAGACGGCGATCCGATCAAAAATCCATGGAACATCGAGCACCTACGCAAGTTCTACCCGTGATCACGTCGCGGCAGGCATTTTTTGTCTCAAGAGGGAAGCACGCGTCTTCACCTCCCAGCTTCACCAAGCTTTCCCTTCACGAGGGCCATCTCCACTGAGAGTTTCCTACAACGCGTGCCACGGGCCGCGGGAAGCCTCAGCCACTCCATGTGGAACCCCATGCCCAGACATGGCGGACTTTGTCTTGGCCTCGCCAAGTGTAATGAACAATTTCAGGTCATCATGAACCTATTGCGCTTCGGCGCCGTTATGTAATATTGCTTGGTGAGTTTGTTTTCTTACATTTCATTCGCGCTCACATTTTTCCCCATGCGCACCTCGCGAGCGGGGGCTGAGCACGGTGCCTGTGTCTCGGGAGCATCCCAGCAGCATCGTAAAATCCAAAGGATCCGAGCTCTAACTCGTGGCTCTCCGCCCACGACCGTTATCTCACCAAAGAGCTCTGACTCGTGGGTTAGCTCCCATGCACGTCACCTCACCAAGGACCTTGGTGCTTATTCTCCTCGTGAGATACCCATGAGGAAATCTATGAGCGCGCATGAGTTGTACAACTATGCTTTGCTTGTGGGTTCGCCTCTCTCTCCAACACAGGGAACAAGACGCCTTGCAGGGCTCCAAAAGCTCCAAACCAGCCTCAGGCAGCCTCGAGAGGGAGAACACCTCACCAGGAACACAACACCCTCTACAAAGCAGGCGTCTCGCCAGAGCTAAGTCCAGAACTTACGCCTCATGAGCTCTTTTTCCCTCTCGCTGGTTTTGTCGCCCCTCGAGCCTCTCTTTTCTCTCTTACGCCTCATGGGCTGCTTGCACGTCAAAGGGGAGCCCCTGAGCATCGCGCCTCGAGGGCTCTTACCTCTCTAAGCCTTACGCACCCCCCGGCCTTGTCGAGCCCTGACTCCGGCATACCGAAGCGGCGGTGCTATTTGCGCTAAGAGCAGGGTCCTAACGACGTAGAGCGAAAAAGACATGAGGGAACAGATAAAAGGCCTCCCGAGGGGCACTCACACTTGCACAAATAAAAGTGTCTTTACAAACCAGCACGAAATAAAAGCAACAAGTCTTAAGATAACTAGTGCCCTTGGCACATCTCTCTACAGGGGCAACCTAAGCAGGGGGTTGTCGTCGTCGCCGTCGACGTCCTCGTCATCCACCTCCTCAGCACCAGCCTCGTCGTCGCTCTCCTCGACCTCGACCCTCTTGAAGCGTTGAGTGTACTTCTCCACGTCGTCCCACACCGAGGCGTCCAGCTTCGAGGCTCCTTCTCCAGAGGCTCCATCACAGACGCGAAATCGAAGCCGGGGTGGAGGTGTGCAAGGTTGGCGAAGACTTGGCCGACCGCGACGCCAAGGAGCTCGCGGCTCTCGGTGTCGACCAGTCGTCGAGGTTCGTCACGACCTCTTCAAACTTGGTGAGGAGCTGCTCGAAGAAGCCAAGGTAGATGGCGACGTCGTAGTTCCCCTCGACAGAGAGCCTGGGGGCTTCGGTCCCCAGGCGGCCGCGACAGCACGCGCACGCCTCACCAAGGAAGCAAACATGCGCTCCCGCTGGCGCGACAAGACCTGCGCAGTCAGAGCGCTCCGCCGAGCTTCCTCGACGAGTTCCACAACAGGCCCCACCTGCTGCTGCATCTCGTTCATGTCCTGCGTCAAGGAGGCAAGGTCCTGCTCCGCGTGCTTCCGAGCCTCCACAGCGTCATGAAGGCGGGAGTCGAATCGCTTCTTCTGAGCCTCAAGCTCCCTGATGCGGGCCTCAAGCTCGTTGCGTCTCTTCGTGAAGCGCGCCTCCTGCTTCTTGGCCTTCTCCGCGAAGTCCTTCCTGCAATTGTCGCGGAAGAGCTGCTCCTTGGTCGCGGACTCCTCCGCCAGCTGCTCCTCCTTCTTGCGGAGGTTCTCGTTGGTCAGCGCGAGGCGCTTCTGGTAGAACGCCTCGTCTTGAGTGACTTTGCTCTCGCGAGACTCCAGGTGCTCCCGCTGCGCAGACTGATCCTTCTCGATCTGTTCGACCTGTTCCTCGCGCTTGCGTAGCTCGGTCTCGCGGGCATCAAGTTCTGCCCCGCGCTGCGTCATCTGGTTCTCGCGGACGCCAGGTCCTCGCGGAGCTTCTCCAGGCCTTGCCGCACGGTCTCGACTCGGCGATGATCCCGCCTCGCGGTCCAGAGCTCCTTGTGCTTGGTGGAGACCGCCGCCTCGCGCGCCGCCAGCTCCTGATGCTTGGCCTCCGTCTCCGCCTCGAGAGCCTCGCGCCTAGCACTCAGGTCCGCAAGGGTCTCCTCGACCTCGCGGACCACACTGATGCGGATCTCTTTGGCAGAGCGCAGTGCCGCCTCGCCCCTCGAGCCTCTCTTTTCTCTACTAGTGCCTTCCTCACAATAAATCCAACGTCTTCCACATGGCATCGCCGCCTAGGACATCCTTCTTCCTTTGTGGTGCAGCACATCCTTAGGAAAAATAATATTTCGCATTTGCATGAGACAACTCCCCATGTTTGTGATTCGTGTCAATTAGCTAAGAGTCATCAGTTGCCATATCCTATATCTACTAGTGTGTCCACCGTTCCTTTGGAACAAGTGTTTTCGGATGTATGGGGACCAGCACCCCTTTCTGTTGGTAAACATTCATATTATGTAAGTTTTATTGATGATTTTAGTAAGTTCACTTGGATCTATTTGCTTAAGAAGAAATCTGATGTTTATCAAGTCTTCTTGAATTTTCAACCTCTAGTTGAGCGTAAGTTTGGCACAAAAATAATTACAATGCAAACTGACTGGGGTGGTGAATATGAAAAACTCCATAGTTTCATTCAACAAGTTGGCATCACTCATCATGTCTCATGTCCTCATGCCCATCAACAGAATGGTTCTGCTGAACGCAAACATCGCCATATTGTAGAGGTTGGGTTTGCCTTGCTTGCTAATGCATCTATGCCACTTAAGTTTTGGGATGAAGCCTTTCTCACAGCCACATTTCTCATTAACTTGCTGATACGTTCATTGATATATTTCATATTAAGATACATTACTTATGTTATTTCATCTTATTTTGCATGTTTGATGATTATTGGGATTTAACTGCCGGAGCTAGGAATCAGCTGGAAAAAGCATCGTCAAGATACTATACTTCTGTAACTCCAAAAATCACGAGAAAATACAGAAGCTCTTATTTTATCAGATGACGGAGGAAGCCAAAAGGGGAGGTCGAGATGGGCCACGAGGGGTCCACACATGACCTGGGCGCGGCCAGCCTGGGGGTGGCGCCGAGGTGGTGTGTGGCTCCCCTGGCCCACCTCTGGCTCACTCCCTTCGCGTATATCTTCCCTGTAACTCTAAAATCGCAGGAGGAGCCACGAAGAAATATTCCGTCGCCTCCACGGGGCGGAGAACCACAGAGAGAGAAAAGCTCTCCGGTAGGGAGAAATCTGCCGGGGAAATTCCCTCCCGGAGGGGGGAAATCATCGCCATCGTTACTGCCATCGCCCTAGACTTCATCGAGATCATCATCATCATCTCCACCGCCTGCACCATCATCTCCACCGCTCCACTTCGTTCCGCTGTAACATCTAGGATTGCTACTTGTTTAGTTCATAGGGGAAACTCTCCCGATGTTAATTACTCCTTGTGGTTGATGCTTTTGAGTTTTATCGGTGAATTAAAGTTTATGTCCAGATTGTTATTCATCATTATATCACCTCTGATCATGATCCATATGATGTCTTGTGAGTAGTTCGCTTAGTTCTTGAGGACATGGGAGAAGTCTTGATGCTAGTAGTGGAATTATGTTGAGTAATATTTAATGGTTTGATATTTAAGTTGTGGTGTCATTCTTCTAGTGGTGTCATGTGAACGTCGACTATATGATACTTCACCTTTACGGGCCTAGGGGAATGCATTGTGTATTTAGTTTACTTATTGTGGGGTTGCCGGAGTGACAGAAACCTAAACCCCCGTTGGTAAATTAGTGCACGAGGGAGCGTAGGATCTCAGAGTTTAAGGTTGTGGTTAGATTTATTTTAATCACTCTCTTGTATTTGCGGTAAGCCTACAAGAGGTGTAATCACAAGTGTGTATTAGTATAAGTAAGGGCGGTGCATTAGCATAGGTTCACCACACAACACTTATAAAAACAATGAAGATTAATCAATGGCCTGAAGCGAAAGCACTTGACGAAATTCCCATGTGTCCTCAGGAACGTTTGGTCATCATAAGTAAAACAACCGGCTTGTCCTTTGTGCTAAAAAGGATTGGGCCACTTGTCGGGGGAATACTTTGTGGAATAACCCGCGGCCCATATTGATAAGTGCGACTTGATTTACTCGCACGAGCATGGGCCCACATACAAGCAAGCCCAATATCGCACCGCCACGAGGAGAAGAATCTAGAAGACATATCGTGGAAGTCATGAGGACTAATTAGTCTCCAAGTAGGTTCCAGTTGATATATTCCTTGTGGAGGAGGTTTCCTTTGTAACCTGACGAGCCTCTATGTATATAAAGAGGACTCGTAGGACTTAGACGGGTCAAGCCCTAAAACCCTAGTTCATACGGCGAGTACCAAGATCGGATCGCCTCCATTGTAACACCTCATATATCATATCAATACCAATCTAGGGTAGGCAGGAAGTAGGTCTTTACCTCACATTGAGGTGCCGAACCTGGGTAAATCTGTGTTGATCTTTGTTCCTGCGATCCCAAGCTCGGAGACGATTGACTCGCACAATCCCACACCTACGAATTCATCCATGACATCTGACGTGACAAACCCACAACAGTTGGCACCCACCGTGGGGCCTGCGGTCAAGAGCGTCACGTTCCGGGCAGGATCGGAATCAGGGTTCAAGGACATCGCCATTGGCCAAGTTGAAAACATCAATGGTGTTCCCTTCATTGACGACTCAGAGTGGGGACCCAAGGCAGATCACGTCGAGTTCGGGTACATTATTCCCATTGGGTCTGTGAAAATCTTCGTCGGATCCATCAGTCGCAGACCTATGGACGGGACTCAAGGAGGCGAATCAGGAGAGGAACTGCGGCCAGTAAGGGTCCGCGTGCTAGAAGAACTGCAGCAAGCCACAGCAAAAGTATCCGCCCCGTCCTGTCAAATCCAGTTTGGGAATCTCTACCGAGCTGGGAGGAAGACCCAAAATTAAAGAAATCGAAGCTGTCAGGACGGAGCTTTGTGAAGAAGCACAAAGGCTCGCGGCCGAGCGCAAAAAGCTCCAGGAAGAAGATCGGTGACTGCGGCGTTGGCAGCAAAAGCAGCAGGCGATTTGGACCAAGACGGACGAAAGGGGGCGAGAGATGAAGCAGAAGTTCCACAACAATCCGGAGAGCAATGTGCACGCCGCGATCGGCATATTGTCAAGAATAGCACTGGTCGGAGACACGCGAGCTGATAAGGAAGCTCGCCATGCGATTGATCTACTACAAACTGCTTTCCTACAGCAGGCAAACATGTATAGAATCACGCCTAACGAACCACAACACGAGGTATCATGGGGCGGGGAAAGATGCGGCGTGGAAGAAGTAGTCAACCAGCTAGCAGGTCTGCAAATATCACCAGGCAAAGAAAATAAGGCAGATGATAAGCCGCAGACACTCAGGGCGACTCAACCAACCCAGTTTGAAACTGAATCAGATGAAGATTCAGCACTAGTAAGCTCCTATTCGTTATTGAAAGGGCCAGCATGCTTTGGGGAGGAAATACGGCTCACTCGTTTCCCTCCGAACTTTGGTGAGTCGCAGCGAGTCACCACCTACCATAACGACCAAGACCCCGCCTTATGGATAGAGGATTATGAAATAAACATGACAGGAACTGATGTAACTCAGGAGGTGCGCGCAAAGTATTTTCACTTGGTAATACAGGGAGAAGCCAGGGATTGGCTGCTAAGGTTGCCGCCAATGTCAATAAACACATGGGAAGACCTAAAGGATAAGTTCATCAAAAGATTCCAAACGGAAGACATGAAAAACCTCAGGCAATGCGTCCAGAAGGAGAACGAATCAAGCAGCGATTGGATAAAAAGAGTCGCAGAAATCCTTGGCTCCGCCAAAAGTATAACAGTGCAATCTGCAGTGCAAGTCATAAGGAAGAATTGTAGATTTGAGCTGCTGGTACACAAATTAAGTCGCGTCGGACATAAGATCGATAGTTTCGACCAACTATTGGCAACAGCCAATAAGTATGCAAAGACAGATAAGATGGCAGGCGGCTTATCACAAATCCCAAAGGAAAGGGCGCAAGCAACACAAACTGAACACCATAAGTGTCAACTGGGGGAGCAAAGAAGAAACAAGGAATCGCTTCCTGATACGTCTCAAACGTATCTATAATTTTTGATGTTCCATGCTTGTTTTATACCAATTGCTACATGTTTTGCATCTACTTTATATCATTTTATACATTTTTTGGGACTAACCTATTAACAAGATGCCGAAGTGCCAGTTCCTGTTTTCTGCTGTTTTTGTATTCTAGAAAAGCTAGTCTGGAAATATTCTCGGAATTGGACGAAACTACACGGGGGTCCCTATTTTTCCAGAACACGCCTGACGGAGCGAAGGAGCAACAGAGGAGGGCCACCAGGTGGCCACACGCACCTAGGGCGCGGCCCCCCCTCTGCCGCGCCCTAGGGTGGTGTGGGCCCCTCGGGGGTCTCCAGCCGCTGCCCTTTCGCCTACTTATTCCCCCCGACGCGAAAAGCCTAAGTGCCTGAGCAAATATCCACGAAAAGGTCCAGAGACGCCGCCGCCATCAACCCTAGCTCGGGAGGGTTCAGAACCTCTTCCCGGCACCCTGCCGGATAGGGGAATTGTCAGCGGAGGCTTCTACATCGCCAGGCCTGCCTCCGCAGTGATGCGTGAGTAGTTCATCCTTGGACTACGGGTCCATAGCAGTAGCTAGATGGTTGTCTCTCCACTTTGTGCCATCATGTTTAGATCTTGTGAGCTGCCCTACATGATCAAGATCATATTATTGTAATGCTACATGTTGTGTTTGCTGGGATCCGATGAATATTGAATACTATGTCAAGTTGATTATCAATTTATCTTATATGTTATTTAAGATCTTGCATGCTTTCCGTTACTCGTAGATGCTTTGGCCAAGTAGATGCTTGTAACTCCAAGAGAGGGTATTTATGCTAGATAGTGGGTTCATGCCTCCGTTTAATCTGGGACAGTGATAGAAAGTTCTAAGGTTGTGGATGTGCTGTTGCCACTAGGGATAACCCAACGATGCTATGTCCACGGGCATATGTGTTTGTTTACATTACGCGCTTTACTTAATGCAATTATCCGTTGCTTGCAACTTAATACCAACGGGGGACTCGGATGACAACCCGGCGGTGGATTATTAGTCATAGATGCTGTTGGATAACGGTCTATGTTTCTTGTCGTAATGCCCAATTAAATATCATAGTAGTCAACATGTCATATATATGCATTGTCATGCGCTCACTATTTGTCAATTGCCCAGCTGTAATTTGTTCACCCAACATGTTAGTTATCTTTTATGGAGAGACACCACTAGTGAACTGTGGACCCCGGTCCATTCTTTTACACTGATTAAACAACCACAAACTGCAAACTGTTCCTTTTTCATTCTCTGCAATTTAATACTCATTTTCCACACGAGACGTTTAATCCTTTGTTTTCAGCAAGCCGGTGAGATTGACAACCTCACTGTTTCGTTGGGGCAAAGTACTTTGATTGTGTTGTGTGCAGGTTCCACGTTGGTGATCGTGTTGCGCCGTGCGGCCACCAACAACCTTCTGAAGAGTTGCTGCTCCTACTGGTTCGATAACCTTGGTTTCTTTCCGAGGGAAAAATTTGCTGCTGAACTGCATCATACCTTCCTCTTGGGGTCTCCCAACGAGCGTGTGATTCACGCCATCAAGCTCTTTTTCTGGCGCCGTTGCCGGGGAAGTACTCATCATCATCCTCAAATACTCTCCCGTCAACCAGGTCCAGCATCTTTTTCTGGCGCCGTTGCCGGGGAGTTAGAAGCGCTTCAGCAGACTGCCACTGTTTGCTCTCCCATCAACAACTCTTTTTCTCGCGCCGCTGCTGGGGAGACAGCAGTCTTCTGCAAGGGGAGTTTCACGCTTCCAATCTCTTTACTTTGTTTTTGTCTTGCTTAGTTTATTTTATTTTATCTTGTTTGCTTTTAATTATCAAAAACACAAAAAAATTAGTTTCTTGCATTTAGTTTATTTCGGTTTGTTATTATGTCTAGTTGTTTATTTGCTATCAATGGCTTATCTCTATGAAACTAGATCTTGTTGGCAAGGTGGGTCCACGGAAGATGAACGAAGATATTATAGGAATTACCGCTTGTCACAAAAAGGGATGTACTTATGGAAATTGTTAAATCAACTAGAGGAATATGCTAGAAATTTATGCTATATATTTGGCAAATCTTTTTGCTTTAATGAATCTGATTGTCATAGGAAGTCTAAACACTTTCCTTTCCAATGTGCTTGTAATGAAAATGAAACCTTAGCTTCTTATGTTAAAGGTTACTATAATGCTTATGAGGTAGAAAGGATGGAAGAATTTATTGTCTTTAAGGGTGCACTTGAAATTAGTTCTTATCTTGAGCATAAAATTGATGCCCCTTATAAATCTGAAAGTCTTGCTATACTTAAATATTGTTTTGATAACTATAAGGATGAAAATTCTTATATTACTGAACATGTCAAGAGGATTTTTCCTCATAAAGAAGAGACTAATGCCTTGCAGGAAAATGTGGAAGAAGAAATTGCTGAAGCTGAAAGCTCATTTGATGAAAAAGAGGAAGAGAGTGATGAACAAAAGGAGGATCTACCTTCTAATGATAGTAACTCTTTAACTCTTACATTATATAATTACCCTCCATGCCTACCTAAGGAGGAAGAATGCTATATTGTTGAATGTCATGATTCTATTGAAATATCTTTTTTGATAAATTTGAAGTAACATCCTCCTTGACTCAAGTAAAAGAGGAAATTGCAGAAAGTAAAAATGTGCTCCCTAATGTTATATATGATAATGCTCTTGATGATGGTCCTATATTGCCTAATGATATTAATTATACTACTATTGTCAAAAGTGGGTTTGATAACCCTACTGTTTTTTAGCTTAATAAAAATTATGTGTTTGTAGATCATGAAAAGCATGCTTTATGTGATAGTTATATTATTGAGTTTGTTCATGATGCTACTGAAAGTTATTATGAGAGAGGAAAATATGGTTGTAAAAGTTTTCAAGTTACTAAAACACCTCTCTTTATGTTGAAAGTTTTGAAGCTATATTTGTTTCATCTTTCTATGCTAGTTGCTTTATGCTTCAATAATTTATTTTGTTACAAGATTCCTTTGCATAGGAAGTGGGTTAGACTTAAATGTGTTTGATATTTGCCTCTTGATGCTCTCTTTTGTTTTTCAACTCTTATTCTTATGAGAGCATCATTAAAATCTTCTAGCCTAGCTAAAAGGCATTAAAAGAAAGCGCTTTTGGGAGGCAACCCATTATCTTTTATTTTCAGTATTAGTCAAGGAGGATGTTTACTTCTGTAGCAACTCCTTTGTATCTTTATTTTCTCGCATTGTTGTGCCAAGAGTAGCCTCTAATGTTAAGACGATGCTTAATTTTGATTGCTGCGCAGAAACAGATTTTTGCTGTTCACTGTACGAAATTCCTAAAATCACCAGATTGTTAATTAAATCTGAAATTTTTGTGCGTAATCTTTATGAATGTCTGAATCTTTCATTAGTTAGAGTTTTCGATCTGAGCGTCGTAAGTGCCTTGAAAAAATTCGTCTTTGCGGACTGTTCTGTTTTAGACAGATTATGCCTTTTTATTTTGCATTCTCTCTTTTACTAGTGTTGAGTGAAATTCTTTTTTGGGTGGAAGAGCTTCACATAACATCAGTGGCTGTAGCTAATGTTTAAAGTAACAAATCATATTGCGTCTTATAGAACATGTGAATTTTTGATTATGCACTAACCCTCTAATGAGATCTACTTTGAGTTTGGTGTGACGGAAGTTTTCAAGGGTCAAGAGAGAAGGATGATATAATAGGATCAAGAAGAGTGAAGAGCTTAAGCTTGGGGAGGCTCCCATGGATCTCCCCAGCATATTTCAAGAAGACTCAAGCGTCTAAGCTTGGGGATGCCCAAGGCATCCCCTTCTTCATCGTCAAAATTATCAGGTCATCTCTAGTGAAACTATATTTTAATTCTTTCACATCATATGTGCTTTTCTTGGAGCGTCTGTGTGCTTTTATTTTCAGTATTGCACTTTTATTTTCAATAAAGCTTGACTGGACCCTAGCATTCTTGATTGGGAGAGAGACACGCTCCGCTTTTTCATGAGAATACTCCTATTCTTCACTTATATTTGTTGAGTATTCATATCTAGCGCTGTTCAGCTTTTAGCTCTTGTTTTCATGTATCTCTTGTCAGAGCTATTAGCTTTCTTTTGTAGAAAGTACTCTCTTGCTTCACTTATATTTGTTTGGAGAGTTGATGAAATAAATTGATTGGTGTTTGGTTGGTTCAGAAAATGTTGCATGTGGTAATTGGTATAAGGAAAAACTTGCTTAATCTTGTAGATCACTAAAATGGATAACTTGATGCTTGTCAATTGTTTTGAGTTAACAAGTAGATCATGATTAAATTGTGCATCACATGAGTTAAGCCTATTAGTGAAGAACTACCGTAAAGCTTGTTGAAAATTTGGTTTGCATCGGTGGTATCTCTAAGGTCTAGATATTTTCTAATAACAGGGTTTGGTTAACAAGGAAGACGGTATGAAGTCTTATAACGTTTGCAATATGTTTGTCATATAAAACTTGGTGTACGGGTTGATATTCTTGTTTGCTTACATAACCTTGCTAGCCTAAACTCTGTACTGAGAGGGAATGCTTCTCGTGCATCCAAATCCTTGAGCCAAAATCCATGCCATTTGTGTCCACCATAACTACCTATATGTGGTATTTCCTTGCCACTCCAAGTAAATTTTTCATGTGCTACCTTTAAATTATTCAAAATGTTATTATTCCCTTTTTGTGTCAATGTTTACTAGCTCATGAGGAATTAGTGTGGTTATTCTTTATTCTATTTGTGAATGGACTTTTACACCTGGACTAGTGGCATATACATCCGCTTATCCAATAACTTGCAAAAAGAGCTGGCAACGGGGTGCCCAGTCCCAATTAATTACAACTTTAACCAATTAATTCTCTTCACACTTTTGCCCTGATTCATCAGTAAGCAATGACAAACAGTGAAATACCTGAATGTGTGTAAACCAAAGAGAAAGAGGGATGATCTGCCTTGCTGGTAGAAATAACGTCCTTCATGGGAGCCGCTCTTAAAAGTCCGTTTGACAGGTAGAATACTGTTCTCACCCGCTACCATTCGTTGACAATTAACAAACACCTCTCAAAAATAGATACTCCTCCATGGTATGTGATTGATGGAAGGCACCCGAGGATTCGGTTAGCCATGGCTTGTGTTAGCAAGGTTGGGAGGAGTATCAAATATTTTATGCAATCTCTATATGCTTTCAAAAACCTAAAAGCTCTAGCACATGATTTAATCCCTGCTTCCCTCTGCGAAGGGCCTTTCTTTTACTTTTATGTTGAGTCAGTTTTCCTATTCTTTCTGTCTTCCACAAGCAAACACTAGTGTCAACTTTGTTACAACATGCGTTATATGCAATGTATTGGACTTGTTATACTACTTTGTGTTGACAATATCCATGAGATAAATATGTTGAAAGTTGAAGCAAATGCTGAAACTAAATTCTTCCTTTGTGTTGATTAAATACCTTTTATTAGAAACTATTGCTTTATGAGTTAACACTTATGCAAAACTGTTTGATGCTTGTCTCGAAAGTACTATTCATGAAAACGTTTAGCTTGTGTGATTCATTGTTTACTCATTATCTATTTGGTAGCAAATTATAGACCATTGACTTGGATCACTTCATTCATTTACATGTGCCTTGCAATATTATATGATCAAGATTATGATGTAGCATGTCACCTCAAAAATTATTTTGTTTTTATCGTTTACCTACTCGAGGACGAGTAGGAACTAAGCTTGGGGATGCTGATACGTCTCAAACGTATCTATAATTTTTGATGTTCCATGCTTGTTTTATACCAATTGCTACATGTTTTGCATCTACTTTATATCACTTTTATACATTTTTTGGGACTAACCTATTAACAAGATGCCGAAGTGCCAGTTCCTGTTTTCTGCTGTTTTTGTATTCCAGAAAAGCTAGTCTGGAAATATTCTCGGAATTGGACGAAACTACACGGGGGTCCCTATTTTTCCAGAACACGCCTGACGGAGCGAAGGAGCACAGAGGAGGGCCACCAGGGGCCACACGCACCTAGGGCGCGGCCCCCCTCTGCCGCGCCCTAGGGTGGTGTGGGCCCCTCGGGGGTCCCAGCCGCCGCCCTTTCGCCTACTTATTCCCCCCGACGCGAAAACCCTAAGTACCTGAGCAAATATCCACGAAAAGTTCCAGAGACGCCGCCGTCGTCAACCCTAGCTCGGGAGGGTTCAGAACCTCTTCCCGGCACCCTGCCGGAGAGGGGAATCGTCACCGGAGGCTTCTACATCGCCATGCCTGCCTCCGGAGTGATGCGTGAGTAGTTCATCCTTGGACTACGGGTCCATAGCAGTAGCTAGATGGTTGTCTCTCCACTTTGTGCCATCATGTTTAGATCTTGTGAGCTGCCCTACATGATCAAGATCATATTATTGTAATGCTACATGTTGTGTTTGCTGGGATCCGATGAATATTGAATATTATGTCAAGTTGATTATCAATCTATCTTATATGTTATTTAAGATCTTGCATGCTTTCCGTTACTCGTAGATGCTTTGGCCAAGTAGATGCTTGTAACTCCAAGAGAGAGTATTTATGCTAGATAGTGGGTTCATGCCTCCGTTTAACCTGGGACAGTGACAGAAAGTTCTAAGGTTGTGGATGTGCTGTTGCCACTAGGGATAACCTAACGATGCTATGTCCACGGGCATATGTGTTTGTTTACATTACGCACTTTACTTAATGCAATTATCCGTTGCTTGCAACTTAATACCAACGGGGGACTCGGATGACAACCCGGCGGTGGATTATTAGTCATAGATGCTGTTGGATAACGGTCTATGTATTTGTCGTAATGCCCAATTAAATATCATAGTAGTCAACATGTCATATATGCATTGTCATGCGCTCACTATTTGTCAATTGCCCAGCTGTAATTTGTTCACCCAACATGTTAGTTATCTTTTATGGAGAGACACCACTAGTGAACTGTGGACCCCGGTCCATTCTTTTACACTGATTAAACAACCACAAACTGCAAACTGTTCCTTTTTCATTCTCTGCAATTTAATACTCATTTTCCACACCATACGTTTAATCCTTTGTTTTCAGCAAGCCGTGAGATTGACAACCTCACTGTTTCGTTGGGGCAAAGTAGTTTGATTGTGTTGTGTGCAGATTCCACGTTGGTGATCGTGTTGCGCCGTGCGGCCACCAACAACCTTCTGAAGAGTTGCTGCTCCTACTGGTTCGATAACCTTGGTTTCTTTCTGAGGGAAAACTTGCTGCTGAACTGCATCATACCTTCCTCTTGGGGTCTCCCAACGAGCGTGTGATTCACGCCATCACTTCCCAATAGCGCCGAAGGAATCTTTCACAGTCCCTGCGACTTACACCGCAGAAGGGATGGGAGACCCGCGAGCCACACGAAGGCGCAGTGCCATTACTACAGGCGGTGGAAAGAAAGTGATCCATCAGTCGCGACTCACAGCGGATCAATGCAGCATAAGGACAAGGCGAGCTCCCACCAAAAGCCCAACACTTCATTTAGAAGAAATATAGGGCAATTTCATAGCGTGGAGGTGCAAACAGCGGGAAAATGGAGACAAGTGGACAGCAACCGGAGATGTGACCAAATCCCAACGCCGGAAAGATGCCGTCGCTGGACGGAGCGATCGGTCATTTTGAGCCGCGACGATCATCCCCCTGAAATAAAATATCCAGGACAGTTGGCCTTGTAGTCGCACCACAAGTCGCGGGATACAGGTTGAACAAAGTCCTCATGGATGGAGGAGGAAGAGTAAACATCCTATACCAAGACACGCTCCGTCGAATGAACATACCCGAGTGGCGGCTACAGCCAACCAGGAAAGATATCCAAGGCATAATTCCAGGAGTACTTACTCGACCTATAGGAAAAATAACCCTCGAAGTCATCTTTGGGACTGAGCGAAACTTTCACACAGAACTCCTAGACTTTGAGGTTGTAGCTGTCAAAAGCCCATACCATGCGCTCTTCGGGAGAGAAGCCTATGTCAAATTCACTGCCCGCACCTGCTACGTCTACCTGCAGTTAAAAATACCAGGACCAAACGGCATGATCACGGTACATGGAGACAGGCAAAGAGCACTAGAATGCGAGGAAGCAGGCTCAATATTCGCAGAAGAAGCTTGCATCGCCAACTCCTCACACGGCTACAGGCCACAGATGAGCCTTCGCAGCCCAAAACGAATCGCATTGGGGACGCCACGGAGGCGGACAGCGGGATGCACTCACCAGATGGTAAATTCCAACCAAGCAGTCGCAAATCAGGAAGATAATGTTTCAGAAATCGCTTTGATACAAAAAGAAGACAAGAGATGGCGCATATGCATAGATCCAATCTCAATCAACAACCCCAGTCAAAGAGGTCCAGTTATTGTGAGACCCTACAGCACAGACGCAAACCAGCATAAGTCGCAACCCAGTGCGACTAATCTTCCAAAGGATTTGCTCCTTACTTTGACATGAACAACACATCGGAGCTATCATGCTCGACCCGAGTCGCTCTTAGCGACTCAAACATGAACCAATCAGGTGTTCAACCCCACTCTGTCAAGAGTATCAATTCGCAACCAAGTGCGATGAGTATCAAGTATGCATGGCCTGCGAGGAACAGAAAACTCGCATTAAAGGGTCTGCATCGCCTTTCTCACACCCTGTAAGAAATTAAGTGATTATGAAATAAAGCCGGCGTCCTTGACATTCAAGGGTTCGTCGTTTCGCCTCAACTATCATTGAGTCGCTGAGTCTTTTGAATTTCATACATCACTAACCCTTGAGGGCTTTTTACAAGCACAGCTCGCACCTCAACCTTTGCCAAACGAGTGGCACTTATCCTTAAGTTAGAAGCGTCTTGCATTATGCGGCCAAAGTACTGGGGTGTGGCGTCAATCGAGTCTGAATGTGTATCATGGCCTTTCTCGACCCTGAACACACATGTTCCTAGGAAATACTGAGCCGCGCGAGCGTCTACTTAATGGAAATATCATAAAAGAACCTGCTTATAGGTCACAAAAGTACTGTTTATAGTACACAAATGTCTTACAAACTAACGGGCACGTCCCACGCATTACTATTTATTTCTGCTTCCGAGTCGCAGGAACAGAAGTTTGTGCGGCTTGTCTTGGGGTTGAAGCAGCAGGTGTCCTTATAACCAGGGCACCACCAGACGAAGTAGAAGACCAACAGGTCCCGACGATGGATTAGAAGCCCGGGATGAATCAGCCCCAGTGGATTTTTCCTTCGCAACTTTGCTGCCATCAGGATTGAATCTCCCAAGATAAGAGCCCAAGTCTAAGTTCTTAACAAACAGTGTGGCGTACCCACGCATCCCCTTCCAGATGTCGAAATACTCACTCATTGGAAGATCAGTATCATCCGCGCGCTTCGTCCGGTCATGGCGAGCAATCTTGCCAACCTCTATTTCTGGATAATATGCCCGGAGTAATGTTAATACATGAGCAGCTCCGGCGCGAGCAGAGGACCCCTTCGAATCAGAGACATAATGGGGAGCCTTGAATAGTCTGTTCAGCCAGTGCTCACATGACGCTGGAGCATCAGTTGTAGGGGAGATTTTTGTCATAACTTCTTTGGTCACCTTGAGGAGGCGCTGGCTAAAATCCAGAAGATATTCCAGCTGGTCCTTCAAATTGGAGCGGCACACTGGAGCACCAGGCCCTGCGTCAAAAAAGCAAGATAAGATCCAAGTCAGCAACTCATGGTGGTCACCCAAATATGCATGATCAAGAGACAAAGGACTAAGGATGAACCGGCAAGTTGCAGGATGGCTGATTTAACAACAGATCCAAAACCCTCAAAAGCCTTGAGTAGCGAGTTATATTTTTCATCTCGCACGGCGATTTCCCTCGCATGGTCTCCTTTCAGTCGATCAATCAATTCAGATTTAAGACTCAGCCCTTCTCGCAAGGATTTTATAACCTCATCCTTCTCCATGAGCCGCTGCCTGGAATCTGCTTCGAGCTCTTTAAATTGCTCTTCACAGGAGTCAAGATGACCTTTAAGTATTTCTTGTGCCTGGCTTCTAATGATCTCGTTATGTTGCTCCAAGGTAGATCGCATTATCTCAGGCTGGCCTAAGGACGTGCCCTTGCCTTTCATCGAGCCAGAGGCATCAAGCGAGGAAAGCTCAAGCTGTAAACAAACGGAGAAAAAAACATAGGCAGTTCATAAAGGCGCTTGGGGGCTCAAAACTTGGAGAAGAAAAAGAATCAACACCCCGTTAACTGACACAAGGTCTTGATCCTTGGGGGCTACGGTATGCGTACCTGGCGACTTGAAGAAAATTGCTCAACCAGGTCGCGCAGTAAAGCGGCGTGCCTATTTCCAGCTGCAACTATGGCATCCGCAATTGATTTGGAACTATTAGCGCATGGGTGATCAGCCGCTTCAGAAACCGGAGCTCTAACTCCAATTGGCACCCTTATAACACCAGGAGTCGCAGATGGCACCGCGACTGGAACCATGGCAGGAGCCACATCAGCAATACCCTCCTCCAAGGAAGGCTTCAGATGAGTCGCACCATTGCTGGTCCCCATGTTTTCGTCAGCAACGTCATCTTCGCTCATGGTTGGTTGAGAGAGAGCAGCGAAAGAGGCGGACTTTGTATCCCCTTCAATCGTGGCCCTGCAAGATATTGACGGATTATAGTCTAAAGTAGCAGTGTCACAGCCATAAAAGGGAGGCAAACCATACCCAGAGGCAATACAGATGCTCTTCATCAGGCAACCAGAGGAAGGAGAAGATAAATCTTGCAGATGTGAGCCTACAGAACAGGAAAAATAGTGGTGATTAACAATTCTTCACGGAGACACATGAATACAAAGAAAAGAGAATGTCGTAAGCAAATACCCGAACTTATCGAGAAGCAATTCTTCGCAACAGGCTCGGAGGAAAGGACAGCACTATCAGGCTCAGCAAGCTTCAAGGATTTGGCAGTTTTATTTCTACAAGCAGCACCAAGGCCTTGCGACGTATCTCAGGTTGCGAGGGGTCTTCCGAGCTCTCGGATAAAAAGCGCTTGGAGGACCTGCGAGGTACTTCAGGAAGTTCCAGGAAAGATGTGCCTGGAGCTGTGGACAGAAGAGCATCGGCCATTTGTAGCTCCTCTTCAGATGCGCTACCCCCAGGCTCAGAAGCAGTGCCATGCATAATCGTTTCCTCGTCAGGAGCAGCGACTTGTTCTGATGATTCGGCAGCAGCTTCTTGGCTTGAGTCGGCCTCCTCTGACGGGAGAGTCCAGAAATGGGGATCGATCTGAAAGAGAGCTATGGTCAGAAATAATCAACTTTGAAGGTAGAATCTTAGAAGGAAAAAGTTACAAGAAGAATTACACCAAAAGCCTTGTGCTCAGCCCAGAAAGGAGCAAGACCAACGTTATCATACGAGTTAATATCCTCTTCAGTCACTCGGCGAATGAAGTTTATCCATTCCCCTTTGTCCCAATCTTCAGGGCAAGTACGCTCAACATCATCCGCATGACAGGTGAAATCCATCATAAGTCGCAGACGGCGGCTCATGGGCTGAATTCGCCATTTGGTCCAGCAAGATATGAGATCCAATCTGGTAAGACCATGGAGCGTCAGCGCCCTCACCTTGTCCAAGAGGATCTCGATGGATGATAACGAAGAAGGATCGGGCTTGGAAGACAAAGCAGGGGTAGCCTCGAAGGGAAGTGGCGACCAAGGAGGAAGGCGAATTTTGCCCTCGGGAGAAGTGTCTTTGCAGTAGAAGAATGTTCTCTGCCAAACCTTAATTTTATTAGCAAGGGCTAGCTTTGGGAAAATGCTACCCTTACGGCGTTGGAAAGATATGGCGCCGCATTGGAGGAAAGGAGCATCTGTCGCTTCTCTTTGACTGTTACAGCCAAAGAGGGCAAGCTAGAAATCTATCGAAGGAGGGGCACCCAAATAATCTTTGCAAAGAACATGGAAGTTACTCACTTTCAACATTGAATTGGGACCGATGTCATGAAGGCGAAGACCCAGCCGCTGCATCAGGGAGCGGAAGAAGAGAGAGCCTGGGGGTAGCGCATCTGAAGAGGAGGATTACCTCCTCACCCCGGGCACGCCATTCGCATTGATCTTTTGGTGGAAGAAGGCCGCGGGTGGCCAAAGACTCCAGAAATACCTCGTCGATCCACGAGCCTTCCCAATTGCAACTATGGCGAGGCATTTTTTCCAATCGATGAAGATTTCCGTCAGAAGATTGCGAGCGCAAGAAGCGGAAGCATAGGCGGCGGAGAAGAGTAGCAGAGGCGTAACCCAAGTCTCGAAGCGGAGCGCCAGGAAGGCCGATGGGCCGAACTAAATAGCCCAGACACAGAAGACGTTCAGATCTGGAAACCAACAGGCACGACTGGATGAGTCACGCCCCTGAGCCGCCAAAAGGGTTATAAGTCGCAAATGGCGATACAAAAACTGGAGTTCAGCTGGGACATTCATGTGCACGGTTCAGTAGTCCATCAAGACAAAGAAGCCTTCATATGAAGTCCAAGCTAAACTTGGGGGCTAATGTCGCGGGAATACTTTGTGGAATAACCCGCGGCCCATATTGATAAGTGCGACTTGATTTACTCGCACGAGCATGGGCCCACATACAAGCAAGCCCAATATCGCACTGCCACGAGGAGAAGAATCTAGAAGACATATCCTGGAAGACGTGAGGACTAATTAGTCTCCAAGTAGGTTCCAGTTGATATATTCCTTGTGGAGGAAGTTTCCTTTGTAACCTGACGAGCCTCTATGTATATAAAGAGGACTCACAGGACTTAGACGGGTCATGCCCTAAAACCCTAGTTCATATGGCGAGTACCGAGATCGGATCGCCTCCATTGTAACACCTCATATATCATATCAATACCAATCTAGGGTAGGCAGGAAGTAGGTCTTTACCTCACATTGAGGGGCCTAACCTGGGTAAATCTGTGTTGATCTTTGTTCCTGTGATCCCAAGCTCGGAGACGATTGACTCGCGCAATCCCACACCTACGAAGTCATCCATGACATCTGACGTGACAAACCCATGACACCACTCGCTGCAATTATTATTGCTCTCTTTTATTTACTCACACTTTATTTATCGGTTATATCAAAAACTCCTAAAAACATGTTTGCTAGTATTTACAGGGAAACCTTGCTCAAATCTGCTTGTCAACACCTTCTGCTCCTAGTTGGGTTCGACACTCTTATTAATCGAAAGTAATGCGATACACCCCCTATACTTGTGGGTCATCACTTGCTTCCTAGCAAAGTGATTGATCATGACACCCCCGTTGAGCGTTTATTAAATACCAAGCCAAATTATGATTCTCTGCGTGTTTTTGGCTGCGCTTGCTGGCCAAATCATCGTCCCTACAATAAACGAAAGCTCTCTTTTCGCTCTAAACGGTGTGTGTTTCTGGGCTACAGTCCTCGACACAAAGGTGTCAAGTGCTTAGATCCTTCTACGGGTCATGTATATGTCTCACGAGATGTTGTGTTTGATGAAAACATTTTCCCATTCGAGTCCATGAATCCAAATGCTGGTTCTCGCCTCAAACAAGACATCCTCCTTTTGCCTTCAAATTCTAATCATGGGGATGCCAATATTGATGACTATATGCCTTTGCCTTTTGTGCCTATTGTTACTAATCGTGATCAGCCTACTGCAGAAAATAATGTTGCAGATTCTGGAAATACAAATGCTGCAGAAATTTTGAGTCAAAATGGTGAAGAAACGGATGAAAACAGTGATGAAGTAAGCATGGAATAAGAAGACAACAGGAGCACGGACTCGCATGCTGATTCTATCTCCGATCCCAAGGTTGATCTCCGGCATGGACCTCCACGCCAGGGTCCCCCGACCGCACCAATGCCTCCTCGCCACGTTCGTCATCACCACGGCCCCGCTCTGCCTCTCCTGACCGCGAGTGGTCCCGCTCTGCCTCCAATGATGATGCACGCGCAGGTGCCGACACTGCTGTCGGCGAAGATTCGCCCGATGCTGGCCAGTCCGGGCACGCCACGCCAGCATCTACCTCCTCTCCTTCATCCACACCTGATGGATCTCCTGCGCATCCTGAGCCTGTAGCTCGCGCTGTGCCCGGAATTACAACATGCTTGCAAAAAGGTATTGTTAAACCGAAAATTTTCACTGATGGCACTGTTAAATATGGTCGCAGGGATGGCAAAATTAAGTATGGTCTTCTTGCTGTCTCCTCTGGTGAACCACGTTCCCTGTCCGACGAACTTGATGACAACAATTGGCGCCATGCCATGGAGGAGGAGTATGATGCATTGCTTAAAAACAAGACATGGCACCTTTTTCCCTCAAGTCCGAACAAAAATTTAATTGACTGCAAGTGGGTATATAGAATCAAAAGAAAAGTTGATGGTTCAATTGAAAGGTATAAAGCATGGTTAGTTGCAAAAGGTTTTAAGCAAAGGTATGGAATTGATTATGAAGATACTTTCAGTCCAGTTGTTAAAGCAGCCACTATCATAACTGTCTTAGCTATTTCAGTCTCTCGAGGTTGGAGTTTGCGACAGTTAGATGTCATGAATACGTTTCTTCATGGTGTTCTGGAAGAGGAAGTGTATATGAAACAGCCACCTGGTTTTGAAAATCCTAATGCTCCTAACTATATATGTAAGCTGGACAAGGCACTCTATGGACTCAAGCAAGCCCCTCGAGCCTGGTTTTCTCGGTTAAGCTCAAAGCTGCATGATCTAGATGTTGTTGCATCCAAGGCCGACACCTCTCTCTTTCTTTACAACAAGATAGGTATCACTATGTTTGTGTTGATTTATGTTGATGATATCATAGTAACAAGCTCATCGGATGCTGCTATTTCTGCTTTACTTCGAGACCTTAATGATCATTTCGCCATTAAAGATCTTGGTGACTTCCATTTCTTCCTTGGTATTGAGATAAAGAACACACAAACATGCTTACTCTTGACTCAAAAAAATATGCCACCGATCTTCTTACAAAGGTTGGGATGATTGAGTGCAAATCTGCACCTACACCTCTATCTACAACCGAGCCATTGTCTCTCACGACCGGCACACCTCTTGGACCTGATGACTGTACACAATATAGAAGCATAGTTGGAGCCTTGCAATATTTCACTTTGACACGACCTGATTTAGCATATTCAGTTAATAATGTTTGTCAGTATCTCCGTGCCCCCAACTACATCACATTGGACAGCTGTGAAGAGAATACTCAGATATGTTAAAAGTACTCTCAATGGTGGTCTTACATTTCAAGGCTCATCCTCTAATCTTCTTAGTGCTTACTCAGATGCAGACTGGGCATGTTGTCTTGATGACAGAAGGTCTACAGGAGGTTTTGCTATATTTGTTGAACCTAACTTGGTCTCATGGAGTGCTCGAAAACAAGCTACTGTGTCTAGATCCAGTACAGAAGCTGAATACAAGGCCCTTGCAAATGCAACAGCTGAATTGATATGGGTGGAGGCTCTTTTAAAGGAGCTTGGCGTAAAACTGAAGGACAAACCTTGTTTACTATGTGATAATCTTGGAGCAACTTACTTGTCTGCCAATCCTGTGTTTCATGCCCGCACTAAACACATTGAAATTGACTATCACTTTGTGAGAGAACGAGTGGCAAATAAAAGTCTGGACATCAAGTTCATTTCCAGCAAAGATCAAGTTGCAGATGGTTTTACCAAGGTTCTTCCAGTCAGGAATCTTCATGAGTTCAGGCGTAATCTAAACCTTTCTCAAGGCCTAGATTAAGGGGGGCTATTAGACATTATGTAAACCGTATGTATACGGTTATGGAGTAGTACTCCAAACCGTATACAACACCCATGTACATGCCACCGTGGAGGCTGTTTCCACGCTCTATAAACATGCACCCGATCCCCGTAACGGGGGCTATCGTTTCCGCCTAGGTTAGTTCATAGGTGGAACCACGGATGGTGAATATTGGTGAAAAGTTTGAAACACCCCATAGTCTTCGCCCCATAAGAGATGCTTTCAAGGGAACATTTATCGTAGCTGGTAGATATGGTCGGGATGATGGAAATGAAGCAATCGCTGAAGGGTATGCTGATTTGGTTGCATACGGACGCTTGTTTTTATCCAATCCTGAATTGCCCCGGAGATTCGAAATCAATGCTCCTCTCAACAAGTACAGTAGAAACAATTTCTACATTTCTGATCCAGTTATCGGATACACTGACTACCCATTTCTGTCGTCCGATGGTTAACTGGATCTTTTAGGAATGAGCTCTTCCCCCTCTCCTCAGAGCATCTACCATATGTATCAGTAGTACTAAAGGAATAAGATTGTTGGTTTGAATACCCATATATATGGACATATTAGGGATAAAATGTATGACCGTTTCAATTTAAGAACACCATGTGCAAAGTAAAAAAACTAAGCTGAGAAGGAAATTAAGCATTCATTGATTTTTTTAAACTATCTTAATTAGTTTAGATGCAAGTAGTGTGAGCATAATGAAATCACAAGGGGCAGCCTATTTCCTCGTTTCTCTCCCACATGGGTTACCTTTGTCGTCGACATAGAACATGCAGGATCATGTCGTCGAAGAAAATTATGCCTATGATTGGGTGAAAGATGAAGGTGGAAATAGAAATGAAACAAGTTTGCTTGAATTTATGCAGACCACCACTCCATTAGGCTGTCTAGTCGGTGTTTGTTTGTGTTGTTCTACTGACAAACGAACATCGGAGGGGCATTTATAGAAGGAATTCAGATTACACTTGCGGATCACACAGGATGAGCATTTTTTTTAGATAAAGGGGTTTTATCACTTAAGAACACCCAGGCTCTGCATAGAAAAAATAAGATGCACACACCTATAACCACATTTGCCATGGTAAAAAGATAGCTAGCTACAGGCGAAATACAACTAAACAAGGAAACTGTAAAACGCCTAGGCTATAGTCGACCAATCCGAAAATCACGCGGCTATCCATGTTGGATAACAACTATCCCTCACCGTTCATAAAAGGTCTCGATTTTCCACACGTTTTAATGTGGATCACAAACGGAGAAAACTTATGCATCGGTAGACTTCCTGCATGAAAGAGAAAAATTATCAGAGTAAACCTAGTCATTTCTACATAGCCCTAGCGACCATATTACGGTTAGCGTCCCCACCCTAATAATAGTTCTAAACTTGTGATCAATCCCATGTAACCAATTGGCAAAAATATTTGCAATGGATCGGGGTGGAATATAAGTTAGAATCTATTTATATAGTTGAGCAGATAGAATGGCAAACCTGCACTGGAAGAATTTCTTCGCCATTAGGACAGCCCAAAAGTGAGAATCACACGATTTTTAGTAAATCTATGATAAAGCATTTGTACCAATGTACTTTCTTTAAGAAGTGTTTGCCACAAACCATCATCTGTAACTAGGTTGAAAGCCACTTCCTGGGGGAGGGCTATATTTTTTAACCTATAGGTCATGAATACCGAGTCCTCCCTGATCTTTCGGAAGGCAAAAAACATCTCATCTAGCCAGTCAATATTTATTTTTCTCACTATCCCCTTGCTAAAAGAATGTTGATCGGAAATAATCCAATCTTTGTAAGATTCCTTTGGTTAGCTGGAAGAATGACATCATGTACAATATCATATTGCTTAGGACAGGATCAGCATATGAAGGCAAGAGGAAGTTTCCCCACCCAATCATTCTTATGATTTTATCAAATGAAGAATATTATTGCTTAATTTTGTGAATATCACCCAACTCCAAATTTTCTGTCTTCATGGAATGAACCAAGTTAGAATTTCTTTTCAAGTAAAAGAAAGAAACATAGGTGCTTACTGAAGATGGTTTCGTGTTTTGCCCCTATGTTTGTAGTTTTTTTTCATATGATTTTTTGTCAATGTCCTTCATTTTATTGCAACATCTTGTTTTTATGTTTGATAGAACAAGACACATTGTGTTCAGAGAACTCGTGAGGAAAACTGAGCAATTCCACAGAAGAAAACAAACATTTCTAAATATAATGATGTTTGGTTCCTTTGTGAACACATCGTAATTAATCCTTCAGTAGAAGATCTATCTTCACTGCATGTCGAAGGAGATCTATCTTCATGGTAGAGAGTACTTGTGGTCGAACAAGAAGGAGTCTCACGCGCTTGTTAGGCTTCACAAGGTCTTCTATATGGTAGACTGGGATGAGTTGCATGGTAGCTGCTTTGTGTGCTCTCTCTTGACTGGTTATTTCTGACCACTGTACCCTACTCACCAATTGCACGCCACTGGCGCTCGGTCGAAAGTGCTTCTAGTTCAATTGTTCCTAGATGAAGCTCGATGGGGAAGTGGTGAGGCACCCATTGCATGGCAAGGCACCAAGACCGGACGGCTTCACAGTTGAGTTCCTCCATTGTTGTCATGGATCGTCAAGGGTGACATCGTTGTTGTCTTTACTAAGAGCATCTCCAACGGCGCGCCCAATAGCGCTCCCAATAGGCCTATTGGGCGCGTCAACACCAAATAGGCCCCTAGCGGCGCGCCCAATACCCCAAAAGTTGTCGGCACGCCCCAATAGATGTCCGGCAACCCCGCTTCGCACATTGCTTCTAGGGACGCAAGCGGGCGCGCCGGCAACCGCAGGAACACGCGCCACGTCGGATCTGGCGGGCGGGGCTGACGCGTCAGCGACACTTTCCCCTCCATATCACTTTCCCTTCCCTCCCCTCCATTTTCATTCTCCCGCCATTTGCTTCCCTCGCCCCACCTCCTTCCCTCCTTTCCCACCTTGGGTGATCCACGTCCGGCCAGCCGATGTCTCCTGTCAAGCTCAACCGTTGCTCTCGGCGGAGGAGGACGCCATGGCGCTGGTTGCTGTGGAGCTGCTCACGGTACCACCAGCGGTTACGTCGCCCCTCGCAAATGCCACGCGCGGCCGGAGAATATGTCGGATGTAGACTCGGAAAAGGAGCAGGAGCGTCGATCGGCGGCCACCATCGACAGGAGAGGGCGGTGCACGAAATGGTATGAAATCTACATCCTTTGCCTAATGCAAATTATGTTAATGACATGAAACCGACGTGCACGTGTTCTTTGCAATAGCTCGAAGGGTCAGAAGTGTTGTGTGGCATGATCCGTGATGAGACAACCATGCCCGGCGCTCCGGAACAGGAACAACAAGGAGTGGAGGAAGAATGGAACGAAGAGGAAGAGGAGCAGCGCGGCAGTGAGGAGGAGTAGGACGACGGTGAGGAGGTCGACCCCGACGTGCACGACGTCGAGACCGGGAGTAAGGTCCACAAGACGAGGAAGAAAGGAACAAAGGGCAAGAGGTGGAAGACCAAGGAGGACGAGTGCCTAGTTGATGCATGGAAGCTTGTGACCAACGACTCCATCGTCGGCTCCAACCAAACCTACGGCCGGTATTGGAAGAGGGTCGAAGAGACGATGATCTATGGCGATTATGCCAAGGCGCCAATGGATCGCAATTGGAATGCAATGTCGCATAGGTGGAGGGACATCCAAGCCGAATGAAACAAGTTCGACGACGACCCTTGAGCAAATCGAAAGAAAGTGGACCACGGCGCCCAGGGGCCTCACGACCCAGCGTTCCTCGCGTTGGAGGGGCGCCCTGTTGGAAACAAGAAGGCCAAGTCCGACAAGAATGGCGCATCGTCCACGCCGTCCGTGCAAGCGTCCATTGACAAGTGCCTCGCCGAGGTCACAACCATGTCCAAGCAAAACGCAAGCACCTTCACCGAGAGTTGGACGTCTTTGATGAGCAAGCATGACGAGAAGTTCTCCGTGGAGAAGGAGAAGGTCGCCATTGAGAAGGAGAAGGTCCACTACAACAGGACAGAGCTTTGGTAACACAATCATGTAACACACAGAAAAATATGTTACAGGTAAAATTCCAGTAACACAGCAATTGTGCTACAACGACAGATAGTAACACAAGCTATCCAAGGCCCAAAATTGTGTTACGGAGATATTGACCAAGTAACATATAAATATGTGTTGTAAGTAATGTGTTACAGTAATATTGACATGGTAACATATAAAATATGGTTGGTGGGAATGTGTTACGAACTTTCCTGAGAGTAACACATAATCATGTGTTAATCCAGGGTTACGGGCTCAATTATAGAGGGCGATACAAAAATAAAATCAGATGCATCTTTATATCACAATTATCTTAACACATAGCATCCCCGTGTTTTTTAACAGAAATAATAAATAGACTTTTTGACGTATACGATACAAAACAAAATACAATTCGGTTTACCAAACTATTTTGACCCGGCTTCAGTAAATATCAAATTAACTAATTTTGACACGAATTGTAGTTTGACTCGACGACCATACATGCCAAATGCTCTCAGTTTAAATTAATCATATAAGTAAAGTACTTGTGAGTCAATACTCATGAAGGAGCGGAAGACCGGCAACAAACTGAGATCATAATTGTTAATTTGAAGGCAAAGCATAAGCTAATTGTTGAATTGTACATTAGTACAACTAGAAGCATCAAGCAAGTACTCCCTCTGTATCAAAATATAAGACTTCCTATCAACTTTTCACTCACATGTATCTAGACATATTTTAGTACAAGATTCACATACCAGTAGGTTTAGTGTAGGTTTAGTAAACGAGTGCTGTACTAGCGCAAAATGAAGGAAAGACAGTTGTCTTGTGCTAATAATAGTTTTTCCCTGGACACCAATCGCACACTCACAGTAGTGCTCCATACACCACGAGTGTCGTTCGTAGCTGTAACTGAAGTCACTTGAACATCGACAATATTACAACAAGATCTGCAGCAAGCAAACTAGCGGTCGTGCCAAGCATGCAACGCCCAACTAACAGGGCGGCAAGACAGCCAGCACCAAGCTGCAAGTGCAGGGCACATAACGGCCAGCGCCCTGCTGCAAGTACAAGACACAGATCACACACGCACATGCTGGTTCACAAGACAAACAAGATAACGTGCCCAGGTTTTCAAACCAAGCAAACATCCCAAATAAATCAAACATCCATTTCAAAAAGGAGTAGTTCAGTTTACAAGATGGTAAATCTGACATAATACTTCTTTGACAAATAGTTTATTTATTCCCTACGAAAATCTGTCATACAGGTTCAAATAGCAAAAACTATGCAAACATAGAAGTTCGCTAATAGAACGCATAACTTCATCCATCGGTTCAGAACAATTCTTCTAATCTTCACTTGCAAAATTTCCTGAAAATTAAGATTCAAGGAAGCGTTTGAGCAAGTTCATTACAAATCAGAAGAGTTGAGTTAAATTCAATACATATATAGGCTGTAACTGTAATATACTGTTAACTTAATACTACCTTATAATAGAAAATGAGAGCAAGGCAGGAGTTGTTTGAAGCAGGAGTAATGTTGCCAGAATGCTCGGCAGATCAAGGACTTCTATGTTGGGTTACAAAAAACTGAAACTGCTGGAGTATGTCTCAGAGTGATCGACAATTAGCAAAGTTCCTCTTACAAATTAGTCAACCCTCATTTTCTTGTTCCCAACTGAGCTAAGGAAGCAAAGTTTATGGTTTGAACAATTATATTAAATGCCTTGTAATATTTGATTGCATGAATAGGGATTATAGACCAAATGCAAGTTAGCCCTGAAAATGACAATTCGGTGATGCCCGGACATGTCCGTAACAACTCAGTACAAGAGGAAATGTCAGCGTGTATACAAACTAGCTAAGCAGTATGTGCTATGTTCTTATGTGTCCAACGGACGCCATGGACAGCTGAATTAGTTTTGGGGAACGCCTCGGATACGTGATTTAGCTAATGTGGCTTATACCAGGAAACGTCATGCATCTCTAGGAAAAGGAAGATTCAGTAAAAAAAAAGTATCTTTATTAAGAGGAGAACATGATCTGATATAGCTTCAGATAAGAAGCACTTAAGCTTCAAAAACAAGAAAAAGACACAGGGCCAAGTACAGAGCTACTGCTAAATATCTTAATAATTAATTATTATTTCTGTGGTGGATGACATTTTGCATGATATTATCAACCAAGTGTCAGGACAGTAAGGATGAAGTACTATAATTACCGTAATCCACAATGGCAACATCCATGGAAAATATAGACCGAGAAACTGAAAAGCAATAAAGAAACCCAAAAATTGGGTTTGTTTACTGAATGGCAGACCTCATTACTTCGAATTCTAAAGGGTTATAAGCTCACTTTACGGCTTTACGCACACAGACGATATAGATAAGACCAAAAGACCTGTGCGGCTAAAGAACGGCAAGAACATACAATGATTCTTAATGTCCTGCAAACTCATATTTTCTCTTCAGGTAAGATGACAGTATATATAATCATGAAAATGTTGCTCACAGATGGAATTACCCGTATATGATTTTTCTCAACTATTCTTCATTGATCAAAGCACTACTGTTGACATCCACCATTGTTCCTTTCTGATCATCGAATTAACTAAGACGTACTATTACGTTTTATTTCCTGCATCATGTCTTCACGATGGAGCAGGACGAGTATACCAAGAAGAAATTAACTGGAGATATCTATAGAGAGATGGGCACATGCCGTGACCACTACAAAATGATATTTAAAACTAAAAATAAATCAAATGGTTTCAGCAGTCCTAAACAGAAGATAAGATCTAGATCAGATGGTTTCTATCAAATCAATCTAGAACAGAACATAAGCAACCATAGCACCATAGTTATCAGCATAATGATAGATACATCAGGGTGAAGATTCAAAACAGGGATATATATGAACTTGAAGGGGGCGTACTGACCATCATCAGAAAGGTTACCTCTAAGCAATTGATCTCACGAATTCAAATCGTGATGGAATTCGTGCTGTCAGCACAAACGCGCCCGCGTCGGCTTCCTTCGAGAGAAGCACCCGCGGCGGCGAGGTTCTAGGACCCGGCGAGCTGCTGCTGTATCGGAGGCTGAGAGCCTGAGAGAGGGCAGGAGCCGGCCGGGAGGAGGACGGTGAGTGCGTGAAGAGTTGAGGCCGCAGCAGGATCTGGGGGCACCGCCCAAGAGTCGGCGGGCGAGCTCGAGGCGCCGGGGGAATCTCACCTGGCGGCGGTGAATCGAGTGGGGGAGGCGGCTGGGTGGGCACGGGCCAATCTTTTTCCTAACCTAGGCCAAATAAGATTTGGGTGCCCACTAATATGAAACGTTTCATGTGGGGCGACTACTCATATAAACTTTAGGTGACCTAGACTTGTATGTAAATTATTCATAGCTCGAATGGTGATAGAAGATACTATATGAGTTAGTGCACGCGAGGATAGAGCTTGGTTCGAGTCCTTCCCTTACAACATATAGTTTTATTATTTTTAATAAATTTTGTGAAACCCTTCATATACATATTTTTTAAACGAATTGTGTGAAATAAGTAGAAAGATATGTCATTTTTTAGAATAATTTAAATTGTTTTGCATCATAAACATTTTAAATATTCAATACAAAGAAATTTGACTGTCTAATAATATTTTCACAATTAATTCCTCCAATAAATACAGCCAGATTATTTTGCACTTTGTTAGCACCATGTGAAATCCTTCATATACATATTTTTTTAACAAATTGTGTGAAATAAGTAAAACGATATGTCAATTTTTTAGAATAATTTAAATTATTTTGCATCATAAACATTTTAAATATTCAATATAAAGAATTTTGACTGTGTAAAAATATTTCCTGGCTAAAAGGAGTTCTCACTGAAAGAGTTCTCACTAAAGGAGTCCTCGCTATAGGAGTTATCTTATTTGATGGACCACCTATTAGTATGCTAGATATCAGCTCCATTTCTTCTGACAAAAAAGGAGTCGTCAATAAAGACGACTCAAAATGAGTCGGCATAAAAAAGACTTAGCCAAAACTGACTACCCAGAAATCTAAGCGATGTCGGAGCAAGAAGGACTTGGTAGCCAGCTGAATTTGGGACTCGCGAGATGCCCAAGGACCTAGAAATCAAGTATATTCAAGATCGAAAGGAAGGCAAGTTTAAGGTCAACACGAAAGAAAAAACGGTGACTTGCTAAAGGAGTCGAAGAGGACACTTGGGTCCAGGTTCAGCACGAGACCGACCAAAACCTGCCTAGTTTTAGAGATAGAATCCGACTTAGACTGCGAATTGTAATCCTTGTAAAAGTCCTTTGCTTGTACGAGAAGTCTATCCGCCTCATATGTATGTGAGAGATGATGGCCGATTAAAATTAAGAAACAATCGACATATCAATACAACCCTACTTTTTACTTCATTTTTCCTTGTTAATACTTCTGTTATTCAGCGACTCCTTTTGAATTTCATCGAATATCAACAACCGAACCCCGGAGCGGCCAAGTCCGATCGGGTTCAACCAATCGTCGCCAGCTTCCTTTGATGGGCTTCCCAAAGGGCTGGTGCATCTGGTATAGAAGCGCATGCTTCCTGTTTTGACACATTAGACTAGTGCAACAAGCATAACATCTAATGCCATGACACTGCAATTCATGGCGACGAAAGGCTATGACAGAGTTTGAAGAACGTTGTACACTAGTGTAGTCTAAACATGCACAAAGTTTAGTACAAAATCTGCTCATATATGACCACCGAAATAGAAAACTTACAACATGAAATTTGTGCGGAACATTGAGATGAAGCTACACTTTGAAGGAAAATTTGACAAAATTCTTAATAAATGGTGCAAACTTCTGTTGAAAATTAAGAATCTATGTTTGTTTTGCCTTTTTTTCACAGGCCATAAAAATGTTTTTTTCATGAAACGTTTTGTGCTAACATTAAATATTATGATGTATATCTGAAAATTCATTTGAAATATTTTGAAATTTTGAAAAATAGATTTTTTTTTACATAACCCGTGACCAGAGACGCATAGATCTAAACTCCTTTTCACAAAAAAATTAATTTCCCTCCATCGTTCCAGTTATTTTGGTGAGAGGAAAAATCAAATTCATTTCCCTCCATCGGTCCGGTTATTTAGTCGAAAGGCAAAACCAGTGGAGGGAAAATTTTAACTATTCCCGCTGAAATACGTTTTTCTCTCTATTAATAGCTCCTATAAATAAAACCTTTCTCATTAATCTCGCCAGCGCCAAACAAATCACGCCCCCAAAAAACGCATCTCACGGTCGCCTCCCACCAATGGTCACCACGGCCTACCACGGAACCGACCGCCGCCGCGCCGCCACCCCATCGCTGACCACCACCGCGCCGCCCTTCCCCCATCACAGAGCCACCCACCACCGCGCCGCCCCGCTCCCACTGCCCACCACCACCACGCCGCCCCTCCCAGACCACCGAACCGGCCAGCACCGCGCGCTCCTCCCCCTTGCACCAGGAACAACATTCTCTCCTCCCAGTTGCGCCTGAAGGTTTGCTCCGTCCCCCTCCATCGCCCCAGCATCGACATCGTGTGGTCTTCAGGTCGAGGTAATTCGCCAGCCACAACTTGTGCTGACCATTGGTGTTGGTGGGATTTGATTTTCCTGCCCGAGACTACACACTTACTTAGAACCCATCAAGGGCTGCTGCCCGCCGGCGAGCTCCTGGTGTCAGCTGGCCTCCGGACTGATATGGAGATCGAGGCTCAGCTCGATAAGTTCTTGAATCCATCCCAGCTTTTCCAACCGGAGGTTCAGATCCTGTAGGTGCCACGGCCAGTATCGTGCTGTACAGTGTACTCCCAGTCTCCCACTAGTATTAGGTTCAGACTTGTGATGACCGGCGGTACAATTAGACTATGATCAGTTATCACTAATAGTGCCACTGAAAGAGTTCCAGATTGATCTACAAAATTCTGAATTACAGTAGCTCTATAACTAAATATATTATAGATCAGCAATATGCACAAAAGCCAATCAGTGCAGCTTATTACACATGCCTTTATTAACTAGTTGAGCAAAACAAATGTGCACTCCTAGGCCACAATGTCATCGCTACATGCACCAAAGAAAGGAATTTCTCAAGGATTTACAAGCATGGTTTGGGGGACCTGATGAGAGTCCTTGGTTGATTCCCCTTTGAACTCCCCTCGTTATAGGAATAACAAAGAAAAAAGACAGTTATGGAAATATTGGAATATAAGATGAGGTGAAGGAATTCCTTTTCTTTTCCTTTGTATGCATTTCTATTGATTGTTTACTCATACTTGTTAGTTCTGTAGGAAAATCTCCTGTCAAACGATAATGGTATTTCTCTGTTACCAACACTGCATGGTTATATCATTGCTAGTCACTTGAAACCTATGTATTAATATTTCAGTTTCCAGAGAGTTCAATACAACGGACCTGTTGAAGTACACTCGACTATGCAACATGGCATGACTGAGGATAATAATTTAGTGCTTTCACGCGAAAAGGTTGTTACTGCACTCTTACTCATGTCACAAATATAGAATGTAAAATAATTACTTGCTCATCATGTACTTATATTGTCTCTTTGTAGGTGAGAAAAGAGAGAAAATCGGGCGGGTCAGCATCAAGGGACTAGAAATCAACAACCACGCTCAGCTTCCTCAGATGGATGGCGCACTTCTTCATTCAAGGTAAAGATCCACCAAGGGGCATGAGTGTATCTACAACCAGTCTTTTTGGCTATAAATTTCTATATATTCTGCATACTAGGTACATGTGTTAGCAGTGCTGTAGTCTGAGCAACAAACAACACCCTAGTGGTCCAAGCAGCAACTTGCTTCCCTCTTGCTAACTCTTATATGCAAAATGATTTTTTGTTAAAGTTTCTGTGCAATCTGTTATGTGCAAGTAATGATAAGGATGTCGTGCCATGTTTTCTGGCCATGACAGATTGTTGTATTGCGTAGTAAGTGATTTTAATCCTTTCTTGCCTTCCCGTCCAAGCTATAGATTGTTTTGATTGTGTAGTAAATATTAGATTTAGCATCGGTTATAGATCTTGTTGTTTCTTGCCTTTCCTTACAGTACGACAAAATATACGCATCTATTGAGCGCAAACAAGATTTTATGAGAAATGTACACACACATTATAGCATTATTAGTCATGCACATTGGAAGAGCACCCTGGAGGAGCAAACCAGTATGACCAAGTCTATGCATGTGTATTCATTACCATATTTTTCATGCACATTATAGTATTATTGTCGTTGAATACTAATATTGATCCTAATATAGGTTGGTTCCGAAGTAGTTCTAAAGACTTCAACATATCCCAACAAGCGAATGTTGCATATGCTACTGTCCCAAGTACTCATCCTACAGTGATGCTCAATTCGCGGTTGTGCGCATAGTTGAAACTATTTACATAATGAGAGTTAGTGAGAGAAGTAGGTGATTGCAAGATAGTTGGTGATGCCTTTCTCCGGGATTCTTAATTGCTTGGCCTTCAGCTTCTGTAAGTTAATTGAAGTTTTTTCCTCAAATTCCTCAAATCATATTTATATCTAATCTTAAGTATATGTCTATTTGTTTTTTCCAGATTCGAAAGAAGAATGGTTGAGTTCCTGCTTAATTCTCTAGCAGATGAAGAAGCAAATAAATTGCACTTATCAATAATTATAGTTTTACATGGATAGATTGAAAAATGTAATATTATTCACTATATCTTTTTGGTCGGAACTTATACATATTCTATGGTGTAATATTCTTTGTGAAAGTGTTTTTCTGTAGTCAAATTGATATGAGTGCTACGGTGTCACCAGTGTAATTTTGATATTTATTTCTTGTGGTGCAATATGTATACTGCAATCTTGTATCTTTGAGATATCTTGATATTTAAAATTTCCAATGCGGTCTGCTTCATTTTTTTTGTCAATTGCATAGTGATATGCATCAAATAAATTAATTCGTTGAACATGTGCAATTATTTTTTATTCTAGTAAATGGAATGTACCAAATTTTGCGATCCTAAAAAAATAATTTGTGATTTTTAGTTAAAAAATAAATACATTAATTATCTTTACTCATGGTGTTACTATGAGTACACAAATGTGTGTTACTACGGTAGTTGACAACAATGAATATTGTGTTACACTATTTGGATATTATGTTACTAGTTGTATTTGGAAGTTATCAACATGTTACTAACTCTATTACTATGGCTAGAAAATATGTTACGACCAATGTTCTACCTGGATGAATATATGTTACTACTTATGTTACTCTAGTTAAAAAATGGTGTTACTGGTGCAGTTGGTAACACATAATATGCGTGTTACTACAACATAATTGTAACACAGTTTTTGACATATGGTAACAATTATATGTGTGACAGTGGACACCTCTTAGTAACACGGCCTAATGGAACACATTTTGAATTGTGTTACTGTATAGCGTAGTAACACTCTTTAGAACCTGTGGTAACACAAGACTGTGTTACCAAAGGTCTGTCCTGTTGTAGTGGTCGCCGTCGAGAAGGAGCGGCTCGCCATCGAGAGGGAGAAGGCGCAGGCCACTATCATGCAAGCCGACACAGCAAGAATGTAGGCGATGCCGGAGGCGTCGCAATCCGTCACTCGGAAGATGAAGGAGGACGCCAAGATATTGACCATCGACCTCTCTGCCTACACACTGCAGTGATGTCTTGGTTTCAGCTCTCTCAGCAGCGCATCTTGCATGATTCGGGTCTTCTGCCGCCGGAGCCGACGATGGGCACGACGATGGAGAAGACGGGGGAGCCAACGATGGGCACGACGACCTCCGATGCAGAGCCAACGCCGCGTCGGGCTGACAAGACACCGAGACACAGGAGGAGGCGTTCGAGCCGGTGTTGACAATCGATTGATTTGCATCATGATCAACGTTCTGCAATATGATCGTCGGACCTGGCGATGCCTTTGGGTGTGATCGCCAGACCTGGCAAAGCTTTTGGGTGTGCGAACCGATGCTATTCGAACTTGACCATCGCGTCATTTTTATTTGAATTTGTGGGGTCGGTCTATTTGGGGCCATGTATTGGGAGCCCCCGGTGGGGCGCGACGCTCCCAATAGGTGGCAATGCGTGCCTGTGCACCTAGTAGATCTGACCGGCAACTTTGTCGGACGCTCTATTGGGCGCGCCGATGGAGATGCTCTAATTAAACTACACTCCCTCTGCGTGTGTGGATTTCAGGGCCTGACTTATGCACCGTTAATCCTGTTGCCTAAGCATTGCAATGCGTCCACCCTTGGGGACTATCCTTCGATCTGCCTGATCCATATATTCGCCAAGTTGGTGGCAAAGACCCTTGCTTCGAGACTGGCTTCTAGTCTTGGCATGTTGGTTGAGTTGAACCAATGAGCCTTCATTTAGACGCGACATACTACTCTTGTCCTCCACGGGCTCAAGGACCCTCGGGTTAAGCTCAAGTGGGACATAACATGCATGTTTGACTTGGTGTCCTAGGGGCTCCTCTTCAAGGTCTTCCAAAAGGTGGGGTTCATGCATCCTCCTATCCATGGCTAGTGCGCGGCTGATGCTCAATGGCGAGCTAGGCCCCTTGGTGTGAACCACCGGGGCTTGAGACAGGGAGATACCCCATCAGCAATCTTGTTTGTATTGGTGATTGACGAGCTCAGCTAGTTGTTGTCTAAGGCCAAAGAGGCAAGGTTTCTAGAGCATAATGCACCCCAGGAGACGACTTCGTCATCTTTTGCCACCCATATCAGGACGAAGTTATGCATGATCTCGACATACTCACCTTGTTTGGTGACGCATCAGAGCTTCACACTAAGTTCACCAAGTATTCATTATCCTCTGTCGCATATTCGGAGGAGGAGCCCTAGAGTTGGTGGTTATGTAGTGCCGGTTGGCACCCTTCCTGGTCAAATACCTCGTGATCCCCGTGTTGATTCCCGAGCGAGGAGTTCCAATCCTTGGTGGACCGTCTTGCTATGATGGCAAAGGCATGGCAACTTACCCTCGTCTTATTGGTGCTTGTAGTAATTCCTCTTCACCAAATCATGGTGCTAGGACTCAACCAGAAGGTCATTAAGCCAGTGGAGAGGATCCTCAGAGGATTCCATTTTGCGGTAGGGCGACCGTGAATACCGGGCACTGCCACGTAAATGGTCCGGGGTTTTCTGCAAGTGAGATATGGTGGCTTTACAATCCTCGACGTGACCCACACCGATATCACTGTCGAGATTCATTGAGTCCGAAGAATGCATAACGACCCACTATGACCTTAGTGCTAGATTGATATGGAGTTTTCAAAAGAGGAGCTCCATGTGTTAGACGCCAAGAGAGGAGCTACAAGTGTTAGACGCATACACCAAGATGTTGGTAGATGATACGTCCCAAACGTATCTATAATTTTTGTATGTTCCATGCTTATTATATATCATTGCCACATGCTTTTATAATGTTTTTATATCATTTTGGCATATTTTATGGAACTAACCTATTAACAAGATGCCCAGTGCCAGTTCCTGTTTTTGCTGTCTTTTTGTTTCAGAAAAGCTAGTCGGGGAACTTTCTCGGAATAAGCTGCCAATTTACATGATTTATTTTTTCGAAGAAACAAAGACTGCGCTAGGAGGAGACCTACAGGGGGGCCCACAGGGGCCAGACGACCCCCCAGGCACGGTCCACCATTGACTGCTCCTGGGCCCACCTAGGCGGCTCCGAGACCTCCTTGAGTTGCCCTTTCGCCTATAAATTATCCTTCTCCCGAAAACACTCGGTACCCGATCATATTTTCCAGAAAAGTTCCGAGGCCACCGCCGTCGCCAACCCTAGATCGGGAGGGTTCTGAAGCTCTTCCCGGCACCCTTCCGGAGGGGAAATCGTCACCGGAGGCATCTACACCACCATGCCTGCCTCCGGAATGATCCGTGAGTAGTCCACCACGGACTACGGGTCCATGGCAGTAGCTAGATGGTTGTCTCTCTCTCTTGTACTCCATTGTTTAGATCTTATGAGCTGCCTTACATGATTAAGATCATCTTTATGTAATGCTATGTGTTGTGTTTGCGGGATCCAATGAATTATGGAGTCATGACATTATTGTTCAGTTTATCTATGGTATGTTGAAAGGATCGGTATGACACCTAGAGGGGGGGTGAATAGGTGCTACTCCAATTTTAGTCTTTTTCAATTTAGGCTTGACACAAAAGGTAAATTCTCTAGATATGCAACTACGGTGAATTTACCTATATGACAAGCTAGCAACTAAGCACGATATAATAAGGCGGTAAACAAGGATAGAGGTAACCGAAGTCAAAGCACGCGGAGACACGGATGTAATCCCGAGTTCCTCCTTTTTAGGGGAGTACGTCTCGTTGGAGAGGTGTGAACCAACACAATGGTTCAACGGCCACAAAGGCCTCACCCTCTTCTCCGGTGAACCGCACCACAAAGGTTTGGTTCACTTCAACTATCGGAAACCTTCGAGGCGGAGTCCGGAGCCTTTACAACAACGACTTGGGGCACAACCCACAAAGGATTGGGGGCTCCCAAACAGCTACAATCTGTCACAAAGACAATCAAGTGAGTACAATAGGGGGCTAGGTTTTCCTAGTGGAAACCCTAGCTAATGGTCCCTCAAGTGAATGAGGGGGAAATGACAAACGGCTCGGTGAAGATGTAGATCGGGGCCTTCTCCTTCAATCCTCCAAAGATCAACGAGTTTGGGTGGAGGGATTGGGAGATCTAGTGATTCTTGAGCTTGCAACAATGGGGATCTTGAATTCTGGGCGAGCTAGCTGGCTGGAGGTAGTGGAGGGGTATATATACCCCTCCCAGAAAAGTAGCCGTTGCAGACAAGAAACACACCGGAGTTTCCGGCCCTAGTGACCGGAAACTCCGGCCAGGGGCGGAAACTCCGGCCTAGGGGCCGGAAACTCCGCCCCACACCAGGGCTGAGCAGCTTCTTCGCAGCAGAGACTTGGGCAAAGACTCCGGTGCCCTGGGGCCGGAAAGTTTTCCAGGGGCGGAAACTCCGGTCTGGGGCCGGAAACTCCGCCCCCACCAGGGGCTGAGCAACATTTCAGCAGCTTGCTGCTTCTTCGAGCAAGACCAGAGACCGGAAACTCCGGTCCTGGAGCCGGAAACTCCGGCCTGAAATGCTCCAGAAACTCTTTTCTCTTTTTGGTGTTGATGCACATGTTGTATACAATAAACCTGCATCACTTAACACCAGATTAGACATCCTAAGTGTTGTTAACTAACACACAAAACTAAGAGATCACAAAATGTTCTTTCAATCTCCCCCTTTTTGGTGTTAGATGACAACACACGGATTTGCAATAAGTTCACCACACTATCATGTTTAACAAAAAAAGCTCCCCCTAGATGTGTGCATATAACTCATTTGCTTTGGAATGCAAATGCACACATATAGAGACAAGTTCCACAAAAGGCGACATGATATGTAAACGATACATTTCACAAACAAGACATATCACAAAGTAGGTTGAGTCTAGAGATAAAAACCATACCTTGTGCATATAAATGTAGATAAACATCCATATAACCATAGCACAATAATGTAGGTTCAACCATACATAATAGAAATCCATATGTCTTACACTCACATAGTTCACAACACATAAGATGCAAATAAGTTCCAAATAACATAAAAGAGACACAAGCGCAATAAAATGATAAAAGCACATGCTTGTGTCCAACCCATGCAAATCCCGGAGAGAACCTAATAGAACTACTTCTCCCCCTTTGGCATCGAGACGCCAAAAAGGGAAAAGAGCATAACTACACGAACCCATGGAGATCACCCGGAGCTTTCTTCCATGTCATCATCACCTTCCCCTTCTTGATTGTAGTCCTCATCGGAAAGGTTCATGGGAGCCTTGCCGGTGTTGCGAGAAGTGGAGGGCAATGAAGTCACATCCGCATAATCCGACCAAGGAAAGATGTCTTCGTTCCATTTCTCAAGAGGGATAGTCTCGGCCGACGAGGAGGAGATAATAGGATTGCCATCTTCATCTTCTTCCGGAGGAGGAGTGATACTACCATTGTTGAGCTTGCGCAACTCCTTATCATGATTTGTTGGTTGTCAATGATGTGCTTCTCTCTCACATATGAGGCGTGGTTCTCCTTGTGAATGCAACATCCATGCAAAGCAACTTTCTCTTCCACCAAGAGAGTTTACTCACTTCCGAGTTCACTTGGGCCCTTCCTTGAAGATATGAGGGAGGGTCGGCATTCTTGCTTCTCCTTTTAGGCATTGGGGCCTCGGTCTCCGCTTCCTCACTACTAGATTGCGGAGGAGGTGCTCGAGAGGAAGACGGTTGCTTGGTGTGCTTGCTAAGTTGGTGGAGAGTCCCCTTGGCATGCTTGGTGAGGCGAGAGGTATCGATGTTGGAGACCTTGGAGAGGATGAGCTTCATCACATACGGTGCATAGAGAGGGTTCTTGTGCTCAAAAATGGCCCAATGCATTTCACACTTGATGAAATCCATGACATCAACTTCTTGGCCTTCGCAATCCGGACCGGCTTGGAGCACCTTGTAAGCATGGTATAAGAGATTGACAAGCCCTCCACGAATGGCATCCACATTTCCGGCTTGAGGAGCAAGATTGAGCCGAACCATGCGAAGGAAAATGTTGTAGGTGGGGAGGAGGTCTTGATTAGTGCCAACGGATGATGCAACTGAATATAAAGGGCGCAAGCGACGTTTGTTGTAGGCAGCCCCTTCCACATGCATCCTCTTCCCAACACAAGTAGTGGCCCCCTTGAACTTATATCCCAAACATCTTCCAAACTCCACAAAGTTAGAGGTGCACTTTTGAGAACCGGTCATCCAAGTCATGGTGACATCTTCATCATTATCAAACACCACTGTGGCAAA
Organism: Poa pratensis; assembly: GCA_947311845.1. NCBI lineage: Eukaryota > Viridiplantae > Streptophyta > Magnoliopsida > Poales > Poaceae > Poa > Poa pratensis. The sequence continues at coordinate 26,640,463 of CAMZMU010000051.1, read as the reverse complement.
GAACTGCTGCACAAGCTGAATATCATAATCTTCATGAACATGGGAGATGAGCCTCTCAAGTCCAAGCTTCCGAGCAATCCACACGGCCTCTTGAAAATAAGGCTTCTTGTCCAAGCTCTCAAGGCTCAACACCTTTTGCTCACACACCATATGCTTCTCAATGCGGGCATATATCTCATTCATGATCAGCTGCTGCTCTCTCCTTGGAAAATTAGGATCATCGGTGTTGGATGGCAAGTCATAGAACTGCTGAGATCTCATCCGACGAAACTCGATCTTCCCCATGCCCAAAACAGTGGTCAAGGAGTCAAAATGAGCTCTCTCGGCCTCTTCTTCATCATCAAACCCACCTAGGGCAGCATGTCTTGTGGCTTCTTCATCTATGGTACTCTGCTGTCTCAGACGGCCAGTGGCTGCTGTCAGAAGCTTGTCCCTTGTTTGAGCACGAGGCTTTTCTTGGTGACTTTCAGGATGTTTCATGGAAGACTTTGTCCTCTGCACACCTGTGAAAAACAGAATAGGAGAAAAGCATGGGGATAAGCTTGCATGTCCAGGAACCAAAGAAGAAGTAACCAAAGAATTCTGGGCACAAAGTGTCTGATCTACACCGGAGTTTCCGGCCTCAGGGGGCGGAGATTCCGGCCCTGACCGGAGTTTCCGGCCTGGAAGACCGGAGTCTCCGGCCCTGAGATGGGGAACCTCGATTTAGTTCAAGAAACTTTGTGCTGAGAATTCTAGGGTTAAATCTAGGATACACCTTGCCATCTAGAAGATTCTACACCAAGAAAAACTAGGGGAACTACTCTCCAAACTTAGATCGAGGTGAAAACCTAAGGAGAGAGAGTGAGGTACCCTTTTTGTCCATGGTGCAGCCCAAACGAAGGAGAGGAAGGTCCCCTGCGTTGGTGAGGAGGAGGAGGCCGGAGGCACGGCGGATTCCGGCGGCGGGAGCAGCCGGAGAGGCACTTCGAGGCGGCGGCGGCTGCAGGGGAGGGTTGGGGGTCGGGGGTGTGTGGAGTTGTGAAGTCAACTCCCACCCCGATCCCCTTTTGGACCCCTGCGAAACTGCCAAGACCGGAGTTTCCGGCCTAAACACCGGAGTTTCCGGCCTAAGCCAGAATTCCGGGTTTAGGGCGGAAACTTCAGTCAGACCGGATATTCCGGCCCAAAGGACCGGAGTTTCCGGCCCCACCAACTCAAAAATGCCAGATTTGTTGTTGAACATGCAAGATGCAAGAGGAGCAAGTTTTCAGAAGGGATAGGCCTGGGATGGGACACAAAGTCACTGGAAATGGTACTTCACACTCAAACTTGGTAAGAGGCACAAAAAAACATTAAGAAGCATCATTTGAGTGTGTTTTCCATAAAGACCAACGGATAGGCAAAAAGGCCATAAAGCTCCAACAAGATCAAATCTTCACAAAGAAGATGGCGGTGGCCTAAGCCACCATGTATGAGTGTATGTGGTGTGACACCGCGAAGATATATCTTGGGTTCACCGCCACTACTCGTCATTTAAGCTCACAATTCATAAAATGAACAATATAGAGACAAAATGAGTTCTTTCTATCGGCATAATGGGGGGAGGGATAGTCCAATGGATTAGGACCGCACTCCCCCTATGTCCATGCCTACACCTAAACCAAACATATAGCTAAGATATAGGTGTGTATGCAAGATATTCAAGCGACGCTCCCCGAATCGATGATATTTAGCTCATGCCTCAAATAAGTGAACCTTGCTTCATCAAGTGGCTTCGTGAACATATCGGCAAGTTGGATCTTCGTGGGAATATAGCCAAGCTCAATGTCACCCCGGATGATGTGATCACGGATGAAGTGATAGCGAATCTCAATATGCTTCGTTCTTGAGTGCTCCACCGGGTTGTGGCCAATCTTGATAGCACTTTCATTGTCACATAAAAGAGGCACTTTGTCACAATGGACACCGTATTCCTTTAAAGTTTGCCTCATCCACAACAATTGAGTGCAACAACTAGCGGCCGCCACATACTCGGCTTCGGTGGTGGAGAGAGATATGCAATTTTGCTTCTTAGAAGACCAACTCACCAAGGACCTACCAAGGAATTGGCAAGCCCCGGAAGTTGATTTCCTATCATCCTTGCAACCGGCCCAATCCGAATCCGTGTAACCGGCAAGAGAGAAAGTTGAGCCTTTAGGATACCACAAACCAAACCTTGGGGTATGAACCAAATATCGAAAGATTCGAAGAACCGCCGTTTGGTGGCTTTCTTTGGGAGCCGCTTGGTACCTTGCACACACTCCTACACTCAACACAATATCGGGTCTAGATGCACAAAGATAAAGCAAAGAACCAATCATAGAACGATAGAGCTTTTGATCAACATCCTTATCTTTACCCTTTGGATTAAGTTCAAGATGACACTTGGTGTCCATAGGAAACTTCTTCTCTTTAGCATTTTGCATCTTGAACCTCTTGAGCATGTCTTGGATATATTTGGCTTGAGAGATGAAGGTCCCTCCACTCAATTGCTTGATCTCAAAACCAAGGAAGTACTTCAACTCTCCCATCATGGACATCTCGAACCTATCGGTCATAAGCTTTGAAAATTCATCATTAAAAGCTTTGTTAGAAGAGCCAAATATGATATCATCAACATAAAGTTGGCATATGAAAAGCTCCCCTTTAACCCTCTTGGTAAAAAGAGTGGGATCGATTTGCCCCACTTCAAAGCCACGGTCTACCAATAGCTCTCTTAGGTGCTCATACCAAGCACGAGGTGCTTGTTTGAGACCATAGAGCGCCTTATCAAGTTTGTAGACATGGTTAGGGAAGTGTGGTCCTCAAATCCCGGAGGTTGCTTAACATATACCAACTCCTTTAAAGGACCATTAAGAAAGGCACTTTTCACATCCATTTGTTGCAACTTGAAATTATGATGTGATGCATATGCAAGAAGGATACGGATGGACTCAAGGCGAGCCACGGGAGCATAGGTCTCTCCAAAATCAATGCCTTCAACTTGAGAGTACCCTTGAGCTACCAATCTTGCCTTGTTCCTCACAACCATTCCATGCTCATCTTGCTTGTTCTTGAATATCCACTTGGTGCCTATAACATTGAGGCAATCTTTTGGCTTCTCCACTAGATTCCACACTTTGTTGCGCTTGAAGTTATTGAGCTCTTCATGCATGGCTTCCAACCAATCCGGATCTTCAAGAGCTTCAAAGACTTTCTTTGGTTCCACCATAGAGATGTGGGCTTGATGTTCATTGAAATTTGCCAATTGTTTTCTTGTGGTACCTTGTTCTTGACATCAATGATATTTCTAGATGAAGACTCTTTCTTCTCCAATCCTTTTTGACTCTTGCTATACGACGGGTTTCGATATCCTCATTGATGCGAGGAATTTCGCTTGATCATCTTGATCATTTGAGTCCCCGTCTTGACCGGATGTTGACCTTGATCATCTTGAAGCACTCTTCAACAAAGGAAGGAGAGGGTTGATCTTGGTCATGACCTTGGCTAGCATCAATAATAGGAGAACTTGATTCTTGCATAGCAACATGGTCAACATGAGGAGGGTCTTGAACTTGTTCTTGGGTAGGTGCATCATTTGCTTCCATAGAAGGTGCAACTTCAACTTGTGATGATGGAGTCTCCACTGAGTGGAGCTAGGACTTGCTTGAGGAGGCTCATGATGGATTTCAATGGGGCGATAGAAACCAACCCCCATTCTTCTTATTGCATCTTGAGGTTCCTCATTATCTACATCACAAACATGAAATTGCGCCACTTGGGAGCCGTCATTCTCATCGAACCTCACATCACAAGATTCTATGACTTTCCCAACGGTCTTGTCATAGACTCTATAGGTGTGAGATTCGGCACCGTACCAACAAAAACACCCTCTAAAGCTTTAGATTCAAATTTAGACAAACGAACACTTTTGTTCTTATAGAAACACTTACAACCAAATACTCGGTAGTAGGAGACATTGGGCTTGTTGCCGGTGAGCATCTCATAAGATGTAAACTTCTTGCCAACACGAAAGAATAACCGGTTAGATGAGTGACACGCCGTGGAGATAGCCTCGGCCCATAAGAATAGCGGAGACTTAAACTCCGCCAACATAGACCTTGCCATATCCATGAGAGTCCGGTTCTTCCTTTCGGCTACACCATTTTGTTGAGGGGTATATGCAGCGGAATATTGATGACGAATCCCCTCTTCACTAAGAAACTCATTTAAGGTGTAGTTCTTGAACTCGGAGCCATTATCACTCCTAATGACCAAAATAGGGACATTGTATTGGCGTTGAACAATATTGGAAAAGTCGATGACGGCTTGTTGGGTTTCATCCTTCGTCTTGAAGAAATAAACCCAAGTAAATCTTGAATAGTCATCAACAATCACCAAACAATATTTCTTCCCACCAAGACTAGGTTGAGGCACGGCACCAAAGAGATCAACATGAAGAAGTTCCAATATCCTCTTGATGAAATGATGGTCTTGCTTGGATGGGGAGAATCATGCATCTTTCCTTCAACACAAGCCCTACAAAGACGATCTCTAGAAAAAGAAACATCCTCTTTTAGTCCAAGAATGTGGCCACCCTTGTGAAGACTTTGCAAAGTTCTCATGTTGACATGGGACAAGCGGCGATGCCACAACCACCCCACGTCGGCCTTTCCGAATAGGCATATTGCTTGAGTGTTGGTAGACCCCGAAAAGTCTACCACAAACAACTCATTTTCAACATACCCAACGAACATGACCTTTAGAGTCTTGCTCCTCAAGAGTACCACCATATCAATAGTAAAATGGACATCAAAGTTCATCTTATTAAGAGCACGAACGGACATAAGATTGTAACCTAGAGACTCAACAAGCATGACATTTACAAGGGTGATATCCCTTGCAACTACCACCTTGCCGAGACTCTTTACCTCGGCCTTTGACTTGTCACCATAAGAGACGGATGAGTTATTTAGATTTGGTCTCAACTCCGTCATAATCTCCTTGCTTCCGGTCATATGACTAGTGCATCCACTATCAACCACCCATTTCGATCCACCGGAAGCATAGTCCTACAAGAAATCATTGCTTGGATTTAGGTACCCATTTCTCAATGGGTCCTCTTTGGTTAGCAACAAGGGTCTTAGGAACCCAAATAGAGTAATCAATGTAACCATCATATGGACCAACATATTGAGCATAAACATCCCCATAATAATCAACATAAAGAATATAGTTGGGGTTGTTATGCCCCGCAAAGTCACTACGAGTGGTCTTGCCCCTTGTGGCACTACCACTCGCAATGGAAATCTTGGCTTGTGCGGGCTTGGTCTTGATCTTCTTGTTGTTGCCCACTTTCTTCTTGGGCTCGGCTACATAACCAAGACCCTCCTTCCCTTTGTGTGGTTTTTGCTCAAATAAGTAAGCAATACCCTTATCTTTACCTTTGGGAATAGAGGTCTTGGCACTAACATTTTCTTCAATAACATTTTCATGAACACGAGGAAGAATAGATATGCTAGTTGAGCTAGATTTAGAAAGTTGAGTTTGAAGTTGCTCATGAGACTTGACTAAAAGGGAGTGAGTTGTTTCCAAGGCCTTGTGAGCCTTGTCAAGCTTCTCCATATCCTCAAGAAGTCTAGCATTAGCAACCCCAAGTTCAACTTTCTCCTTTTTAAGCACTTTATATTTAGCAAAGACATGATCTCTATCCTTAATGATTTTATTAATGATATCATCATTTTTAGCATCAAGAGAATCAAGTCTTTCCTCAAGAGAACATCTTTCTTCACTCTCTTCATCAAGAGAGGCATTCAAGGATGCTACGGAAGCATTCAAAGAGGCAATGGTGAGAGAATCCTCTCTCTCAATCTTACTCTTTTCTTGAAGAAGTTCTTCGGCCGCACATAGTTGTCTCATGAGAGACTCAACATGTTCCTTAGCTTCACCTTGCAAGTTAGTCATGAAAGTATCGAAGCAACAAGTTCTTCTTAATCACAAGACTAGATTGATCACTCATTTCATGCATAGTCTTGGGAGAAGGAGATGATACCTCGGTGACATTAGCCATGAGGCAACGAGCGTTGTTGGTGGAGAAGTTCTCATTGGGGGATTCAAAGAGAGAAGATGATGAAGTTGATACAATAGCCAATGCGGCTACCTCTTTAGTAGGTGCATCTTCATCTTCGGAATCACTTGTGGCATATTCTTCTTGTGCCACCAACACAATTCTTGGTGCCTTCTTGAAGAAAGGCTTCCTTGGTCTTGCGGGCTTCTTTTGGATCAACCTTGAGTGGTCCTTGGGGATGAGCTTCCCACCATTTTGCTCTCGGTTCTCATAAGGACACTCTCTTATGTAGTGGTTCTTGTCATGACAATTGTAGCACGTCTTCCACTTTGAGGCTAGCTCTTTCTTCCCACTTGAGTTGTTCTCTTTATCAACCTTGGCTTTAGCTTTTGCCGGGTCTTGCCAAAACTCTCTTGTGGCAAGAGCTATATGACCATTTAGAGCCGGTTCAAGATCATTTGGAGCAATGTTGCTTGGGCACGCTTCAACCTCATCAAGACATACCACCTTGGCCTTCAAAGCAAGTGAGGGGCCTTGTTTCATCCCCATGGCCCTAGCACGGTTATCTTCGGCATTCTTGGTGGCAACCTTGGAGGCTTGCACTTCTTGCATAACTTCATTGGATGTCATTTCGTTGTAGTTGTGTCTTCCTTGAATGGACTTCACTCGATGGGCTCGAAAGGCAAGAGAGCATTCACATACTTCCTCTTGACATAAGCATCATCCACATAGGTTGCCCCCACATCAAAGAAGGCCTTTGCAAGAGTCTTGAGTCTTCCATACATGTCTTCATGATTCTCATTGTCAAACATGTAGAAGCCTTCGGCATCATTGCTCAAAGACTCATATCGGTTTCTCTTCATGCTTTCATTCCCAAGAAATGCAACCTCAAGACAATTCCAAGCTTCTTTGGCGGTGGTGGCATTGAGAACATAATGCTTGTCACTTTCACTCACTGAAAGTTCAATCATATGGAGTGCGGAGGCATTGAGTTGCTTTTCGGCAAATCTCTTCTTGTCACATTGCTTGGATCCGCAACCTTGTACCATCTTCAATGATCCTCCAAAGCTCGATAGAGGCACTGTTAATATGAGATTTCATTGAGCGTTGCCAACTAGCAAAAGCTAATGCATTAAGCTTAGGTGGAGGACCAATGGGGTTTATGCGGGTGGTGATAGGTGGGTCGATAGGGTACCATCCCGGAACGTATGGTACTCTTCCTTCCCATCTTCATGCTTGGTAGGAGGTGGAGGAGTTGGTTTAGATCCGGAGGTGGTTTCCACCCCCTTCTCATTTTTCTTTTTACCCTCCTCGGAATCACCTTCATCGGAGTTAGAGATGCCCTCTAGTGGGATGGTTTCCGAAACCTTGGCATTTGTGAGTTTCATGAGCATGTCACGCAACTCACCAAATTTGACATTCATGTCATTCATGGACGATGTCAATGTTGTTTCCAACTTTTTGATATCGGCCATGGATGCCATGGTCTCTGTCAGCCCAGTAAGAACCAGGGTGTACTGGGCCAGGCCTCTATAACCCTCAACACTCGGCGAGTGAATCTCGCTAAGGACCAGGTCTGCAAGCCTGGGAGCCCGCGGGGCAGAATCGCCTCGCGGAGGCCTGAGGAGGCAGCTAAGGCCTGTGGAGCCTCTACTCCGCTGCCCCCTCTCCAAGGAAGCTTTCCCTGAGGGAAGTCAACGCAGAATCCTCCACAGGGCGTTCCCGCCCACGCGAGGGTTCCTTCACTGTAAAGCAAGCTCTGCGGAGCGCACATGGCTTCCGCAGCGGCCGCAGAGTGACCGCGCCTCTGCGCAGGGTGACGACGGAGCTACAGTCCCACTTTGGTGATAAAGGAGTCAACAAAGCAGGGGCAACGGCGCAGACCACCATGCTTTCCTCTTTGGTGATAAGGGAGCAGGCCGGCGCTACGCGCCAAACGCGACGTCACCGTGGGGACTCCCCCGCTCCTCTGCGGCAGCAGCTGGCCGTCCTGGATGGACGGCGGCCTCTCTGCTGCGGCCTCAGCTTTTGTGCCCATGGACCGCGCTCATGGACGCCCAAGCAGCGGTGCACCGTGCTCCCGACCGTTGTCGCCATGTGGTAGCCCCTCCGCTGCACAAGGACAGGGAGGAGGCCCGGGGCGCTTATAAAAGGAGCTGGTGCACCACCCTAAAGGGGGAACACATTTTACTCCTAGTCTAGCTACTTGCGCGCAAGGGAGAAGAAGACAGTAGTTCCCTCCCCTTGTACACGCCATTGCCATAACTGTGCCCTCGGCAAGCACGCTGTACTGTAACCTCTACAAGCAGCAATACAGACAGGCAGGACGTAGCGGTTTTACCTCCACAAGAGGGCCGTGAACCTGGGTACGCGCCGTGTCTCTCTCTGCCGTGATGTCCCTCCTCAGGCACGACGAGCAGCGTCGCCGCGCCGGATGAGGGTTGATTGACGTCGTGTTCAGCCCCTTACACGAACTCTCTTCGCGAGTGTGACTGCCCCTGTTTCGTGGGAGTCATTCTCCGACAATTGGCGCGCCAGGTAGGGGGCTGAGGCGCGCATTCAACCTCCATCGACCTCAGCGCCATGGCGGACACTCGCGCTGCTCGCGCCAACCGGCGCGCGTCAGGCAGAGCTGAGACCGAGCCCGTCGTCCACACCACCAGGCCACGCGGCCGTCCGCGCACCAACCGCGCTTCGGGGCGCACTACTGCGGAGCCACGCGTGGAGCACCCCGAGGATGAGGACGACCGCTACGACGAAGACGTCGACCACGAGCACAGCGAGGACGCTGAGTCCTCGCATCCATCTCGGCGCCAAAGCGCGTCCACGCTTGGACGCCCGGCGCCCAGCCCAAACACTGCGCTGCTCATGGCAGCAGAGCTCTTCCGCTACCGCCCCACCGCCGAGGCGCACGACAACTGGCTTGGCCGTCTCCAGCACCTCGTCGACATCGCGGCTGCGCCGCGCGCGGTTCCAGCACCTTCGCGCTCCCTGGTGCACCACAACTCCGGGCGCGCAGGCACCGCCGCGCATGGAGCACCTCCGCCTCCGCCTCCGCCAGGACCACCTCCGGCTGCGGCAAACAAAGCCGCCTCTCACGCGTCCTCGCCGCATGATTGTCAAATCGTGCAGCGGACGCCGCCGGACGCGCGGGTGGAGATGGAGCGCCAGCGGGACCTCCAGAAGCGCATCGTCGAGGAAATTGGCCAGGCCGGGCGCCAAAACCGCAGAGCTCTCCAGGGCGGCGTGGCCACGTACGCCACAGGCTGCACGGCCTTCACCCGCAACCTGCGCCGCGTCGTCTGGCCGCAGAAGTTCAGGCCAGACCTCCCCAAGGGCTACGATGGCACGAACAACCCCATCGAGTTCCTGCAGCTCTACACCACCTCCATCCAAGCTGCGGGAGGAGACGACAAGGTCATGGCGAACTGGTTCTCGCACGCCCTCAGGGACTCTGCCCTGTCGTGGCTCCTGAACCTCCCTGAGGACTCCATCGACTCCTGGGAGGACCTCTGCAAGCAGTTCGTCGCGAACTTCAAGGGCACGTACGAGCGCGCCCTCACCTACAACGACCTGCGCGCCGTACGCCAGAAGTCTGGCGAGACTCTCCGCAAGTACATCCAGCGCTTCAGCCAAGTCCGCAACAAAATCCCCAACATCCCTGACTCGCACGTCATTGCTGCCTTCAGAGAGGGCGTCACCAACCGCAGGATGCTTGAGAAGCTCGGCATTCACGATACCCTCTCCTCTGTCGTGAAGCTCTTCGACATCGCAGACAAGTGTGCCAAGGCTGAAGAGGGTCTCCTCTTCACCAAGGTGGCCTCTGCAGACGACCCCCAGAGGGATCCAAGGCCCACAAGAAGCGTGACGAGACCAAGCGCAAGCCTACTGCTGTGCTGGCTGCTGAGCCCGGCGCTAAGCACGCTCGAGAGGACTCTGCAGAGGATGGCGAGAAGAAGATGACAACCGTCCCTTCTGCATCTACCACAACAGGCGCGGCCACGCGACAGAGAACTGCTACGACCTCAAGCAGCTGAGCAAGAAGCGCGAGCAGGAAGAAGGCAGCGGTGGTCGCGGCAGAGGCCGTAACTACCGCAAGGGCGGACGCAAAGGTGGCTACCAGAAGCCTCAAGGGACTCAGGCCAACGCCGCTGAGAAGAACAACAACCTCCCTGACGAGGAGCCTGGGGGCTACCAGGCCCCTAGAGGCGCCATGGCGTGCATCCTCGGCGGGGCTCAGGCGCCCAAGTCCAACAATCAGTTCAAGCAGTTCGCCCGTGAGCTCAACGCAGCGCTGCCTGGGGTGGAGACATCGCGTCCCCTCAAGTGGTCTCAGTACACCATCGCCTTCGACGCCAAGGACCACCCCAAGTCGACCAAGACTGTAGGCACCCTCCCGCTGGTGTGCACCCCCACCATCAACAATATCGCCGTCGGCAAAACGCTCATTGATGGGGGTGCAGGCCTGAACGTCATCTCTGTCGAGACCTTTGAGACGCTTCAAGTGCCCTACGAGTGGCTTATGCCCTCCAGGCCCTTCACAGGGGTCACCAGCGGCTCAATCTCGCCTCTGGGGCAAGTGAGGCTTGCAGTCACCTTTGGCACGCAGCAAAACTATCGCACCGAGCTCATCGACTTCGACGTCGCGCACATTGGCCTGCCCTACAACGCCATCCTCGGCTACCCCGCCCTCGCGAAGTTCATGGCCGTCACGCATCACGCCTACAACATGGTCAAGATCCCTGGCAGCGGCGGCACCATCACCATCCATGGTCACGTACAGGACGCTACACGCGCTGTCGAGCTCGCCTACAAAGCCGCCATGGCGTTCCCTGCTGACGAAGACCTGGAGCCCCTCGCGAGGCCCAAGAAGAAGAAGCAGCTGTTCTCTCAGGAGCAGGCCGCTACAAAGAAGGTGTCGCTGAGCACCAGCGATTCGGGGGCTGAGGGCTCGGGGGCTAGCGTCACCATAGGCGCTGGCTTGCCTCCCAAATAGGAAAGCGCGCTCGTCGCCTTCCTTCGGGCAAATTCTGACATGTTCGCATGGACTCCGTCAGAAATGTCCGGCGTACCAAGGGAGGTGATCGAGCACCACTTAGCTGTGTGTCCAAACGCACGCCCCGTCAAGCAGAAGCACGGAAACAAGCCCCTGAGAAGCAAGCCTTCATCATCAAAGAAGTAGAAAAGCTAAAAGCAGCAGACATTATTCGAGAAGTTGCCCACCCCACCTGGGTCTCTAATGGCGTGGTTGTCCCAAAACCCAATGGGGGAGGCCGGCTCTGCATCGATTACACTGATGTAAATAAAGCCTGCCCCAAGGACCCATACCCCATGCCAAGGATTGATCAGATCGTGGACTCCACAGCCGGCTGTGATCTCCTCTGTTTTCTGGACGCCTTCTCAGGCTACCACCAGATCAAAATGGCTAAAGAGGACGAGGAGAAAACAGCGTTCCTCACCCCCTGTGGCGTGTATTGCTACACTTGCATGCCCTTCGGGTTGAAGAACGCCGGCGCCACCTTCCAGAGGCTCATGAGGATCGCCCTGGGGGCTCAGATGGGAAGAAATGCAGAGGCATATGTTGACGACATCGTAGTCAAGTCTCGCGAGGGAGACACTCTCTTGAAGGACCTCGAGGAGACCTTCGCCAGCCTGCGCAAGGTGAACATCAAGCTAAACCCCGCCAAGTGCGTCTTCGGGGTACCTTCAGGCAAACTCCTCGGGTTCCTCGTGTCCCATCGCGGCATAGAAGCAAACCCTGACAAGATCAAGGCCATAGAAGAAATGCAGCCACCTCGCCGCCTCAAGGACATGCAGCGCCTAGCTGGGTGCATGGCCAGCTTGGGCCGCTTCATCTCCAAGTTTGGCGAGAGGGCCCTGCCATTTTTCAAGATCATGAAGAAGTCCGGCACCTTCAAGTGGACTCCAGAGGCAGACAAGGCATTTGAGGACTTGAAGAAGTACTTGGCTAGCGCACCAGTTATGGTAGCCCCCAGGACGGGCGAGCATCTAAAGCTGTACCTTGCAGCCACTCCACAAACCGCAAGCGCCGTCCTGGTGGTCGAAAGAGAAGAGCCAGTCCTCCCCAAGAAAAGTGCTGCCACTCCAAGTCCAGAGCCTCCCGACAAGGAAAAAGTCCCTCCAGGCCCAGAGCCAGACCCACAGCCAGCTGTCGAGCCTACTACAGGCACCCCTGCTGAGACTCCTCCACAAGGAAACCTCGCCAAAGGGCCTGAGGAGTCCTCGAGGGAGCCAACGCCGCGTCACCCTCCACAACCCTTGTCGAGCATCCAGTCTACTATGTCAGTACTGTGCTAAGAGATGCTCGCGAGCGGTACCCTACGCAGCAGAAGCTCCTTCTCGCCCTGCTCATCGCCTCCAGAAAGCTGCGCCACTACTTCCAGGGCCACCCTGTCACGGTGGTCACATCATTCCCTCTGGAGCAAATCCTGCGCAACCCCAACGCCACTGATCGCGTAGCAGGGTGGAACATCGAGCTGCAGCCTTTCAACTTGCGTTTTGACACCACAAGGGTCATCAAAGGAAGAGCACTGGCAGATTTTGTCGCCGAATGGACAGACCCAACTCCTGAAGAGCCTCCTGAAGCAGAAACTATACCGCCTGGAGATACAATGCCAAGCCACTGGACCATGCACTTCGATGGAGCTTTCTCCTGCCGCAACGGAGGCGCTGGCGTTGTCCTGACCTCACCTAAAGGCGACAAGCTCCACTATGCCGTCCAGTTGTGTTCACGATGGACAAGATCTCCAACAACATCGCTGAATATGAAGGCCTCCTCGCCGGGCTCAGAGCTGCCATTGCCCTCGGTGTCAAGCACCTACTCATCAAAGGCGACTCCCAGCTCCTGGTCAACTTCTCCAACAAGAGCTACACCCCTAAAGACAGCCATATGGCTGCCTACCTTGAAGAGGTCCGCAAGCTCGAGAAGCACTTCAGGGGCATGGAGCTCATGCACATCCCGCGCAAGGAGAACCAGGAAGCAGATGACATCGCCAAGCGCGCATCGCGAAGGGAGGCCCAGCCCGCAGGTGTCTTTGAAGAGAGGCTCTCCAAGGCGTCCATAAAGCAGCCGCTGCAAGCACCAGCTACAAGCACAGACGAAGTACTCCCACCACCTCCCACAGGTGGCGCACCCAACTGTGGCCCATCCTCAGGGGAGCGTCTGATGCTAACCATGGTGCACCAAGAAACAGGCTGGGTTGACGAGCTCAAGGACTACTTGCTAAAAGGAGTCCTTCCCGAGGAAGACGCAGAGGCAGAACGAGTCGCTCGACAAGCGAAATCCTATTACATCCTTGAGGGAGACCTATACCGCAAGCGCCCAAATGGCATTGCCCTCAAGTGTGTGCCTCCTGAGGAAGGACGCATGCTCCTCAGGGACATACACAGTGGAGAGTGCGGCCACCATTCCTGCGCGCGCACCCTCGCTGGCAAGGTCTTCAGGAGCGGTTTCTACTGGCCTCAAGTGCTTCAAGATGCCGTCACCATCGTTCAGTCTTGCGATGCATGCCAGTTCCACGCCAAGCAAGTCCATCAGCCTGCACTGGGACTCCAGACCATCCCGCTCTCCTGGCCGTTCGCGGTCTGGGGGCTGGACATCTTGGGACCCTTCCCGAGATCGCAAGGGGGCTACCGCTTCCTCTTCGTGGCTGTTGACAAGTTCACCAAATGGGCAGAGGTTGAAGCGGTGCGCACCATCCCAGCCAGGGCAGCCGTGAAGTTCATCAGAGGCCTGGTCTGCCGCTTTGGTGTGCCAAACCGCATCATCACCGACAATGGCTCACAGTTCACCAGCGGCATCTTCAGGGCTTACTGCGAGAGCCTCGGCACCAAGCTCTGTTTCGCCTCGGTAGCTCACCCACAGAGCAATGGTCAAGCCGAGCGAGCAAATGCTGAGGTCCTCAAGGGCCTCAAGACGAGAAGTTTCAACCGCCTCAAGGGCTATGGCAAGGGCTGGATCGATGAGCTCCCCTCCGTGCTCTGGTCCATCCGCACGAACCCTACAAAGCCCACTGGTGAGACGCCATTCGCCCTGGTGTATGGAGCCGAAGCAGTCCTCCCCACAGAGATCAAGCACGGGTCCGCAAGGGTCCTTGCCTTCAATGAGGACAATCAAGAAGACCTCCACAACGACGACCTGCTGTTCCTCGACGGGTTGCGCCGCCGAGCCGCCCTCAGAGCGGCAAAGTACCAGCAAGACCTGCGACGCTACCACAGCCGCCACATACGTCCGCGCACTCTCGAGACAGGCGACCTTGTCCTCAGGAGGATCCTCTCCAGGGAAGGTCTCCACAAGCTCTCGCCCATGTGGGAAGGCCCCTACAGGGTCGCGCATGTCGCCAGACCTGGCGCGGTGCGCCTCGAGACGGAGGACGGCATCCCGGTCAAGAACCCTTGGAACATCGCGCATCTACGCAAGTTCTACCCGTGATCTCTATCACACCAGGCATTTTTTGTCTCTAGAGGAAAGCGCACAGCTTCACCTCCAAGCTTCACAAAAGCTTCTCTCTCTGAGGGCCAGTCCCTCTGAGCTCTTCCTGTAACGTGCCGCCGCAGGCCGTGAAGAGTCTCAGCCACTGAATGTGGTCCCCATGCCTCGACATGGAAACTTTATCTTGGCAAGCCCAAGTGTAACGAACCAATTCGTTTCCTAGTGAAACATTGCGCTGCGGCGCCGCTATGTAATATTTTGGGGGTGAGTTTTAGTTCTCATTACTCTGTGTTTTCATTCGCGCTCATATCTTTCCCCTTGCGCACCTCGCGAGCGGGGGCTGAGTACGGTGACTGTGCCTCGGGAGCATCCCAGCAGCACCGCAAAACCAAAAGGATCCGAGCTCTAACACGTGAGCACGCTCTCACGCCTGTTACCTCACCAAAGAGCTCTGGCCCAGGGGCTTGCTCCCAAACCTGCCACCTCACCTAAGGACCTTTGGTACTTACTCTCCTCGCGAGGCACCCATGAGGAAACCTATAAGCGCGCATGAGTTTCTCTACCATGTTTTGCTTTGGTTCCGCCTCTAACCTACACAGGGAACAAGAGTCCCCCCAAGGCTCGTGGAGTCACGCTCCAGACCCAAAGAGGGAAGCACACCTTCAGGGAAATCAACGCCCTCCACGAGGCAGAACCTCGCTAAGCTAAGTCCTGCGCTTACACCTCAGGCGTTGTGTTTTTCCTCTCACGAGCAACTTCCGTCCCTCGGGCGGGTATTTTCTCCTTCGCATTTCATGGACTGCTTGAGCGTCAAAGGGGAGCCCTCGAGCATCGCGACTCGAGAGCTCTTACCTCTCTAAGCCTTAAACACCCCCCGGCCTTGCTGAGTCATTGCTCTGGCATACCGTAGTGGCGGAGTCATAGCGCTAAGAGACGGGTCCTGACGACGTAAAGCGAAAAAGGCATGGAATAGGGATAAAATGCCCGTCGAGGGGCACACACATTGCAGCACAATAAAGTGTTTTACAGACCATCACAAATGAAACAAAGTCTTTAAACAAAGATAACTTGCGCCTCAGGCGCGACTTGTGGCAGGAGCAGCTTAAGCAGAAGTCTTGGCGGCCTCATCCTCCTCAGCGTCATCTTCCTCCGCGCCTTCCTCCTCGACGTCTTCCTCCTCGCCAGAGGCCGGCTCTTCAGCGACCCTCTTGAAGCGGTTGACATAGTCGTTGATCTCCTCCCGCAGCGAGTTGAAGAGGCGCGTCTCGATCTGAGCATCCCCATGGGCTCGGTCACGGACTCGAAGTCGAAGCATGGATATAGGCGCTTGAGGTTGACGAAGACGCGCTCGACCGCCACCAGCAGGAGCTTGCGGCACTCCTCGTCGACAACATCGTCGAGTTCCGCCACAGGGCCCTCAAGGACGGAGAAGAGCTGGTCGAAGTAGGTCAGATACGTGGCGACGTCGGCGTTCCCGTGGACGGGGACGGCAGGAGCATCCACCCCCAGCTTCGCAGCAAGAGCGTTCCCGCGCGTCACCAAAGATCGGAACATACGCTCCCGCTGCTGCGTCAAGACCCGTGCCGCCACCGCGCTCTGCTCAGCCTCCTCGACCCTCTCCACAACAGGGGCCACCTGCGCATTCAGCTCCTGCATGTCTGCCATCAGGGCTGTGAGGTCCTGCTCCGAGCGCTCGAGGGCCTGTTCCGTGCGGAGATTAGCGTCCTTGGCGCGCTTCAGCGAGGATTTCAAGTTGGCGTTCCACTCCTCCAGCTGGCGAATGCGCTTGCCGAGCTCTCTGCGCTTTTTCTGGAAGCCGTCCTCCTGCTTCTTGAACTTCCCAGCATACTCCCGGGAGACGGCCTGTGTGACAGCAGTGCGGTACTCTTTTTGCTTGGTGAGGGCCTCCGCCTCCGCCTCCTTTTTCTTCTCGGCAAGCTTTGGTTGGCCTTCTCCACAAGCTCCCGGTGCCGCTCCACCTCCTTGTCGTGCTTGCCCATGGCCTCAGCCAAGCTGCTCTCGCGGGACTCCAAGGCCTCACGTTCTGTGTTCATGTCTGTTTCCGCCTGCTCCAGTTTCTCCTCACGCTTGAGCACCTCAGCTTCGCGTGTCGTCATGGCCTGCTCGCGAGCCTCCAGCGACAGACGATGCTGCTCCAGAGACTTCCTCACCACCTCAGCTTCAGAATTATCTTCTCCTCGCGGCTGGCCAGCTCCTTGCGCTGGTCGGCGAGGGAGGTCTCGATAGCCGCTCGGTCGGAGGCTGCAGCCTGGCGCTCCGCCACAGCCGCCTCCCGATCCTCTGCAGCCGCCTTGCGTCCGCCTGGACCGGCGCCAAGGCCCTTGCGCCTCGCGCTCCGCGTTCTCGCGGATCTCCTGGGCCTGCCGCGTCGCCTCGTCGCGCTGCGCCTGAAGAGCTTGGTCGTCAGGGCCACTCCGCCGCCTGACTTCGAAGAAGCGGGCCCAGTCAGCAGCAAGGGCGTCGTACCTCCTGCCAAGCTCCGCCTCCTCAAGGGCAAGTTGGGTTCTAGCCCGTCTAGGGTGCCCCTCACCAAACGGAGGGCAGCTTGGCGGCACGCGCTGCTCCGGCTCCGGTCGCTCAAGACCAAGGCCCAAGAGCCCTCACGTGGCGCAGCGTCCTCCACCCCAGCGCCAGCCTCTGGTGCTGAAAGCACAGTGCTTGGACCAGGGTCAACACGGGGCCACAGGAGCGGGCCCCCACCGTCTTGTGCGTCGTTGTTCTCCACGACGACCTCCTCGTGGGCCTCGGGGGCTGGCGAGGGAGGCCTAGCCACCAGTGGCTCAACCGCAGCCTCGCCTGCTGCGGCCTCAGAAGAAGTGGCCTCCCCCTCAGGCTCGGAATTTGGAGGGGGCGGCGGAGGAGTTCCCTCCTCCATCTCGACGTCGGCGCCTCCCGGCGCCTGTGTGCTGGTCCCCGCCGTCTCCACGGCGGGTGTCTCTGGGGGCTCCAGTGGAGCATCAGGGCGCGGCGGCGACGGAGCTTCACCGCCTCCTCAATCTGACTCTCGGCAGGAGGTGGCGAGGCAGTTGCTTCTTCAAGGGGCGTCTCCCCACAGGCCTCATGGCCTCGTCAACAGCCGGGCCCGTGGTGACTGTCACCACGGGCTCCTCAGTCTCTCTCCAAGGGGCGCTGTAGGCCCCTCAACAACGGGCGTAGCGTCGCGCCGCACGTCCGCAGCCTTGCGGAGTCGGCGGCGCTTCGCATGAACCAGACCCCTGATAATCAAGACAGTGAGATCCTCGAGAAAGGCAAGAACTCTCGATAAGCAAGAACGAGTCAAGAAGAAACAGTACTCACCCAGATGGCTTGGCGCGGGTGTCCACCCACACCTTGTTGGCGAGCGCCACAGGCCTGTGAGGCTCCAGCGCTGGGCTCCTCAGGGGCCGCCTCAGCTTTCCTCTTAAGAGGAGTGCTCTCCAGGCTTCTGGCGGCCCGTCGTGGATGGCCTTGGTGCGGGGCTCGCACCGCTTTGCCGCGGCCTCCGGGCCGCTATCGTCCCGTCTTCGTCTTCTTCTTCTGTGGCCCGTCGTGACGGGGCCACCACAAAATCCTCGTCCACATCGGACGATACTCCAGGATCTCCTCCTCAGGGGCCGCCTGCTTTGAAGAGCTCGCCTCCCCTGACGAGGGGTTGACTCCTCCGGGCGGCGTCAGCTTCGGCGTCTGAAGCAGCAGAGGACTCGCCAAACAAGTCTTCCTCCACCACAGGCGCCGCAGCCCCCTTCGCCTCTTCTCCCTCCAAGCCCTCTGGCGTGAACGTCGGCATCATCTCCAGAACTGCGAGGCGCTTCTTTGGAGTGAGCTGGTGGAGGGGCCTCAGGTGCTCAGTGCCCGGAACAGGGATCTCCGGGGCGATGAAGAGCGTGCCTAAGATGGAGGCGACGTCGTCTGGCGCGTGGGCGCTGAGGTGCAAGCGCATTGGATCTGCCGGGCCGGAGTACATCCACACCGGCTTCGTGTGCGCCTGGAGGGGAGCGATGCGCCGCCTCACGAAGTCCTCAGCGACCATCTGCCCCGTGAGGCCAGCCTCGCGGACGAGCTTCATGCGCGAGACCAAGTGGGCAATCTTCTGGTGCTGGAACTTCTCGCTGGACCAATTTGAGTTCTTCAGCGGCGGCGCCTCAGGCTCATCGAAGAAGGCATTCCGCTCCTTGGCGTCGACGAGGACCCACTTCTGGCGGAAGTCCTCCACCTTCTTCGTCACCCTCGTAACGGCCTTGTCGCCATCCCACGACATGGGGATGTAGACGGCGCCCATCCCGTCTGCGATGCGGAAGACACGCACCCAGACCGCTCGCCGGCGCCGTGTTGCGGAGCGCGTAGAAGCTCCGGAAGAAGGCCACGGAAGGCATCACTCCCAGATACGCCTCGCAGAGATAGGCGAAGATGGCGAGAATCAGGATGGAGTTCGGGTGGAGGTGCAGGAGCTGGATCTGATAGAAAGCCAGCACCTCCGCAAGGAAGGGAGAGAACGGCGGCACCAAGCCGGCGAACAGCGTGTGGACGAAAATGGGGTACCACCCCGCCGCCAGCTTGCCGAAGCGCGCCGCCTTGACGCCGCTGGCGCCATGCTCATTATTCCTCCCGGCGACGAGGACCTTCAGCCTATCCAGCGCCTCCGCTGTGGAGACGCGAGTGCCGATGAGAGCCGGCGCAAGCTCCTCCTCCCGCTGCGCTTCAGCGGAGGCCTCCACCATCGCCGCCTTGCCTTCTTGGGGCCCATGGCTCGCGAAGGAAGGGCGGCGGAAAGCTCGGAGAAGAACGGAAATCGCCGGAGCAGTGGAGCACCGGAGGTGTATGCAAGAAGGAAAGGGCGTAAATGCGGCGGAACTGCTGCCCACAGCCGCGGCAGCCTTTATATCACCTCAGGGCGGTTTCCGAGGCGTCGTGGGTCCCGCCACGACGCCCACCTCCTCCGGAGAAGCCGAGACGCACCAACCGCTCGCCACGTGTCTCGGGCCGGCCGGACACTTTGGGCCCATGACGCTTCGCCTGCGCCCCCTGGACCGCGTCGTGCCCGTCATGGGCCCGGGGGCTACTGTCAGCCCAGTAAGAACCAGGGTGTACTGGGCCAGGCCTCTATAACCCTCAACACTCGGCGAGTGAATCTCGCTAAGGACCAGGTCTGCAAGCCTGGGGAGCCCGCGGGGCAGAATCGCCTCGCGGAGGCCTGAGGAGGCAGCTAAGGCCTGTGGAGCCTCTACTCCGCTGCCCCCTCTCCAAGGAAGCTTTCCCTGAAGGGAAGTCAACGCAGAATCCTCCACAGGGCGTTCCCGCCCACGCGAGGGTTCCTTCACTGTAAAGCAAGCTCTGCGGAGCGCACATGGCTTCCGCAGCGGCCGCAGAGTGACCGCGCCTCTGCGCAGGGTGACGACGGAGCTACAGTCCCACTTTGGTGATAAAGGAGTCAACAAAGCAGGGGCAACGGCGCAGACCACCAAGCTTTCCTCTTTGGTGATAAGGGAGCAGGCCGGCGCTACGCGCCAAACGCGACGTCACCGTGGGACTCCCCCGCTCCTCTGCGGCAGCAGCTGGCCGTCCTGGATGCCCAAGCAGCGGTGCACCGAGCTCCCGACCGTTGTCGCCATGTGGTAGCCCCTCCGCTGCGCAAGGACAGGAGGAGGCCCGGGGCGCTTATAAAAGGAGCTGGTGCACCACCCTAACAGGGGGGAACACATTTGACTCCAGTCTAGCTACTTGTGCGCAAGGGAGAAGAAGACAGTAGCTTCCCTCCCCTTGTACACGCCATTGCCATAGCTGTGCCCTCGCAAGCACGCTGTACTGTAACCTCTACAAGCAGCAATACAGACAGGCAGGACGTAGCGGTTTTACCTCCACAAGAGGGCCGTGAACCTGGGTACACGCCGTGTCTCTCTCTGCTGTGATGTCCCTCCTCAGGCACGACGAGCAGCGTCGCCGCGCCGATGAGGGTTGATTGACGTCGTGTTCAGCCCCTTACACGAACTCTCTTCGCGAGTGTGACTGCCCCTGTTTCGTGGGAGTCATTCTCCGACAGTCTCTTTGGCCTTGGCAAGATCGGCCTCATCCTCACTTTGTGTCATACTTCTCTTAGGCGGTTAAGCCCAAAACAAGAGAGCCTATGCTCTGATACCAATTGAAAGGATCGGTATGACACCTAGAGGGGGGGTGAATAGGTGCTACTCCAATTTTAGTCTTTTTCAATTTAGGCTTGACACAAAAGGTAAATTCTCTAGATATGCAACTACGGTGAATTTACCTATATGACAAGCTAGCAACTAAGCACGATATAATAAGGCGGTAAACAAGGATAGAGGTAACCGAAGTCAAAGCACGCGGAGACACGGATGTAATCCCGAGTTCCTCCTTTTTAGGGGAGTACGTCTCGTTGGAGAGGTGTGAACCAACACAATGGTTCAACGGCCACAAAGGCCTCACCCTCTTCTCCGGTGAACCGCACCACAAAGGTTTGGTTCACTTCAACTATCGGAAACCTTCGAGGCGGAGTCCGGAGCCTTTACAACAACGACTTGGGGCACAACCCACAAAGGATTGGGGCTCCCAAACAGCTACAATCTGTCACAAAGACAATCAAGTGAGTACAATAGGGGGCTAGGTTTTCCTAGTGGAAACCCTAGCTAATGGTCCCTCAAGTGAATGAGGGGGAAATGACAAACGGCTCGGTGAAGATGTAGATCGGGGCCTTCTCCTTCAATCCTCCAAAGATCAACGAGTTTGGGTGGAGGGATTGGGAGATCTAGTGATTCTTGAGCTTGCAACAATGGGGATCTTGAATTCTGGGCGAGCTCTGGCTGGAGGTAGGTGGAGGGGTATATATACCCCTCCCAGAAAAGTAGCCGTTGCAGACAAGAAACACCGGAGTTTCCGGCCCTAGTGACCGGAAACTCCGGCCAGGGGCGGAAACTCCGGCCTAGGGGCCGGAAACTCCGCCCCACACCAGGGGCTGAGCAACTTCTTCACAGCAGAGACTTGGGCAAAGACTCCGGTGCCCTGGGGCCGGAAAGTTTCCAGGGGCGGAAACTCCGGTCATGGGGCCGGAAACTCCGCCCCCACCAGGGGCTGAGCAACATTTCAGCAGCTTGCTGCTTCTTCGAGGAAACCAGAGACCGGAAACTCCGGTCCTTGGAGGCCGGAAACTCCGGCCTGAAATGCTCCAGAAACTCTTTTCTCTTTTTGGTGTTGATGCACATGTTGTATACAATAAAACCTGCATCACTTAACACCAGATTAGACATCCTAAGTGTTGTTAACTAACACACAAAACTAAGAGATCACAAAATGTCCTTTCAATCTCCCCCTTTTTGGTGTTAGATGACAACACACGGATTTGCAATAAGTTCACCACACTATCATGTTTAACAAATGAAAAGCTCCCCCTAGATGTGTGCATATAACTCATTTGCTTTGGAATGCAAATGCACACATATAGAGAGAAAAGTTCCACAAAAGGCGACATGATATGTAAACGATACATTTCACAAACAAGACATATCACAAAGTAGGTTGAGTCTAGAGATAAAAACCATACCTTGTGCATATAAATGTAGATAAACATCCATATAACCATAGCACAATAATGTAGGTTCAACCATACATAATAGAAATCCATATGTCTTACACTCACATAGTTCACAACACAAGATGCAAATAAGTTCCAAATAACATAAAAGAGACACAAGCGCAATAAAATGATAAAAGCACATGCTTGTGTCCAACCCATGCAAATCCCGGAGAGAACCTAATAGAACTACTTCTCCCCCTTTGGCATCGAGACGCCAAAAAGGGAAAAGAGCATAACTACACGAACCCATGGAGATCACCCGGAGCTTTCTTCCATGTCATCATCACCTTCCCCTTCTTGATTGTAGTCCTCATCGGAAAGGTTCATGGGAGCCTTGCCGGTGTTGCGAGAAGTGGAGGGCAATGAAGTCACATCCGCATAATCCGACCAAGGAAAGATGTCTTCGTTCCATTTCTCAAGAGGGATAGTCTCGGCCGACGAGGAGGAGATAATAGGATTGCCATCTTCATCTTCTTCCGGAGGAGGAGTGATACTACCATTGTTGAGCTTGCGCAACTCCTTGATCATGATTTGTTGGTTGTCAATGATGTGCTTCTCTCTCACATATGAGGCATGGTTCTCCTTGTGAAGTGCAACATCCATGCAAAGCAACTTTCTCTTCCACCAAGAGAGTTTACTCACTTCCGAGTTCACTTGGCCCTTCCTTGAAGATATGAGGGAGGGTCGGCATTCTTGCTTCTCCTTTTAGGCATTGGGGCCTCGGTCTCCGCTTCCTCACTACTAGATTGCGGAGGAGGTGCTCGAGAGGAAGACGGTTGCTTGGTGTGCTTGCTAAGTTGGTGGAGAGTCCCCTTGGCATGCTTGGTGAGGCGAGAGGTATCGATGTTGGAGACCTTGGAGAGGATGAGCTTCATCACATAAGGTGCATAGAGAGGGTTCTTGTGCTCAAAAATGGCCCAATGCATTTCACACTTGATGAAATCCATGACATCAACTTCTTGGCCTTCGCAATCCGGACCGGCTTGGAGCACCTTGTAAGCATGGTATAAGAGATTGACAAGCCCTCCACGAATGGCATCCACATTTCCGGCTTGAGGAGCAAGATTGAGCCGAACCATGCGAAGGAAAATGTTGAGGTGGGGAGGAGGTCTTGATTGTGCCAACGGATGATGCAACTGAATATAAAGGGCGCAAGCGACGTTTGTTGTAGGCAGCCCCTTCCACATGCATCCTCTTCCCAACACAAGTAGTGGCCCCTTGAACTTATCCCAAACATCTTCCAAACTCCACAAAGTTAGAGGTGCACTTTTGAGAACCGGTCATCCAAGTCATGGTGACATCTTCATCATTATCAAACACCACTGTGGCAAAGAACTGCTGCACAAGCTGAATATCATAATCTTCATGAACATGGAGATGAGCCTCTCAAGTCCACACGGCCTCTTGAAAATAAGGCTTCTTGTCCAAGCTCTCAAGGCTCAACACCTTTTGCTCACACACCATATGCTTCTCAATGCGGGCATATATCTCATTCATGATCAGCTGCTGCTCTCTCCTTGGAAAATAGGATCATCGGTGTTGGATGGCAAGTCATAGAACTGCTGAGATCTCATCCGACGAAACTCGATCTTCCCCATGCCCAAAACAGTGGTCAAGGAGTCAAAATGAGCTCTCTCGGCCTCTTCTTCATCATCAAACCCACCTAGGGCAGCATGTCTTGTGGCTTCTTCATCTATGGTACTCTGCTGTCTCAGACGGCCAGTGCGCTGTCAACAGAAGCTTGTCCCTTGTTTGAGCACGAGGCTTTTCTTGGTGACTTTTCAGGATGTTTCATGGAAGACTTTGTCCTCTGCACACCTGTGAAAAACAGAATAGGAGAAAAGCATGGGGATAAGCTTGCATGTCCAGGAACCAAAGAAGAAGTAACCAAAGAATTCTGGGCACAAAGTGTCTGATCTACACCGGAGTTTCCGGCCTCAGGGGGCGGAGATTCCGGCCCTGACCGGAGTTTCCGGCCTGGAAGACCGGAGTCTCCGGCCCTGAGATGGGGAACCTCGATTTAGTTCAAGAAACTTTGTGCTGAGAATTCTAGGGTTAAATCTAGGATACACCTTGCCATCTAGAAGATTCTACACCATGAAAAACTAGGGGAACTACTCTCCAAACTTAGATCGAGGTGAAAAACCTAAGGAGAGAGAGGAGGTACCCTTTTTGTCCATGGTGCAGCCCAAACGAAGGAGAGGAAGGTCCCCTGCGTTGGTGAGGAGGAGGAGGCCGGAGGCACGGCGGATTCCGGCGGCGGGAGCAGCCGGAGGGCACTTCGAGGCGGCGGCGGCTGCAGGGGAGAGGTTGGGGGTCG
This sequence comes from Poa pratensis, assembly GCA_947311845.1. Lineage (NCBI taxonomy): Eukaryota > Viridiplantae > Streptophyta > Magnoliopsida > Poales > Poaceae > Poa > Poa pratensis. The sequence continues at coordinate 26,616,042 of CAMZMU010000051.1, read as the reverse complement.
GGGGTGTGTGGAGTTGTGAAGTCAACTCCCACCCCGATCCCCTTTTGGACCCCTGCGAAACTGCCAGACCGGAGTTTCCGGCCTAAACACCGGAGTTCCGGCCTAAGCCAGAATTCCGGGTTTAGGGCGGAAACTTCAGTCAGACCGGATATTCCGGCCCAAAGGACCGGAGTTTCCGGCCCCACCAACTCAAAAATGCCAGATTTGTTGTTGAACATGCAAGATGCAAGAGGAGCAAGTTTTCAGAAGGGATAGGCCTGGGATGGGACACAAAGTCACTGGAAATGGTACTTCACACTCAAACTTGGTAAGAGGCACAAAAAAACATTAAGAAGCATCATTTGAGTGTGTTTTCCATAAAGACCAACGGATAGGCAAAAAGGCCATAAAGCTCCAACAAGATCAAATCTTCACAAAGAAGATGGCGGTGGCCTAAGCCACCATGTATGAGTGTATGTGGTGTGACACCGCGAAGATATATCTTGGGTTCACCGCCACTACTCGTCATTTAAGCTCACAATTCATAAAATGAACAATATAGAGACAAAATGAGTTCTTTCTATCGGCATAATGGGGGGAGGGATAGTCCAATGGATTAGGACCGCACTCCCCCTATGTCCATGCCTACACCTAAACCAAACATATAGCTAAGATATAGGTGTGTATGCAAGATATTCAAGCGACGCTCCCCGAATCGATGATATTTAGCTCATGCCTCAAATAAGTGAACCTTGCTTCATCAAGTGGCTTCGTGAACATATCGGCAAGTTGGATCTTCGTGGGAATATAGCCAAGCTCAATGTCACCCCGGATGATGTGATCACGGATGAAGTGATAGCGAATCTCAATATGCTTCGTTCTTGAGTGCTCCACCGGGTTGTGGCCAATCTTGATAGCACTTTCATTGTCACATAAAAGAGGCACTTTGTCACAATGGACACCGTATTCCTTTAAAGTTTGCCTCATCCACAACAATTGAGTGCAACAACTAGCGGCCGCCACATACTCGGCTTCGGTGGTGGAGAGAGATATGCAATTTTGCTTCTTAGAAGACCAACTCACCAAGGACCTACCAAGGAATTGGCAAGCCCCGGAAGTTGATTTCCTATCATCCTTGCAACCGGCCCAATCCGAATCCGTGTAACCGGCAAGAGAGAAAGTTGAGCCTTTAGGATACCACAAACCAAACCTTGGGGTATGAACCAAATATCGAAAGATTCGAAGAACCGCCGTTTGGTGGCTTTCTTTGGGAGCCGCTTGGTACCTTGCACACACTCCTACACTCAACACAATATCGGGTCTAGATGCACAAAGATAAAGCAAAGAACCAATCATAGAACGATAGAGCTTTTGATCAACATCCTTATCTTTACCCTTTGGATTAAGTTCAAGATGACACTTGGTGTCCATAGGAAACTTCTTCTCTTTAGCATTTTGCATCTTGAACCTCTTGAGCATGTCTTGGATATATTTGGCTTGAGAGATGAAGGTCCCTCCACTCAATTGCTTGATCTCAAAACCAAGGAAGTACTTCAACTCTCCCATCATGGACATCTCGAACCTATCGGTCATAAGCTTTGAAAATTCATCATTAAAAGCTTTGTTAGAAGAGCCAAATATGATATCATCAACATAAAGTTGGCATATGAAAAGCTCCCCTTTAACCCTCTTGGTAAAAAGAGTGGGATCGATTTGCCCCACTTCAAAGCCACGGTCTACCAATAGCTCTCTTAGGTGCTCATACCAAGCACGAGGTGCTTGTTTGAGACCATAGAGCGCCTTATCAAGTTTGTAGACATGGTTAGGGAAGTGTGGGTCCTCAAATCCCGGAGGTTGCTTAACATATACCAACTCCTTTAAAGGACCATTAAGAAAGGCACTTTTCACATCCATTTGTTGCAACTTGAAATTATGATGTGATGCATATGCAAGAAGGATACGGATGGACTCAAGGCGAGCCACGGGAGCATAGGTCTCTCCAAAATCAATGCCTTCAACTTGAGAGTACCCTTGAGCTACCAATCTTGCCTTGTTCCTCACAACCATTCCATGCTCATCTTGCTTGTTCTTGAATATCCACTTGGTGCCTATAACATTGAGGCAATCTTTTGGCTTCTCCACTAGATTCCACACTTTGTTGCGCTTGAAGTTATTGAGCTCTTCATGCATGGCTTCCAACCAATCCGGATCTTCAAGAGCTTCAAAGACTTTCTTTGGTTCCACCATAGAGATGTGGGCTTGATGTTCATTGAAATTTGCCAATTGTTTTCTTGTGGTACCTTGTTCTTGACATTAACAATGATATTTCTAGATGAAGACTCTTTCTTCTCCAATCCTTTTTGACTCTTGCTATACGACGGGTTTCGATATCCTCATTGATGCGAGGAATTTCGCTTGATCATCTTGATCATTTGAGTCCCCGTCTTGACCGGATGTTGACCTTGATCATCTTGAAGCACTTCTTCAACAAAGGAAGGAGAGGGTTGATCTTGGTCATGACCTTGGCTAGCATCAATAATAGGAGAACTTGGTTCTTGCATAGCAACATGGTCAACATGAGGAGGGTCTTGAACTTGTTCTTGGGTAGGTGCATCATTTGCTTCCATAGAAGGTGCAACTTCAACTTGTGATGATGGAGTCTCCACATGAGTGGAGCTAGGACTTGCTTGAGGAGGCTCATGATGGATTTCAATGGGGCGATGAAACCAACCCCCATTCTTCTTATTGCTCTTGAGGTTCCTCATTATCTACATCACAAACATGAAATTGCGCCACTTGGGAGCCGTCATTCTCATCGAACCTCACATCACAAGATTCTATGACTTTCCCAACGGTCTTGTCATAGACTCTATAGGTGTGAGATTCGGCACCGTACCCAACAAAAACACCCTCTAAAGCTTTAGATTCAAATTTAGACAAACGAACACTTTTGTTCTTATAGAAACACTTACAACCAAAACTCGGTAGTAGGAGACATTGGGCTTGTTGCCGGTGAGCATCTCATAAGATGTAAACTTCTTGCCAACACGAAAGAATAACCGGTTAGATGAGTGACACGCCGTGGAGATAGCCTCGGCCCATAAGAATAGCGGAGACTTAAACTCCGCCAACATAGACCTTGCCATATCCATGAGAGTCCGGTTCTTCCTTTCGGCTACACCATTTTGTTGAGGGGTATATGCAGCGGAATATTGATGACGAATCCCCTCTTCACTAAGAAACTCATTTAAGGTGTAGTTCTTGAACTCGGAGCCATTATCACTCCTAATGACCAAAATAGGGACATTGTATTGGCGTTGAACAATATTGGAAAAGTCGATGACGGTTTGTTGGGTTTCATCCTTCGTCTTGAAGAAATAAACCCAAGTAAATCTTGAATAGTCATCAACAATCACCAAACAATATTTCTTCCCACCAAGACTAGGTTGAGGCACGGCACCAAAGAGATCAACATGAAGAAGTTCCAATATCCTCTTGATGAAATATGGTCTTGCCCGGATGGGGAGAATCATGCATCTTTCCTTCAACACAAGCCCTACAAAGACGATCTCTAGAAAAAGAAACATCCTCTTTTAGTCCAAGAATGTGGCCACCCTTGTGAAGACTTTGCAAAGTTCTCATGTTGACATGGGACAAGCGGCGATGCCACAACCACCCCACGTCGGCCTTTCCGAATAGGCATATTGCTTGAGTGTTGGTAGACCCCGAAAAGTCTACCACAAACAACTCATTTTCAACATACCCAACGAACATGACCTTTAGAGTCTTGCTCCTCAAGAGTACCACCATATCAATAGTAAAATGGACATCAAAGTTCATCTTATTAAGAGCACGAACGGACATAAGATTGTAACCTAGAGACTCAACAAGCATGACATTTACAAGGGTGATATCCCTTGCAACTACCACCTTGCCGAGACTCTTTACCTCGCCTTTGACTTGTCACCATAAGAGACGGATGAGTTATTTAGATTTGGTCTCAACTCCGTCATAATCTCCTTGCTTCCGGTCATATGACTAGTGCATCCACTATCAACCACCCATTTCGATCCACCGGAAGCATAGTCCTACAAGAAATCATTGCTTGGATTTAGGTACCCATTTCTCAATGGGTCCTCTTTGGTTAGCAACAAGGTCTTAGGAACCCAAATAGAGTAATCAATGTAACCATCATATGGACCAACATATTGAGCATAAACATCCCCATAATAATCAACATAAAGAATATAGTTGGGGTTGTTATGCCCCGCAAAGTCACTACGAGTGGTCTTGCCCCTTGTGGCACTACCACCGCAATGGAAGTCTTGGCTTGTGCGGGCTTGGTCTTGATCTTCTTGTTGTTGCCCACTTTCTTCTTGGGCTCGGCTACATAACCAAGACCCTCCTTCCCTTTGTGTGGTTTTTGCTCAAATAAGTAAGCAATACCCTTATCTTTACCTTTGGGAATAGAGGTCTTGGCACTAACATTTTCTTCAATAACATTTTCATGAACACGAGGAAGAATAGATATGCTAGTTGAGCTAGATTTAGAAAGTTGAGTTTGAAGTTGCTCATGAGACTTGACTAAAAGGGAGTGAGTTGTTTCCAAGGCCTTGTGAGCCTTGTCAAGCTTCTCCATATCCTCAAGAAGTCTAGCATTAGCAACCCCAAGTTCAACTTTCTCCTTTTTAAGCACTTTATATTTAGCAAAGACATGATCTCTATCCTTAATGATTTTATTAATGATATCATCATTTTTAGCATCAAGAGACTCAAGTCTTTCCTCAAGAGAACATCTTTCTTCACTCTCTTCATCAAGAGAGGCATTCAAGGATGCTACGGAAGCATTCAAAGAGGCAATGGTGAGAGAATCCTCTCTCTCAATCTTACTCTTTTCTTGAAGAAGTTCTTCGGCCGCACATAGTTGTCTCATGAGAGACTCAACATGTTCCTTAGCTTCACCTTGCAAGTTAGTCATGAAAGTATCGAAGCAACAAGTTCTTCTTAATCACAAGACTAGATTGATCACTCATTTCATGCATAGTCTTGGGAGAAGGAGATGATACCTCGGTGACATTAGCCATGAGGCAACGAGCGTTGTTGGTGGAGAAGTTCTCATTGGGGGATTCAAAGAGAGAAGATGATGAAGTTGATACAATAGCCAATGCGGCTACCTCTTTAGTAGGTGCATCTTCATCTTCGGAATCACTTGTGGCATATTCTTCTTGTGCCACCAACACAATTCTTGGTGCCTTCTTGAAGAAAGGCTTCCTTGGTCTTGCGGGCTTCTTTTGGATCAACCTTGAATGGTCCTTGGGGATGAGCTTCCCACCATTTTGCTCTCGGTTCTCATAAGGACACTCTCTTATGTAGTGGTTCTTGTCATGACAATTGTAGCACGTCTTCCACTTTGAGGCTAGCTCTTTCTTCCCACTTGAGTTGTTCTCTTTATCAACCTTGGCTTTAGCTTTTGCCGGGTCTTGCCAAAACTCTCTTGTGGCAAGAGCTATATGACCATTTAGAGCCGGTTCAAGATCATTTGGAGCAATGTTGCTTGGGCACGCTTCAACCTCATCAAGACATACCACCTTGGCCTTCAAAGCAAGTGAGGGGCCTTGTTTCATCCCCATGGCCCTAGCACGGTATCTTCGGCATTCTTGGTGGCAACCTTGGAGGCTTGCACTTCTTGCATAACTTCATTGGATGTCATTTCGTTGTAGTTGTGTCTTCCTTGAATGGCCTTCACCTCGATGGGCTCGAAGGCAAGAGAGCATTCACATACTTCCTCTTGACATAAGCATCATCCACATAGGTTGCCCCCACATCAAAGAAGGCCTTTGCAAGAGTCTTGAGTCTTCCATACATGTCTTCATGATCTCATTGTCAAACATGTAGAAGCCTTCGGCATCATTGCTCAAAGACTCATATCGGTTTCTCTTCATGCTTTCATTCCCAAGAAATGCAACCTCAAGACAATTCCAAGCTTCTTTGGCGGTGGTGGCATTGAGAACATAATGCTTGTCACTTTCACTCACTGAAAGTTCAATCATATGGAGTGCGGAGGCATTGAGTTGCTTTTCGGCAAATCTCTTCTTGTCACATTGCTTGGATCCGCAACCTTGTACCATCTTCAATGATCCTCCAAAGCTCGATAGAGGCACTGTTAATATGAGATTTCATTGAGCGTTGCCAACTAGCAAAGCTAATGCATTAAGCTTAGGTGGAGGACCAATGGGGTTTATGCGGGTGGTGATAGGTGGGTCGATAGGGTACCATCCCGGAACGTATGGTACTCTTCCTTCCCATCTTCATGCTTGGTAGGAGGTGGAGGAGTTGGTTTAGATCCGGAGGTGGTTTCCACCCCTTCTCATTTTTCTTTTTACCCTCCTCGGAATCACCTTCATCGGAGTTAGAGATGCCCTCTAGTGGGATGGTTTCCGAAACCTTGGCATTTGTGAGTTTCATGAGCATGTCACGCAACTCACCAAATTTGACATTCATGTCATTCATGGACGATGTCAATGTTGTTTCCAACTTTTTGATATCGGCCATGGATGCCATGGTCTCTTTGGCCTTGGCAAGATCGGCCTCATCCTCACTTTGTGTCATACTTCTCTTAGGCGGTTAAGCCCAAAACAAGAGAGCCTTGCTCTGATACCAATTGAAAGGATCGGTATGACACCTAGAGGGGGGGTGAATAGGTGCTACTCCAATTGCTTAGTCTTTTTCAATTTAGGCTTGACACAAAAGGTAAATTCTCTGATATTCAACTACGGTGAATTTACCTATATGACAAGCTAGCAACTAAGCACGTTATAATAAGGTGGTGCAGGTCCACGTCAACAGTTTTCTGGCGCCACTGTCGTTTACACCAAGCCGAAGCCTTCTCCAAATGCTACTGGTTCGATAACCTTGGTTTTGTAATCAAGGGAAAACTGCTCCTACGCTACATCATACCTTCCTCTTGGGGTTCCCAGCGAACGTGCCATTACACGTCATCAAGCAGTTTTCTAGCGCCGTTGCCGGGGATTTGGAAGCTTCAGCGAGGGGAGTTTCGCATGTCCTTACACTCTATTTTTTTATTGTCTTGCTTAGTATATTTTTTGTTTGTCTTGTTTTGCTTTTCGTTTGCTTTAAAAATAAAAAACACAAAAAAATAAAAAATTCCAGCAACTAGTTTCTCTTTGTTTTGCTTAGTTATTATGTCTAGTTATTTACTTGCTATCAATGGTTACTTTCTTTGAGACTAGATATTATTGGCACAGTGGGTTCACAGAGGGCCAAGAAAAACATTTTAAGGAACACCGCTTGTCTGAAAAAGGGATACAATTATGGACTTTCATTAACAAAGTTATTTTATGTGCTTCGGATTTAAGTAGGCTCTATGATGTAAAACGTTTTTGTGGAATGCATCACCTTCCTTTCCAATGTGTGTACAATGATAATGAAATTTTATCTTCTTATGCTAAAGGGGATTATGATTTTTATAATGTGGAACGAATTGAAGAATTTAGTGCTTTTAAGGGGGCCTATGAAATTGCTGCTTTGTTTGAGATTATTGATAAAGATGATGTTACCCCTTATAAATCTGAGAATCTTGCTGTACTTAAATATTGCTTTGAGAATTACAAGGATAATTGTTATATTACTGAATTTCTTAAGAGGATCTCTCCTCCAAAAGAAGAGACTAATGCCTTGCAGGAAACTGTGGAAGAAGAAATTGCTGAAACTGAAATCCCATTGGATGAAAAAGAGGAAGAGAGTGATGAACAAAAGGAGTAAGAATGGATTAGTACGCATGCCTACCTTCTAATGAGAGTAACTCTTTATCTCTTACACTATTTGATTGCCCTCCATGCTAACCAAGGAAGGATGAATGCTATGTTCCTATGGATTCGCTTGAAATATCCCTTTTTGATAAAACATATGCTTGCTATGTTTATGGGCATGATGCCCCTATGAGTGAAACTTGTGAAAATAATTATGCTACTGTTATTTATTATAATCCATGCTATTTTGATAAGTCTTATGATAATCCTTTATTTATGCCTGATATCGAAATGCATGGTAATAAGGAGTTTTGCTTAGAAAATGTTTATGATAAAGCTCTAGATGATGGTCCTATGTTGCTTCATGATATTAACTCTACTATTATTGAAAATGGGATCGGAGAGGTCTTGATTTCAACTATATGGAGTCCCATACCTTTTGAGAGTGATCAATTATCTTGTTATAATATTATTAAAAGTGGGTTGGAGAGATCATAACTTTAATTAATCCCACTATATTGGAGCTTGATCACAATTATGTGTTGTAGATCATGAAAATCATGCTTTATATGATAGTTATATTGTTGAGTTTGTTCATGATGCTACTGGAAATTATTATAAGAGAGGAAAATATGGTTGTATAAATTTTCATGTCACTAAAACACCTCTCTTGTTGACAGTTTTGAAATTGCTCTTGTTTTATCTTCCTATGCTTGTCACTATGTTCTTCATGGATTTATTTGTTTACAAGATCCCTATGCATAGGAAGTGGGTTAGACTTAAATGTGTTTCATACTTACTTCTTGATGCTCTCTTTTACTTCATTTTCTATGTTTATGAGAGCATCATTAAAACTATCGAGCCTAGCTAAAAGGCATTAAAGAAAAGCGCTTATGGGAGCCAACCCATTATTTTTTTACTTTCAGTTTTCTTTTCATGTTCTTTGTGTTTGGGTGTTATTGCCTCTGTAGTAACTCCCTTGCATCCTTTTTATTTTCGTTTTTGTGCCAAGAATAGCCTCTAATGAGAGGAAAGTAAAATTTTGAGTTTGCTGTCCAGAAACAGATTTATGTTCGTTACCGTACGAAATTCCAAAAACTCACAGAACGTGATCTGGTTCTGCAAATTTTTGACAGCAAGAAATTGGGTTTTGTCTAAGTTTCATTAGTTTTGAGTTTTCTGATGCGAGGTGTCCTAGTGTCTCGAAAAAAATCATCTTTGCGTTACATTCTGTTTTTAACAGATTCTGTCTAAGTTTTTGCATTGCGTTTTTTACGGGCAAAGTGGAGTTCTTCTATCCACAGAACATCACTTAGATCTTTGTGACAGTAGCTAATGTCTAGAAACAAGTTCATGCAATTTGTCAAGTGAGAACTGAAGGTGGATTATTTTGTTTGAGTACTAACCCCTCTAATGGCATAGACTGACCTTGTACTTTGCTCAACAACGACATTGCCATAATTTCCTGAAACGGAGGCGTACACCTCGGTGCATTCGTATGCCACGACTCCGTGACCTTCACGCCACTGAAACTTGCTTGTAGCTCTCCTCGTCATCCAAACGCCGGTGCCGGAGCTCGCCCGTGGCGGCGTTCTAGGTCTTGTAACATGTGGAGCAGGCGGATCCGCCCGATGGAGGCAATGATGCGGACTCGGCGAGAGAAATCGAGAGGGGCAGCGCCGACGTGCGGCGACGCTGGGTGGCCGGCAGCGAGCGGCAGCGCAGGCGGCGATATTTCAAGATAGAGAGAGATCGAGTGAGATGAGAGGGGCTGCGGCAGAGGATCTGCAGCGCCTCACGTCACGGAGCTCGCCCTCGTCCGGGCGAGCGCGGGGTTGTCGTGGGTGGGGAGCACCGCGGTGCGCGTCCCAAGCGCCAGCGTGGTCTGCTCGGCGGGGATCTGCAGCGCTTCCGTGAGCGCCACGACCTGTCACATGGGGAGAAAGAGAGGAGGATTGGAAGAGACGGGCAGAAGTGTGCCGTGTGCGCTTCGTAGATGACGGGGAAGGGAACGATCTTCTCGGCAGCAAATGACGGAGATTACGGGGGAGGATTGGTGGAAAGAGACGTATGTTAGGCGCAATAATTTCGCGAGGAGGAGACATGCGCGACCAAGGTGTGACGAAAAGGTGGGCAGAATGTGGAACCAAAATTTTCTTTTAGATAGGAGAGATATACTCAACAACTAACAAACAATGACTAGAAAGGAAAAAAAACAAACCGGGTGTGTGCAACTAATGTATAGGCCTGTGCATGCATGCAGATCCTAAAACTAAGCGTGATCGGCTGATCCCACGCATGCCACCATGCATGGAAATATTTATCTTCAACTTTACGAGAAGTAGTATGTGTACGGACGTGTTGGGTATATTTGACCTTGCATGTATTAATTTTTGGGTATACCATATTTATGGAATAGATATAGAGCATTTTTTGTGATTGAACATATACGACATTTTTTTTGTAGTATACCACACTTTTTGTGACGGAGTATACCACAATTTTTGGGACGAGGTATAATGTGACATTTTTATTGAGTATATACAACACTTTCAGCTTCAGAGTATATACCATAGTTATTGCAACGGGGGTATTATTTGCGATGGAGTATATATACCACATTTGTCAGTGGAGTATATACCACATTTTCAGTAGAGTATAAAGCTTTGCCATGGCGTATGTACCATATTTTGTGATGGAGTATATACCACTTTTTCAGAAAAAGGTATATAGTATCTAATTTAAAATGAAGTATGAACCACTTTTTTAAAAAGGAGTATACCACATTCTGTGATAGATACCCCAATTTTTTACGAGCCATTCTACACTTTATGTGTGTGAGTATATAGCTGAGAGGTATATATTCAGCGAGTAAGAGGTATTTTCTTGAGTCAGTATATTTTCTTTTGAAATGTACCTCATTTCGAGATGAAATAATATATACATACCATGAAGATAAAAAAAAAGTATGATACACAAAAAAGAATAGCTAGGTATATGATCTCCAGAAAAAAGTATATACATATTAGATTACTATGTGACTGTGACACTGTGTACATCGATTAACATATTCTTCACCCTAAGTCTTATCTGAGTTGAAGCAAACTGACGTGAAGCAAGATCAACTATGTTGCTCGTCGTTGTATGGCTGCATGCATCGTCATCGTCGAGTCGCCGCTGGTCGTTTCTTGCCTGCACTGTCATCGTCGTCGAGCCGCCGCCGGCCACGTCTCGTAATTATTGCCGTCGTCGTCGAGCCACCGGTGGCCGCATCCTCTTGTCGTTGTCGTCGTCGTTGAGCCGCCGGCGGCCGCGTCTTGTCTTCGTCGCCGCCGTCGTCGAGCCACCGGTGGCCGCGTCTTGTCGTTGTCGCCGTCGTCGTCGAGCCGCCGCCGGCCGCGTCTCGTCTCGTCTTTGTCGCCGTCGTCGTCGAGCCACTGGTGGCCGTGTCTTGTCCCGAGCCGCGCGCTGAGATGGTCGCGTCGTCATCAACCGTCCGCGGAGGCGTGTCATCTCCTTCACCGTGTTGGTTCAGCCGCCGCCGGCCGCGTCTTATCTCCGTCACCTACATGCTCGTAGAGTATAGAGAAATAGTGCCATAAATCTCATCGTCATGCGGGTATAGTAATTTGCCGTACAGAAGATGTACCTTGCCATGATCATTGTGGCTTCGAATAAAACATACGCGTGAGATGCTCGGTAGCATCTCGTCTCCATCCTCGACAGCAGGGCAGCAGGCTGGATCTCGTCTCCGTCGGCGAGCCGTCGCCGGGCGCGTCTTAATTATGCCCCCAGGCCAAATAAATCTGCACGATCACGTGAATGAACGAGGACGTAGAAAGCGCCATGCTTTATGCGAGGCCAACAAGATTTGAAACTGTAGGTAAGTGGCTTATCCCGATTATTGCGGAACAACTTTTCAAACATACTACTAGTATTAACTAACGAAAGGCGGTGCAGGTTTGTTACGATGACCAAAACAGGATATAGGAGTATGTTTCTGCACCTTGCAGCGAGCCAGCAGACCTCCACCCGGTGCGGTCGGATCTGCTGGCGTGGCTCGGACCACGTACCGCATGCCGTAATTTTCTTTTCCTTACTTTTACTTCGACGGTTTAACTGAATTAGGGTCGTGGCGTTTAGGAGCTAGCCCACTACCCAATCGCACCTGATTTCCCCCCCTCGCCTTCCTAACCCAGCGCGTCCGTGGCGAGCAGTTTTTAGATCGTAGACTGAGGCGCGGCGGCGCGTCCGGCGGCGGCGAGTCGGTCCGCGTCCGGCGGTGAGCGGGTGAGCGGCACGCATTCTGGAGAGCAGGCGAGCAGTGGACGGGCTCTGCGCTTCTCGGTGTCGGTGGGATCGGCGCCGTCGTGGTCGGTTGGCCGAATCGCGGTGGCGTGGTCGGCCAGCCGAATCAGCCGCGTGGTGAGCAGGCCGATGGTAGCTGTGGGCGGTATCGGCATCTACTTCTGCTTTCTCCACCACAAGTGCTCCGATGCTTCCGCCGGCCGCCGGCGGCAGCTCGGCGAATTGTGTATCTGAAACTCGTTCTGCGTTCATCGACCTTGCACGGGGTGGTGAGTTTACTGGACACCTTCTCCGGCAAATTCCATCCGCTCCATATTCAGGCTTGCAACGCGTCCTAGCTACATCGATCTGCACTGAGTTTTTGCCTTTGCGCTGTAGGTGCTGTGTCCGCTACTACTACTAGCAGCCACAGTAGATAAAAACTTTGCCTGTTATAGCTTTTTCATTACGTGGTTTATCTAGTACTAGCAAAGTGCCCGTGCGTTGCTACGGGACCAATTATTGACCACTTTTTTTTTTTGCAAAACATTCAAATTTTGATTTTATTGCCTGTAAATGATCAACTAAAATATACATTCTTAGATTTTCGAAATTAAGAAATGTTTGGTCCGTATCTATCTAAATTAGTTCCTGATTAGGAAGGCACGTGTTTTTTTGGGAAAAAATACTATTTTTGCTGCTATGCGGCCAAAGTCATTCTCAAAATTTGAATGCTGAATCTAAAAGACCTGCCAGATGCCATGAATTGCAAGGTGAACCATTTCCCTGCTAATTTAAAATATTATAGAATATATTAATAAGTAATGATAATTTAGTAATTGTTAAGATGCACCAAGAAGATCTAAATGATATGAGACAAAAGGATGTGAAGACTTGAAATGAATTTTGCATAATCAGGCTCCAAAAACTAAACAATTCAAAAATCATTTAGCATGCAATGAACATTTGCCATTTAATTTGACCTGTGCATTTACAACCACGCAAGTAGATCGCTGTCGCTGCTAAGGAGCCAAGTAAATAAATGGCAGTTCTCATATGCTACTGAAGCTGGACACTTAACTTTAATTCGTATCTGAATATGTTCAGTTAGCATTCATTTATTTAACTCAAATTCAGCTACCATCAACTACGTACTCAGCTAGCATTCAGTTAACATACACAGTAACCTCAATTTACAAATTCAGCTATCTATCAGTTATCTCCATCTACCCCAGACGCACGAGCAGCCCAGCCTCCCTTTCTGCACACACACACGCGAGCAGGCGACGGCCACCTCTGCTCAGCAGCAGCAGGAGTTCCCTCGCCGCCCGCATTCTCTGCCTGGACCGCAACCCAACTCCAGGCGTGGGTGCCCAACCCAGACGCCGTGCCCCTCTTCCCCACCGGCCACCACACCACCAGGTGCCCCTCCTCCTTCCAGGATCGGCGCCACCATCTCTGCCCCACTCCTTCTCAGCAGACCACCCCCCGCCCTCTCCCCTAACCAGCAGCGCGGAGGTGTCCAGGTCGAGCGGCACATCTACCCCTCATCCCCAACGTCCTCTACAGACCTTCCCTCCCCTCTCCCTTGCGTCCTCCTGCCTAGCCCTTCTTCAAATTTGTGCTCGCATGGCGGCGACCGGCAGCGCAGCAGGCCCACGCAGGAGAGGCGGAGGTTCCTGACGGCAAATCCCAGCTTGTGTAGACTCGTGAAGACTGTGCTTGAGCTCTTCTACGGCCCCGCGCCGGAGATGCGGGTCAGGCGCGGAGGTCTACTGGGGGACGGTGGCAAATCAATTACAGCGGGCGGCCGGGGTGTGGGTTGAGATATATTTGTGTTCAAAGAGAAGGTCCACGAGGAGGAGCGGCATGTCGGAGGCGCGGCGGCAGCCGAAGGGGCGGCAGAGCGGCCAGCGGTGGGGCGTCGCGAAATCCCTCCCGATCTCTCCTCTCGATGCGTGCCCGCGAGCTGAAGATAGGAAGAAGGTCAGGTCGTGCGTGGCTTCGGCTTTTGCTCTGGTTTTTTTAGCGATCAGAATTATGCGTGCGCGGCTGTGTTTTTCTTACCTATCCGAACCGTTTTTTTACTTATAGGTGGCATGATGCGTAATTTATATCAACTTTAGGGGTAGTTTTATCATGACCTACCATCATCACCACCTCTATTCATATTATATAGTAGAGATTCGTGGGAATTGATTTGCTTTTGCTAGTGTATTTTGCCCATGGTGGTTTATCTAGTGGTTATGTCACACAGTTATTTTCCATTGATTAGAAACCGATGCCTTCGCAGTATGCAATGTGTATTGCTGCTGATTTGAAGTAAAGATTATGCGGCAACAGCACTGCTCCATAATTATTTGCTGCTGATTTAAATCATCCCAACAGTGGGGAGAGGCTTCTTGTAGATGTATTTTAAAAAATAATATAGCTGCTTTTGCGTGCTTCTTTACTGATTCAATGTCAATGCTCTAATATTTGTCTATGGACATTGAGTTGTGTCCAAACGAATTTTGTATATGGACTATAGGGTTGACTTTCATCATCTGATATTTGCCCAAATTGTCGGCAAGTTATTTAGAGTATATGAAATGGAATCTGTTTATTAAACGGCTTTCTTACTTGTTGTGATTTTTGGGACGCATGAAGTCATACGGTTATTCTAGATGGTGTGATATTAGGCAGATATCCCACCATCCCTTTAGTTCTTATGTTGCATAATTTTATGGGCATGTCAAGGCATGCTGATAGTTCTTAGTCGGTCCAAAAGTTGATGCGGTTTGTTTTACATTCCATTTTGAAGTCCAGATAGTTTCCCTGCTCATCTTCTATTTCATTATGGTAAAGATGGATCTGTCAGTGTTAATTTAATTCTGAGAGGTACTATAAGAAGTAGTAGGTCAGTGTCCCTTTTTTCTATTAACTAGCTGTCCATCTTGTGTTGCTAGGGACTGTATATATGTGCATACCATTCTGTTGACAATTTTTTCCACAAAATAGTACTTTAAATGATCACATAAGTTGATTCCACTCATTTCTTAGCTCAGATTGTTATAATTTGGTGACCTTGAGAAAGGACCTTACTCTTTGGCAGTTAGCCAGTATTTCTGTGTTTCAGCGACTTAATTTTGTTTCGTGATAAAAAGGAAAGGAAAGCTTACATAAAAATGGTATATATGATGTTGTAACGCACAATGTGGCTGACTC
This sequence comes from Poa pratensis, assembly GCA_947311845.1. Classification (NCBI taxonomy): domain Eukaryota; kingdom Viridiplantae; phylum Streptophyta; class Magnoliopsida; order Poales; family Poaceae; genus Poa; species Poa pratensis. Next base: position 26,600,800 of record CAMZMU010000051.1, on the reverse strand, counting down.
AAAAATTATTCCTTGTGGCTCCTGTTGATCATAGGCCTCTTTTGATGAAACTCGGTCGACTTGGTAGCCACTGCGTGAATGTTTTTGAGAAATAGTATCTGCAATATTTGTAGGTCCGCGGGAGAGGGTGGGCTTGATCCGCTCTTACCCAACCTTGCCAACAATCATTGGCATATAATCACAGGCTCACACTTAGATGAAATCATGATGGATTGCGATCAAACATAAAGGTTTCTCTTGATGTGAACATTTGCTTGATGTTCTTTGTAGTTGCTAGGTCCATTCTTCAGATTGCAGTGCTACTGTGCTGCTGAAGTAAAATTACATGAACTGATTCACATGCCCATCTTAAAATGTACTCCCTCCATTCGGAAAAGGATGTCACAAAAATGGTCTATCTATAGTTCATTTTTGTGACATCCTTTTCCGAACGGAGGGAGTAGCATATTTCCAAGTGCTTTGTGCATCATCGTTAGGAGTAATGCATTTCAGGAGTATCATTCTTAATGCTTAAGAAAAACACATATTTTTTCCGTAACTTGTGTCTGTCTGTATGTATTGGGATGTCTTATTTTATTTTGTGTTGATATGATCTGGTGTACTTAGAAGTAACAGAAGGAAAGTCTTACTTCCAACAAATAAAGACAATTCCATACTATATCGTCTAGTAGTAGATTATATTTGAATATACGGTTTTCTCTCTGTCATTAGCTGGATTTTGTGTGGATCTATGTGACACCTGGCTACAAGAAGTGCTACTTTTCATGAGTTCATAGAAATACTTCACCGTACATTCAAATATTTCTTGTTCGATTTGTGCTGTAATTTTCTGGTTTATTCTTGTGTTGGAGTACATTGATCCGTTACTCTGTTAGTAACTTCCTCAATTTTCTGAAGTTGATTTACAAGATCTGGCCAGTGGGTCTAAACTAATAAATTATTTGTTGGCCCAAAAAATATCCACAGCTGCAGAGCTCAGCTTCAATCACTGAAGTTGCAGACAACTACTGGCCATGGCTTTGATCTGCATGACTGCATGTCACAAAGGCAACAAAAGCTACCATAATTTTGATCTGCTTTACTACATGAATGCAACTTCTTACTAGAATCCTTTATCTCCAGTTCTGTTATAATGATGCTGTTAACGGCAATAATACTGCCATGTAAGATGCTTTGGCTATGTTCTTTCATAGATGTCAACTCAGTACTGATTAGCTTTTTACCTTCGCATGTAAAAAAGAAAAAGAATAGAAGCTTAGGTCACCTTCTGCATGTTGCCAAGGAATAATTTCTTATACATGATGAAATGAATTTTCTGTTTTTTCTTAAAACTTATCATACAATTATTTGGCACAATTACAAAAACAATGATCATATGGACACTCTCTACTTTCTTATGGAGCTTGCAGATTTAACATCCATTTGGCCTATTTTGTCACAAACTTGAAACAAGAAAGATCATGACGGTGATGATCATTCAAGTTTAAGGCTGATGAGAAGCAAGTGATGGAAGGGATTCACACATGGCACGTCAGCCCCAACAAGATGTTGATGAGTTGGCCTTCATCACCATGTTGCCTAGTAGGATGGAGATGAACTTATAAGGTTGTTAGGGCTTGCTGTATATATATTCTATGGGAAAATATAAGGTTATGCCATCCAATCTTACATCGTGTAGTCATGCAATGTAATCGGGCAAATTCTTATCGTGTAATGTGGTGATTTAATCAAGAATAATAATCTGAACGCTTTTGTAACACAGGGGTATCAGTTCATAATAAAAATAGTTACATCGATAGTTTGTAAAATTAGCTTTGCAATGATTGGAGAAAACAAACCAGCATGGTCTTTTCACGTTGGCTGGCAGGTTCTTACATCAGCCATTTACTTACGTTGCCGTTTGCCCGTTTGTTTGCATTTGTGGCTTGAGAAGAAAAAAGACCCACGATCTAGCCTGGGTAGTTACGACAAGCGGGATCGGAGTCCCACGATCTAGCCTGGGTACGCCCCGCGGGAGCAGATTAGGTCGCATGCAGCTTTTCTTAAGCGGGATCGGAGACGCGGCGCGGGCGGGGCTCAAGGCGCCAGGTGGGGGTGGATGCAGCTATTTGACACCAAGGGTGTAGAATAGTTATTCTGCACCCGGGCCGAATCTCGTCCTGCGTCCAAACCGAGCCATGCGCCACCCGCGAGTATGCGAATGTAATAAAATGTTACCTCCACATGCGAACGTAAGATCTGGCAGCCCAATCCAACTACCGCACCACCCACGATCAGTCCGCATCACCCACGAGGCCACGACCCGTTCGATCCGTCAAGTCCTCGTGAGTCGTTTTCAAGCCCACAACAGCCCAGAACGTAAGAAATGTCTCATGCTACGTAAGGACATTTCATCTGACGTACAAAAAACTCAAAAACTGGTAACGTAATAATCCAAGTTATAAACAGAGATTACGAAAGCTAACGTTTGAAAAAAAATTCTGCCAGTATTTGGGTCTATAAGAAAATTTAGGGAAATGTAAAAATCCAAGTTGACTCAGTTGTCAATCCACGCTGCACCGTAATTAATTTTTGGAACTGTAAAAAATCTTTTTATACTATAGATTGCAGCAATCCACGCTGCAAAGTATGGTACTGAAAAGAATCATGTATGGTTATGAAAAAGAATCACGTCGATGTAAAAACTATTTGCACCGTCTAATGAAACAACAAAAGAACTACCGGCAAAACTTTTTGTGTAAAATCATACAATGTAATAACCAATGGCATCTTTTAATCATGCCACATAACTACATCAGAGTTACCAACATAGTGTTTTTACCAAAAGGTAGGAATTACAAGCATGGTTAGATCCAATATTCCCGTAAGAACATCCATAAAAACTACGGGCATTTGCAATGCGATTTACAACATTTCACATGAACACTGAGATGTGTACTGTACGAAGTTCATACAGTTTCACATGAACACTGAGAATTACTTGTTTCCAATGTAACTATAGAAATTCCGGCTTGAATCGACCCAGGATTGAATCAGTTGTTTGGAATGTAAGAATTCCGCAGCAAACAACATAATTTATAGAACTTCCGGCTTTTGAAAAGAGGGATTATAGAGCCACTAATTACAGTTTACTTCCAATCAGTCGCCACTGATTACTCCCGTAGCTTAGCTACCCCGGTTAGGAACACACCTGACCAACGAAATCATGTGAGTGTATTGCACGCTAGCTCCTACGTCCCTCCGTATAATGACTAGAATCACATCGTTTTTCCCAAGATTTATATCTTCTGATAGCCAGCTAGTCCGCAGGGAAGCAGTCCAGGAGGGAATTGTTCAGGGAGCTGATGTCCGGTATGAAGGCATTGTTGTTGGAGTCACCGTAAGAGCCCATACGCCTCAGGCCGTCGGTGCAGACGGAGCTCTAGGATCGAGCATTGGATTGCATCTCTCGCATATGTCCGAAGAGTTCGTTAGTGTTCCAGTCCTCCGAGGAGGACATGTCGTGCAAACCGCCGTTGTTGCCTCCCTGCTTCTCGCCGTGGAGAATGTATAGTGGTGCAAAATCTGAGACTTAAAAGGACTTTCCCAAATAAAATGCAACGATATCAACTAATGAAATAGTGAGACTGCAGTAGGAGGAAGGAGGAAGCATGAAAAGATAAAATTACTAGAAGAGAGCAAAGTAGGTTGCAGCTGCCTTGCAAGAAAACGCTAAGAGATACCGAAATTACAGATGCTGACTGCCACGTGCGCATGTATAATTGGGATTTTTTTCCTCTTGGAATGATTTTGGACGCCCTGTACAAGAAAAGAGGAGATCGAGAAATTAGGTTATATAAGAAGAATGATGTAACTTGATCTTACATTCTATAATTCAAGCGGAAAATGCATCTGATCGAAATAATACTCAGCAAACAGCTAGCATCAATCTGAATGGTGCCATTGGATCCTATGGCTACAAATATTAACGGTACGTAGAAAAGGATAACCATCAGATCCCTGTTCTTGAGAGTTAATTTAGATGAGCTGGTTCGTAAAAGTTAAAAAAATCTGCAATATTAAAATTTGATCTCATGTGAACATTAGCTTTGTTAGTAGTATCCTTTTACTTCTGGATGGTTGTGTCAATATTCTAGTTGGGTGTTCATCCACTTCGTCACTTGAGATCCAGCTACTTCTGTTTCTTTTACTGGGAGAGAACTAACTATTTCAGAACTATACAATTCAGCATTCAATTAACTTGATAAGCTTCTACTCCTCAAAAAATGAATCAACAGGTTTCTATCCATGCCTCTACATAAACTTAAAAATATGGCCGTTTGATATTTGCTCTATGTTCGTCCAACATAATAAAACAGTTTGTCTTTCACAAAGCTAGCTGTTGCTACCGATCGCCAAAGCCAGCCACAAGCTGCCAAAAATAGACATATAATTGTGAAGCAAACTTCCAGAACTACTGACTCGAATATAGCTAACGATGCATATAAGGCCGCAGTGGTCAAAACTTCGAAAGTAGAAATTGATTAATACTTGAATGGACGCAAGAAATCATATTAGGTTGAAGAACAAAATCAATGGCTTAGCGCATACATGAATCTGAAGGAAAAAAAATATATTGAGCTTCCGTATCAAATCCATGGCCACCATTTAATTACTTCCAGTTGAACAAACCCCGTCAATAATCAACACTAGTGGGAGACCAGAACCTATGTTTTGGAATTGAATATAGGTATCTCCATGAGAATCAGGAGACAGTGGAAGAACTTTCCAATGAAACTAAGCAATTCAAAATCATTCATATAAGAGCAGAGATATCACAAGCACATGGTAGAAGTATCCTACAATATCATTACCTTGTTGCACCCGGCACCAGCAAGTAGATAGCTCTGGTGCCTTTTCTGAATCATTTTAACATGCTTCTACTCCACCTCTGACAACACGAAATCAATGTGAACCCGCAAATAGTGCACCATAACTTCAGTGCAAAGTTCACTTAACTTTACCCTAAAACAGATGACACCGCATCCAAATCTGATAACAGGGAAACGAACAACACTGGAATCAATTCAGTGAAAAACTAAACAGTGAATGGATCCATCGGATCGGGAGTGGTCTGAAAGTCAGAGAGAAGGGGAGTAAATCCACGGACCTCAACGCTTGTAGGCTGTAGCACTAGGCGAACTTGGAGTCTCGAGGTCACCCTCTGGTGGTCGCAAGGCGGCTTGATGGTACTGCTCGGTAGGGTTCCCTCGGCCTTGCGGCGGACGGGCGCTGGCGACGGAGCCGGAGGTAGTCGACGGAGGGGATCTGGAGATGGAGTAGGAGGCGGTCGATGTCGTGCCGAGAACACCCGCCGCTCGCCGCTCACCACACGGCCACTTGCTGCACGCTGCAATCCCTAGCTGTCGCCGCTCGCCGCCGGCATGTCCGCTCGCCGCTCGCACCCCGCCTCCACCCGTCAAAATTTCAGAACCGCACCCACGCACTCGATTAGAAGAAGGTGGGCTAGCTCCCACGACGAAAGAAAGGAGAGCAACCGTCAACGCGAAAAAATAATGAAATTACTAGTGGAATTTCGCGCGGCGTCACGCCGCGCTTGTGTTAGTTTGTATTTTTTTATAATTTTGAATTGTTTAAATAGGTTTGTATTTTGGCATTAATAAGTATCGTTTATTTTTGTGAGTATGTAGATATATTTTGTAGTACCTCTAATATTCTAGCAATTTGAAATATCGAAATATACTTCTATTTTCCAAATAATATTTAATTTAAGTACATAGTTAGTGCTAATGCATTTTTTTTGGATTCGAGTCCACAATTCGGGAAAGTTCATTTATATTATATCTAAATATTGACTATTTTGAATTGTGTAAATATGTTTTGTGTTTTGCCATACATAGTTAGCGTTGATTTTTTCTGAGCATTTGTTATATAGTTTAGAGAATATCCAAATATTTAGCAAATTGAAGTATTTAAATATGTTTCTATGTTGCCATGAATTCTTAAATGTAATTAGAGAAAATGTATTTGAGTTATATCCAAATGTTGACCAATTTAATTTTTTTAGAAATGCTATGGTAATTTCGAATACTTGGCAAATTTGAATGTTTGATTATGTTTGTATGTTGGTATAAATAATTAATTTAGCTTCGTAATCAGAAGATGTGCACTGTATGAGCATATAGTAAAGTGAATATATAATTCGAGGAATTACATCTGAATTTCATATTTAGAGAAAGTTAATTTAGTTTTTTGCCAATATTTTGCTTAAAGTTCATAATGGGTGGAAATGCACATTTATTCATTTGGATTCCATAGCTAGAGATTTTTTTTTAATTCAACTCCATATAATTGGAGCAAGTGTATATAGAATTTTTCTAATTTTTTACCAAATTGAGATGTGTAAATTTGTTTTCATTTTGGTATAATTTATTAGCATTTATTTTTGTGATGTTTGTGATGTTTGTGATCAAATAGATTTTAAAAACTGTACAATTTAGAATATATTCAAATGTGAATTCTTTTAATGTTTACTAAATGATTAGGTTTGAAAGTCATATAAAATTTTGGAATGTTCAAATTTGTAATTTGAGTTGGAATGCTCAAATATAATTGTTGTTTAGATTTTGGAAATTGTTCAAGTTGGGGTGTTTTTCAGATTCGAATTATTTTTGGTTTGTAAAATGAGTAGATTTCGAAGATATTTAAGATTTTGAATTATGTAAATTTGAATTTTGATTGCATGGCACAAATAATCAGCATTTATTTTTGTGAGGGTATTTATAGAAATACTTTCATGTTGTAGAAATTGTTTTAAGGAGGAAATGCATTAGGATTTTCTTCAAATATTCACCAATTCGAAATATTGAAACATATTTGTTTTTTGACATAAATAATTAGTATTTATTTTGTCGGAGCATTTTGTTGTATTTTTTCATTTTTTCCGGATAGGAATTTTTGGAGATACATCCATTTGCTGGTAATTTAATAAAATAAAATGCATGAAATTAGAGGAAGTCAATTTGGATTTTGTCTACATATTAACCGCACCCGTTGTAATTCGAATTGTTGAAATTCATCTACTGATTTTATTAATTCATTTACTTGTGGATTTTATTTGAGTTCGAAAGAGATTTGTGAAATACATATTTTATTAATTGACGTAAAGGTGTCAAATGAGCCTTTATGAATAATTTAAATTTTCTAGATTTGCAATAATTTGGAAAAGGTTCCAAAGTATTTGGAATGATTGTCGTGGTTTTCACAAAAAAAATTAAAGTTGGCTTGAATTGATTGGTAGTTGTATTTGAAAAGTTACAAAAGTTTTGAATAATAGGAAAACAAAACAGAAAGAAAAAAAAGGGGCCGAGCCAGCCGCACAGAAAGCGGCCCAGCCTAGCTAGAAGCCCAGCTCCCCCAGCCCAGGCCCACTGTTACGTCAGAGTGACATCACAAGTGGCCGGACTCTGCCGCGGCGGCGTGGACCACGCCACCGTGATTTGGGACGCGCGCGTGAGCGCGTGGGATGCGCTTGGACGCGAGCTGCCCGCAGGTGGCGGCGCCGCTACCTTTGTGTCACCGGAGCGTCTCCGGTGGCGTGCACACGCGGCGGAGGACGGCGACGACGGCGGAGTCGATTGCGGCGCGCTCGCGAAGTTCCGGCAGGCGATTTCCGGCGAGGAGGGAGAGGCAGCGGCGGCGGAGGCCGGTGCATGCTTGGATTTGAGGGGGGAGCGGCGGCATCGAGCGCGGCGGCCGACGGCGAACTCGGCGCCGCGCAGGAGAGAGAAGAGAGGAGGGGAGTTGTGTGGACGTTTTTGCAGAAAGGCCCCCGATGTTTGCTGAAATTGCTCTATAGTCCGTCGTAGTGGAAAGTTGTGGGCTGCGGAGCCATTTCTCGGCTTGTGAGGGGCTTTTTTGCAAAAGCGTCACGGGGTGCCGCGCGGATCGTCCGATCGCCAGGCAACTGCGTGGATCGAAGAACTGTAGAACACTGTTCATTGGAACAGTGTTCCACAGTAGCACGAGGCCTCTCAGCGCGGCATTCCGCTCGTCTTTCACATAGGTAGTAATATTAACAGCGGTGGGGCGCGATGGAATATTGGGTTCGACCGCAACTGTTTGGTGGAGTCCGGCTCGGTATATGACCCGGGTGCAGAATTAGTTATTCTGCACCCAGGGTGCTTAATAGAGCTTATATATATATAAGATGCACTCAATAACATCAAAATGTAATGTCTCCTTCGCGCCCACTGTTTATAAACAATTTACTAAACTTACTTTGACCATATCACATTGCCCCTGCAAAATAAAGTTAGACGCTTTCTACTTTATCTTTTGCATATTTTACGTGGTCTGGGGCTTTCGTAAATAGAACCGCTTGTTACCTACGAACCTATAACCACAACAACGATCAAATAGTCGCTATTTCATATCCCTTGCGGGCCCTCCATTGAAAATGCAATGCCAACTATTGCGAGAGAGACAGACACCCGCCAGCCACATATACGGTACAAGCCGTATGTCAGTTGTGGAACAAGTCTCGCGTAAACGTACGCGTAAAGTCGGTCCAGGTCGCTTCATCAACACAATGCCGATGGCAAAACAAGTGCACGCTAGACGTCAAGCGTGGCGTCTCGCAGAGCTTACACACGTACGGAGAAGATGACGACCTTCGGACTCCGATCCAGCGAAGCAGCGGAAGTAGAAGACTTGGACCGTAGAAACCAGCAGCACGGCGGAGTGCGTATGGTGTAGAAAACCTCAACCGTGCGTAGCCCCAATTGCAGAGCCACGTCTAAACGGATGAGAGAGAGAGAGAGAGAATTGGTGTATTTTCCAAAGGCATGGGGCACCTCTATTTATAGGAGGAGGAGGGCTACAACACCCCTTGGCTCAGCCATGTGGGACTATTCCCACATGGCCAATTCGGCCAAGGGGGGTGCGCCGGCCCTGGTGGGCCCCATTTGGACCAGCCAGGCCGGCTGCCCCTCTCCCTCCCCTCGCTGGTGCGCCTCCCCTTTCATGGTCCTTCTCCTCCGGGAGTTGGCCCATTTAAGGTGGGCTGCCTTTTAAAATTCGAAATTAAATAAATAAAAATATATTTAACTATTAATTACATTAATTAATATTAAATACATATTATCTAATTTATTCCGGCTCCGAAAACTATTTCGTTGCCCTCCGAACTCTATCGGATAGGTCCCGGAACACTTCCTGTGTTCTTCTCTCTGTTTTCTTTTCTGCGTCCAATCTAAATAAACGTCACCTACCCTTAAGTGTGTCACCCTAGTGGTTCGGAAACACACAGACATAATCGAGACCCGTTCTCCGATCAATGACTAGCATCGGGGTCGTGGATACTCATAATAGCCCCTGTGCGTTCACGAATAACTTTGTCGTTCGAACCTTAGACGTCAAGTCTTAAACCTTTTGCCTGGCGATACTTAGTTTTGTCCGAGACTCGATCTCCGGCATCACGATACCGAGCTTGATCTCGTTACTTGACAATACTATCTTTACTTGTCTATGATATTACATCCCCGTGACCTAGTCACATGCTTGCAAGCTCATTGATGTAATCTCACCGAGTGGGCCCAGAGTATCTATCCTGCTATGCGGATTGGCAAATCCCGCTCTTGATCCCTCGCCTCAACTACTTCCTTCCGATAACCGAGAGGGACACCTTTATTGTCACACTATGTAGGATATGACGTTTGATGTAATCAAAGCATCTTCCAGAAACATCAATTAAATTTGATCTCACGGTCGAAGGCATAATGACTACGTCCTACAAATATTGGGTGTGTCCATCACATCATTCTCCTAATGATTGACTCCATTGTCAACTGACATAAATATCACATGATCGGGAAACCTCGATCATCAATCGCACAACAGACTAGTAAAGAGGATACTAGGGACCTGGTTGTTTACATACCACACGTGCATTAATATTTCCGCTTAATACAGTTATAGAATGGTATAAAACGTATTATGAACAAATGAGATATGACAAATAAAACATCTTTATTAATTGCCTCTAGGACTGATCTCCTTCACTAGTTTTATTTACTTGTGCATGTTTTATACCTGTTTTCTTGATTTTCCCTTGTTTGCGCAGTAGACGTGATTAATAGGGAGATTCCTGAGTAGCTACAAAGTTTAAATACTTGAACTAAAATTAAAAATATCAAGGAGTTCGTGCTCTTCCAAGTCGTAGCAGCGTCAAACCGGGTGCTTGTCTTCGGGCTACATGTATCCATGAGCTGAGTTTGATGAGGATTCGGGAGGCGTGCATGGCACGTCCATGCAGCAATATACGGTTGGTTGTCTTGACGTCCGGGCATGACTAGTCATGAGCTCGGAGCACATCCATCGAAAGATTAAACGGAAATCACGGCAGGAAGTGATTGGCTAGGTGACCTACCCGTTGTAAACTACGATCACAGCAGCACGCATCCGGCCTTTGATCGTATGTTGAGCGTGGATTCTGAATCACTAAAAATCTGATCACGAGGAATATCAGAATTTAGTGGGAGCACATTATTAGTTTATCTTTAACTAGTGCTAGAAAATAATTATGAACATATCTTAGTGAACTTTAGATTGTTGTAGATCGACACACGTAACACCCGCTATTAACCTTGGTGCACTACTTGAAAAACAAACCACTTTTCTACCATTAGGAGTAAATATGTTGATTGGGTATGTTTCCTAAGAATTGTACTTACGGGTGCCAAGAAAGAGTATGTCTTTGATACTTCTCCTCCGGGGTTGTTGTCAAAACTACCAATGAAAGGGAAGCTCACACCTTGAAGAGTGATGACGCTATCTCTATCCAATGTCTTATGTTGACATGCATGGGCTGTTAGTTGTAGAAGCGGTTGGATCGCACATCTGCTGAGCGACATGATCGTCGTACTCATAGCCATGTTCCAGACTCAGGCAAAGACTGAGAGTTATGAGATAACAAAGGTTTTCTAGTCATGTCACATGGCAGAAGGAAGCTCAGTAAGCGAGCATGTAATCAAGATGATTGATTGCGGTATGAGGCTGCAGACTCTGGGGTTTTCTAATGCCGGCTGAGCCAAGTACATATTTGATGTTGACTTCACTTCCTTGTTTTACAGCGGATGTATCATGATTCAAAACATGAGTGGGAGGAAGAAAACATTAAATGGCTCCTTGCTATGCTGAGATCTGCAGAAGCTAATGTAATGAGGGATAACAATCAAGTTCGATTGTTGCCCAATTCGCATGCTTCAAGAAGAAGAGGAAGAAGAAGGCTGAAGGTGTTTAACACACCGGATAAGCTTAAAAGATTAATTCAGGAGAATCCTAAATACCTCTTTCGAGGAAAGAAAAGATATTGGAAGTGGAACTGTAAAAGGTTTCGGGCACTAATAAGAAGAAACCTGCTCGAGGTATAGAAAGTATAAGAGTTGTACTTAAATGATATTCATTATTCTTGCTAGTAACTCTGGAGTATTGGTTGCGAAGAATTTTTCTTGCATTCAATATAAGGGCTGCGGAAAGTGAGAAGGATGGAGAATAAAAGGTGGTGGTGTGTGCCAAGTTTGGCGCATGTACCTTCGTCCTAGGGATGAAGACATCTCCACTTTTATTTTTCAAGTTGAAAGATTTGTGAGCTTCGGCTCAAGTTATTAGGTCACATGTTTCGCGATAAATATTCTTGTGAATTTATAGGACAAGTTGGTCCTGTTTATTATGATAAAGAATATTGGAGATCACTCCCTTCAGGGATGATCAAGTTGCAAATCTTTTAAAGTTAAGGGAATATCATTTGTTCGTGATTGTGTTGATATCACCTTCGGGTGACGCTATCATCTTGGATGCATCATATGCATGTTGAAAGGAAATCCAAGATATCGTTATGTGAAACGAGTGAAAGACTTGGTGAATTACACTCTTCGTTGAAGTTTGAATTCATTGAGTATTCCGGCACATAGTGAGAAATCAACAAAAGATAAAGGTTTTGGACTGTTAATGATTTTATCATTTATGTCTAAAGTTTCACAAAATGTTTTAGATATAAAGTCTTGGTGATTATGTAATTATGTCTTGAAAGTTTTTGAGTCATAATCTGACTAAGTGTGACGAAGTCAACGCTAAGAATCTTCTTGTTTTTGCATAAACGTTTGGCAATACTCAATCTAGAATATGTTTGCTCGCTAGTAATTTTAGCACAGTCAATTGTCTTGCTTCGTGTCATTGTTTTGAAAGATAAGCTATGGATGGACACGTTGGTCTTAGGTACTAAAAGTTTCTGAAATATTGGAACTTGGTCCTAAGATAAAGGACAAAAGAATTTCATTGTCTCTTGCCTCATGTCATTGTTTTGAAAGATAACCTTTGGGGACATGATGGATTTAGGTTATGAGATTTTCTGAAAGATGAAACTCGATCCTAATAGTAAAACACAATGAGTTACTTTGTAGGTTGTTCCAATAAGTTAATTGGAAGTCCTCTTATAACACCACATAAGTGACAATGTTTTGTTACTAAGAGATATGTGATTCTTAAGGAATTTATTCCTTGTTGAATTCAGTTGGAGGATGGTAATTCTCGAAGAGATTATTGAATCTTCGGAAATAGTTATCAGAAGTTGTGCAGGCGGAAGCAATTCCAATTGACAATTATTTTAGACTAATACCGAGAGTCATTGCAATATGAGCATGACTTCTTGTCAAGAAATAATCACTTAACCAGATAAAGAGCATATGAGTTTATAGGAAACTTGAGTCAATATGCTAAGACAAAGTAATAAGATAAGGTTCTATAGTATCCAAACCTTCATGACTTAGTGTCAGATTAATTAGTAATATCATCAAGTTCGAGTTGAGAGACTTGAAGGAATTCCTGTTGAAATATTTGATCATAAAGCTTGTTTTGTCATAAATGGTTTTATAACAAATTCAAGAGTTGACTACTCAGGATCATATGATCTGTAGCAAAGCTTTATTGATCTAAATGGGACTTGTAGATTTGTATGAGATGTTAACAAAGTATATTCCTCTAAGGAAAAATAATCGAGTATGTGTACAACGTACAACTCGAGGGCTTTGTTAAATGAATACAATACTAGTTATTTAATGAGTATGTTTCTATAAGATGTTAACAAAACAAATTCCTTTGAAGGAAAATTTATCGAGGAAGTGTACAATTTACAGCTCGAGGGTTTTGTTAAATGAATACATAACTAGTCATTAAAAGCATGTCTGTGGTGGCAGACTAATGATGGTATGAAGATTGGATTAGTTTTGTAATTATGTGAAGTAAAACAAGCAATGTTTAACTTCATAGGAAATTGCAAAGTTCTTAAAAGTTAGTGGGAGCTAGTTTATGGTATTCAATTTGTTTTGGAAACCATTAAAATATTTCATTTGATAGAATATGTGTATCATTGAAAAGTTATTCAATGAAACATAAGGAGCAAGGAATTAGTATCATGACAGGATATATCCTGATAATGATTTAATATCTTGCTGCAAGAATGCACACAAAGTGTTTTGAATGAAAATTCGAAACATGGGAGAACTAGGTTCTCATAAAGAAGAAGGAAATTTATATGCAAGAACCATGATAGTATATCGGTGATGAGCATGATCAAATCATTCTTTCATTTTATCATCATGGGAATATCCTGAATAATGCATTCTTGGATTTGAATATCAAGTGATAAGGATAATTGTTGACAAGTTGACTTTGTAACAAAAGTTCAATTGACTCCAATTATATAGAGTATTCTCTAAAATGGTGTTTTGAAGAAGTATCTTACAAAAGAGAATAACTTGCAATGTAAGAGTTACATTGGATAAAACTTATGAGATAAGTATAAAAGATAAACCAAGGATAAACATGATCTTATGATTTTGTGAAATAGCAAGGGTTAGGATGCTTAATTAATTTTGAGCATAGAGTTACGTACACTACAACAAGTTGCAGTGACAGTGGGGCTTCAATGCTTCCAAAAGGGTTGTCGGTTCATTGGATGAACTACATGTGGTTCTTTACAAAAGAGACAACAATGTTGTGAAAACAGCAGAACTGTTTTCTTAGTTAGTGTACTAAGGTTTCACCTTGAATAACCCGAACATCATGTGATCGTATGAACAAGGAGATTATGGTAGAAAAGAGTTTTCTACATAATGTATAAAGTTCACACAGCCCCGGAAGGGTCTGATGACAAATGTCTACCACAGGAAAGGAAGCATGAGAAACCATCTGTTTCACCCAAATGTTGTGTCTTATGCAAAATAGTAAATTGCCTATTGTGTAAGTGGGAGACTGTTGGATGTATGCCCAAAAGGCAATAAAGTTTAACATCTGATTCATAATTATGCTTCATGATTCTATGCTATAACTGCGGTGACTCCTGAATATGTGATTCAGAGGAAAACTCACTCGCACATGTAGAGACATGAACATAATAAAGTATACCCTAGTCTTGCCTTTTAGACTAATTCGTTGATTGCTTGAGACCATGTTTTCCTGGTCTGGTACATTGTTTATGTCAGCATCAATGAGTGGCATATTGTTGGTGGAAACAATATGGTCGGGTAGACCCAAATCGTTGATATGCTAAGAAGATTCCAAAGTGTCTTTTTGTCCTTAGTGCAATATCGCAGATGGTTATTATATGACATGTCCTTAGACCATGAGGTTATTAGGGTTGTGCATATTGGAAGAGTTACTTTGGTACTGTCAACCATCACGGCCGTAACTAGGTGATCATAACAGCAGTCACTGGGTGATTCCGAAGGTGTGCATATATCCTAATGTTCCAAGATGGGAAATTACTCCTCTGTCAAAAGAGAGATATGTCCAGGGCCCACTCGGTATGTATGATATCCAATATGTTCTGCAGACAATGCATGATGAAGTTACATCATGTGGGATATCGGATTACGGGAACGAGAAAAGGAAACTTACCGGTAACGAGATAGACAAAGATATAGTGAATCAGGGATTGATTCATGGAAATATCAGGAATACTTTATCTCGGGTAAGTTCAGTATCGTGAGTAATGGGAATGACGAATTAATAATCAACAAGTTCAACAGAGTGTCATTCATATAACGGTAGCAGTTATTCAGGTAGCCCATGTACCTGACCCTGGCCGGTGATTAGATGGAAACATCTAATTATAGCTACACGTTATCGAACCTATAGGGTAACACGCTTAAGTCAGTTCTATTTTGTTGTGTATATGGTTGGTCTGGATACCGAGAGAGTATCACCGGAATGGTTTCTGCATGGTAGATAATATCTTTATCAGAGAGATTGAATTATGCAGACACTAGGTGTCTCGGAGTGATAGAAATAGTTTCTATCACTAGTCGGATTTATTCCGAGGGTTTATATAAGAGGGAAATATTTATCCGGAGTATTTTGTCTGCGGACACTGGGTGTCCCGGATCATGTAAAAGTGTTTTATAGTAATTAATTTGGGGAATATTTTGTAAAAGGAAATATTCAAATAAGAATTAATTAGATAAAATATTAATTTATTTAATTAGTAAATAATTATTGGAAAAATATTAAATAAATTAGAGCCACCAAGAGGGGTTGCCAAGTGGGCCCATAGGGCCCACTAGGCAGCCGCACCCCACAAGGGGCGGGTGAGCGAAGGCGCACTAAGGGGGGAAGTTCCCCCCTTGGCCCAACCCTAGTAGGGCCTTGAGCCCATAGGAAGAGGCGGTTTGGGGGGGGGAACCTTGTTGGACAAGGACTCCTCCCCCCCCCCCAAACCAAATAGAGAGGGGAGTTGGAGTCCAACTCCAACTCTCCCCATGAGAGGCGCACCAAGGCAAGGGGAGAGGAGTTGCAGTCCAACTCCAACTCCCCTAGGGCCGGCGGTGGAAGGCAAGGGCTTGCCCCTTGCCCGAGCCTCCCTACCCCTTGGCCTCCTATATAAACACCCCACCCTCTCCTTTGGGAGACACACAAGTTTAGATCTCTTCTAGTTGGATTAAAGGGATCCTCCCCGATTAGATCTAGATCTAAATATCTAATCTCTCTCTCCCTCCCTCTCATGTGTTGAGATGTCCACCTTCATATACACCAGCGGTGAGTGGTTCAAGCATGGACGGCGAAGCCCTGCTGAACTAGTTCTGATGTATGTGTGCGAAACTCAGAGGGGTGTGCTGTCTACGATGGCGGTAGACCCTCACTCTGTTGGATCAAGGCGGGACGCGAGGAGTCTACGATATTCTCTCGGCTAGGCTTAGCCGAGGGAGTTCTTCCACAAGCTTCATCAACGTCGTCATCGACATCTCTTCCGCTTCAACGGTGTCGGTAACGATTTACAGTTGGATCAAATATGCATGTCTTGTTACTTGTATCATGATAGTAGATCTTGGCTGTTGCGTAGTAGTGGGAAAAAAATTGTTTTCCATACACGCAACCCAATACTTTCAAGAATATATTTTTATGTCTCTATATGCTTTCAAAAACTAAAAAGCTCTAGCACATGATTAATCTCTGCTTCCCTCTGCGAAGGGTCCTTCTTTTACTTTTATGTTGAGTCAGTTTTCCTTTCCAATCTTTATCTCTCAAGCAAACGCATAGTATCAATTGAGGTACAAGTCTACTACATGCTATCTTTATGTTTAACTGTGAAAACTTTATATTGACATTATCTTGAGATAAGTATGTTACAAGTTGAAGCTCTTGCTGAAAACTTAAATCTTCCTTTCTATTGGTTAAATACCTTTGCCGAAAGTTTATTGCTTTGTGAACTGTCAAGCATGACGAGTTTTATAATTTTCAAGTCTACAAAATACTATCCATGAAAGATTCTTGCTTAGATGTTACACATGGTTAATCATTATTTGCTTTACGTCAACTATAGACCATTGTCTTGGATCACTTCATTCAGTTCATATGCTTTAGATTACTTGATCATAATCGTGTTGGTAGCATGTCACTACCAAAAATTATTTTGTTATCATTTACCTACTCGAGGACGAGCAGGAATTAAGCTTGGGGATGCTGATACGTCCCAAGCGTATCTGTAATTTTTGTATATTACATGCTTATTATATATCATTGCCACATGCTTTTATAATGTTTTTATATCATTTTGGCATATTTTATGGAACTAACCTATTAACAAGATGCCCAGTGCCCGTTCCTGTTTTTGTTGTCTTTTAGTTTCAGAAAAGCTAGTCGGGGAACTTTCTCGGAATAAGCTGTCAATTTACATGATTTATTTTTACGAAAAAACAAAGACTGCGCCAGGAGGAGACCTGCAGGGGGCCCCACAGGGGCCAGACGACCCCCAGGCGCGGTCCACCCTTGACCGCGCCTGGGCCCCACCTGGGCGGCTCCGAGACCTCCTCGAGTTGCCCTTTCGCCTATAAATTGTCCTCCTCCCGAAAACACTCGGTACCCGATCATATTTTTCAGAAAAGTTCTGAGGCCGCCGCCGTCACCAACCCTAGATCGGGAGGGTTCTGAACCTCTTCCCGGCACCCTGCCGGAGGGGGAGATCGTCACCGGAGGCATATACACCACCATGCCTGCCTCCAGAGTGATGCGTGAGTAGTCCACCACGGGACTACGGGTCCATGGCATTAGCTAGATGGTTGTCTCTCTCCCTTGTACTCCATTGTTTTGATCTTATGAGCTGCCTTAGATGATTCAGATCATCTTTATGTAATGCTATGTGTTGTGTTTGCGGGGATCCGATGAATTATGGAGTCATGACATTATTGTTCAGTATATCTATGATATGTTTTATTTATGATCTTGCATGCTCTCCGATGCTTGTGTATGCTTTGGTCGAAGTAATTACTTGTGTCAGTACGGGGAGTATTTATGCTAGATAGTGGGTTCATGCCTCTCTTGTCTGAGCTCGAGTTGACGGAAACGATTAAGACTTGAGATGTGCTATTGCTACTAGGGATAAAACAGCGGTGTTTATTGCTATATGTTGTAACCATTGCTTACTTTACGCACCATGCTTATTGCAATTATCTGTTGCTTGCAACTTAATACTTTCGGGAGACATGCTGGATAGCGATCCCGGGGTGGATTATTAGTCATAGATGCAGTTGGATAGGTCTATGTATTTTGACGTAATGCCCATATTAAATGAAACGGTGAACTTTGTGTCTTGATAGTATTGTGTTGCGCCCATGTTTGTCAATTGTCCCGCTATAATTTGTTTACCCAACACGTTTATCTTTTGGAGAGACACTACTAGTGAACTGTGGACCCCGGTCCTATTTTCCTATATTGCTTACAACCATTTTAATAGTTTTTCCTAGTCATTTGCTCGCTGGTCATTTTTGCTCTCATATTATTTTCCACCATATGTTTAATCCTTTGTGTTCAGCAAGCCGGAGAGATTGGCACCCTCTCTGTTTCGTTGGGGTAAATTAGTTTGTTCGTGTGTGCGCAGGTCCACGTCAACAGTTTTCTGGCGCCACTGTCGTTGACACCAAGCCGAAGCCTTCTCCAAATCCTACTGCTTCGATAACCTTGGTTTTGTAATCAAGGGAAAACTGCTGCTACACTAAATCATACCTTCCTCTTGGGGTTCCCAGCGAACGTGCCATTACACGTCATCAGTAGACGAACAGAAGAGAGTCGACGGCTACGGGATGGCCGTCCGGGAGGTAGCCCCGGAGCCTTAATGCTCATCCCGAGGCACTCCACAAAGTTTGTTGTGTATGGGAGGCATTGGGGTTGGATTGCCATCATTAAGGGTGCACTCATCCTGCTAGACCTATGGCAGTATGTCCAGCTGTGGATCAAGGTATGCGGCATGCAACTCATAGTTGGGAGTGACATGTTGATTTGGCACTGGATTGCCGATGTACAATACTTTTCCAAATCCATCTACAATACTCTCTTTCGGGACAAATTTGTCTGAGTTCTTGGAACCTCTCTACTAGCGCTTATGGGCTCCCTTGCGTGTCAAGTTCCTTATCTAGCTTGCCTGCTAGGGTCGTTGTTAATTAGAGGGGGGAATAGCCTACGAGGCTTGGGATCCAGGACCCCCTGAGATGCATGTTGTGTGATCAGTCGGTAGAAACCATATGTCGCACCACCTTACAAGATGTTCTGTTTCGTGGACTTTATGGTATAAGGTGTCTTGGATCCAATCGAGAGCTAGGACACTTGTTGGGGAGGCCAACATCGTGGAGTGGTGGTCAATGGCTACCCAATCTACCCCTCGCATGTTGTGCAAGGGCAACTCGTCGGAGATCATGCTCACTGCTTCGTGGATTTCAAAGCATCGCAACATGGTGGTCTTCGACAACTTGGAGCCTAGCACCTCTATCCTAATTGACATGACTTGATCTGAGGCTCGATCTTAGTTAACGCTGGAGCGGTCAGCAAAAGCTCCCTGACCTCCTCAGCTGCTTAGCTCTAGTGGTTTGTCCAGATTTTTTGGCAGAGCTAGTTAAAATATGTGAAAACTCTTCCTATGTTAGTGGGAGGAGATTTTAATATTATAAGGAGGCAAGAAGAGAAGAATTAATAATGATAACTTTAATGCGTGATGGGCATTTATGTCTAATCCTATTATTGAAAGTTTGGATTTAAAAGAGTTGAAATTATCAGGGAGACAATATACATGGGCAAGTAGACGAGAAACACCAACATTCGAAAAGCTGGATCGTTTTCTTGCAAGTGTAGAATGGGAACATAAATTTCCACTGGTGACGGTGCATGCGATGACCCGCGCGGGGTCAGACCATACACCTCTTCTTTTAGACTCCGGTGACCAAGCTCATCATGGAAACAAAAATCATTTTTCATTTGAACTATCTGGATGCATCAAGATGGTTTCTAAGATATGATCAGTAAAGAATGGGAATCAGTTCAATTTGGTACCCCGGTTGAGCGTTGGCAAAACAAAATTAGGCACTTAAGGCAATTTTTACGAGGATGGGCAAAAAAATTAAGTGGAGAATATAAGACGCTGAGAGAAAAATTGACTTTCCTAATTGACGAGCTAGATACTAAAGCAGAAACAGCTCCTCTCAATGTGGCTGAGCGGGCCGCTAAGAAGGACGCTAAGGTTCACCCTGCGAAAATTAAATGAGATGAAGAATCAAAATGGGCAGAGAGAGCCAAAGTTAAATATGTTCAAGAGGGGGGCAATAACACTAGGTATTTCCATATAATTGCGAATGGAAAGCATATGCAAAAGAGAATTATCCAATTAGAACAGGATGAGGGAACAATTGTAGGCCAGGAAAATCTAAAAAAAAAAATTCAGAATACAACAAGAAACTATTTGGGGCACCGGTTCCAAATAACTCACTACAAGAAATATGCTATCCTATGACCTTTTGACAGTGACCCTAAAAATATTGGTCATAGATCTGTGATGATGGAGGATGTCACTGCAAACATGCCTCAAATTTCTGATGAAGAAAATACTATCCTAACTGCGGATTTCACTGAGAAGGAAGTATTTGATGCTATTAAAAAAATGGAACATAATAAATCTCTGGGACCAGACAGATCCCTGCGGAGTTTTATCAAAAAAATTGGGGGGTGTCATCAAAAGTGATCTAATGGCGATGTTTGCACAGTTGCGAACAGGGGATCTACCACTATACAGGTTGAATTTTGGTGTGATCACCTTGCTGCCCAAAAAAGAATATGCTAGTAGAATTGAACAGTATCGGCCTATTTGTCTTTTGAATGTGAATTTTAAAATCTTTACCATGGTTGGAACCATACGGGTGACGACCATTGCTAGTAGAGTAGTCAGTCCAACTCAAACCGCGTTTATCCCGGGGAGGAATATTTTAGAGGGAGTGGTTATACTTTATGAGACTATACATGAGCTTCATCGCAAAAAACAAGATGGGGTTTTATTTAAAATTGATTTTGAAAAAGCC
The DNA here is from genome assembly GCA_947311845.1 of Poa pratensis. Lineage (NCBI taxonomy): Eukaryota > Viridiplantae > Streptophyta > Magnoliopsida > Poales > Poaceae > Poa > Poa pratensis. The sequence continues at coordinate 26,579,909 of CAMZMU010000051.1, read as the reverse complement.
TATGATAAGGTTAAATGGTCCTTCCTTTAGCAAGTTTTATAAATGAAAGGATTTGCACCGCAGTGGTGTGAGTGGATCGCTAGATTTGTTTAAGGAGGGAGTGTTGGAATACGAGTTAATGATGAAATTGGTCATTGCTTCCAGACCTTAAAAGGGCTATGACAAGGAGATCCCCTATCACCTTTACTGTTTAATTTGGTCGCCGATGACACTATTTTATTTCTAGAACACGACATTGAAAAAGCCGTGAATATGAAACATATACTCTCCTTTTTTTGAACAACTATCGAGATTAAACATAAATTTTCATAAAAGTGAGATATTTTGTTTTGGCAAAGCTAAGGACACACAGGACGAGTACCGTAACATTTTTGGCTGTGAGGCAGGGGCTCTCCCTTTTCGATATCTCGTCATACCTATTCATTATAGGAAACTGCTGAATAACGAATGGAAACCAGTGGAGGATCGTTTTGAGTCCAAGCTGGGTTCTTGGATTGGCAGGATGTTGTCATACGGAGACTGTCTTGTTTTAATCAGTTCGGTGCTAACAAGTCTACAAATGTTCTTGCTATCTTTCTTTCTTATACCTAAGGTGGTAAGGAAAATATTAGACTTCTATAGATCATGATTTTTTTGGCAAAGCGATAGCTAGAAGAAAAAAATAGATTGACTAAATGGAACACTGTGTGTAGACCTAAAGATCAGGGGGGGGGGGGGCTTGGTATCGAGGTGCTAGACATCAAGAACAAATGCCTACTTAGTAAATGGTTGTTTAAGTTGATGAATGAGGAAGGTGTGTGGCAGGAGATTCTAGTTAATAAGTACATAGGGAATAATACGTTATCTCACGTACAAGCAAAACCTACTGATTCACCGTTTTGGAAGGGGTTAATGGAGGTGAAACAAGAATTCTTTGCTCGTGGTACTTTTGTTGTGCGAGATGGCAGAACACAATTTTTTTGGAGGATGCATGGTTAGGGGATACTTCACTATCGAGTGAATACGCATCTTTTTATGCTATAGCGGAAAACAAAAAGGCTAAGGTAGCTGATGTGCTAACTACAGTACCTTTAAACCTTTCGTTTCGTAGAAATATTTTAGGTGCTAGGAGAACGGCATGGCTACATCTTGTTGAGAGGTTAATGCTAGTAGATCTCAGCAATAAAAGCGATACATTCAAATGGAATTTGACTTCCAATGGAGCCTTTTCTGTTAAGACTATGTATGCTGATATGTTGAATGGCCACACTAGATTTTTTCGAAAATATTTGTAGAGGCTGAAAATTCCGCTAAAGATCAAGATTTTCTTATGGTTCATGCAACGAAAAGAGTTGTTAACAAAGGATAATCTAGAAAAAAACTAGAATGAATGTACAAAGTGCGTTTTTTGTCATGAGCATGAATCTGTACACCATTTGTTTATTTCTTGTTTGTTTGCAAATAATATTTGGCGGTTATTCCACTTCCCTTTTAATATATACACTCCAACTACTATTGTTAATTTGTTTGGTAGCTGGCTGAATGGTGTAGATAAAGTATCAAAAAGTCGGATTCGAATAGGCGTTGCGGCGTTCCTATGGGCAATATGGAATTGCCGGAATGATATCATCTTTAACAAAACAAAATTTGTTCATTATTTGCAGGTGGTCAACAAGGCGATCTACTGGATCAACACGTGGTCCGTACTACTCTCTGTTGACCAACGTGGACTTATGGATTCCGGCTGTACCCGCATGTTGGCGGTCGTACGGGCTATCTTGTGTCGGGCTGGGTGGCTACACACTAGAAGATCAGATATTTAGCGCTTTTTTTTTCAAGTGGTTGATCTTTTGTAGCCACTTTGAGTGATCCTTGAGATGTACACTTTGAATAACTGCTATTGTTACTTTAATATATAATTGTGGTGGCTGTGTGCATCAGTTTGATGCGGAGGCCGGGGATCCGCACCCTGATTTCTAAAAAAAAGCTCTAGTGGTTTGTGTTGTATAGTGTGGTATTTGCTCGGTGTCGGGCTTGTAAGCAACTGTCATTTTTTTTCAATGCATTGAAACACAAAGCTTTTTACGTTTTCGTGGAAAAAACTCTAATTTCCTACACCAACCCCACTGGTCAAGACATAAATTACTATGACATTGTTTATTGAAGTTGCATGCATGCCATTCTCAACCCTAGTGAACTGTTTAGGAGTTAATCCCTTTAAGTGAATAGATCTACATTTCATTGGTAAGTGAAATGTAAATCTTACTTCATTTTGTGTTATAACTCTATGTTCTGAAAAATTTGATGTTGCCCCCTTCTAGTTCACGAAATGAAGAAATTAATAGAAGAGGATCTACTAGACACTTGAGCTTATCATAGAAGTAATTACTCTGTCGGGTTTCGAAATGATAATCCCTGATATTACACAAAGCCATATCTGAAGTTATTAAAGCTTGTCCTAGTAAATGTCAGGCTTACAGATTTTAAATGGAATCTTATGCTCAGTCGATATAGCCACCTAAAGATTAAGGAAAAGCAGCACTATTAATAAATAAAGAATGAAAGATATGCAATGGCCAATGCTTGTGGTGCCTTTGGCATCATGAACATGTTAGAAATCTTCCATTGGAGCTCTGTCCCCTATGTTTATTTTCTTGTATAGTTTTAATAAGCTTTATGGATGTCACATTCCTTTTTTGGAAAATGTAACATGTTCAAGCAAGAGCTTTAAATACCCTGCTGTATCAAAGTGATGTTCAGATGCATTAAGCGCACTATCTTCTTGGTTGTTTGTTTATTCGCAAACATATCTTAATTATTCTCTCTAGAGACCTGCTGTCTAGCATAACGGAGTTTACTGATTTCATTGGACATCTCAGCATTTGATGAATTGCTGAGATCAACGAGCTCTCCTCGTCGATTTTCATTAATGAAACCACCAACGTTTCTACAAACTTTTGAACCAAAAATTAAACAAAAAAAATAAAACCAGGTCTAGCTAGTGAAAACTACTTGGCAATTGCACACAAGAAATGCCCATCCGGAATAACAAAGTATCAGACAAGCAGCATAGCAGAGAGTTTTGGAACATCAAACATCCCAAAGTAATCCTTCAGCAACTCTGGTTCGCCAGTCTTGCTACCACAGGCGCCTATCCATGGTGTCTTGAGTATGCCTACATTATCATGTGCACTGGCGGAGCTCCAACCCAAATCTTGGGCGGGCCGGCCCAAAGAACAACACACCTTTTTTATTTTTATGGGCCAAATTTTCTGTTATCATTCAGTGTTTTGGTTTTGCCTGGGCGGGCTGTGGCCCAGGTCGGCGTGCACTGAGCTCCGCCGCTGATCATGTGCTTGATCCGCAAATATCCTACCTCAAAATTTCCTCGTCATGGACTCATGGTTTCTCTGCAACATTGTCAGTCATTAGAGCATCCCCACCGGGGCCTCCAAATCAGTGTCCGGCACCCCCCAATTGAGGCCCAATTGGGGGTGCCGGACCTGTGTCCGGTCAATTGGGGGGTGCAGCTCACAGCGGCGCACCCTAAAGACTAATTTTTTTTTATTGAATTCAAACGAATTTAAAGGCATTTCAAATTTCATTCATATTCGGTGCAAATTACAAAATATTTGAACGAAATTTGAAAAAAAAATAAACCCTTGCCGCCGCCTAGCCTACTCCTCTCTGTCCCACCACGAGTCATCGTCGCTATCGTCGAGCACCACGGTGGCAGAGGAGGCAGCACGGTTGGGCAAGGCGTCGTCGTGGCGCGGCGCGCGGCTGGAAGAGGCGCCGTCGTGTCGCGGCGCGTGTCGGAGAATGACTCCCACGAAACAGGGGCAGTCACACTCGCGAAGAGAGTTCGTGTAAGGGGCTGAACACGACGTCAATCAACCCTCATCCGGCGCGGCGACGCTGCTCGTCGTGCCTGAGGAGGGACATCACGGCAGAGAGAGACACGGCGCGTACCCAGGTTCACGGCCCTCTTGTGGAGGTAAAACCGCTACGTCCTGCCTGTCTGTATTGCTGCTTGTAGAGGTTACAGTACAGCGTGCTTGCCGAGGCACTGTTGTGGCAATGGCGCGTACAAGGGGAGGGAAACTACTGTCTTCTTCTCCCTTGCGCGCAAGTAGCTAGACTAGGAGTAAAATGTGTTCGATCCCCTCTTAGGGTGGTGCACCAGCTCCTTTTATAGGCGCCCGGGCCTCCTCCCTGTCCTTGTGCAGCGGAGGGCTACCACATGGCGACAACGGTCGGGAGCACGGTGCACCGCTGCTTGGGCGTCCATGAGCGCGGTCCATGGGCACAAAAGCTGAGGCCGCCGTCCATCCAGGACGGCCAGCTGCCGCCGCAGAGGAGCGGGAGAAGTCCCCACGGTGACGTCGCGTTTGGCGCGTAGCGCCGGCCTGCTCCCTTATCACCAAAGAGGAAAGCTTGGTGGTCTGCGCCGTTGCCCCTGCTTTGTTGACTCCTTTATCACCAAAGTGGGACTGTAGCTCCGTCGTCACTCTGCGCAGAGGCGCGGTCACTCTGCGGCCGCTGCGGAAGCCATGTGCGCTCCGCAGAGCTTGCTTTACAGTGAAGGAACCCTCGCGTGGGCGGGAACGCCCTGTGGAGGATTCTGCGTTGACTTCCCTTCAGGGAAAACTTCCTTGGAGAGGAGGCAGCGGAGTAGAGGCTCCACAGGCCCTAGCTGCCTCCTCAGGCCTCCGCGAGGCGATTCTGCCCCGCGGGCACCCCAGGCTTGCAGGCCTGGTCCTTAGCGAGATTCACTCGCCGAGTGTTGAGGGTTATAGAGGCCTGGCCCAGTACACCCTGGTTCTTACTGGGCTGACAGTAGCCCCCGGGCCCATGACGGGCACGACGCGGTCCAGGGGGCGCAGGCGAAGCGTCATGGGCCCAAAGTGTCCGGCCGGCCCGAGACACGTGGCGAGCGGTTGGTGCGTCTCGGCTTCTCCGGAGGAGGTGGGCGTCGTGGTGGGACCCACGACGCCTCGGAAACCGCTCTGAGGTGATATAAAGGCTGCCGCGGCTGTGCCGGCAGCAGTTCCGCCGCATTTACGCCTTTTCCTTCTTGCATACACCTCCGGTGCTCCACTACTCCGGCGATTTCCGTTCTTCTCCGAGCTCTTCCGCCGCCCTTCCTTCGCGAGCCATGGGCCCCAAGAAAGGCAAGGCGGCGATGGTGGAGGCCTCCGCTGAAGCGCAGCGGGAGGAGGAGCTTGCGCCGGCTCTCATCGGCACTCGCGTCTCCACAGCGGAGGCGCTGGATAGGCTGAAGGTCCTCGTCGCCGGGAGGAATAATGAGCATGGCGCCAGCGGCGTCAAGGCGGCGCGCTTCGGCAAGCTGGCGGCGGGGTGGTACCCCATTTTCGTCCACACGCTGTTCGCCGGCTTGGTGCCGCCGTTCTCTCCCTTCCTTGCGGAGGTGCTGGCTTTCTATCAGATCCAGCTCCTGCACCTCCACCCGAACTCCATCCTGATTCTCGCCATCTTCGCCTATCTCTGCGAGGCGTATCTGGGAGTGATGCCTCCGTGGCCTTCTTCCGGAGCTTCTACGCGCTCCGCAACACGGCGCCCGGCGAGCGGTCTGGGTGCGTGTCTTTCCGCATCGCAGACGGGATGGGCGCCGTCTACATCCCCATGTCGTGGGATGGCGACAAGGCCGTTACGAGGGTGACGAAGAAGGTGGAGGACTTCCGCCAGAAGTGGGTCCTCGTCGACGCCAAGGAGCGGAATGCCTTCTTCGATGAGCCTGAGGCGCCGCCGCTGAAGAACTCAAATTGGTCCAGCGAGAAGCTCCAGCACCAGAAGATTGCCCACTTGGTCTCGCGCATGAAGCTCGTCCGCGAGGCTGGCCTCACGGGGCAGATGGTCGCTGAGGACTTCGTGAGGCGGCGCATCGCTCCCCTCCAGGCGCACACGAAGCCGGTGTGGATGTACTCCGGCCCGGCAGATCCAATGCGCTTGCACCTCAGCGCCCACGCGCCAGACGACGTCGCCTCCATCTTAGGCACGCTCTTCATCGCCCCGGAGATCCCTGTTCCGGGCACTGAGCACCTGAGGCCCCTCCACCAGCTCACTCCAAAGAAGCGCCTCGCAGTTCTGGAGATGATGCCGACGTTCACGCCAGAGGGCTTGGAGGGAGAAGAGGCGAAGGGGGCTGCGGCGCCTGTGGTGGAGGAAGACTTGTTTGGCGAGTCCTCTGCTGCTTCAGACGCCGAAGCTGACGCCGCCGCCGGAGGAGTCAACCCCTCGTTAGGGGAGGCGAGCTCTTCAAAGCAGGCGGCCCCTGAGGAGGAGATCCTGGAGGTATCGTCCGATGTGGACGAGGATTTTGTGGTGGCCCCGTCACGACGGGCCACAGAAGAAGAAGACGAAGACGGGACGATAGCGGCCCGGAGGCCGCGGCAAAGCGGTGCGAGCCCCGCACCAAGGCCATCCACGACGGGCCGCCAGAAGCCTGGAGAGCACTCCTCTCAAGAGGAAAGCTGGGCGGCCCCTGAGGAGCCCAGCGCTGGAGCCTCAACAGGCCTGCGGCGCTCCGCCAACAAGGTGTGGGTGGACACCCGCGCCAAGTCATCTGGGTGAGTACTGCTTCTTCTTGACTCGTTCTTGCTTATCGAGAGTTCTTGCCTTTCTCGAGGATCTCACTGTCTTGATTATCAGGGGTCTGGTTCATGCGAAGCGTCGCCGACTCCGCAAGGCTGCGGACGTGCGGCGCGACGCTACGACCGTTGTTGAGGGGCCTACAGCGCCCCTTGGAGAGGAGACTGAGGAGCCCGTGGTGACAGTCACCACGGGCCCGGCTGTTGACGAGGCCATGAGGCCTGTGGGGGAGACGCCCCTTGAAGAAGCAACTGCCTCGCCACCTCCTGCCGAGAGTCAGTTTGAGGAGGCGGCGAAGACTCCGTCGCCGCCGCGCCCTGATGCTCCACTGGAGCCCCCAGAGACACCCGCCGTGGAGACGGCGGGGACCAGCACACAGACGCCGGGAGGCGCCGACGTCGAGATGGAGGAGGGAACTCCTCCGCCGCCCCCTCCAAATTCCGAGCCTGAGGGGGAGGCCACTTCTTCTGAGGCCGCAGCAGGCGAGGCTGCGGTTGAGCCTCTGGTGGCTAGGCCTCCCTCGCCAGCCCCCGCGGCCCACGAGGAGGTCGTCGTGGAGAACAACGACGCACAAGACGGTGGGGGCCCGCTCCTGTGGCCCCGTGCTGACCCTGGTCCAAGCACTGTGCTTTCTGCACCAGAGGCTGGCGCTGGGGCGGAGGACGTTGCGCCACGTGAGGGCTCTTGGGCCTTGGTCTTGAGCGACCGGAGCCGGAGCGGCGCGAGCCGCCAAGCTGCCCTCCGTTTGGTGAGGGGCACCCTAGACGGGCTAGAGACCCAACTTGCCCTTGAGGAGGCGGAGCTTGGCAGGAGGTATGACGCCCTTGCTGCTGACTGGGCCCGCTTCTTCGAAGTCAGGCGGCGGAGTGGCCCTGACGACCAAGCTCTTCAGGCGCAGCGCGACGAGGCGACGCGGCAGGCCCAGGAGATCCGCGAGAACGCGGAGCGCGAGGCGCAAGAGGCCTTGGCGCCGGTCCAGGCGGAGCGCAAGGCGGCTGCAGAGGATCGGGAGGCGGCTGTGGCGGAGCGCCAGGCTGCAGCCTCCGACCGAGCGGCTATCGAGACCTCCCTCGCCGACCAGCGCAAGGAGCTGGCCAGCCGCGAGGAGAAGATAATTTCTGAAGCTGAGGTGGTGAGGAAGTCTCTGGAGCAGCATCGTCTGTCGCTGGAGGCTCGCGAGCAGGCCATGACGACACGCGAAGCTGAGGTGCTCAAGCGTGAGGAGAAACTGGAGCAGGCGGAAACTGACATGAACAGAGAGCGTGAGGCCTTGGAGTCCCGCGAGAGCAGCTTGGCTGAGGCCATGGGCAAGCACGACAAGGAGGTGGAGCGGCACCGGGAGCTTGTGGAGAAGGCCAACCAAAAGCTTGCCGAGAAGAAAAAGGAGGCAGAGGCGGAGGCCCTCACCAAGCAAAAAGAGTACCGCACTGCTGTCACACAGGCCGTCTCCCGGGAGTATGCTGGGAAGTTCAAGAAGCAGGAGGACGGCTTCCAGAAAAAGCGCAGAGAGCTCGGCAAGCGCATTCGCCAGCTGGAGGAGTGGAACGCCAACTTGAAATCCTCGCTGAAGCGCGCCAAGGACGCTAATCTCCGCACGGAGCAGGCCCTCGAGCGCTCGGAGCAGGACCTCACAGCCCTGATGGCAGACATGCAGGAGCTGAATGCGCAGGTGGCCCCTGTTGTGGAGAGGGTCGAGGAGGCTGAGCAGAGCGCGGTGGCGGCACGGGTCTTGACGCAGCAGCGGGAGCGTATGTTCCGATCTTTGGTGACGCGCGGGAACGCTCTTGCTGCGAAGCTGGGGGTGGATGCTCCTGCCGTCCCCGTCCACGGGAACGCCGACGTTGCCACGTATCTGACCTACTTCGACCAGCTCTTCTCCGTCCTTGAGGGCCCTGTGGCGGAACTCGACGATGTTGTCGACGAGGAGTGCCGCAAGCTCCTGCTGGTGGCGGTCGAGCGCGTCTTCGTCAACCTCAAGCGCCTATATCCATGCTTCGACTTCGAGTCCGTGACCGAGCCCATGGGGATGCTCAGACCGAGACGCGCCTCTTCAACTCGCTGCGGGAGGAGATCAACGACTATGTCAACCGCTTCAAGAGGGTCGCTGAAGAGCCGGCCTCTGGCGAGGAGGAAGACGTCGAGGAGGAAGGCGCGGAGGAAGGTGACGCTGAGGAGGATGAGGCCGCCAAGACTTCTGCTTAAGCTGCTCCTGCCACAAGTCGCGCCTGAGGCGCAAGTTATCTTTGTTTAAAGACTTTGTTTCATTTGTGATGGTCTGTAAAACACTTTATTGTGCTGCAATGTGCGTGTGCCCCTCGACGGGCATTTTATCCCTATTCCATGCCTTTTTCGCTTTACGTCGTCAGGACCCGTCTCTTAGCGCTATGACTCCGCCACTACGGTATGCCAGAGCAATGACTCAGCAAGGCCGGGGGGTGTTTAAGGCTTAGAGAGGTAAGAGCTCTCGAGTCGCGATGCTCGAGGGCTCCCCTTTGACGCTCAAGCAGTCCATGAAATGCGAGGAGAAAATACCCGCCCGAGGGACGGAAGTTGCTCGTGAGAGGAAAAACACAACGCCTGAGGTGTAAGCGCAGGACTTAGCTTAGCGAGGTTCTGCCTCGTGGAGGGCGTTGATTTCCCTGAAGATGTGCTTCCCTCTTTGGGTCTGGAGCGTGACTCCACGAGCCTTGGGGGGACTCTTGTTCCCTGTGTAGGTTAGAGGTGGAACCAAAGCAAACATGGTAGAGAAACTCATGCGCGCTTATAGGTTTCCTCATGGGTGCCTCGCGAGGAGAGTAAGTACCAAAGGTCCTTAGGTGAGGTGGCAGGTTTGGGAGCAAGCCCCTGGGCCAGAGCTCTTTGGTGAGGTAACAGGCGTGAGAGCGTGCTCACGTGTTAGAGCTCGGATCCTTTTGGGTTTTGCGGTGCTGCTGGGATGCTCCCGAGGCACAGTCACCGTACTCAGCCCCCGCTCGCGAGGTGCGCAAGGGGAAAGATATGAGCGCGAATGAAAACACAGAGTAACGAGAACTAAAACTCACCCCCAAAATATTACATAGCGGCGCCGCAGCGCAATGTTTCACTAGGAAACGAATTGGTTCGTTACACTTGGGCTTGCCAAGATAAAGTTTCCATGTCGAGGCATGGGGACCACATTCAGTGGCTGAGACTCTTCACGGCCTGCGGCGGCACGTTACAGGAAGAGCTCAGAGGGACTGGCCCTCAGAGAGAGAAGCTTTTGTGAAGCTTGGAGGTGAAGCTGTGCGCTTTCCTCTAGAGACAAAAAATGCCTGGTGTGATAGAGATCACGGGTAGAACTTGCGTAGATGCGCGATGTTCCAAGGGTTCTTGACCGGGATGCCGTCCTCCGTCTCGAGGCGCACCGCACCAGGTCTGGCGACATGCGCGACCCTGTAGGGGCCTTCCCACATGGGCGAGAGCTTGTGGAGACCTTCCCTGGAGAGGATCCTCCTGAGGACAAGGTCGCCTGTCTCGAGAGTGCGCGGACGTATGTGGCGGCTGTGGTAGCGTCGCAGGTCTTGCTGGTATTTTGCCGCTCTGAGGGCGGCTCGGCGGCGCAACCCGTCGAGGAACAGCAGGTCGTCGTTGTGGAGGTCTTCTTGATTGTCCTCATTGAAGGCAAGGACCCTTGCGGACCCGTGCTTGATCTCTGTGGGGAGGACTGCTTCGGCTCCATACACCAGGGCGAATGGCGTCTCACCAGTGGGTTTGTAGGGTTCGTGCGGATGGACCAGAGCACGGAGGGGAGCTCATCGATCCAGCCCTTGCCGTAGCCCTTGAGGCGGTTGAAACTTCTCGTCTTGAGGCCCTTGAGGACCTCAGCATTTGCTCGCTCGGCTTGACCATTGCTCTGTGGGTGAGCTACCGAGGCGAAACAGAGCTTGGTGCCGAGGCTCTCGCAGTAAGCCCTGAAGATGCCGCTGGTGAACTGTGAGCCATTGTCGGTGATGATGCGGTTTGGCACACCAAAGCGGCAGACCAGGCCTCTGATGAACTTCACGGCTGCCCTGGCAGGGATGGTGCGCACCGCTTCAACCTCTGCCCATTTGGTGAACTTGTCAACAGCCACGAAGAGGAAACGGTAGCCCCCTTGCGATCTCGGGAAGGGTCCCAAGATGTCCAGCCCCCAGACCGCGAACGGCCAGGAGAGCGGGATGGTCTGGAGTCCCAGTGCAGGCTGATGGACTTGCTTGGCGTGGAACTGGCATGCATCGCAAGACTGAACGATGGTGACGGCATCTTGAAGCACTTGAGGCCAGTAGAAACCGCTCCTGAAGACCTTGCCGGCGAGGGTGCGCGCGCAGGAATGGTGGCCGCACTCTCCACTGTGTATGTCCCTGAGGAGCATGCGTCCTTCCTCAGGAGGCACACACTTGAGGGCAATGCCATTTGGGCGCTTGCGGTATAGGTCTCCCTCCAGGATGTAATAGGATTTCGCTTGTCGAGCGACTCGTTCTGCCTCTGCGTCTTCCTCGGGAAGGACTCCTTTTAGCAAGTAGTCCTTGAGCTCGTCAACCCAGCCTGTTTCTTGGTGCACCATGGTTAGCATCAGACGCTCCCCTGAGGATGGGCCACAGTTGGGTGCGCCACCTGTGGGAGGTGGTGGGAGTACTTCGTCTGTGCTTGTAGCTGGTGCTTGCAGCGGCTGCTTTATGGATGCCTTGGAGAGCCTCTCTTCAAAGACACCTGCGGGCTGGGCCTCCCTTCGCGATGCGCGCTTGGCGATGTCATCTGCTTCCTGGTTCTCCTTGCGCGGGATGTGCATGAGCTCCATGCCCCTGAAGTGCTTCTCGAGCTTGCGGACCTCTTCAAGGTAGGCAGCCATATGGCTGTCTTTAGGGGTGTAGCTCTTGTTGGAGAAGTTGACCAGGAGCTGGGAGTCGCCTTTGATGAGTAGGTGCTTGACACCGAGGGCAATGGCAGCTCTGAGCCCGGCGAGGAGGCCTTCATATTCAGCGATGTTGTTGGAGATCTTGTCCATCGTGAAGCACAACTGGACGGCATAGTGGAGCTTGTCGCCTTTAGGCGAGGTCAGGACAACGCCAGCGCCTCCGTTGCGGCAGGAGAAAGCTCCATCGAAGTGCATGGTCCAGTGGCTTGGCGTCGTATCTCCAGGCGGTATAGTTTCTGCTTCAGGAGGCTCTTCAGGAGTTGGGTCTGTCCATTCGGCGACAAAGTCTGCCAGTGCTCTTCCTTTGATGACCCTTGTGGTGTCAAAACGCAAGTTGAAAGGCTGCAGCTCGATGTTCCACCCTGCTACGCGATCAGTGGCGTTGGGGTTGCGCAGGATTTGCTCCAGAGGGAATGATGTGACCACCGTGACAGGGTGGCCCTGGAAGTAGTGGCGCAGCTTTCTGGAGGCGATGAGCAGGGCGAGAAGGAGCTTCTGCTGCGTAGGGTACCGCTCGCGAGCATCTCTTAGCACAGTACTGACATAGTAGACTGGATGCTCGACAAGGGTTGTGGAGGGTGACGCAGCGTTGGCTCCCTCGAGGGACTCCTCAGGCCCTTTGGCGAGGTTTCCTTGTGGAGGAGTCTCAGCAGGGGTGCCTGAAGTAGGCTCGACAGCTGGCTGTGGGTCTGGCTCTGGGCCTGGAGGGACTTTTTCCTTGTCGGGAGGCTCTGGACTTGGAGTGGCTGCACTTTTCTTGGGGAGGACTGGCTCTTCTCTTTCGACCACCAGGACGGCGCTTGCGGTTTGTGGAGTGGCTGCAAGGTACAGCTTTAGATGCTCGCCCGTCCTGGGGGCTACCATAACTGGTGCGCTAGCCAAGTACTTCTTCAAGTCCTCAAATGCCTTGTCTGCCTCTGGAGTCCACTTGAAGGTGCCGGACTTCTTCATGATCTTGAAAAATGGCAGGGCCCTCTCGCCAAACTTGGAGATGAAGCGGCCCAAGCTGGCCATGCACCCAGCTAGGCGCTGCATGTCCTTGAGGCGGCGGGTGGCTGCATTTCTTCTATGGCCTTGATCTTGTCAGGGTTTGCTTCTATGCCGCGATGGGACACGAGGAACCCGAGGAGTTTGCCTGAAGGTACCCCGAAGACGCACTTGGCGGGGTTTAGCTTGATGTTCACCTTGCGCAGGCTGGCGAAGGTCTCCTCGAGGTCCTTCAAGAGAGTGTCTCCCTCGCGAGACTTGACTACGATGTCGTCAACATATGCCTCTGCATTTCTTCCCATCTGAGCCCCCAGGGCGATCCTCATGAGCCTCTGGAAGGTGGCGCCGGCGTTCTTCAACCCGAAGGGCATGCAAGTGTAGCAATACACGCCACAGGGGGTGAGGAACGCTGTTTTCTCCTCGTCCTCTTTAGCCATTTTGATCTGGTGGTAGCCTGAGAAGGCGTCCAGAAAACAGAGGAGATCACAGCCGGCTGTGGAGTCCACGATCTGATCAATCCTTGGCATGGGGTATGGGTCCTTGGGGCAGGCTTTATTTACATCAGTGTAATCGATGCAGAGCCGGCCTCCCCCATTGGGTTTTGGGACAACCACGCCATTAGAGACCCAGGTGGGGTGGGCAACTTCTCGAATAATGTCTGCTGCTTTTAGCTTTTCTACTTCTTTGATGATGAAGGCTTGCTTCTCAGGGGCTTGTTTCCGTGCCTTCTGCTTGACGGGGCGTGCGTTTGGACACACAGCTAAGTGGTGCTCGATCACCTCCCTTGGTACGCCGGACATTTCTGACGGAGTCCATGCGAACATGTCAGAATTTGCCCGAAGGAAGGCGACGAGCGCGCTTTCCTATTTGGCAGGAACTCGATGGGGTTGTTCGTGCCATCGTAGCCCTTGGGGAGGTCTGGCCTGAACTTCTGCGGCCAGACGACGCGGCGCAGGTTGCGGGTGAAGGCCGTGCAGCCAGTGGCGTACGTGGCCACACCGCCCTGGAGAGCTCTGCGGTTTTGGCGCCCGGCCTGGCCAATTTCCTCGACGATGCGCTTCTGGAGGTCCCGCTGGCGCTCCATCTCCACCCGCGCGTCCGGCGGCGTCCGCTGCACGATTTGACAATCATGCGGCGAGGACGCGTGAGAGGCGGCTTTGTTTGCCGCAGCCGGAGGTGGTCCTGGCGGAGGCGGAGGCGGAGGCGCTCCATGCGCGGCGGTGCCTGCGCGCCCGGAGTTGTGGTGCACCAGGGAGCGCGAAGGTGCTGGAAACCGCGCGCGGCGCAGCCGCGATGTCGACGAGGTGCTGGAGACGGCCAAGCAGTTGTCGTGCGCCTCGGCGGTGGGGCGGTAGCGGAAGAGCTCTGCTGCCATGAGCAGCGCAGTGTTTGGGCTGGGCGCCGGGCGTCCAAGCGTGGACGCGCTTTGGCGCCGAGATGGATGCGAGGACTCAGCGTCCTCGCTGTGCTCGTGGTCGACGTCTTCGTCGTAGCGGTCGTCCTCATCCTCGGGGTGCTCCACGCGTGGCTCCGCAGTAGTGCGCCCCGAAGCGCGGTTGGTGCGCGGACGGCCGCGTGGCCTGGCGGCGTGGACGATGGGCTCGGTCTCAGCTCGGCCTGACGCGCGCCGGTTGGCGCGAGCAGCGCGAGTGTCCGCCATGGCGTTGAGGTCGATGGAGGTTGAATGCGCGCCTCAGCACCCTACCTGGCGCGCCAATTGTCGGAGAATGACTCCCACGAAACAGGGGCAGTCACACTCGCGAAGAGAGTTCGTGTAAGGGGCTGAACACGACGTCAATCAACCCTCATCCGGCGCGGCGACGCTGCTCGTCGTGCCTGAGGAGGGACATCACGGCAGAGAGAGACACGGCGCGTACCCAGGTTCACGGCCCTCTTGTGGAGGTAAAACCGCTACGTCCTGCCTGTCTGTATTGCTGCTTGTAGAGGTTACAGTACAGCGTGCTTGCCGAAGGCACTGTTGTGGCAATGGCGCGTACAAAGGGAGGGAAACTACTGTCTTCTTCTCCCTTGCGCGCAAGTAGCTAGACCTGGAGTAAAATGTGTTCGATCCCTCTCTTAGGGTGGTGCACCAGCTCCTTTTATAGGCGCCTCGGGCCTCCTCCCTGTCCTTGTGCAGCGGAGGAGCTACCACATGGCGACAACGGTCGGGAGCACGGTGCACCGCTGCTTGGGCGTCCATGAGCGCGGTCCATGGGCACAAAAGCTGAGGCCGCAGCAGAGAGGCCGCTGTCCATCCAGGACGGCCAGCTGCCGCCGCAGAGGAGCGGGAGAAGTCCCCACGGTGACGTCGCGTTTGGCGCGTAGCGCCGGCCTGCTCCCTTATCACCAAAGAGGAAAGCTTGGTGGTCTGCGCCGTTGCCCCTGCTTTGTTGACTCCTTTATCACCAAAGTGGGACTGTAGCTCCGTCGTCACTCTGCGCAGAGGCGCGGTCACCCTGCGGCCGCTGCGGAAGCCATGTGCGCTCCGCAGAGCTTGCTTTTCAGTGAAGGAACCCTCGCGTGGGCGGGAACGCCCTGTGGAGGATTCTGCGTTGACTTCCCTTCAGGGAAAACTTCCTTGGAGAGGAGGCAGCGGAGTAGAGGCTCCGCAGGCCCTAGCTGCCTCCTCAGGCCTCCGCGAGGCGATTCTGCCCCGCGGGCACCCCAGGCTTGCAGGCCTGGTCCTTAGCGAGATCCACCGCCGAGTGTTGAGGGTTATAGAGGCCTGACCCAGTACACCCTGGTTCTTACTGGGCTGACAGCGCGCGGCTGGAGGAGGCGCCGCCGGAGGAGGAGGAGGAGGCTGCCATCTGGGCCGAGCTCGCCAGGGTCGTCATGAGGCCTAGCGAGTCCCGCTCGATGTCAATCACCGAGTCGGAGAGCGCTGCCAGCAGGCCCGGGCTGTCGCCGTCTGATACGTCCAAAACGTATCTACTTTCCCGAACACTTTTGCTGTTGTTTTACCTCTAATTTGTGTGTTTTGAATGCAACTAACACGGACTAACGCTGTTTTCAGCAGAATTGCCCTGGTGTCTTGTTTTTGTGCAGAAAGTCAAGTTTCGGGAAAATCCCCGGAAAATATCCAGGAGCTCCTATTTTTCCAGAAGACACCGGGAGCCAGAAGATGAGACGGAGGCGGGCCACATGGGCCCCACACCACATGGCCGCGCGGCCAAGGGGGGCGCGCCGTGGTGGGGTGTGGCCGCCTCGGTCACCCCCTCGTGACCCCCTTTCGACTACTTAAAGCCCTTGACCTAAAAACGTCAGGAGGATCGACGTTTTTCCCTGAAACACTCCAGAGCTCCGCCGCCACCAAAAACACTAATTCGGGGACCAGAAACTCCGTTCTGGCACCCTGCCGGGACGGGGAATTGGAGGAGATCATCTCCATCATCATCACCGACGCCTCTCCATCAACCATCCATGATTCCCCCATCCATGTGTGAGTAATCCCCGCTGTAGGCTGAAGGGGATGGTAGGGATTGGATGAGATCATTCATGTAATAGATATCAGATTGTTAGGGCATGGTGCCTAGTATCCGTTGTTAGTACTTTATGTCATTGTTGCAACTTGTTATGCTTAATACTTGACACTTAGGGTCCGAGTGCCATGATTTCAGATCTGAACATGTTATTGTATCATGAGGATAATTATTGCTTTAGATCATATCTGCAAGTTGTTTACACATATGATTGTCCGGAACCCGAGGCCCCAAAGTGACAGCAATTGGGATAATCGGAGGGGATGGCTGTGATGTGAGGATCACATGTGTTCACGGAGTGTTAATGCCACTAGTACAGAAAAGCTATTCTGTGGCGCACCATTTTTCTATTCTGTGGCGCATGGGTGGTGCGCCACAGAATAGTCGCCACTAAATAAGCTATTCTGTGGCGCACCACCTAGTGCGCTTATTCTGTGGCGCACCCAGCCCGGTGCGCCACAGAATAGCTTATTCTGTGGCGCACCCTACCCCGTGCGCCACAGAATTGTTTTTTTGAATTTCAAAAAAATGGCGGCCAGATCTAGATCTGGATTCCCAAAAAATTCAAAAAAATTCAAAATTTTTGGAAAAAATCACAAAAATCAGAAAATGATATAATTTGGAAATTCCAATGTATTTGAATTTTTTGAACATTTTGAACACTCGAAGTCAATCTCAAATGTTGACTTCCCGCTAGGTCACCCATCCTTAGAGTGCTCCCACCCCAGCACGCTTAACTTCTAAATTCTATTCACATCACCTACCCACCTGCTACTCAAGTTCTTATTGATAATTCTATCGTATCAACCCTTTTAACCCTTCTCTACGTGTATACATGTGAGTGTAGTTTATGTATATAGTTGGGTTGTCAAAAATTCAAAAAATTCAAAAACTTCAAAAGTTTTAACAGGATGTTAAAAAAAATCCAAAAAAGTTCAAAAAATTTCAAAAAAGTCAAAAAAGTTCAAAAAATTCAAAAAATTCAAAAAAAAAAAATCAGAAAACTTCAAAAAACCCAAAAACTCAGCAAATCCAAAAAAATTGAATTTTTTTATTTTTTTTTGATTTTGTAGGAAAAAAACTTCATTTTGAAATAACTTTTTTTCCCTTTGGAATTTGGGGTTGGCTTCCTTTTCTTCTCTAGTTTTTTTTGATATATTAAACGCATTTTTTCGACGTCGTATGCAAAAGTTGTGGCCGTTTTACGTTTTTTTTCTGGATTTTGCAGAAAAGGTCAAATTTCATATTTCAAAATTTCTAGACGAACTAGACAGTAACACCTAACCACATCTCGAAGGATTTTATTTTTTGAATTTTTTATCTGTGGCGCACCAACCCCATGCGCCACAGAATAGCACTATTCTGTGGCGCACCAGCTACATGCGCCACAGAATAGTGCTATTCTGTGGCGCACCAGCCACATGCGCCACAGAATAGCACTATTCTGTCTCGCACCAGCTTCCATGCGCCACAGAATCCATGCGCCACAGAATAGCACTATTCTGTGGCGCACCAGCCACATGCGCCACAGAATAGCACTATTCTGTGGCGCACCAGCTTAGGTGCGCCACAGAATAGCAAATTCTGTGGCGCACCAGTTCCGGTGCGCCACAGAATAGCCTTATTCTGTGGCGCACCAGTTTTGGGTGCGCCACAGAAGCTTATTCGGTGGCGCACGGCCACATGGTGCGCCACAGAATAAGGATCCATAGAATTGGGTTTTCCTACTAGTGTGCTTTGCTCCGGTGCTTTATTAAAAGGAGCACCTTAATTACCAGTAGTTTCCCTTGAGGCCCCGCTGCAAACGGGCTGGTAGGACAGAAGATGTTGTGCAAGTTGCTCATTGCGAGCACGTACGACTAAATACGAAACACATGCCTATGATTGATTATTACCTGGATACTTTATTATTATCTACCTGCAATTGCCCATGTCTTGACTATTATATGAATTATCTTATCCATGCAACGCCCGTTCATCCATCCCTATGCCTACAGTATTTTAATCCTGCTGTCTACTACAATTACTGCTGCTGTCTTTATCTTATTACTGCTATTATTTCACTACTGCTACTGCTATAAAACTGTTGCTACTGATAAACTGTGTCGAGCAAGTCTATTTCCAGGTGCAGCTGAACTGACAATTCATCTGTTAAGGCTTATAAATATTCTTTGGCTCCCCTTGTGTCGAATCAATAAATTTGGGTTTTACTTCCCTCGAAGACTGTTGCGATCCCCTATACTTGTGGGTCATCAAGACTATTTTCTGGCGCCGTTGCCGGGGAGCATAGCTCTATTTATAAGCTCACCTGAGAGTGATATTGTTCGCTGCAAATTATTCATCATGGGTAAACCTCGTGATGAGAAGGTCCATATACTGCCATCCACTACAAGGAGAGGTACAACTCTGAGTACTTCTTTTGCTCTTGATTCACCGTCTGTTATAAGTCAACTTATTACACCACCACATGCACATGCTTCACGTGCTGCTACTTCTGCTGAATCTGAAAATATTTCTGATAGTTTTGATGATGCTTCTACTGTGCTTGATGAGAGTGGTTCATTAGGTCCTTTTCTAGATGCTACAATTGCTAAATCTAGACAAACTGAAAATGCTGAAACACCTAATGAAAGTCCCATTACACCTGTTAGTTCACCTGAATTAAGAGATCATACTAGTGATGATTTCGAGGAAACTTATGTTGAACTTGATGATGAATTTATTGAAGAATGCAATGCTTCTAAAGATGCTAGTGCTATTAAAAATCTTCTTGCAAGACGTGTTGTTAATTACAAACTGTCTCCTGATGCTAAGTTTGCTACATCTCCCATTGATATAAAAGATAAAGATTATGATTTCTCTATGGACTTGTCACATATATCTATTGTTGAGAAAGAACCTTTTCGAGGAACTGAAAATGAAAGTGTTGTAGAACATATGAACACTCTTTCTACTTTAAGTAGTGTGTTTTCTGATGACATTAAGAAACGCAGTTACTTCGTTACTAAAATATTCCCTTCTCATTAAAAGATGAAGCTAAAACTTGGTTTAATAGTTTATCTCCTGGATCCATTAAAAGTCCTATGGATTTGGTTAATGCTTTCTTCCAGAAATATTTTCCTGCTAGTGCTCAACATGCTGCTTTACAGAGAATCTTTAATTTCAAACAATTGGAAGCAGAGAAATTGCCTGAATCTTGGGCAAGGTTTTGTTCTTTACTCAGAGCTCGGCCTGGACATCAATTAGCTAAAAATGAACTTCTTGATATATTCTATAATGGACTAACTGTTGAATCTAGGACATACCTAGATAGTTGTGCTGGTTGTGTTTTCAGGAAAAGAACTCCAGATGAAGCTGAGGAATTAATGGCTAAAATAAGCCAAAATCATGATGATTGGACTATACCTGAGCCGACCCCGATACCCACACCAAAGAAGAGAGGAATTCTTGAACTAAGTGATGAAGAAATGAGAGAAGCCAAGAAATCTCTTAAAGAGAAGGGTATTAAATCTGAAGATGTGAAGAATCTACCACCAATAGAAGAATTATGTAAGCCAATTCCTCACCCATCAGTAGTTGAGGTACACTCTCTCCAACATTTTGATGATAGGGATATTCCTTATTCTAAAACTCCTGATCAATGCTTAGATGAATTTGATAATTATATTGTTAAGCAGGATAACTTTAATATGAGAGTGCAGAATCATCTGATAGAAAATTCTAGAGCTATGAGTAAATTGCATGATATTGTGGAAAGAACTTCTAATGATGTTAAAATGCTTATTAAACATTTCCATATGGTTCAAACTCAAATAGATCAACTCACTAAGGTACAAAAAGATCTGCTAGTTAATGCTTCTAGAGAAAATGAAAAACATGCTTATGGAGTAGGAACTAGAGGTGGTGCTTCTACTCAGGATCCCTTGTATCCTGAAGGACATCCTAAAAGAATTGAGCAAGATTCTCAACTAGCTAATGAAACTAGTACTCCTTCTAAGAAAAAGAAGAAGAAGAAACATAAACATGTTGAAGAATCTCCTGAATCAATTAAAGAAAATGAGCATGTTAATGATCCAAATAGTATATCTATCTCTGATGCTGAAACTGAAAGTGGTAATGAACATAACAATGATAAGGATAAAAATGATGCTTCTGATAAAGAGGAGAGTGAAGATGAACCTGAAAAGCATACTAAGAATAAAAAGTATACTAAAGAAGATTTCATTGCTAAAAAGCATGGTAATGAGAGAGAACCTTGGGTGCAAAAGCAAATGCCTTTTCCTAATAAGAAACATAAATCAAAGGAAGAGGAACACTATAATAAATTTTGTGATTGGATGAAACCCTTGTTTTTGCAAATTCCTTTGACTGATGCTATTAAATTGCCTCCTTATTCAAAATATATGAAAGATATTGTCTCTAACAAAAGGAAAATTCCTAATGAGGAAATTTCTACTATGCTTGCTAATTACTCTTTCAATGGTAAGGTTCCAAAGAAACTTGGAGATCCAGGTATACCAACTATCCCATGCTCTATTAAGAATAATTATGTTAGAACTGCTCTATGTGATTTAGGAGCAGGAGTTAGTGTTATGCCTTTCTCTCTTTATAAGAGGCTCTATTTAGAAAAATTGATACCAACTGATATATCTTTGCAAATGGCTGATAAATCTACTGCTGTTCCTGTTGGCATATGTGAGGATGTTCCTGTTCAAGTGGCTAATAATTGTTTAATATTAACTGACTTTGTTGTGTTGGAAATGCCTGAAGATGATAATATGTCTATTATTCTTGGGAGACCTTTTCTTAACACTGCAGGGGCTGTTATTGATTGCAACAAAGGAAAAGTAACCTTCAATGTTAATGACAAAGAGCATACTGTTTATTTTCCCAAAAAGCTGGACAAGATATATGGAGTAAATACAATAGCCAATCTTAGAACTATCAAAGTGGGAAGTATTGATTGCCCTATTTATGAACCTCAAGAAGGATTTCAAAGTATTATGATTGGATCTATTGCTATACAATTCAAGGTAACATGATTGTCTCATGTGGTTTAATTCTTTTATGTCATATAAAATTTATTTGGTGACAAGACTTGATCAACCTTGTTAACAAATATGTTTTAAATGCATAGAAGTACTAAACAACATTTTATTTCTCAACCTTGTTTTACCTACTGTTGTGTTACTGAACTTGCAAAGTTTTAGTTGAAATTGGTCTTTATAAAATTTTATTTCTGCTTAAAGTTTATTATTTAAATAACCAGAAAATGTGAAAATGAAAGTTTTCAAAAATTTCTAAAAATTATATCAAACATCCTAGTTTTTAAAGAGGAACATGGGAGCACCTGGGGCTGACCAGGGGGACCCACCATGCCCCCACACCATATGGCCGCGCGGCCTGGTGTGTGGCCGCGCCATGGTGTGGTGTGGGCCCCACCTGGCCCTCCACTTACCATCTTCCTCCCCTTTCTTTCTCTCTCCCGACCAAACACTCCACCATTGTTCAAACCCGTGTTCTTGCTGCCCTTGCTCGAATTTTTCGATCTCCTTGCTCAGCCCATCTTTGTTGCTGAGATTTGGATCATTTGTTCTCCGGTATGTGACTCCTCCGATTATCCAAGTAGAATTTTGTTTAGTTGTGTATTTCTTGAGTATTTTGGTACTGTAGGTGACATGTTAAGTGAGTTTGCATGCTTGTTCTATGCTTAGATTAATTAGTCTTGATGCATGTCTAGCCCTCTTGCAAGTCTCTATAGTAGTTTCTTTGATCTAGTTGCTCCAAAATCATTTTTTATGAGGTTTTGTTAAAAATTTCAGAAAAGGAGGATGAATCCACATCAACTTGACTATAATGCATTGGAGGTGCATGAAGTCATGGGAGTCAACCGCGAAGACGCTGTGTTCCCCTCTTTCTATCCATGCTCTGACTTCATGACTGCTGCAGGGATTTTGCAAGATTTCAATACTCTAATCTCTAATGCAGGGTTGGAAGATTTTGTAGTTGATGAACCATATCAATATGCAAAACTGACTATGTCAGTGGTGCAAAACTTTAGATTCAGTTGGTCTTCACCTAACCCCATGGTTCACTATAACATCTACAATATAGCTGTGGATTTGCCCTTTGATGATTTTTGCACAGCTATTAAGGTACCGCATTGGGGATCGCGCGAGAGGATTAGAGGGCAACCTAAGCCTCTAATGGACCTGTATGAGGAGATCTGCCAAGGAAGAAGTTTCTCAGATGAAAGTGGTAAAATTCGAAACATTCAACTCCCATCTATTCGATATTTTGCCTATTATATTAGTAAGTGTGTTCTAGCTAGGCATACTGCAAGCAAATTATCTGTTTATGACTTGGCTTTCATTTCGGCTGCTTTGAGGTGTGATAGGACTTATAATTTAGGTGCCTTGATAGCTGTCCGTCTTTCCACTAACCGTGAAAAAGGGGGAATTTGTGGAGGTCTCATTGCTTCTCGTTTATTAGCTATGCATGGTGTAGGGCCGCATCATTTAGACATTCAGTTTCCATTAGAAAAGCTTGATATCCACTCCATGATAAGGCATAAATTTGTTCCTAATTGGGCTACCTTGAATAACTTAACCTACGAAATAACCTTTTTCCAGAAACGTAGGTGGAGAGTAATTAAGTCCGAACGATTGGTTTGTTTGCCCGCACCTCTTTTGTTTAACCTTGATGCCAGGGAAGGATGGTCACTCTCAGAAGATGACCTTGAGGCATACATAGAGGAGCACGGCCCTGGCGCAGAGGATGATGGAGAGGAGCCCGATGGAGATTTCACTCAGCCTTCCGATATTGCGGGCTTCCCGTACCAACACTTTGACTATGGGACTTCTGCCCCTTCTTCTTCACGGGAGCCTGATTACGATCATGCTGGGTATGATTCGCCAGGGTGGAGCGCGTACCCACGCCGATGATTGATCTCCACTTAGGCCAAAAGCCTAAGCTTGGGGGGAGGTACACCGACATCTCACTCACTTATATATCATATTCTGTTGGTACTTTGTATATCCATGTTTCAGTTTCTTTCTTTTTCGTTGTTGTTTCTTGTTTTGATTTTATTTTCCAAAACCCAAAAAGACCAAAAATATTTCTGTTATTTCTCTTTGTTTACCTCTTGTGTACTTTTAGTACTGGTTTGCTTTATCTTTTAGCTTCGGTTTAGTATTCAAAAATCCAAAAAGATTTTGCTTTATTTGTTTGTTCCTTTCTTTGTTCGTTTCAAATCGAAAACCCAAAAATATTTGTTGTTCTTCTTCGGTTTTGTATAGTTGTTGCAGAGTTCAGCAATCTTCCGTGACTCCATTGGAGCTTGGTTATCATTTCATATCATTCAAGCCACACAAGTGAAAAGCAATAATGACGATTTATGACAACTCGAGTTGTGGTGAGAGGCTGGTATGAACTCTATTTGTTTTCATTTTTGTACATATACTCATTCATGTGGACATGCTTAGCTGATTCGTATGAGGACAATGTTATTTAATGGATGCTTAGTAGTTCATGTTTTCATATGATCAGTTCCAATTCACTAATAGTATATAACATGTCATATAGATATTTGCTTGCATTGTTCTATTCATAAAAGGGTATGACATGGTGGTATCCTCCTCTGAATGATTCACTTGAATTGACTTGGCACATGCTCACGCATGCTCATGACTGAAAAACAAAAAGTCAATTAAGCCTTGATGATTTATTTTGCCTCAGAGTTCTAGTATCACTTTTATGCCTCCGTTAATTTTATTCTGTCGCAAGCATGATTATGACGGTTAATGCTCTCTTGATTGTCGCTTCCCAGTCTATTGCTAGCCTTCACTTGTACTGAGCGGGAATGCTGCTCGTGCTTCCAAATCCTTTAAAACCAAGTTATTCCAAAGAGTCCACCAAAAATTCCTATGCATGGTATTTCGAACCATTCCAAGTAAATTTTCATGTGCTACCTTTAAAACCTTCAAAATACTTCTCATTTTGTGACACTGTTTTTAGCTCATGAGGAAGTAGTAGTTGGATTTGTTATCTTCCATACTAAATTAAGTTCACCGACTTGCATGCTTCATCTGCTCGTCACTAATTTTGCAAAGAGCTGGTTAGACCATTATAACATCTAAAAGTAAAATAAAAATAGGCACTCCTCCATGGTATGTGATTGTTGGCAGGCACCCGAGGATTCGGTTAGCCATGGTTTGTGAAAAGCAAAGGTTGGGAGGAGTGTCATACTATATAAAAGTGCATGCTATAAATGCCTAATATCAATATCTCGGAACCGCTCTCAACTTGTTTAGTATGGAAGATAACAAAAACTCTATTGCCATTCGTTGACAGGAACAACCACCTCCCAAAACATATTTTTACCTCTGTTTTATAAATAAAAAGCTCTAGCACATGTTAATCCCTGCTTCCCTCTGCGAAGGGCCAATCTTTTATTTTTATGTTGAGTCACCATCCTTTCTTTGAGCACCCTCTCGAGAGCATAACTGTCATTCTTAGTGTAATGTGCTTGTCCCAGAATACGGTTAACTGTGGTATAACTTTGATGCTCTTATCTTTGATATTTTTACTTCTAGTCTTCACTTGAACTTCAGAGGTGCCTTGGCATTTATGTTTTGCTCTACAAATAAAGGCAAGCGAGATACCACTTTATCATATCTTATTATGAACATTGCAATCCTGCAGATAGACTTATTTCATGTTATTTATTCTTAGTGTGTTGGTATCTTTTCATAGTTCACATAGCTACTAGGTGGCATTATCTACATTTCCTTATTATGAATTGCCTAAGTACTTGATCATATAGTGAGAATATTTACATCATATGAAGCAAATGTGTTCGTAAAAGTTTCTTTTATCGCACTCAGTTGTTAACTGAATTGCTTGAGGACAAGCAATAAGCTAAGCTTGGGGGAGTTGATACGTCCAAAACGTATCTACTTTCCCGAACACTTTTGCTGTTGTTTTACCTCTAATTTGTGTGTTTTGAATGCAACTAACACGGACTAACGCTGTTTTCAGCAGAATTGCCCTGGTGTCTTGTTTTTGTGCAGAAAGTCAAGTTTCGGGAAAATCCCGGAAAATATCCAGGAGCTCCTATTTTTCCAGAAGACACCGGGAGCCAGAAGATGAGACGGAGGCGGGCCACAGGGGCCCCACACCACATGGCCGCGCGGCCAAGGGGGGGGCGTGGTGGGGTGTGGCCGCCTCGGTCACCCCCGCGACCCCCTTTCGACTACTTAAAGCCCTTGACCTAAAAAGTCAGGAGGATCGACGTTTTTCCCGAAAACTCCAGAGCTCCGCCGCCACCAAAAACCCTAATTCGGGACAAGAAACTCCGTTCTGGCACCCTGCCGGGACGGGGAATTGGAGGAGATCATCGCCATCATCATCACCGACGCCTCTCCATCAACCATCCATGATTCCCCCATCCATGTGTGAGTAATCCCCGCTGTAGGCTGAAGGGGATGGTAGGGATTGGATGAGATCATTCATGTAATAGATATCAGATTGTTAGGGCATGGTGCCTAGTATCCGTTGTTAGTACTTTATGTCATTGTTGCAACTTGTTATGCTTAATGCTTGACACTTAGGGCCCGAGTGCCATGATTTCAGATCTGAACATGTTATTGAATCATGAGGATAATTATTGCTTTAGATCATATCTGCAAGTTGTTTACACATATGATTGTCCGGAACCCGAGGCCCCAAAGTGACAGCAATTGGGATAACCGGAGGGGATGGCTGTGATGTGAGGATCACATGTGTTCACGGAGTGTTAATGCTTTGCTCCGGTGCTTTATTAAAAGGAGCACCTTAATTACCAGTAGTTTCCCTTGAGGCCCCGCTGCAAACGGGCTGGTAGGACAGAAGATGTTGTGCAAGTTTCTCATTGCGAGCACGTACGACTAAATACGGAACACATGCCTATGATTGATTATTACCTGGATACTTTATTATTATCTACCTGCAATTGCCCATGTCTTGACTATTATATGAATTATCTTATCCATGCAACGCCCGTTCATCCATCCCTATGCCTACAGTATTTTAATCCTGCTGTCTACTACAATTACTGCTGTTGTCTTTATCTTATTACTGCTATTATTTCACTACTGCTACTGCTATAAAACTGTTGCTACTGATAAACTGTGTCGAGCAAGTCTATTTCCAGGTGCAGCTGAACTGACAATTCATCTGTTAAGGCTTATAAATATTCTTTGGCTCCCCTTGTGTCGAATCAATAAATTTGGGTTTTACTTCCCTCGAAGACTGTTGCGATCCCCTATACTTGTGGGTCATCACCGTCGTGCTCGTTCCGCAGCTCGGACGACACGTCGTAGCCCGCCGGGATGACCTCCACCGACACTGCCTCCGCCCTGGGGCGACGGAGGAAGAGGCGCCCGCACGGGCGTCGTGGCGAACGCTGGCGCTGGCGGCGTTCGCGGATGGTGATGCCGCCTCCACCATGCTGCGGTGAGCGGCGCTCCTGCTTCACCACGGGGCGCAGTGGAGGGAAGCGCGGCGCCTGTGGAAGGAGGCGCAGCGGGATGGCGCTGCCCATAGCGGCGTGCCGGTGGGCGGCCTCGATATATAGCGGAGGCAACCGTGTGGCCGGTTGCCTCCCACCAGTCGTGCCGCCCCTGGGTGTTGTAGCGCGTCTCGAGCGCTCTGGGTCCGTCGACGGTGGCGATGACCGCATCCCGCTCGCGCTCGAAGCGCTCGAGCCAACGGCCCCAGTTGGCCTGGCCCTCGTCATTCTCGGGGAGGCGCCGCTCCGCCAGCGAGCGATAAATCGCCGCATCTGCTCCGTCGTCTCGGGCAGCGGCGGCACGGGAAGGCCACCAGCCGATACGGCCCAGTGCTTGGGCAGGCGGCAGTCCGGAGGGGCGAGGAGTCCGTACCGGTGAAGCTCCCAGGCATCCTCGCTCCGGATGGTGCGGCCGCCGTACGCCATGGATGCAAGGAGGGGCGAGGAGAGTGAGGGCGAGAGAGAGAGGACGGGGTGGATAAGCATGCCGAGGGCGCCGGCTATATACCGTGGCGATGGACGGTGCGGCCGGCATAAATGCGACGCGTGGGGAAGCCGCAACACCGGCCGCGTGGCCTTGGGAGCCGTCGCATCGCATGGCCGCCGTTAATGGCATGCGTGTGTGCAGGCGCACCGCCGTCCTGTCGCGTCGCGTTGGAAACCGCCGACGACTGCGCCATTAACGCGGCCACACCGGCCTCCTGCACGGCGCGATTAATATCGCCTGTTCGCGCCGTGTCTCTATGACGGGTGGGGCCGACCTGTCGGAGGGCATGTCCGCCCCATATCCGGCACCCGAGAGGGCCTCCAAACTTGGAGGCCCTTTCGGGGGTGCCGGACACGATTTCGCTCGGCCCGACCCTTTTGGGGTGCCGCTGGTGGCCGATTTTGTCGTCCGGACCCCCAATAGGTCTTTGGGGGTCATTTGGAGGTTCCGGTGGAGATGCTCTTAAGCAGGTTACAAAATCTGAAAATTACAGCTGCAGGATCACTAGGGGGAATGAGATCCAGTGCCTTGCCATGAACAAGGCACACATGAACAGTCCCATGCCTTGAGATCCTTTTCTAGCCGTTGGATCAAGAATTAATGGAGACAGATGAACATGAACAGTCGCAATGCTACAGGAACATATACATGACATTCAATACAGTACATGTGCTACAGCGTCACAAACAGTGCATCTGCTACAGTACTCTGCTGCAGTTTTTAATCTTGCTCGTCTATTGTCGATCTAACGGCCAAAACAGTAAGACACAATACTGTTTATTGGTGCCTTGACCATGACGAGGCACCGAGCAACTGGTCTGGAATCTGGATCTAAGGACATTTTAAAGTGTCCATTTAAAGGGGTGGTCCTGGTGAACTGCCATCATGATTGGCCCGTTTGACCTAGTCACCATACTTTTGTGTCAATTAAAATTTTGCCTCAGTTCTGCATGCACAAATTTGCTATTGTGCCTCCTGCAAGCTTCTTCCTTTATTGTTCTAGTATTGGCCGATTTTGGGACACAGGCATGACATATTTTGGGTCTACCCAACAACTGATCATAAGTTGTACAAGCTCGCTAACTATGACCCGCTAATCAGGAGGTGCTTTTTTTTATCAGATATTCTTTTCAGTTGTTCCAAAGTAAACTTGCATATATGAACGGTAGTGCCAAAAGCTGTACTACACTCTTTTGGTTGTTATTGGATTTTTTAATAAAAGATGGAGTTGTAGAAAATAATTCTACAAAAACAAAATTCCTTCATTCGCAAAAACAAAACAAAAAAATCCGTCTATGAAATTGGAACTGTAAAACTTGTAACAACTTGAAATATACAGTGCCAATTTCATTTATGATCTTCAGAGGATTTTGGAATATATCATTCATTAATCATTCTTTAGTTGGATGGCGTGGCGAGATGAGCATACACGAAAGAAAATGGTGGAATACTAGAGTTTAAAATGATTGTCTGACATTTCCAAGCAGAACAAATTCTTTACAATGTAAAGTGTGAATGCCTTTACATGAGACATATTCCTCACTATATATTCAGTGTGATCATGGACCACTTAATTGTATAGGACAATACAACCAACATGGATTTTCTTTATCAAAAGGAATTTTTATACGCTTTGAACAAGTTTATAAACTATACCCTTGTACAAGGTAGCTATTTGAGCTACTTTATGAATGGCAACAACGATATTTGCTTGACCCTCTAGAATCTGCAAAGACCAGCCTACCAATTATTCCTTGTGCTCAGGAGCCACGATAAAATGCTCACCTCCAAGACAGGTCTAAGTCACCATTTGCCTTCGGTGCGAGAGGAGGATCCAGAGTTTAGTTGCGACAACCTCAGAAGCTAGTCCAAACTAGTGGAGAGGTTTTGTGTGCACAAACAATAAGAAAGACAGAAGAATAGTAATGGCCCGTGGTAAGGTTCAGATGAGAAGGATAGAAAACCCAGTGCACAGGCAGGTCACCTTCTGTAAGCGGCGAATGGGCCTCCTCAAGAAGGCCACGGAGTTATCTGTTTTGTGCGATGCTGATATCGGTGTCATTGTGTTCTCTCCTCTTGGCAAGATTTACGAGTTAGCCACCAACGGGTCTGTATCTCTCTCTTCTTATGTGATCCTACTCCATATAACATCTATGTTTTAACTTGTTGATGTGCGTTACGTCTGGGATGTACTAGGAACATGCAAGGCTTAATTGAGAGGTACAGGGGTAGCAACGCAGAAGCGCAAGGTGAAAGTAGCGAGAAGAACAAACCTCAGGTTAACAGCAGAGATCGCATGATTCATCTCGTCATATCAAATGACATCGCAAAGCTATGCATTAGAAATGTAGTATTTTCATGAAATTTTGCAAGAAGTTGCTCAATAACTGAGACATAGACCGACCCTCTAACAGTATTTAGTGTCGGCATTATTTTCTTGCTGCAGGTAATACACCAAGAGGTACTGATCTTAAGGCAAGAAATTGACTTGCTTCAAAAGGGCTTAAGGTAATCAGCTGCATTACATGATGTGATGTGTTCTTTCTGACCAACTGATGTAACCTTTTTTACCTATTATACTATCTTAACGACTTATTGCCCTGCGTGTTCATAAGAATCCATTAAAAAGAAAAATTATCGTGCGTGATACACTAACCTATTACCTTAGTGGCTCCTGATTGTTAGTTTTGTTTACAAAAAATAAAAGGAAAAATATCGACCATGGCTTAGTAATATGGGCTGATGGACATACAGAAAAATTCGTTAAAAAAATTCCAAAAGGTTATGAAAGTGCAGCAAAGAAGTAATATCAAGCACGAGAGTGACTTAAAAAGGCAAGCACATCATGCAGGTACATGTATGGAGCGACAGATATGGACCACATGAATGTTCATGAGCTGCAAGCCCTGGAGAGTAATCTTGAAATTTGGGTACACAACGTTCGCTTTACCAAGGTAAGCTTTATGACCTTCTCTGCACACAAGAAAAATCCAGAGATGGCTACTTCTAATGTACTGCCCTTTTCTGCCGAGCAGATGCAGATCATATCTGGGGAGATTGAGATGCTCAAGAACAAGGTTGGCTCTACAGATAATTTATACCTCTAATGAGCTTCTTGAGCTTACATGTAGAAAGACGAACACAGCAGTTCCCTTCAGTAGTTTTTTGTCTCTGTTTTGCAGGAAGGCATACTGAAGGCTACCAATGATATACTTCAAGAAAGGGTACTTTAATCCTCTATTTTATATCATCTTACAGAAACTGCACTTGTGAACAGATAAGGTTACATTTTGATTTTAGAACTGACTTCAAGATTAGTGTTGTCACTTACGATTTACGATTCACGATTTGAGCAGAGTGGGAATCTAGTTAGTGGTTACTCTTGTAGGCAACCCAGCTACAGTTAGTATTGTCTGTCTCATCTTCCCAACTTAATTCTGAACCAAACATAGTAACATGTTTATATGATACAAACATATAAATTTCGTAATTTCCTGATCTTGTGTGTCCAGGTAATTGAGCAGAGTGGGATTCTGGATACCGGCAGCAACATGATGATGCCGCAGTTCCCCTTCCAGCAAACCATGGAGAGTGACCACTACTTCTAGCCTAAACAACCTAATTATCAAGTCATCATGTCAGTTATGATTTGAGTTCGACATGTCTACCGTGCTTAGAACTATCTAAACCTTGTCTCTGCCATTTCGTGTTGTACAAAGATTTTTTTTGGAAAATCATCATCTGTATCCGTACAAGCTTTTGCAATGTAAAATTCACCATCTTCCATATTGGACAGTTTGTAGATTCCAGTATGTCGGGTTCATATCACATAGCACTCTGAATGTTGTGTTGATTAGATCAAAATCATAGAATTTCAGGTTCGATTCTGACAGATGTTGCTAGGTTGGAAGATCCACATGAACATCTGAAATCGTTTACTGATACAACTTGCGACTAGACAAGTGTTCGAGAAGGCAAGGGAGGCAGATGTTACACATTTAGCGGATGTCATGTTCATCCTGATTCCTGAAAGATAGTTTCGCCGTCATGTTGAACAGCAGCTGCTCTTCTGCTTCTGCTGCTCCTGAATTGGCTGGCCTTTCATCTGGACCAGGTTGGAGGCCTTCCTTTCGAGGGCTCCTCCTTGGCTGCCAGCTTTGCTGCATACCAAACACGCAAGTTTCATCAGCATAAGTACTTCAAAACAAAAATCCGAAAATGATAATGTGATTTTGCCCTACCTCTTCTTGATTGCTGAAGACATTGCCAAGAACGCCTCCTCGACATTGATGGACTCTTTAGCACTTGTTTCTAGGAAAGGAATGCCTATCTCATCGGCATAAGCCTGCGCTGGTTTACATTTCCCATTTAGCTTAACAAAATATGCAACAACACGATATCCACGTTACGCACCAAGAGCCTAGTTTGTAGGTTATCCCGAATGTAACAGGGTAGTTGAGAATGTGACCTGTGCTACCGCAGTATCGACGACCCTGCTCTCAGCAAGATCACACTTGTTGCCGACAAGAAGCTTGCACACGCTGTCGTTGGCATACTTGTCGATCTCGCTCAGCCATTGCTTGACATTATTGAAGCTCTCCATGTCCGTGATGTCGTAGACGATCTGGAGACAACTCAAAGCAACCAAATGTTTACTTGCTGAAGTGTGGGTCGGAATGGGAGAAATGCAGGTCGAGAGATAAGGGACTGACGATGATCCCGTGGGCTCCTCGGTAGTAGCTGCTTGTGATGGTTCTGAACCGCTCCTGTCCTGCCGTGTCCCACTGTTGTACCAATATCAGATTGCATTGAGCTGCTTTGCACAGTTGTTTCCACCACCGCTACGAAGCAAAATTGCAAGCCCTTGATAGCTAACAAACATTAAAGAAGCACAACTTACAATCTGCAATTTGATGGTCTTCCCATCCATCTCTAGTGTGCGGATTTTCTGCAGAGGTGCGAACCAAACAAATGCAGGCATCAGTCGGTGATAAGAAATGCAGGGTGTGTGGAATGACGGCCAACTCACGAAGTCAACGCCGATGGTGCTAATGTAGCTGTCCACATAAGCGTCGTCCTGGATGAACACAACCAAATGAGAACCATATATATGCGCGACTATGTCTGGTCTCGAAAAAAACGCAGATGGCGTCGCGCCATCGATCAGTGAATGAATCCTCATTGCCGGTTAACTCACGGCGAAACGGAGGAGGAAGCAGGACTTGCCGACCGATGAGTCGCCGATCAGGAGGAGCTTGAACAGGTAGTCGCTGAACCCACCCCGGACGAATCAATAAACAAGAAGAGCATTGCTCAGTGCATCAGAGTAGAACAACCAAGCAACGGCATATATAAGAGTATGTAGGAGCACAAAATCAGCTGCAGGTGAAAGGTACTTACAATTCGTTGTTGCGCATGGCTCCTTCCCAAAACCAAGAACGGAGCCGGAGAAGAGGCTCTCTCGAGAGGGAGAAAAGGTAAGCTGTGAAGTGCAGTATAAACTAAGCAAACTGATTTCCCTGAGCACTAGTTTTTTTGTTTTCTCATCGAACCCCACGCAGGATCATGACGATGCGACTGTTCCCTCCACCCTCCCCGCACATGACTCCGAGCTTTCTTTATGATCGACGAAGATACAGTCATAGAGAGGATAACATCACGGGCGTTGTTACCTAGCACCTCTCCCAGAAGGCTCTCACAGTACGATCAGTTTGCTTCTTTTTCTCCAGTCGGGAAAAAGCTTTAGGTGGCTGCAGTCGGAGTCATGTGGCGTCACGTAAAGAACACACAAAAGGGATTGCAACCAAAAGACACGGACCATTACGATGGCATGGCACATTGGCAATGGCGTTGGACTAGCTCGTATTGCTCGGCTGCGTAACCACCAACCAAAAGCTACTCTGCTAGTCTGCTTTGCGTGCATCCACCGTTGCATAGCGTGAAAATAAAATGGTGAGAATTCTACGCGGAAACAATCACAATCCACTGGCGTTCCGCAGCCAGGTTTCTTTACTTAACAGCAAATATCTACACAATCAACCAATTGGAAGCCGTTGTTTTTTAAAGTTCGGTAAAAAAATCATATGTATAAGTTGTGAAAAATAAAAAACCATGCACGCAGATAAAAGGTATAAACTTGTCCATGCAAATTACATTTGATCATTTTCGAGATGCGCAAAATTCACAAAATAAGTAACTTTACAAATTACGATATGCTATATGTGTATACAACTTACATAAATTACTGGCAGGAAAATCATCTCCTAATCTTCTCCGTATGTTTGCAGCAAAATTCACATGAACAGGTTTGTATCCATTCTTTACTTGGATGAAAAAAAATTGAAGCTTTAGCTAAGTTTTGATAACAGAATCATATGAACCCATGTTCCAATTTGTATTTTTCCCCCTTTCTACGACAAAAAGTAGCCTATCTGAGAGTGCTTGTGATTTGCCTAGATTTGAGAGAGGAGCTAGCTACTGACAGAGTACTGCTGAAATAAGTAGGATAGTATCTTCTTATGGTCCCCTGACTGAAACCCAGTGTTCGGGTCAATCAGGTACGGTACCTGAAACATCAAGATAGTATCAAGTATCAGAAGTTATTATTAGGGGGACGCTATAAGTGTGATGCTAACAGAATTCCCAGGCATGGAGACTGAATTGCCAGAAAAGGAGTACTCAAAATAATTTAGATGCAGTTGTAACCTTTTATTAGAAAAAATATGTTTCTGAATGCAGCTTATGCTTCACCATACCTGTTTAGAACCTGCTACCTTTAGTAGCGAATCCATCTTCGAGGACCCCTCTCCCACGTTCTGGAGAACATAAGGAAGCTCCAATTCACAGAGAGCCTCACGGACAAACCTTGCATACTGAAACACCCGCATATGAGAAGAAAATTGAGTCAGACTACCATAGAAAATACTTCAACGAGAGGGGTGCTTCCTACAGAATTGTTCTCAAATGAGAAGAGTTTCAGCTTCTCTGCAGGTAGTGCGCCAGCTTTGCCCCAGAATGTCATCCCTCTTCCAGCTCGAAGAAGCGTAGGTACCCATCCAGTTAAAATTGTACTGCAAAAAAGTAGGAAATGCTTAAGGAAAGCATACCACGACCACTGGTCTCCTCAAGCAGTAACCCAGCACTTTGATCGTGGTACTTGGCTTTATCTATTAAGCAGAGCATGAGGCCTGATATCGAAAGAACATATGATAAGAAATTTGTCTAGCATTCATTTAGAACAGTAGTTCATGGCATCCATTCCAATATAAATCTTCGTCTTGTCTCTGAAAATCGTTCCAGCATCAATGCATGACGGTCATAGACAACTATGTTAGCTCTGCTACCTATGAGTGATGAACACAGCTTTTTTAAACAAGCAAAGCTGGATACCTCTCAAGAAGTCCAAAAGAAGGGCTCTTTCCTTCTCCATACTGCCTGAATAGGTACTTCACAATATCTCCTGCACATTCAAGGCACATATTAGTCTGTTCATTTCTCATTTTACTAACTACTTTTTACTGAATTATCAGAACAGGAAGCACATCATCTTAAACATAATTATGGAAACCACTGTTTATATGCCTACAACCCACTGTCACCATCACCCAAAAAAAGTACGAAGGGACAATTTCACATACCACTTTCATACATTGTGACACCTGTACTTGCATCAACAAGAAGGGGAAACCTGCACAAAAAGTAGAAAGACAACCCTGTTCAGTGACCCTGAGGAAAGCCTCACAATGTATTGATGCAACGGTAGTGCCAAAACTGTTGACCATGAACAGAGAATTTATGAACTTTGTAATCTGCATTACTGTTCCTCTGAAGCTATAAGTAAATATGGAAATGATGAAAACGTACAGCTCCTTCCCTCCAATTTTCCTGACAACATCTCTATGCCTTAGTGATCCTTTTGGGCAGGGATAAACCTGAAATTCGTTAGTATTTGGAGGCAAGTTATTAACTGAAAAAAATCAAATTACAATATCATATATATTGATAATCTAGAAAAAATCATTTCATTTATTACGTGTATTGCCTCCTGACTATAATGCAACTCCCATAAGCTAGAATTACATTGCAGCGCAAGCTATGTCTGGTTGCACGATTTTTCTTATAACTGATTTATAATCTCGCAGCATGATTGCAGAACTGAACAGGTAGTTTATGAGATGGTTGAAAACCTCTGCGGAAATATCAAGCTCAGTCATGGCCTCCCGGACTCTCCTACAGAAGGGCATGCCTCTATTGGAAGGACAACAAAGGATTGATCAGTACATTCTGAAAAATCATAATTTCGCATGCTCATGAAGGTAGAGTCAACAGTAAGAAAAAAATTACCGAACTCATACAGTTGCAGAATCGGAGCACTCGTCACTGTACCAACATTCTCTCCAGTACTAGCTGCCACACTTGATCCCCATGGAAGCCTAGCTAAACTTGAAAGGGAAGATGTGGTAACCTGGCAAACAATAAAAGTACAGGGACGGTCATTGCGAGGCAGGTGGAATGGACAACCTGAAAATGTAACGGTGGCATGCCCAAAGTACACATCAAGATGAATGAACTTGTGCACAGATTACACTATCAGCAGACACACAGCATCAGTAAATACACTGATCAAAAGTTCCCTTTTGCTTCCACAGGATGATATGTGGTAAGAAGATCATTTGCTGCTACCAGTTCAGTAGGTTCGGCGCTAAACTCTAGGCTCTATAGGGCTATACCCATGCTTAGACCTTAGTGGTGTAGGAGTTTGCGAGTACGGATCAGTCCGGTACTCGAGTGTACCTAGAGTTGAACTAGGATTACCTCGATGATGTCATTCCGCTGCAGAGAAGGATCCCCGCCCTGCGCGTCAGTTCACACAAACCAAACCTTTTTAGCGCTCCACTAACCACTATGCAAACAAACCGATATTCAGTTTCAGTGGGGGCAGAAAATGCAGCAATCAGTTACCCCGAAGAACTTGAGGAGCGGGCACAGGAACGACAAGACGCTGCTGCTCGTAGCGGCGGCGGAGGTGGTCTCGGTCTCGCCCGCTTCCGCCCGCGGAGGCTGCGCTCGGGTGAGGGCGAGGCCATAGGACGAGCGGCGGTGGGGGAGGCGAGGTCGAGATTCTCTGGCAGCAGGGGAGCGGCAGGGAGGCGGAGGTCGAGAAGCAGGGCGGAGGTGGGGATGGTGGGTGGGGTGTGCGAGGGGCACCATGCCGAGGGGGAGGGGGAGCTTCGTTGGCCTGTGAGGCGCCGCGGGTGCGGCTGAGGGAGTTCGGCTTGGCGTCGCCGGCGTGTGGTGGGCTGGTGGCTGTGCCTCCGGCTTGGGCTTGGCTCGACTGAGGACGCTGGTCCGGAGTGGAACATGTAAAATCTCAATATGGATTTTTTTTTTTTGTATTATAGGCTAAACAAAAATTAAAAAATGTTATATATTTTAGAGATTTTAACAACGAAGCAAAGTTTTTTTTGTGATTCAGCACAAAAATATAAGAATTTAAGCAACTTCTGTGGACACCAGAAACGTTGTTATGTTTTGCGCTGCTTTTAAAATTGGTGGCTGGTGCTTTTTTTTAATACAACAAATACTTGTGCGTTCACTGTTATGACAAATATATCGCTAACCATCTGACCATACGCTCTCCAACGATACGGTCGGGCTTGGAGGTTCTTTCTTTGCCGGATCAGCTGTCCCATGAGCAACAACACAAGCCTCACATGAGCAGTGCTCCAAAACAATTTTAACAAACTCTAAAGCACTATAGGCAGTAGTTGACACTGTGTTAATTCTTAATTTTTCTTTTACCGCCTTAAGTCAGGAATAAAATCATCTCAGGAAGGCATGTCCAGCGGCACTCCAAGATGGTGCAAGCTAGGTGAAAATGGATAAATTTGACCATTTTGCGAAACTTCCATACAAAATGAACCTGAATAGATTTTCGTCGGAATTTGTCTTTTTGTACGGCACACGGCCTGTGGCACCATAGGCAACGCGACATGGACATTACATGGCCCTCGATGCTCAAGCGTTTTGCGGCCATGTCACTCTTGCCCTGGGTGTCGTGCAATGTAACATGGCGGCCTACCCTGGGGTGTGATGTAAAAAAAGGGTCATACTGTGATTTTTGTTTTGCTGATATGGTCTATTTTATGCGGAAGTTTCAGAATACGGTCAAATTTCTCGGTTTACACGAAAGATAGGTCCATGGACTCTAGTGACCACTGGATCACCTCTGTCACGAACAAACGCTGTCACGAATGGATCACGTACCTAGCTCTCGAATCATACCAACGGCCACATCAATTCTGCGTGCGTGCATGCATCCATGCGTGCGTGGGACCATCTAATCATGGACAACGTGACGCGCACATCACCGATCACACCATCCCGTTAATTCGCTGTAGCATAACACACATCCACAATTCATGACCACATCGACGCCCGATCGATCTCTGGCCTAGTACGGTAGTACGTGAACTGGAGGAGCGGAACGGTCTTGTCCTCTCCTTTGACCGGCCGGCCCGTGGTCTGTCCGTCACGTCCCAATGATTGATCCATCCATCGAACGAACGGACACGATGGATGCGCCTGGATCGTACCGTACGGACGCGCGCCCACCCAAGGCCGGTCCTGATATTTTAGGGGCCCAGGGCGAAACAAGAATGCAGGGCCCCCTTTATTTTAGATGTGCATGTATGAATTGCTACCAATAAAAACTCAAAGTGCACCTAACTAGCGCCAACTCGTGTGGATTCTCGATTGTTTTACTTTAAAAAATTGTGAAGAGATCATGTCTGCGATTGTATCACTTTTTTTCTTCATGTTTTTGTCCTTTTCACCCTACCGGATAAAAAACTTCATGACAGCATTGAAAATAAAAAGAATTAGTAATCGAAATTAAGGCATACCAACCTATGCGAGGGCTTCTTTGATTCATAGGATGATAAAAATGCAGGAAAAAAATCTAAGAACTTGATTGTAATGTATGTGTAAAACATAAGAAAATTTTGACAGAGATTGTTTGATTCACATAAATGTTAAGAACAGAGGAACCCAACTAATAAAGTAATAATGCTCATATATTCTAGATGGGTCTCATCTCTGACACATGCATTGTAGTTAAATTTCTATATTTTTCCTTTGAAATCGCATCAAAAAAATCCTGTAGTATTCCTTCGCCTCTCGTTCGTTGAATCAACGGTGGTACATGGACCAATTCCTATAGTTATGGATAAATTCCTATAGGATACCAGTTCTTTGTTTTTCCTATGTTTTTCATCTAAATCGGAGAGGCTCTAATAGTTAGAGAAAATCAAATTACCTAGTGTTCCTCTAGCTTGGCCGATTGGAGGCTTGGAGCTGCCGACGACGCGGCACGGCGCGGCGCTTTTGGCAATCGGAAGTTCAGAACACACAAAGAAATCACGGAATCAGCCGCCGCAACGCAGGCTATGCGTTTTGGCACAGGCGATCAGGCGATGCGCTTTGGATCGGATTAATAGACGCTAACAGGTACAGAGCGAGCTGGGTCCCTGATCTAATCGCTATGAAAATACAAAAGCCCAGATCGCTACGCACAGGCTTTATAGGCAGTTAGGCTAGTTGTCCTTTTTTTTGGCGTACCATATACTAGGCCTAGTAGTGTATAAATACCTGGGAGGGGCCCCCAAATATTCTGGGCCCGGGGCGGCCGCCCCTCCGCCCTGCCCCAGGGCCGGCCCTGCGCCCACCCACGCGTGGCCTGGCCGGTTGGCTCCACCAGTTGCATCTGCCTTTTCCCTCCCACCATCGCAAAGAGAAGTCTGATGATCGATGGATGGATCGAGGTCCTACGCGCGACGTAGCCGAGCTCCGGCCACATAGGTAAGAGCATCTCTAGCAGTACCCGCAAAACGGCAACCCGCAAAACAAATTTAGGGGTCGGGTTTTGCGTGTTCTTGCGCGAGAAATGGGGCCGCGAAGAACAGAGCCCGCAAACGAAACTGCAAATCTGAAATTCAACATCCAAATTTTCGCGGGAACAAAGTTCAGTTCATACTAGATAGATGTTCTTCGCTACAGATAGATTTCAACGTTGTATCTACACAAAATGCAAACCTAGAACTACACGTCGCCGCCGAAACCCTAGAACGACACAAAATTTGCTCCTCACCGGAGCCACGGGCGCGGCGGCGACGCAGCGGTGGAGGATCCTCACTCCTCGTCGGAGACGAGGTCGATGACGGGCGGGAGCTGGCTGATGATCAGCGTCTGCTCCATGAGGACGGGGACTTCTCGCGACGGCGCCGGTCGATCTCCCGCTCCCGCTCCGCTCCCTCCGGAGCCGGTCAAACTCCGGCAAGTCGCAGCGCACCGACCCGCCGTGGCTGTACTTCCGTGCGCCGCGCTTCCGTGCGCCGTCGCTGCGGACGATCTGCGCGCGCTTCGCGTCGGAGTAGTCTCCGCCGAAACGGTCGTCGCCGGGGAGCGGCGCCTCTGGTTCCCGCTTCGGCGCCATGGTTCGGCGTCGCCAGATCTGTTGACGGGGACGCGAGATTTCTCGTCGGAGACGGCGGAGCGCACGGCGGATTGCTCGCCGGAGGAGGTGCGGGATTGGGGATCGCAATCCGCAAATGCGGTGGGAAGCCAAATAAATAGGGGCACGCGGTGCGGATTCACGGGCCACCGCAAAACGTTTGCGGGCCGACGCAAATATGCAGACGCTGGTCTGGCCCAAAAATTGCCCCAAACCCGCAAAGTCGCCAGAATTTTGCGGGTTCGGCCGTTTTGCGGGTACTGCTAGAGATGCTCTAAAGCGCGGCTCACTCGTGTGCCGGCCTCCAATCCCGACCGACATCTTATCACCCGAGCAAAGGCACCTCACCGCGGGATGGCCGGCAGTTTTTGTGGCCAAATAATGTAGTACGTTTTCAACTAAAGCTCAATTCAAATTTGCAATAATTATTTCAAATCAGAGGAACTAATTTGGTGACCTTAAGTAAGTAATGATATCTATCTACACCGAGCGCCCGTGGTTGTTGCATCATACTTCTCTTTTTAATTTGCGAAAAACACTATACATACACATTCGTTCACATATACGTGCATATACCACTATGAACGCACGATATGTGCAGGGTCACGGGTAGGCTACACTAGCACAAATCAAAAAATTCTACCGCATCAACCAAGGAACTGCTGCAGTTATAGATCACGAGATTACCACTAAACGTGATGTGCCGTGTCGAAGTCGGTGAAGCGAGTCGGGGCAGGGTAGACGTACAATCCTCCCGATCCAGTCGCTCCCACGAACAGCTCCCACGAACAACTCCTTTCTCGGCTCGTCCAAGTGCTCCAAGTATAGCACATCTATCGGTATCCACATGTACGGCGTGGAGACACCGCTCGCCGGACTGCTAGGTCCGCGCGGGCGGTAGGGTGTGGGGAGACGGTGGCTAGGTGGATTTGGTGCGGA
The DNA here is from genome assembly GCA_947311845.1 of Poa pratensis. Lineage (NCBI taxonomy): Eukaryota > Viridiplantae > Streptophyta > Magnoliopsida > Poales > Poaceae > Poa > Poa pratensis. The sequence continues at coordinate 26,539,451 of CAMZMU010000051.1, read as the reverse complement.
AATGGGCAACCCTAAAACGTCCAACCTCCTCTCTTTATATAGACCTCCGCATATTGGGCTGCCTAAACTGAAGCCCATTCTGGAGTCTATTCCAGCCCAACTCGGATCGAATCCGAATTATGCCTCCACTACCTTAAGTGTGTAACCCTATAAGTTCACGCACGTTTAGTCATGACACGAGTACACTCACTCGGCCAAAAGTTGGTAGCGGCTTCTAGCAAAACATGCCAACTCCCAAACACGCATAAAGATCGTATCGGACGAACCATCACAATGTTTATGACATTCACTTTGCCTCACGATATTTGGTCAAGCTCCTAGCTGACCACTCTTTCTCGATACTGTGATTTGAAATCCCATACTAGGTCAACCATTAACCTTACGTAGCATGGCCATGCATTTCTGGATCCGATCACTCGAGGGGCCCACAGAAATATCTCTCTCAAGAAGAGAGGGGCAAATCCCATCTTGACTGAACATGCCCCGCAGCATGCTTCACGACAAACCCGTAAGCTACCTTTATAGCTACCCTTTCACGGTGTAGCGTTCGATAGCCCCAAAGTAGGTCGATTCACATCTCGGGTACATGCGACATCTCAAGTCTAGGGACAAAGCATACACATCGTGTAGAGAGAGAACTATGAACATTTGATGCATCGTCTCAAGGTGGGTCAGTCCAACTCTATGTTCATAACATAAGTCCACATTATTGGTTTGACATCTCCATGTCTATGACTTGTGAAACATAGTCATCAACCAATACATGTGCTAGTCTAATATTCAAGTGTGTCCTCACATGAATCCTGACTAGGGACATATTAAGAATAACCATACAAGTAATGAGTTTCACAAACAAGTCACGTACTTGACAATCAATACAAAGATATTATTCAAGGCACATTATTATAAATCATGGATACATCGAAATATTATCATCTCTATGATTGCCTCTTGGACATATTTCCTACAATATGTACATCACTACCCCTATGGGCACATCCGAAAGACTGAGCCAGCAGATCAGGACTTGATATTGAAGAAATCATCACATCCGCCTTGCTATCGAGGGAATCGCCTCCCACTTAAATAATGTAACGTCTTAATGAGAAACATTAATGTTAAAGTTGTGGTTTGACAGATACAGCCATCGTTCTAACCTCCAACCACATGTTGGTTCTCAACCGCATCATACTTCTCTCTCATAATCTTGTTGCTTACGTTGCAAAGTGAATGCATGTAAATAAGTGAACCATTAGAGAGCACGGTACTCCAAGAGGACACATGAATAGAAATAATCATCAATGTTGCCGGATCCAACTAAAAAAGATCGGATTTGGTTTTATCATCCCAAAAACCTTCTGGCTAACATCTTAAACAACGGGACGACATAAATATATTGATGCTTGATGTATCCACTAAGGGATAGATCATGTGTTTTCACCAAGATATTTGTCTTAAAAACATGTCTGCTTTCAATCCAAATAGTAAGGTACATCGGGCTACTCATTAATGCCTCCATAGGGTACGCGAGATCTTTTTTTTTGCGAAACACAGTACAACGCATGCCCTCACATACACGCGCACACACTCACCCATATGAACGCATACACGCACACCCTACACCTATGAGCACCTCCGAGAGACTGAGCCGGTGGGTCGAGTCTTGAGATTGACGAAATCACCACATGCGTATCGCTGTCGACGGGAACGTCGCCTCCCACTGAAGAATATTCCGCCTTAAATGAGAAACACCAACATCAAACCTGTGGTTTGAACTCTGATGGGCTGGGGGTAGAACCACCCTCCTAACCATCCTGCCACAGGCAGGTTCTCTCGCGAGATCTTTGTCTATACTCCTATCTTTCAACCGAAAAGATGATACTGTAGTAAGGTCCTACGCAATGATTTATTCAACGGCAAACTCGCATGGGAATCCATCGCACCTATTCATATCGCTCTGAATCTCTGATCACCAACACTGTTGAGCAGATCATGCTTAGATGGTTCAAGTTGGATACTGCATTTGACGGTGTCTCCACTTCTCCATTCTGCTTACCTTCTACTGTACCCTTTTTGTTCTTCTGTAATTTGCACAATAGGGCCACAATGCCAATGCACTTCTTGCAAAACAAATGCTCGAAGAAGTGTTCTGGCCTTTTTGCGATCGATACTTCAGCCACTACCAGAGACAATTATACGGAAAGATGATTGGAGAGAGGTACGGGCGTACGGCCTGGGGATGTTTCATACGGCTAAAAGCTGACACCTGTCTCTCTCTACTCTGGGGTCCCACACGGATGCATGCCCTCTTTCCCAATTTAGACCGGATCTGCCGCTCTTCAAAGCCTAATCATCCGTGCTAGCTTTTATGAGCTGCTCCAACCGTACGTGTGCCTGAGAGATGATCATATGAGTGATCGGATCTCGATGTGTCTCTCTCAGGAGTCAGAAAAATAGTCCAACTCCAGGCTGTTCCTTCCTAGACCCATACCACAACGGCCCTACCCGCATGCCAATCTCCCAAGAGAGCTAGCTATAGCTAATCAAGCAGTTAGTTTGACGAGACCGATCGATCAGCTTGTAACTTGTAAACTCTGTAGCTTGGTTTCTGTTAATAGAAATCGGAGAGCCCGAGCTCTCTTTTTCAAAAAAAAAAAAAAAAAAACTTGTAACTTGTGATCAAACTCGCGAGGAAATCAAAAGATCGATTGATAATCGGACTGACTAGTTTTAAGTATGAATTCCTTTCTTCAACAATGATTCATTCCAACAACTCGGTAGGTGCATGCAACGATCATCGATCTTTTGTGTAAGTAGTTGCCTGCCGTTTCAGTGCACTCTTGCTCCATCAAAAAACTGTTAGTGACAAGGCTATAGCGAGCCTGCTGCTAGTACTGGCAATCACTTTTAAGTGTCCTTTGGTGTCCTTGCAACATTGCATGCATGCATCGGTCCAAGAAGATACGGAGCAACAGCCGTGAAGTGCTCATAGCAACGGCACACATCGATCGCCCCGTCTCGATATCAATCGCCAGGACGGCCTGCATGCATGCATGCATTATTATTGCCCCAATGATGGAACCGAATGATGAGCTTAACATAGTAGCCAGCGTACGTATGAAGTGACATCGATCCTGTGGCGACAGTGCCCGTCCGGCCCCTCGATCGTTCTCCACTGCCTATATAAAGCCCACAAGATCGCATCCAATTCTGCATTGCCTATGTAAGCTGATCAGTGTTCGTTTTCATCGTGAAACAGTGCACAAAGCGAATCGTGTGTGTGCGTTCTTGGCTAGCGATAGCTTGCAAGAATCGATGGATCATGAGTCCGGCAAGCTAGAGCAGTCTCCGAAAGGCAGCTCCTCCCAGTACAGGGGCGTGAGGAAGAGGAAGTGGGGCAAGTGGGTGTCGGAGATCCGGCAGCCGGGCACCAAGACCCGCATCTGGCTCGGCAGCTTCGAGTCGGCCGAGATGGCGGCGGTGGCGCACGACGTGGCGGCGCTGCGGCTCCGCGGCCGGGACACGCAGCTCAACTTCCCGGGGTCGGTGGACCGGCTACCCCGGCCGGCGAGCTCGCACCCGGAGGACGTCCGCGCCGCCGCGGCGGAGGCGGCCGAGCTGGTGCGCTGCGAGCCGGCACTGGTGGTGGAGGTGAGCCGGGTGGAGGAGCTGGCGATGGGCGGGAGGGGCAGCGACGAGGAGTTCGAGGTGGACTCGCCCAGGCTATGGGCCGAGATGGCGGAGGCCATGCTGCTGGACCCGCCGGCGTGGGCCACCGGCGCAAGCGAGATGGACCAGGCAGCGCACTGCTGGTCGCACGGCTCCCTCTGGGACGCATACTAGCTCGGTGTGTGTGTGCAAGGTCTCCCGATTGAGCTTGGGAGGCTGGCTGCTATAGCGTGTGATATGGTCGTTAATTAGACCATTGACCTCATTAATTACCTCACACACTACAGGAATGGCCAGCTGTGCCGACGGCCGCAGCCCGTCGGCAAAGATCCCAATGCCGTCGGCACACACCTATGCCGACGGCCACCGTCGGCACAGGGCCCTGTAGGCACAGGCCACCTGGCCGTCGGCACAGCTTGTGCCGACGGCCAGAGACGCACCGTCGGCACCTAGTCTGTCGGCACAGCGACGGGTGGGGCCCACATTGGCCGGGCGAGGTGGAGGGGCCTGTGCCGACGGCCAAGCCGTCGGCACATAGTTGCCACGTGGAGGCAGCTGGGCGCTCCAGGGATGGGCCTGCGCCGACGGCTGTGCCGTCGGCACAGGTGTGACCATTTGGTCAATTCAAGGGGTCTGTGCCGACGGCAGTGCCGTCGGCACAGGTGTGCCCAGATTTTTTTATCCAGCGCAGCTCTTTTTTTGCAGAAAAAATAAACAAAAATAATGACAAATTCACAACAAACAAGATCACACAATGGCTCCTCCATATATCATCAAGCAAAATGCTATATCATCAAGTATATACACACATAGGACCATCATCAAGTAGATACATGTCTAGACGCCCAAATCCCTACATCTATTGCGGCGACGGCGACGGGGTGAACCCCATATCTCCCCGGCTGATAATAGGTGAGCGTCGGATCGCCGCAGCAGAAGCACCGGAAGTAGGAGAAGCACCAGGAGAAGCTGAAGCACCGGGAGAAGGACCACCGCTATGTACCGGTGTGATGCGAGGCGAACCCGTCGAGGAACTAGGAGAAGCAGAAGGATCAATGTGTGGGTCCTCCGACGAGCATCCCGTTTCCTACATGTTTGAGCAAGAGTTAGCAACTGCGAGGCAAAGGAAAGCAGTAACCAGTGGTTTGGGATCAAACTTACCGGGGTTCTTCTGTAGTAGGAGAGAGCGAACACGTCCCTCGATGGCATCCGTGGAGTCGTACCCGGCTCCGGAGGCTCGTCCATAGGAGGGGCTACCCGCACTCCAGTGGTGAAAAAGTTCAGCACCGACTGCAAGATAGTTTAGATGTCAGGTGTTGCAAAAATAAAGGTTCAAACTAGGGAAGTGGGACTTGTCATATTTGACAAAAGTAAAGGTTAAAACTTACAGCTCGGAACAACTTTTGATACTCGGTCCAAGGCTTATTCATCTCCTCCCACTTGGCAAAGGCCACCTCATACTCCGCATGAGCGGCAGCGTAGGCTTCCTCAAAATCGGGCTACAATTTCGAAAAGAATGAATCTCGTCAACTTAGCCATGCAAGAACGAATGTCGGAAAGAGGATGCAAAAAAACTTACATCGATGGGAGTGGATCGACGAGGCTGTGGACGAGGCGGGATCAGTGGGCTGTTGTCAGGGAGAGTAGCTTTTGCCTGCGTGAAGGTCATGGCAGGCCTAACCACCTTATTAAGAGTGCGATTACGGCCATGCGGCCTTCCGTGCCCCGAGAGGACCACCACCCTGCATCGCGAAAAGAATTGTTATTCATACCAAGTAGAAACATGCGGTGAAAATAAATGCACTTTGTTCCATGTATATATATATATATACCGACCTCTCGTCGACCTCCTCGCTCAAGGGGTCATCCACCTCCGGGTGAAAACCCTGGAACGTCGTGCAGTAGCTGTCCACGGCCTCCTCGGTTCTGCCGTAGTACTCAGGAACCTGTGGCTGAGGCTTCGATGGATCGGGCTTCTTTTCCCTCATCTTCTTCCACGCACCGATGTGGGAGCTTACCGTCCCAGTTTCGGCGTCCTGCATCACGAAAAGAAATGTTATTCATACCAAGTAGAAACATGCGGTAAAAATAAATGCACGTCGTTCCATGTATATATATACCATCTTATCCTTAAAGAGGAAGTGGTTGCGGTTTCCCGCACTGTGTGTTCCCTCGGAGCCTCGGTTTGCCTTGTTCCGCTGGCTCACGGCGCCGAAATCCGCGTCTTCCCCGACCCACCTCCTAACCAACGCATCCCATGCGTCTTCTTTGCCGTCCGCCCAGTCGGGCATAACCTGAAAATGCAATTCAAGAAGAGCTAAATGCAATGGCAACTTAGCAGCAATATAGAATTCCATTGACAATTTACTTACCGAAATGTACTCCTCCTTTGTCATCTCCGCTGCATTCTTGGCATTATCCGCCTTCTTGGCCCTCTTGCCCGTCTTCTCATACGTAAAGTCATTGGCGGATGTAAACTTTTGGTTGTAGAATTGCTGCCGTGTCAACCTCACACAATGAGCATGCAAAGTGCTATCCGCAGCTTGCTGGTCCAGCACACGATAAAACCGCTTCAACCATGCATAAAAAAATTGTGAGTCATGAGTTATCACGGTGGGGTCATTAACTATGAACGGAATTCGAAAAATATGTGTTACCCAAAAAGTGGTGATCACGGCGTGAGCAGCTGTCTCGAACGGTGGGGACGGTGCAGCCTCATAGTCCGCCCATTTCGTGGCTAACTTCAGCTCGGCGTCGGGCCCTGTAGTGTACAAGCCTGGCCAATATTTCCTAATCAGAGCTCCAAGCAAGCTCCCAGGAGTGCGTGGAATCTTAGGGCCTGTCCATGTCCATGAACTGCACAATAAGTAAACATTAGTACATATGCCAAATTGTTATGACCAAAATGAAATTTCATGTTCACAATTACAAAACTAGTACACTTACTCAACGCCATGAGGCTCAATGAGGGTTTTCGCCTCCTCGGTCTTAGGCCAGTATTTTTCCTCGGGGACTCCTGCGTCGCCACGACTCTTCTTCCGCTTCGGCGCCGCCTCCACCTCGTCCTCCACCTCCACCTCCAGCTCCAGCTCCAGCTGGTTCTGGGAAGCCACGTCGCCTGAAGCGGAGGGCAACTCGGAATCCACGTCGCCAGAAGCGGAGGGTGGGTGCTCCACGTCTCCTCCACCTCGTCCTCCACCTCGCCCTCCACCTCGTCCTCCACCTTGCCGTCCACCTCGTCCTCCACCTCGTCCTCCACCTCGTCCTACTCGTGCACCCTCGTCCGCGGCGTAACGCGAGGTGGTAGGTCGTCCACTCCGTGTAAGGTTAGACTTCTGTGCCTTCAGCGTACTAAGCAAGGTAGCTGCGCTTTCCTTGCCCTGACTCATATTGTTCAATCAACTGCATTGAGAAACAATAAATATTAGCACACAAGTATGACAACATTAATATTGAAGCAATATAAGACTTTAGTGTCTAGGAAACGTTGAGATTTATATGCACTTTAATTTGGTTGTTCTAAGCAAAAGAAGTGCTAGTAAATTGTATGGTGGGTGAGCCATGAACTTGCAGAAAGAGAAAAGAAAATTCTATTATATAATGGTGGTGGAGAACAAACCAGTCACTCATTTCAAACTTTATAAATAGGAAAGATTAGCCATTAATTACCCATTAGACTTTAGTGTCTAGGAAAGACCTGGACTTATTTCGTTTTCACATAAACCACACTAGCCATGATACAAATGCTATATATAGGAAAAATGCGGCGCGACAGAAGGCGTGCATTACATTTTAGTGCATATAAAACTTTGAACATGTTATTGTTGAAAAGCGCACGGTTGGTTAATTTTCTCCTTCCTCAACATCTATGCATTTGAAACTACTTTCTCCACGAGTTTTGTCCCGCTTCTTCTCGGAATCATATGCGTAATAATTTATCTATGAAAAGTGAAGTCGGTGAAGCCGGTCACACCCCGGAGTAGGATATTGCACATTTACGACACACAACACACTTGTATACATATGGTATGGCACAACCTAGGTTTTGGTTGGGGTTCCGACGCTCCGGGGCCCCGCTTCGGCGAAACCCTGAATCCGCTGGAAAAACCCTAACGTTTTCGTCTACCCCCATAGACGTGCGTCGAAAGGGGGTAGCCCAGTGGACTTTTTTGCTTGGTTGTGTTAGGTTAGGCCATAGGAACATCAGAAACCAAAGTCTACCCCAAATCGACACAAGATTCCATCCGGTTCGCCCGAAAACATACAACACACTTGTATACAACTTTCGGTTGCGGCCTTGCCGAAAACATACAACTAGAGATCTACGTTACAACTTCACTAGTTCTAAATACTGGATAGAACAAATTAAGGTACAACTTCAAATTACTCAGTGCCTTCTTGCCTTCTTGCCTTTGCCCTTTGACGAAGATTCTGCCTTCTTGCCTTTGCCCTTGGACGAAGCTTCAGCCTTCTTGCTCAGTGCTTCAACCCTCCTTTCCTTTGACGATGGCATGAAATCGTCGTCATCATCGCTGTCAACTACCCAGAGACAGGAACGACCGTACGAATCGCGGTCAGCTTGAGTTCGGTAGAACAGACTATTCGTAACTTTCCTGTCAAACTTATCTGCAAGCCTGACCATTTCTGCACGAATTTGAAGTGGGGTCCTATACGAAAACCCATCGCGGCATAGCTTCGCCCTGAGCAAAGCGAGATGACTCTCAGTGTGCAAAATTTCTTCAATTTGAACTACCCTACCATCTACCTTCAAATTGCTCGAAAGCCTGGCGAGATGCTCGGATGCGGAAATGTGAAACCCGGACACACACTTCTCGCAAGGACCAATACACACCATGCTTGCGCTCAAGTGAGTACCATGCCTACCTTCGACGGGGTTTTATAGAACTACCGGTGGCGGCATTTGGCGGGAAACGGTGGCGGGAACGATCCGTGTGCTTCTTCCTGATCCAAGGGCTCACAAGCGCTCGAAAGAAACACACCGCTGATCCAACGGCTCACAAGCGCACGAAGTAAACACACGATCCGTGTGCTTCTTCCTGATCCAAGGGCTCACAAGCGCTCGAAAGAAACACACCGCTGATCCAACGGCTCACAAGCGCTGGAACGAAACACACGATCCGTGTGCTTCTTCCTGATCCAACGGCTCACAAGCGCTCGAAAGAAACACACCGCTGATCCAACGGCTCACAAGCCCACGAAGGAAACACACGATCCGTGTGCTTCTTCCTGATCCAAGGGCTCACAAGCGCTCGAAAGAAACACACCGCTTGATCCAACGGCTCCCAAGCTCTCGAAGGAAACACACAATCCGTGTGCTTGTTCCTGATTGGCTAGCTGGAGGGAGTCACTCGGAGAGGCGGGTCTATAAGAGAGGCAGGAGTACACTTCACATCCATCATTGGCAGTACACGGGTAGAGAGCAAGATTTCTATCTAGAGTTCATCGACCGAATACAAATCATTCGGATTCCCTGCATACGTCCAACGGTGCATTTGATATGCAGGCACTCACGAGCCACCGTTGGGCTGTATGCAGGGGAAACCGTGTGTTCTGTTCTATATATCTACATAATCCTTCAGTTCATCGACCGAATGCAAATCATTCGGATTCCCGTCATACAGCCCAACGGTGCATTTGATATGCAGGCACTCACGAGCCACCGTTGGGCTGTATGACGGGGAAACCGTGTGTTTTGTTCTATCTAGAAATCCTTCAGTTCCGGGAACCCTCCCCTCGGTCGGATCCAAGCAGCGGCAAGAATCTCTGATGATTAGCAACATTCCCAACACTTGTTCCGACGGTTGCAAATCATCAGAGACGTCTTGCCGCTCCGTGGATCGAAGGCCGATTAGCCGTCTCAAGACCACGCGATGATTTGCCGATTTGCCGGTCAGAGTGGCCACTGGAGAAGGTAGGCAACTTCGATCCGACGTGGTTCTGAAAGGGGCATGGTTAATTTAGGTAGTCGAAGGACAAGGGTGCTGCGTCGTCGAAGGGCAAGGGTGTTGCGTCGTCGAAAGGCAGGAGTGATGCGGGAGGCTGCGTCGATGGTAGATGAATTTATGTTGTGTTCTCGCTACTACCGATATTTTCTTCTCTGTGTAATTTATGTTGTCAATGTAATTTGCAGGGTTTGTTTAATATCAATGTGAAAAGTTGTCGAAAGGGGGTAGCAAAATGAAATTTTTTGGTTGCTTGTGTAAGGTTAGCCAAAAGGTATGTTATGATACATGGTAGCCCATGCATGCGGCACCGAGGTGTCGACCCTGTTATCGAAACGCAACACACGGCCTTGTTGGATATTTAAAACACAAAACACACTTGTATACATATGGTATGGAACAACCTAGGTTTTGGTGGGGTTCCGACGCTCCGGTATAGACAATTATTCGCGACGTTATTTTATGTGGGTGGAAACCGCTATTCGGCGAAGCTATGTACATAGAATATGAATAAAACATATTAAACTTAATTGAGAGTAATAAATAGATACATAAAAAAGAAGATTAGGGTAAAAATGTTAAAAAATGGTAGAGACCTTTGCCGTCGGCACAGATTGCCGTCGACGTCACCTTAACCTCTGTGCCGACGGCTTCCTGTGTCCCGACGGGTGCCGTCGGGATAGAACATCTGTGCCGACGGCCGTTTCTTTGCCGACGGCCTTGTGGACGGCTGATCCTCGTACGCCCCTGTGCCGACGGCCCCGATAAATAGCCGTCGGCACAGGTTCTGGCCGTCGGCACAGTTCGCCATTCCTGTAGTGACAACTCCTGTTCTGGAGAGGGGTAGACAGATCGACGCACGACTTGAGGCGTTGGAGCCTCACAGGATCAACTACGCACTCTACTCATGGCCTCTTTGGTGTGTGGTGTGCGCACGGTGCGAGTGTGTTTTCTTTTAGTTGTGATTTGGCCGCCATCCCGGTTATATAAACTAGTCGTCAACTCGTGCATTTTGGCAAGCTTGTGATATAAAATGATGTCATCAAATGTTACTTGCAACTCATGCTTAGCACGAATCACGAAGAAAATCCAAAAATGCAGTTGCAAACCCACTTGTAATTGAAAAAAATCTCAGTTGCAACCCAATTTGCAACTCATTAGTGCACGAATCACGATGCGAAACTGACGGTATAGTACTTGACCGAGCACTCACTTAATTATCAGCTAGCTAAGATTTAGCAAAACCGTAAAATGATTCTCTAAACTATTAGGTTAGCAGTATTGTGGCTGGAGTAAAAGCAAAGAATCATGAAAAATAATATAAATCATATGTATAATACCTCCGTTAAAAACATGATGAGTTTATATAAAGCATGATATCAAACAGCTCTATCTATGGACAATAATTATTAAACTGCTTACTTTTTTATACAAATTATACCATAATATTTTCGATGAACAATGGTTTCATGATATATTTTACACTTATGTACATACATATCCATAAAAAAATTATAGAACAAAGTGTTCCATTTGAGACTTTGCATGATGCAAAACATAAGAAAGAATTTTTTTGATTTTGTTAGTGAGACTTATATCAGGACCATCAGTAAACACAAAAGGCCGTCGATTTCAAATTGTGAATCAGATCGTAGTTATTATATGTGCCTTCTAAAGCCAATATAGAGGTTTTATGCTTACTCATCTACAATTATTTGGGGTTTTAATGCCAATTTTTTTTCAAGATTTTGTTTCAAGAGAACCTTCATCTCATACTATGCCATTATATTTTGGTGCTCCTGAGATCCTATGATCTCACCAGTTTCAAAAAATAAAAAATTGTATTTAAAAGTTTCAAAAAAATCTAAAAAAGTATGTACACTTTTAATGATATGTCCTACAAACGTGAAAAATCTTAATGCAAAATACTTTATGGTTTGTGTTACACAAAAATGAAAAATTTATAGATCTAAGTATAGCGTACAATGTATAGTTTCAAATTTTCAACTTTTGTCATTTTTGTGTAGCCCATAATACAACAGATTTTGCAGGCTTATAGTACACATCGTTGACAACATGCATGATTTTTTTCAGAGTTTTTTAAGCTCAGAAATACGATTTTTGAATTTTTTAAACTAGCAGGAGCACCGGTGCTCGGGAGCCAAAAGCAGTTTCCGATTATAACTAACATACCATGTATGCATGTTTTTTTCTTTTTTATAGATTCCAGCTACTAGTTGCGTGTGGATGAGAAACTTGATATGGCCCAGCCAACCAAACCCACAAGATTCGCATATACGCATGCGACCAACCAAACATGCCGTTGGTGACGGGCGATCTTCCTATTCTATTTCGGAAGGAGATTTCATTTCTATTCTTCCTTTTCTATTACGGAAGGAGATTGGAAGCGAAGAGCCCAACCTGAACGGACCAAAGGTGAGGGAGGCTCGTTGACGAGCGCGCGAGCCATCGCACGGTTCGCGCAGCGACGCGTGAAGCGCAGCACGTGGGTGGGTCCCACCCACGTTCTTCTTCCTCTCACCAATTCCTCTCTCTCCCCGCACGGTTCTTCTTCCTCTCCCCAATCCCTCTCTCTCTCCCCGCACGATTCGGACGGGCCAGGCCGAGCCGGAGCCGCCGGAGGCGTGGCTGGCCACGGTGGAGGCGAGAAAAAAAATTAACCTTGGGCACTGGCGGACCTTAATGGAGGCCAAACGGGCCATGGCCGCCCCCCAACATAATTATATTTTGCACAATACTACTTAGTATTTACCACTTTTGACCATACAAAACACAATAATTTAAGTTGGCCCCCTCAACTGCCATCTAATGTTTTTTTGCCCCTCCTACAACTATGGTCAAGGTCCGCCACTGACCTTGGGGGTGGGGGTGGGGTTCGCCGGCGACGAGATCGAAAGGGGGCTTAGAGGGATGGTTGGGGACGGCGACGGACCGGCGGAGATGGTGATTTGAATAGGGTGGGGCGGCGAGCGGTAGCGCCGGCCGCGGTAATCCAACTTTTGCAAGGCCATGTCAACGTTTGACTAGGAGACCCAGCAATATGCACTCCACCGTTTTCCAGTTGTCAACGTTACCCCCTCAAATCAAATTAAAAAAAGGCTGTCAACGTTAGTTTTCCTGCATGGTATGAGTCCTGAATACATACAGGGTAAACAAAGAGGAGAGGAGAGTACCACGAACTTACACGTCTTGAGACCTATACGCTTTTTCATCGAGAGCGATCTCTTCCACGGATTCCTCTCGACCGCTTCCGCGCCGGCGGCCTCTTTCTTTTCCTCCTCCCTCTCCCTCGCCGGAGACCTGCCCCCAATCCGACCCAAGGCGCCTCTACAGAATCTCCGTGCCATAAATTGCTGCCCTGCCGTAGCTCAGCGTCGAACGCCGACGCCTCCAGCCCGTTCGCCTCTCATCGCCATCGCTTTCCCGTTCTAGCTCATCGCGCGATTAAGTCCGTGCTGTCGTGCGCGATTTTGGCCATCGGTTTGAGGTATGAGCATTCGTTAATCCCGCACCTTGCTGCAGCTATGGTGATCATGGATAATTTTATTTCTTTGTGTCTGGTATCATTATTGTATCTTGAAATTTTATAATAGATTGATTTTCGTGAATAAGTTGTTGATCCCATGATAGCTCGAGGGCAATTTGTTTGTGAATTCTGTGTGGTAGATTAACCTTGCCTTCCTGTGTTTGAGTCAAATGATTGGTTGATGTCTCATAATCATCTAATCATGAAACGGTAGGTAAATCTTGAGATAACAATGATCAAGAATTGAGAAGGAAACTTTGATGAAATTATGTATTCGTAAGAAGAGAAGTAGAGGAGTTAACTATGAACGGGTCCAAGGTTAGGTGAACAAAAACATGTTAAAAATGAGCATTGACTTCCTAAGAAGCTTCATCTATTGCCCAATTCAAAGTTTAAAATTGACAAGTCAAACTCCTTAATCTATTATTTTTTAAATCCTAAATAAGTACGCAAACTTCTAATATTGACATTGCTATTGATCATATGTTTTGCTCTTCTCTCCTTGCAGGTTTTTTGGTGTGTAACATGTGAGCTGTGTCAGTGCTGGTAATAAAGTGAGAATGCGTGGAGGTTTTGAGTTGTTACGCTTTCAGAAATGCTCCTGGTCACATTTTTCACCAATATCATTGGTGTGGTGACCATTGCTCTCATATCCATAGTTTCCATCTTGGGCTTGATTTGCCTGAGCCGGTCAATATACTTTCAGCTTTGGATCAAAAGGAGAGGCTACCAGCGCCTTAGCTATTTCAATGGGCCGTGGCTTACGCGAATAACATTAATATTGGTCGCATTCTGGTGGGGTATCGGAGAAGTACTTAGGCTCACTTTTGTGAACGGAGAAGGGAGGTTTACTTCTGATCGGACATGGCAAGCTAATGTGTGCAAATTCTACATCATCTCGAATTTGGGATTTGCGGAACCAGGATTATTCTTGTTACTCGCTTCCCTTCTCAGTGCAGCTTTGCAGAAACAAGAGCTTGGTACCTTAAACAAGAAATGGAATCGGAAGACTATATGTGCCATGTTTATTATCTGTTTTCCTTCACTTTTTTGGGAAGCGTGTGTTGTTTTCATTGGTCCTCGTGTTGCTTCAGATGATGGGCAGACCTCACATCTTGCAAAGTACTGGTATTCAGCCTCAGGGGACCATCAGGGCAATGTTGCATGCACATACCCGTTGCTCAGCAGCATATTTCTTGGGGCGTTCTACGTCATCTTAATCATTTATGTGATGTTTATTGGAGGTCAGATGTTATCACTGGTGATCAACAAAGGGCTTCGGCGGAGGATATATATGCTAATATTTGCTACCGTAATATTACTTCTCCGAGCCACACTTCTTGGTCTCTCAATTGTTCCATGGCCAGGTGAAATAGCCCACGAATCTCTTGTGTTCATCTCCTTTCTGGTGTTGATGCTTTCTGCCATAGTCGGTATTATGATTTTGGTTTACTTCCCGGTTGCTGATACCTTTGCTGTAGGAGATCCAGAACATGTTGAGATGCAAACGAGTCAGGCAATTATTTTATGACTCTTAGATTTTTTATTTTACATTTTAGCTGATTGTTGACAGACCAAATTATGGTTGCTTCCCTGGCTGCATACTAAACTGGGGATTTTGTAAACATTAGAACAAATTAAAATAGGGATAGTTCTTTATGATTTTCTCACACATGTTGGTGTGAAGATTAGTCTTGTAAAATAGTTTATATAGAGTTGTGAAAATTAGGCATGTTTTGCGTAGTGTCTCTTCTGTACATAAAGAAAAAGATATGTATGTTCACCTCTTTGTAGTGGCTTATATCATGTGAATGATGTCTCCACCACTTTATTTGTTCAAGATTGTTTTCTTCAGGGGCATAAATAGGGGAAATGTATAGAGATACTGCAATTCTTAATTATTCCTAAAATCTACTTCAACGTTGTCAATTAAAAACCATTATATAGTTTATCTATACGGGTCTCTTATCACAAGTTTGTTTGGTTCTGGAGGTGGCTATTCAGAAACTTGAACCTACTGCGGATGTTGTATATACTACTGCTAGCAAAGTGCCCATGCGTTGCAAAGGGTCTAAAATAAGTCATGCATCTTATGTTTGAAGTAAACATTGATTTGGTTCTATGATCGTTTTATAAGTGTGTTAGCTTTCTCCCAATTTCAGTTCTCTTACATGTCCCATTATACAACAATTCTCACAAAGGTAAAAGAAAAGGTGACCAATTACTTTCTAATCTTCTTTGTATACATCATGGGTACCCAAAAGTATGAAATCATCATGCAGAAAATCCCTTGTTAAAATACATGGAAAAATACTATTCATTTGGGTATAACACATATTCCTGAACCCATTATTTTATCTGATCCATAACCAAATTAATATGAGAGTAAGAAAATATAAGTGCAACTTGGAACAACCTCAAGCAATTCAAACTGAACTTATGCGTAGAAGGAACGAGTCAAAATAAAAGAGAATGGTAACAAGAACTTGTGCTTAGAAGGAACGAGTCATAAAATGCCCTCCAAGTGTAAACCAGATAAATATTATATGAATTCTAAACTTGGTGATGTGTTCATTGAGCAGTAAGATAAATGGTTCCACTGCTATCTATCTTGTTGCTAAATACTTAAGTGCAAGATGATCCATAGTGCTCAATGATTGCAGTCAGAGATATTTTTACATTGTTGGCAATATCACCATGAAAAAATTAAGTGCAAGATGATCCATGGTGCTCAATGATTTGCAGTCAGAAGTATTTTGTCAATAAAGTACTCCCTCTGATCCTAAAAAACTGTCACCACTTATGCTACCAGTTTGTGCTTGTTTAGTTGTCTTGTCACGACACTTATAGTGGACAGGAGGGAGTACATTTCTTCCTCTATTGATCAGGCCGTGTGTGCTCCCAACCATCCCTATTGGAGTAATAATTTTCAAGATTATTCATAAATTGAAACATGTACAGCAACTTGGCCCAGTAGACAACGCATTTGTACTGTTGTATGCAGAGTATGGTTTTAGTCAAATAGAATGAGGGCTATGGACATTCATACTATCCAGATTTTAGGGACAAGAACTTAATTAACTGACTCCAAGTCATCCAGCCATTTACCAATAGAAGAAAATGTATTTTTTGCAATCCAAAAGGAACCAAAAAACTATTTAACACATGAACCTTACAGCAGTCAAACGCAGCAGATCCACCTAACTCGCAGCTCTAGTGACATTCAGGATATCATCTGGTCATGCACTACAGAAGTATTTAGGAAATTTACATCTAACATGATATTACCATTAAGTCGCGCAGAAGTCTATTTGTAGATCAGTCGGTAAGCACTAAAACTTATTCTATCGAAAACTGCAGTTAGCGGTGAATGGTTTTTTGGTGTTGAGTATCATAGGTCCTTCACAACTCTTGTGGTAAGTTCTACTGCTACCAAATATGCATACTTCTATTTAGCAGTTACGAACTTGTGGTGCGGAGTTTTACATGATCCTATCATAAATATATTGAGTACATGCATACAGTGAGCAGCATGAGGGAAAGTGCGTAGAGCGCAATACTTAATACTTCTAGATAAACATGTTCTATTGAAAGGAATATGGCCATGTTTGTACTAATTCGGTAATAGTTCGAATAGAGAAAACTATCTCTGGTGACGAACATAACATGAAAAGACCACTAAGAAATTTCTCCGGCGCAAGGAACATACTAGAACAGAGTACAGAGCATAGACAGTGGACACAATGGGTGTGTTTTATAGGTGGTGGCAAGTGAAAACATACAGTGGAGTTCTCTTCTTGAAAAAAAAATTGCTGCTGCTCCCCAAAGTATATGCCAATAATTGCTCTTTCATTCGTATACCTGGTAAATCCTGCTTACCATATTCACTTCGAATTAATTAATCTTCTTGGCACTGGACTGAGTATTTTCCTTAACAGGATGTTGTTCTTGTCCTGTGTACAAATTTGGAGGGAGACCTGTCAAAGGTAAGTAAGTTTTGATAACTCTGTGTTCAATACCTGCATAAGTACAGCAGTTTTGAGTCATGGAAGCAAAAGGATACAGATGGTATTTTCAGATTGTGACTACAGAACAATATATTCCTTGTTTAGAGAGAGAAAAGATACTATTAAACAACAAGAAATATTCCTCATTAAAAAGGGACACGCATATCATGACTTTTCTGTTAGACTGATCATATTATTTATATCCTAAGTTGCTAACTTCCAGAAGGATATGATATCCTTACTGAATCTTTCAGGAAGGCCATTGTTTTAGGTACTGTGATACACCTTGCTCTGTTTCTCATATGGGATGCTGTCATCCTGGGGAGAATTTCATGGCTTGCAGGGAGTGAGACTATTTCTGATCCACTACAACAACTCAGGTCAAGCAACGATATAGTGGGGATGAGTATTTTCAAGTTGTTCTTATGATGTGCTATAAACTGAGTTTAATTTAAATTGTCTTGTTGCAGCCTATCATTGAGGCATTCTCATTTCTTGCAATAGGCACATCAATATATACTGGATTTGTTCTAGGACTCTCAGACTTCATAGCAGACTGTAGTTATCTTCCTTAATCCAGAGCAATCATATTTTCAGCAAAGAAGAGGTCGAGAGTAGAACCTCCCCGATGTTATGTGAAATATACATGAAGGCAGCAAAACAATTGCGAAGTTTTCGGGACTACTACATACTGCTATTAATTCACTATCCTTCTCTTATCCTCCTCTTCTATAAAACTTTGCAGTGCTCAAACTAATACCAAGTGGACAGAACAAACCTTTGACATACCTTGTAACTTTGCTCCCCCCGATTGTTCTTTCACTGCTTGATCCAGAGATATTTTTCAAGGCACTCGACTTTGCAGGAACTCATGGAGGTAAGGATCCTTTTACAGTCTCTCTAATCCAAAGGAAAAATACTAGACTAATTGCAGTTGTAGGTTGCAGCCATGAAGTAGTATACCACATGACTATCTCCTGAATGTCAGACCAGGAATTCTACCAAGTGCTCAAACTATACAATTCTGCAGAGCCAGTGAGGCGCGAGGAGGAGGAGGTCTGAGAAGGCGACTGTGAGGCAGAGGTACAGGAGGTAGGCTGAGAAGGACGACACGTCGGGCACGGGGAGGGAGACCAGGGAGGCATACACGTGGGGCAACTTTGGATGAAGTTTGGAACTGTATAGTGCAAACGAGAGTTGAAAACGTTATGTGGTGGAACAACCGTAACATAGTGATAGAAGGTAATCAAGCTGACAGTGCGGAAGAGATCGCACACAAAGCTATTTCTTATGATGTTGAGTACATGAACGTGTACATCAGATAGGAATGACGCAGCTAACCGAGAGGAGCCAGGCGCCCGGGCAAATGGCCAGCGGACTGGGGTGTTGCCATTCATGATATTGTGTAACATCAGATGCTTTCTCAGCAGAGCATGCAGACGGGAGGCAAGCAAAGCAGATCATGAAGCCGCAAGGTTTGGCTCAACGTGTACTCACGATCACCCAGTTTCACGGGAGTATGAAGTTCCCTGCACTTTATTACGAATTTGTATTGGGCGATATGCCCTACTTTGTTTTGTACTGCAACCCAACCACTATTTATGTTTCTTCGCTACTTCACAAATCTCTTGTTAGCATAGCTTCGAAAGAGTCTTTCTTGTCTTAATAACCTGTACTGTAGCATGATCCACTAGATTAGTTGTCTTCAATTTCAAGATATACAACTGGTCAACAAACCGGGTGGTGTCTCCTTGATGGTGTTTTAAACTATCGTTACATCTACAGAATTATGATTCACGTTATGGGGTAACACTCAGTCAAAACTTTATTTACAAACATCCATGGCATGGATGAGTGGTGACCAGGTGGTAAAACCAAGTTCTCATCCCTGCTGCATCATCTTGAATCTTGTTCGCACAAACTTCCTCTAACATTACAAATACGAGAACAGGCACACAGATAGAAGATCCCTCTTTTTTCCTTAGACACTATTGACACTGCTTCTGTAGCCTGTCTAACGCTGCCATTTTTTAATGAGGCCGGGTATCTGAGAACATAAAGGTGCCGGGCATTAGGTTGAGAAGTGTAGAAAGCAAATATTAGCAAATTTAAAGACCAAAATTAGGTACTGACCTCGACACCATTGGGCCCTATTTTGTTGCGAGATATGAAATTCAGTATGTGTGATGCAAATTCTTCAGGTACATCTTCCTGAAATGAAGTTTCCAATAATATGCCAAAGTTGGTAAGATTTGTAACTCGGCAGTTATAAAGCTTAACAATAATCATGCTTCCTGAGCATAATAACGAACGATACTCAGCAGATGAACATTTGTTGCTAGTCCATATGGTGCCGTAACATGTCAGAAAATCTACGACAATTTTAAATTAACCTAGAGGCTCTACCCATAGGCATGTTCTGGACATTCAGGCTCTTGGAAGCAGATAGAAAGCAGGATACTGAACGACTCAAAATAAAGCTTGAAGATCATATCCCTGGCTCCCTGCCTTGGACAAAAGGACACTTGGTACCATAGAGTAATGCGACGCAACAAAGTACATTAGGATCAAACCTGTATGGCATGTCCAGTGTGTCGAACTACTACCATTTGAAACTTCCCTTGCATCTGACCAATTGTTAAAGCTCTGCAAAACATGGAACCAATGCATTACACATGTTTCCACATGGATCATGGAGTGATACAAAGGTGTTTCACATTTCAAACACGATTACCAGAGCAATAAAAATGCATGCGCGTACAATGAACAATGTGCTCGAATAAAAGATTTTATAGTGGATCAGTATAACCTGCTTTGCTCCTCAAATAGCACGTGCTAATAACGAACCCTAGCAATAGATTCAGTTTCTTGGCAGGACATAATATTGATAGTCTGCTTGGTGGAATAAAAACTAGTTTAAAGAAACCAAAACTCTTTATAACACATTATTGCACTAGCTCACCAAAACAAAGGGCGCACCAGATGCTGGTGCGACCTATACGCAGTGAGAAAAATAATAATCAATCAGATTGGAATTGCAACAAGCTGAGTGATGATGGTTTTAGGCTAGCATAAGCCAAGAGCATAATGGTGATGGATGAAAATCTCAGACTGGACAGATATTACAAACCTGTCCAATCTATCGGTGCCAGCTAATAATAGGATCTTTTGTACAGGACAAGATAAGAACTTATCGGAAAGACCTTCGTACCTAAAAAAATTACATGTTTCAATGTCAACCGATCACAGACAAGCCAGCAAATAACTCGAACAGTATCGTAAAGAACAAAAGCAGGCTGAAAGCATACCATCCTTTCCAGTACTTTTCTGTTTTCTCAAGAGGAGTACGGTATGTATAGCTGAACAAAGTACAACAATATTATTAATCTTTCGTCTCAAGTAATGGTCAATTTTAAGTAAATGCACAGTTTTTCTCTAACCACGTTCAGCTGCAGGTACATGCATGCATCAAGATAATGCTTACCATTCCTTTGATTCATCAAACTTCAATGTAGATGGAATAGAAACGCGTGCAGACTCAACATTCCGTAGTGGTCCACCTTTGACACTCCATTCAATCTGTGCAATTTTAAGTTTGATTAAACAAATATAGCGTGAAGGATAGTATTTGAACATTGCTAATCACTTGGCTTTTATAAGCATGCCACTTGCACTGAGAGTGGTTTCTACTTCTTGTTCTCTTTTACTTCTTTATGTCATATCTTGTGGCCATGATTTGTATAACAAAAAAACCATCCATCCAAATATAGTTGATGAAGGACAGCACAATGAACTAAACAGGAAATTATAGATACTGCAGCGAATTTTAAAGTTGAATTAACATGAGCACATGTAATATACGTCCAAATCAACATACTGCTTTTTCATTGCTCGGGAAGTGCTGCGCTCGATTTAATAAGAGTTTCTGCATATGAACCAATGAAGCCATTGCTGTTCCCTGTTTACAGAACGAGAAGTTCAGAATCAACAATGAGCTAGATGATTTAGATGATTCAGTGTCCAACGATAATGTAAGACTTAACCTAAGGAAAACTATCACTAACCTCAACTACGTCAACGACAACAAGACCATGAAGATTGCGAAATGCTTTTCTTGCAGCCACATGTACAGCCACCGAACCTCCCATGCTACAAAATTGAAGAATTGATCACTGCTCACTAGAAGCTACCGAGAACACTAATCAGACTGAACAGGCTTGCTGAGGCATGCAGACGCATACTATAAACCAGTCAGGAAACAGCAGAGATGAAACTGGAAAGGCAATATATGTGTATAACATAGTGACTAGTAGCATGATATTTCAGTGTTTGTTACTTTGTTTTAATGCCGCGGAAATTAAGCTCCAGGGACTATTAAGATAATTTACTTGAATGCTCATGGTTTTTGGTTACATACACCAAAAGTGATATACCATGCTAGCACATCGAATGTTATCTACAACTATTATGGATTAGAACTTCATTCAATTTCTGTGCCTACTTCAGATAAAGGGTGCATACAGAAATGAAAAATACATGATCTGACTTACCTATGACCAATAAGTATAATGGCTGGTGGTGAATCTCCATACAATGTACGTATAACAGCTATAACATCATTGGCAAGAGTCTGCAGTAGCAAATAACCAAAAACTTAGGCAAAGGTCAAGAAGTCACAGAGGAGCTCATGAGTCATGAGTATGAAAAATTAGTAAGTTCTAGAAAGAGTGAAGGACATACTTCAATGGACAAATCCAAATCATCACTTGTAGTAGATTTCCCATGTCCCGTAAATCCATGGCAACAACACGAGCTTTTCCCTTTATCTGATTAGCCGCTAGGCAAATGAAAGCCTGAGGAAGATTGAGGAATAAAAATAACAACGTAAGTATCAAGCCTAAATTTGTTAAATAAGCAGATTTCAAAGGCAACATTTCATAAGGAGCATTAAGAAGTCAAGTCACTAGGAGAAAGTTTTACATGATTATTGTAAACAAAAGGAAATGTTGTCTTTAGACAGACGTTGTTAACTCCAAACCACATAAGCGTTCATTCTGCATTTGGCATTTGCATATTAGTGGAAACTAAAACTACCCAAAACACTCAACTACAACAGAAGTTGGGATTGGTACATCTCCCAAAAGGCCATAAAAGCCAGGAGAAAAATTGCTTTATAAGTTCAGCTAAACACACCCGAACATCTGCATTTTGCATGAGCGTTCCAGAATTCCAGCACGGCCTTCGTCACTATAATTAGTAGCTAATCTATGATTTCTAAAATCACAGAAACTAGCAGCTGTCTGAATGTTTTTGTGCAAATTATGCCGCACTTACCCCGAGTAGCCGCCTCCGTGCAGGCAGAACACGACCGGCCCTTCCGATCCGGCCATGTACACATTGAAAACCTACACACGAAAAAACCCCAAAAGGAACTCTTACAATAGTCAGTCAGATCACATCACACCAGAACTACCCGAGAAACTCCCCTGCTCTCGAACGCACGCAGGCACGTACGTCCTCGGTGTCGGGGATGGCGACGGGGCGCTCCTCGTCGAAGTAGGCCGACCAGTCCAGCGGCGCGTACTTCTGGAGGGAGTGGCTGCGGAGGCACGTGATTAGGGTCTATCGTGCGGGAGGTACAGGGAGGGGGCGGGGTGGGGTCGGTGGCTTACTGCGTCGCGGGCGAGGAGGCACGGCGGCGGCGGCGAAGGGGAGGAGGAGGACGATTCGTCGGGTTCCTCATCCTCCCGCAGCGAGGAGAGCGGCGCGGGGTCCATCGATGCGGTTGGGCTTGAGGAGGAGCCGGCGGAGTGGTCGGAGAGGACGGGGAAAGACAGGGGTCTCTCCAGAACAAAAAGGCACGGCGAACTGGAGAAGACGAACGGAAATGGAGGAAGAGGAGCCAAAGGGAACGGGAAGAAACATGGTCTACACTCTACACCGAAGGGTATACGTTTCCCCGACAAGAAAAGCGTAGTCTTGAACGATTGCATTCTAGACTCATTTTGAGCCAGAAGAGTGAAAAAGTTGCCATTCCTTTGCACAAAAAAACTCTATTATCCTAGATATTATTCATTTATAATGCATGTTTTTATTTTTATTTTTGCACAATAGTTGGGAAAAAAACTTGTGTCTTTGTGCAAGTCTAGAGATGATAATAATTACGTAATACTAAAATGATACTCCCTCTGGTCCGTAAAAATTGTCGTGAGAAATTAGCGTGGGCAGCACAGATGTACGTATAACCTCCGACGGTTATTCCAGATCAGAGGGAGTAAAAAAATGGGCACCAAAAATGAAACCAGTTTTAATTAATAGTGTTCACATCAATAAATATCATACTTATTTGTTCCATTTAGGAAGGTGTATTATTATTTTAAAATCAAACATTATTTTCAACAAGTTTATACATAAACTATCAACATCTACAATACAAAATATATAAATAAATAAGTAATGAAAACATTTCTCATTATGAATGTAATTACGGTTTTATTATTGTAGATGTTGATGATTGTTTCTACAAAAGCCATCATCATCTACAATACACAATAAATAGTTGATGAAGACATTTTGCGTGATAAAATTCTAGTGATAATGATTTGGTGTTGAGGTGTTAATATGTTTTTTTAGAAAAAACTACAATATGAAATAAATATATATGAAACTATTTTCCTTGATGAATCTAATTGTGTTTGTTTGGTTTGTAGTTGTTGATATTTTTTCAAAAATTTGGTCAAATATATTTAAATTTTACTCTGCATAAAATTAATACTCGTCATAAAATAGAATAGAGGGAGTACATGATATGACCAATAGAGCGTCACACACTTGTATTATACCTTTAATCACCACGTTTCTCCATTTTCATACAAGTAATGTATATATAATATCGGATATTATATTATTTGTATATGTTTATTATCATCTCGGCTGACCCGAAGAGCAAAAACAAACAGGTGAAAAAATGGAGCATTTGACGGACAACAACAAGTAATCTGTACCTACATTCGGAACTCAACAGTGGACGTGCCAGAGTGGTTATTGGGTATGACTAGAAATCATATGGGCTTTGCCCGCGTAGGTTCGAATCCTACCGTCCACGCTTTTTAATGTTTCTTTAGCTATTTTAGCAGATCACACTGATACCACGATGTCTTGTAGATCCATGTTTTGTGATTCATTATATCCTTCTTGGATTTTTTTTAGAAGATTATATTGATCTGATGAGCTTTACATCGTTATTTGTGCACAACCAACTGGATAACTTGCTTGTTTTCTTCTCCCGATAAGCACTAAGTACTGACACTATTATGCTAGATGCCCCTCCATGGACACATTTGATTCAGTTCGAGTCCAAGAGTTAGCTCTAGTTTATATATTTGAAATCAGGGTTCAAAAAAAGGAAACCTGGAATCAGAGAAATTGCTACATTTTGGACCAGCAGTAATTAATATGATTTCTCCCCCATCAACATTTTGAACTTGCTACTGTCAAGAAGGCCGGTCAAGATCGCCACATTTAGGCTTCTATCCAGTCGATCACCCTAGCTTCCTTTGAGTGATCCTGAAGCCAGCGAGCGATCATGCACCACCGGATAGCCTGCGGAGAATCGCAGGACCCGAGGCACCACCCCGATAGAGAAGAGAGCGCAATCCCAGAGAAGATCTGGAGACTCAATTATAGTTTTTCGCATCAGAGTTTACCGGAACAGCAGTGCAAAACATCAGTACCAATCGAGTTGGAAGCAGTATATATGGCAATTCTTGGATCCTGCCACAGAATAAACCCCATGATCGATCGCTCTGACCCAGCACGCGTTTCGGCGCAGGATCATGAGAGCTCGTGAGATAACATAAACAATCTTCAACATGGACGTAGGTTAATCTGGCTAAATCGTAAGTATAAATCATCGCAGTGCACTGCAACGTCGCACCACCACCCCGGGACGGTAGCAGACTAGCAGTCGGGAGGGAAGATGAGAAATTCAGCTGATTTGGCAAGACCGAGGACGATGCCTTCGTCGTCGCCATCATCACGCGCGCGTGTGTTTCTCGCCTTGTCCCTCGTCGTCTCGTTCTCCACCCATGGCGTCCTTGCAGCCGGACACCCTGACTACGCCGACGCGCTGGCCAAGTCGTTGCTCTTCTTCCAGGGGCAGAGGTCCGGCCGCCTGCCGCCGGACCAGGCCGTGACGTGGAGGTCAAACTCCGCAACGTCCGACGGCTCGGCCGCAAACGTGAGCAAATAAGCATTGTGATCACTTGTTGCTGCAACTGTGGTCACTCGTTTCGACAGTGCAGTTGACTTCTGTTGACTTGGGTGTTGAACGTGCGCGGCAGGTTGACCTCACCGGTGGGTACTACGACGGCGGCGACAACGTCAAGTTCGGCTTCCCGATGGCGTTCACCACGACAATGCTGTCGTGGAGCATCATCGAATACGGTGGCCGGATGCAGGAGCGCGTGCACGACGCGCGCGCTGCGGTCCGGTGGGCGACGGACTACCTCCTGAAGGCTGCCACGACGACCCCGGGGACGCTCTACGTCGGCGTGGGCGACGCCGACGCGGACCACCACTGCTGGGAGCGGCCGGAGGACATGGACACGCCGCGGACCGTGTACTCGGTGTCGGCGTCCGCTCCGGGCTCCGACGTCGCGGGGGAGACCGCGGCCGCGCTAGCCGCGGCCAGCGTGGTCTTCAAGGCCGCCGACCCGGCATACTCCAGGAGGCTGGTTGCGGCGGCCAGGGACGTGATGGCGTTCGCTTGGCAGCACCAGGGGAAGTACAGCGACCACGTCGGCGGCGGCGTGAGCAACTACTACCCGTCATACTCCGGCTACACGGTATCAAACCAAATCCTTCACCAACGATCGATCATATACATACCGTACTGCGTGTTTCATGTTGCGTGCACGCACGGTGTTGTCAACTGCGCAGGACGAGCTCCTATGGGGATCCGCATGGCTGCTCTGGGCAACGAATAAAACGTCCTACCTCAACGACCTCATCTCTCTCGGCGCCAACGACGGCGCCGACATGTTCAGCTGGGACAACAAGCTCGCCGGGGCGCGCGTCCTTCTGTCACGGGTAACAAACACATCATGCAGCGTTCTGCCTCTGGTGCCAGATACAAAAATTCACAGTGCGCACTCGCTCACAAATTCCTTTCTGTTCATTCTGTGTGCATCTGAGCAGAGGGCTCTGCTGAACGGCGACAAGAGGCTGGACCAGTTCACGCGTCAAGCGGAGGATTTCATCTGCCGGACCCTCCCCAAGTCCATCTCCCCGTCGTCCACGACGCCGTACACTCCCGGCGGCCTGATGCACCGGTCGGACGACGCCAACCTGCAGTACGTGGCCTCCGCGAGCTTCCTCCTCACCACCTACGCCAAGTACATGGCCACATCCAAACGCGCCGCCATGTCCTGCCAGAACGTCGCCGTCACCTACAAGAAGCTGAGGGCCCTCGCCAAGAGGCAGGTGGACTACGTGCTGGGCGTGAACCCGCTGGGGATGTCCTACATGGTGGGCTACAGCGTGCGGTCACCGCGGAGGATCCACCACAGGGCGTCCTCCATGCCGTCCGTGGCCGCGCACCCGGCGCACATCGGCTGCCAGGAGGGGTTCAATAGCTACCTCTACGCCGCCGGCGATAACCCGAACGTGCTCACCGGCGCCGTCGTCGGCGGGCCGGACAAGGACGACGCGTTCCGGACGACCGCGCCGACTATGCGCGGTCGGAGCCCACCACGTACACCAGCGCGCCCCTCGTCGGCTGCCTCGCCTACTTCGCCGGGAGCTACAAGAACAAATGACCACGACTTACCGATGTGAACAAATGATCTTTTCGAAAATTCGCATGAAATTGTAAGTCCACACTAAGGGAATCATGTGCACAGCACTGGATTCTCAGCTCTGCTACGTGAAAATCACGTCAGGGTTGTTCATTTTTCGTGTTCAGTTTAGCCGTTTGGGCACTTGTAGTTCAGTTTCCAAGTGTGATCCGGAATAACCAAATACTAGGATCAACAGACATCTACTCCCTCCGTTCCAAATTAGATGTCTTCCATTTGTCCACATGCGGATGTATCTGACATGTTTGAAAGATTATCTAATTTGAAACGGAGGGAGTACAAATTTGTGGTCACTGGTCAGTAAAAGTAGTTAAGCGAAACTGTGGTTCAGGGGGTTCCACGTGTCAAGTTCACTGTCCAACCAAGTATGCGTTTGTTTTGGCTGAACAAAGGAATCAGGGATCAGCCCGTGGAATATCTCATGCGCATCTGCATTCGTGTCAAAACTAGAAACCCAAGATCCACCAACAACCAAACCACCGCGAAGCAGATGAACGGAAACAATCCTTTTCATTTTCAGACCAAGAGAAATTTAGATGGACCATACTTAATTTACGGTACTGAAGTATGACATTAATTGAACATTTCTTTTTCAAAGAATGGTTGAAGCTTCCGACCTCTGCATCCTTCAAATGTACACAACCATAATTTTATTATAAAAATACAACAGTCTCGGTCAACATCATACATAATAAACTCTACAACTGCATATGTTTTGAGAGCGGTCCATTTGTGGACGAGGCTTGCCTGCGGCCCTCTCGTGCGCCCATCCGTGCGACCGTACCGTTAATTTTTCATCCCACGGCCTATCCAATTTTGCTCCCCTGTGTCTCTTTTCTGGAGTAAAGAAAACATAAACAAAATTGTATTTCCTCATCCCATGTGCGTCGTGCTCGTCGTCCTCGCCTACGAGTGGACCTGCCGCCGCGAGGACGCCGGAAGCAAGACCTTCGTGCTGCGCCTGTGGCGACACGACCAAACACGCGTAGTGCGGCCCGTACCTGCAGCACGTGGAGTCCGTCTCCGACGAGATGGAGCTGCGGCGCCGCGACCTGTTGCTGTTCGCGTACGCAGGCGGTGTGGACGCGCGCACGAGCGCGCCACGGTGGCCGGCGGCGCCGCGACCTGCGGCTGTTCGCGAACACCGGCGGTGTTCACACGGTGGCCATGGACCTGGACCTCAAGGCCAGCGTGCGCGCCGACCTCGAGACCTTCGCCAAGGGCCGCACCTACTACCACCGGCTCGGCCGCGTCTGGCGTTGGAGCTATCTCTCGTGGCCTGCCTCACCGGAGCCGGTGACCGGCTTTGCGTCCGGGCGAAAGAAGAAAGGACACGACGGCGCGGCTATTTGCGCCTGTGTGAGACAGAAATGATGTCGGAGGAATGGGGGCGCGGCGGAAGACATCGCAGAATTCATTCCCTGTAACATCCCAAATTTTGAAACTAAGAAAAACTTAGTTTTACCAGACCCAATATTCATAACCAACAAAAACTTTTTGAAATGTTTCACTGATGATTGTGTTTTCCTTCCCATTGCTATGTTTGAACTTGTGTGACTTGTTGTTTAAGTTGTTTGACTACTAAATATAAGACCCAACCAATATAAAAATATATTTAACTTTGGTGATCATGTTATGACAAGAAAATATTCCATGTATCTTTTCCATTCTTATTTTGGCCAACTCCATTTCAATGATACTGGGTTTATCAACAACCAAAACTAATACCGGTATTTGAGAAAGTAAAAGTATTTCCAAAATTATGGAGATATATATGCTATCTCCTACCTATTTTTCAACCTTGATATTTTGCAGATGTATACAACTCCCATTTTATAAACTCTTATTTTCACTCCATTTGAAAATAGCACTAGTGGAAAATATATTACCCCACATATTTCCTTTCTCAAATCTTTTTGAAAACTATTAAGTTATGAGTGGAGATATTTCCTAAACATCATCTTGTCATAATTAGGAGTGGTCACCCTTCCCCAAGATAGCATTTGTGGAAATGGTGGTATGATTAATTCTTGTGGTTTGATTTGTGTGGTCTTGGTTGTGATGTTGATCTTGTTGTGTCTGATGCTTGTGTGGATAATTTCTCAATAGTGCTTAACACTAAAATAAAACAACACTTGATAACAAATTTGGAATGTGACTTGAATAAAAACAAAAACTCTAAAGATATTCAGAGACTTGAATTAAAACCCCAATTTAGAAATAAGTAATCTTATTTAACCTTCCTCTCTACCTTTTCTCTATTTTGTTACAACAATTATTTTATCTTATAAAATCCAGGAATGAGATGATAACCATCTCATTATCATATTACTCTCTCCTCAAAATATCTAGTCTCCAATTACAAAGATATTCAATTTGTCAAATTGGTTTTACCAAAAATAACATATTTAAAGCCCTATGAACAAATATGGTTCAAAACATTTTATTTTGACACACCAATTTTTGTGGAGCTTCTACATGACAAGGGGAGCCTACCCAAATAATTTCATAATTTTTGGAATAGTTTAAGTGCCTCAATTAAATCCCTAGAAGTTACTGTAAATAAAAGAAATAGAAGAAAAAGCAGGCAGGGGGTTTTCTGTAAAAAAAGGCCGTCTTCTTCCTGTCGCCACAGTAGTCCGCCACGGCATGGCGACTGTGGCAAGCTCGCCACGGCCCACGCTCCCTCCTGCCGCGCGTGAAGGGACAATAAGATCCCCAAGAGGCGCTCCTCTGCTCCCCCTCCCTCATTCACTCGCTCACCAGCTCCCTCTCTCCCTCTCGTTTGCTCTGCCATGGCCGAACCCTAGCCGAGCCGCCGTCGCGCATCGCCGTCGAGGGAGGCCACCCTGAGCAGATCGAAGACCACCAGCAGCTCCGCCTCGTCCACCTCTTCCTCTCCGTGCAAGGAATCGAGCCGAGGCGCCGTCGTTCGCGAGATCGACGTCGTCTACTTCCTCTCCGGCCGCCGCGCTTCGAGGAAGCTCACCGTCGCCACCGACCACCGCGGCTCCAGCGGAGCACACACACGCGTCGAGGGTGAGCTTGTGCTTCTCCTGGACATGCTCCACGTCCCCAGTTCGTCGTAGATCGTCGTAGCCGTCTTAGGCCGTAGCACGCCGCCGCCGTAGCTCACCGTAGTTGCCGTAGTCGCCGTCTCCGGCGACCATTTGGTCTGTGGCACCGCCAGTAGAGGCCCCGTACTCGCGCACGTCGAACACATCCAGTGGCGCATCCCCGCGCGTTCCCTGCCGCCGAGCCCGAGCGCGACGCCGGCGGTGATCACCGCGCGCCCGCGCCGGTCGTGGCTCTGCCGCACTCAAACGAGCCCGTGGGCCATCGCGCGTACGTGGATGCCACCGTGGCCCTGGGTCCCAGTCGTCAGTGGCTGTGGCTAGCCAGCCCCTGAGTGCAAAAGGTTTCGGTTAGATTTCTGGAAAAGAAAAGAAAAGGACAGAAATTGGATAAAACTTGTAAAATTCATAACTAAATAAATAATTGTCCAAAAATTACAAATAAGATACCAAAATGTTCAGAAAAATAAAGCCTGTCTTTTGGTATAACTCACACATCCAACTAATGTATTTAAATTTCTGTTTTATTAAAATAATGAAAATGGCAGAATAGAAAACAGATTTGGAAAATTCATAACATTAAAAATAATGATCCAAAAATTAAGTTTGACCTATCAAAATGTTCAGCAAGTGATAACCTTTATGTTCCACCTTGTTTCCAAACATGGATAATTGTTTTGTAATGTTGTTTAAAATAAATTAACAAAAGGGCAGATTGAAAAAGGATTTTTATAAATTAATCTGTAATGATTTTTGGAGCAAATCCAATTTTGCTTGGTTCCTAGTGTTTCACTTTATCGTATCCTAGCTTGGTGTAATATTTTGACTTACAGAAAATATATAGTGACTTAACTTTTGTCTGAAGTATTTCCTGTTTAGGGAAAATGTTTGTTAGGTACCTTTAATAGAGGATGTCTTGGTGCTCTGTGTTTTTAGATTGTGTTTTGTGTTATACTACTGATTAGGTACCTTTAATACTACTAATCTGTAATGATTAGCTTGTTGCTCGAACAAATAGTTTGATGCTTGTGGTTTGTTACTTGTTTGTGTACCACTTGTGGTTTGGTTTGCTTATTGATTGTTGTGCTATTTTCATGTTTGCGACGCTAGATATAAACGCTACCGGTGTGGTCTTTGGAAAAGATTTATTGAAGAAGAATCGGAGTTTATTTCTCTGATCAGTGAGGAAAAGTCCAGAGATATTATGCTGAAATCAGGCAAGCTACTTCTGTGAGCTTGCATCTACATACATCTATTTTGGTTCACATGTTTTACTTATAAAGAGCATAAGTGATTTATGTGGTGTTTGCCACTAAAGCTATGATTTTGAAACCCTTTTTCCAAAATACAAGTATATTATTTTGACACCCTATATGGAGATATTAGATGGAAATTCTTTTTCAAACTATAGGATGGGAAAAATATTGTTTACTCAAAACTCTTTTGAAAATACTTGTGTGGATATGGAATGCCGAGATGTCAGTGTTGAAGTGGAGAAGTGGAGAATGATGGTTTTTGATAAAAAGCACATTGTGTCCTTGTACTTACGTCGACCAGCCGATAACCTGTGCGACCACATTTACCCACATATGGGCAAGGGCGTAGTCATATAGTTTGCTCATATTAGTATGGGATGCCTCAACAACGGAGATGACTCCGTTCCATGAGGGGATGGTTTGGTGACTGATACGTGCATTTTATATCATCATTTATATAACTTTTAGTATCATACTAGAATGTTATTTGCATGATTATATGATTGTTTCTACATGTTTTAGATGATTTTGGGGACTTTCATACAAAGTCCCTATTTTTGGTATTTAATTTCTGGGAGGCAGAAAACCCCTTTTCTTGTCTTTAATGTTTCAGGAGCTACAGGAACTCAAATAATAAAAGGAAAAATACTGCGTCAGTTTTTCATCGGGAGAAAGGCAGAGGGAAGAAGACCGAAGAGAGGAGAGCCACGAGGGCCAAATGGGGGTGGCCCACGCGGCCCATGTACCTGGCCGCGTGGGACCCACCCAAAGGTGCCTCGGGCACCTCCTCGCCTGGGGCTTTTTATCGACGCCTTCGTCTCGCCCGAAAAGTAACGCCCTAATTTTTCCAAGTCCATCCGAGGTCGCGGCGGCGGCGAAACTCCTGATCCCTTCCGAGGGGGGTCAGATCCTGCTGCTCCGGAACTCCGGAGAAGGGGGAAATCATCGTCATCGTCATCACCTCTCCTCCTTGGCGTGGGAGGAGGCCTCTACATCATCACCCCCATCAAGACCAGCACCATCACCATCATCATCACCGTGATCCACTCCGTTCCCCTCGCAGTTTGAGAGTTGCTATACCCTAGATACTTGTCTTGTGCTACTATTCATGTTTGTGATTGAGTACTTGTCATTATTTGGTGGTGAAGTTATAATTTCAGATTGTGTTGTACCACTTATGCCACTGATTATGATCATGTTCGCACGTTGTGAGTAGTTCCCGTATGTTCCTGAGGGCATAGGATGAATTGGCAATGATTTATATGACATGTGTTGGTATTTTGTCAAGAGTTTATCTTTTATGTGATTCTATGATGGTGTTGTGCGAACGTCGACTGCACAACACTTCACCTTTATGGGCTCATAGGAGAACACCGTAGTGTAATGAATTGATGGAGACTTGGGAGGACACGTAAACCTGAGACCGAGTCATGAAGTTATATTATGAGGGTATTAGTATCGGGGACCTTAGAGTGTAATGCTATGGTGGGACTTTAGGTCTTAATAATTCTTGTGCAGTCATTTGCTTGGCCACATGATCCATCATAAGGGGTTGTAGTTTATTTATTTAGCTATACCTAATTATGGCTCCGTCCAAAGAGATTAAAACTTGACAAGATATTCAACGTGTTGTTTAATAAATCTCTATGCCTAGCATCATCCATGCCGCCCTCGGGAACGTTTGCCACATATAAGTTACACATCACTTGAGCTTGTCCTCTTGCCACATAAGAGGATTGGGCTTTCTCTCTTTGAGAGCTTTCACTTGCTACTATCTGTTATCTGCTTGCAACTATACAACCAAAATACCAAAAACATTGCATCTTTTATTGTTTTATTTATCAATCTTACTAACCAATACCTTCAGCTCCTCGTGGGTTCGACAACCTTTTCTAATTGAAAGGTACTACAATTGATCTCCTGCACTTGGGAGCCATCAAGATACTTTTCTGGCGCCGTTGCCGGGGAGCGTAGCGCTATTGGTAAGAAGTTTGGTAAGGAAACTTGAAAGCTGTTTATCTCATTGTTACTATGGCATTTATGAATCGTGCCTCGCTGCATCTTGCTCTATATGAAAGTGCTTATGCCACTACTGCAAAGGTGGTTGAAACTGTGTGCCTGAGATACCTAAAGTGGGATATAAAATTCCCATGGGTCATGTTAAAAGAGTTATGAAAAATCCATTTACAGGAGATGGAACTAAGTCGGCACGCGAGCACATGGAAATAATTGAGGACATATGTGGCTTATTCAGACTACCTGGTATTTCAGAGGATCAGGTAAAAAGGAAGCTATTGTATTTGTCTTTATCTGGTAATGCTCGTGATTGGTACAGGTCTTTGGATGAAGAGGTCCAGAATGAATGGAGTATCTTGAGGAAGGTTTTCTTTCTTAAATATTTTACTCCTAAAGAAGCTTATGATAACCGCTGCTATATATTCAATTTCTGGCCACATCTGGGAGAGAGTATTACTCAAGCTTGGGGGAGGTTAAAGGAACTCCTTCGCAAGAATCCATGTCATGATCTTACAAGGAAACTTATATTGATAAACTTTTATGTGAGACTACCTATGAAGCACAAGGAGATTCTGGATAATTCATCTGGTGGAAGTTTTACTAATAACACTGAAGAAGAAGCATGGAATTTATTGGAGACTATTTCTGAAAATACTAGCCACTGGGATCTTGATAAAGGTAATGAGCCATATTTTGATTATGAATATTCATGTGTAGAGAATTTCTCTACTTCTATTGTTTAAAAATCTGAGTGATACTTTTGGTCTTGATCCTTATGTTATAATTGAAATAGCTAAAGGTTTTGCTGATCATATCTGTGTTCCAAAAAGTGGATTTGAAGTTTATGTTGAACCTGTTAAACAATCTATTGTTGTTCCTAAAGTTATTAAACAGGTTGAACCAATGTCATCTGTGACAATTGAGGAGTATGTTGAACCACCTCCATTTCCAAACCAAGTTAAGGAGAATTTACTTAAAGCTGTTACTAACAAGAGTAACAAAAGATGTTCTCAGCCTTATGAACAGGTGGAAGTCAACACTCAAATTTCTGTTATCAAGCAACTAAATGAAGAAGACCCAGTGGATGTTTATCTATGTGAAGATGCTACCAAAGTCATCAAAGGTAATTCGGCCAAAGTTGGGAAACCTGTTATATCATGCTCTATTGGGACTTCAAGTTATCATGGTCTATGTGATATTGGAGCAAGTATTAGTGTCATTCCATATTCTCTTTATCTTGAGATCAAGCCTGATATTGATCCCATTGTTATGGAAGAGACAGGTATGACAATTCAACTTGCTAATAAAGATTATATTAGTCCATTTGGAATTGTTAGAGATGTTGAAGTATTGATTGGCAAAATAAAATACCCTGCTGATTTTATTGTGCTTGGTTGTCCTCAAGATTCATTTTGTCCTATCATTTTTGGTAGACCTTTCTTACATACTGTTGGTGCTGAAATTAATTTGCCTAAAGAGAAAGTGTTTATTAAATGTGCTGGTGAGAAACTTGAATTTAACTTTTCCAAATTTGCTGATAAACATGTTGAGAAAGAGCCAATTCCTAATAATTTAATTGAAACTCTTGCTCATATAGCTGTAGCTTCAACTGATGTTGTAGAACGTTATATGCTTAATCAAGATGAACCATTTAATGATGAGGAAAAAGAGGCTTTGGAACAAATATTATGGCAACAACCACCACAATTACAATTGCATATCCCACCTGATAATTTAGGAGTGCTACCACCACCTAAAGGGGATCCTAGTTTTGAATTGAAACCTTTGCCTGCAAATCTGAAATATGCATATTTGGATGAGAAGAGCATATATCCTGTCATTATTAGTGCTAACCTTTCAGCTGAAGAGGAAGAGAAATTACTTGATGTGCTAAAAGCTCACCGACCAGCCATTGGATACTCTCTTGATGATCTTAAAGGTATAAGCCCCGCTCTATGTATGCATAAAATTAATCTGGAGGAAGATGCAAAACCTGTTGTTGATTTTCAACGCCGCCTCCATCCAAAAATGAAAGAAGTGGTAAGGAAAGAGGTAATAAGACTTATTGAAGCTGGTATCATTTATCCTATAGCTGACAGTAAGTGGGTTAGTCCTGTTCATTGTGTTCCTAAAAAGGGTGGAATGACTGTTGTTCCAAATGAAAAGGATGAACTTGTGGCTCAACGTACTGTAGTTGGTTATAGGATGGTTATTGATTTCAGAAAATTGAATAAAGCAACTCGAAAAGATCATTATCCATTGCCATTTATTGATCAAATGCTAGAAAGGTTGTCTAAACACTCTCACTTTTGCTATCTAGATGGTTATTCAGGTTTCTCGCAAATTCCTGTCCATAAGGATGATCAAGAAAAGACCACTTTTACTTGCCCATATGGTACTTTTGCTTACAGGAGAATGCCATTCGGTTTATGTAATGCTCCTGCTACTTTTCAAAGATGCATGAATGCTATATTTGCTGATTATATTGAAAAGATAATGGAGGTTTTTATGGATGATTTTTCTGTGTATGGTACTTCCTTCGATAATTGCTTGTTCAACCTTAACAAAGTTTTACAGCGTTGTGAAGACCAACACTTGGTTCTTAATTGGGAGAAGTGTCACTTCATGGTTACTGAGGGTATAGTTCTTGGGCATAAGATTTCTGGAGAAGGAATAGAAGTTGATCCAGCAAAGATTGAAGCTATTGAAAAACTACCATATCCAAGGGACCTCAAAGGTATAAGAAGTTTTCTTGGGCATGCAGGTTTTTACCGTAGGTTCATTAAGGATTTCTCCAAAATATCAAAACCTCTAACCAATCTTCTGCAAAAGGATGTTCCTTTCTCTTTTAATGATGATTGCATTGAGTCCTTTAATATTTTGAAGAATGCTTTAATCACTGCTCCCATTATTCAACCTCCTGATTGGAACTTGCCTTTTGAAATTATGTGTGATGCTAGTGATTATGCAGTTGGGGCTGTTTTGGGCCAACGTGTTGATAAGAAACTGAATGTTATTTATTATGCTAGTAGAACACTTGATGCTGCTCAAAAGAATTATGCTACAACTGAGAAAGAATTTTTAGCAGTACTGTTTGCTTGTGACAAGTTTAGACCTTATATTACTGATTCAAAAGTCACAATACATACTGATCATTCTGCTATTAAATACTTGATGAATAAGAAAGATGCTAAGCCTAGACTATAAGATGGGTACTTCTATTGCAAGAATTTGATTTACATATTGTTGATAGGAAAGGGGAGGATAATCAAGTTGCTGATCATCTCTCTAGGATGGAAAGCATACCTGATGATCCTATTCCTATTAATGATAGCTTTGTTAATGAACAACTTGCAATTGTTAATGTTTCTAGTGCTAAAGTTGCATCTCCTTGGTTTGCCAACTATGCAAATTTTATTGTTGGTAAAGTTTTGCCTCCACACTTCACTTCTCAACAAAGAAAGAAATTCTTTTATGATCTTAGACATTATTTTTGGGATGATCCTTTCCTCTATAAGAAAAGTGTGGATGGTATTATTAGACGTTGTGTACCTGAGCATGAACAACAGGCTATTATAAGAGATTGTCATGACAGTCCCTATGGAGGGCATCATGCAGGAGATCGCACAGGAGCAAAGGTATTACAATCTGGTTTCTATTGGCCTACTTTATTTAAGGACTGTGCTGAATATGTTAAATCTTGTGATAAATGTCAAAGAGTAGGAAACATTGGTAGGAGGAATGAAATGCCTATGAATTATTCATTGCCACTTGAACCATTTGATGTGTGGGGTTTTGACTTTATGGGTCCTTTCCCAGAATCAAAGACAAAGCATACTCACATTTTGGTTGCAGTTGACTATGTTACAAAGTGGGTGGAAGCAATTCCAACCAAAAGTGCAGATCATGCCACAGCAATGAAGATGCTCAAGGACATCATTTTCCCCAGGTTTGGTGTTCCTAGGTTCTTAATTACTGATGGTGGTTCTCATTTCTTGCATGGTGTTCTTAGAAAAACTTTGGCAAAATATGATGTTAACCATAGAATTGCATCTCCTTATCATCCTCAAACAAGTGGGCAAGTTGAATTAAGCAATAGGGAAATTAAACTCATTTTGGAAAAGACAGTGAATAAGTCTAGATCTGATTGGCCAATTAAGATTAATGATGCTTTGTGGGCTTATAGAACTGCTTTTAAAAATCCTATGGGAATGTCTCCTTATAAAATGGTTTATGGAAAAGCTTGTCACTTACCTGTTGAACTAGAACATAAAGCTAGATGGGCTATTAAACAACTGAACTTTGATTTTAAAACTGCGGGAGAAAAGAGAATTCTTGACCTAAACCTACTTGACGAATGGAGAAATGAAGCTTATGAAAGTGCCAGGATGTTTAAAGAAAAAGTTAAGATTTGGCATGACAAGAAAATTAAGAAAAAGGAATTCAAAGTAGGTGATCAAGTTTTATTATACAACTCTCGTTTCAAGTTTTCTGCAGGGAAGCTAGCTTCAAAGTGGCAGGGACCATTAGTGATACAGGAGGTGTACCGTTCAGGAGCTATCCGTCTTCACGGTGACATGAAAGGTAAACCTCATGTAGTCAATGGACAACGCCTTAAACCTTATATTGCAGGAAAGAGCTTCATCGGAAGGGTGGAGGAGTTGAATTTACAAACACCGGAGAGGTAATTGAGAGAAACCGTGCAGTTTCAGAAACCCAAAACAATAGAAGGTAACTTACTGTTGGAAAGTTTCTCGGAATTGCATAATATTTTACGGAGGTCATTTTTTATGGAAATCATCGTATGGGACAAGAAAACTGGACGAAACGGAGACCCGAGGGAGGAAAGAGAGGGGCCCACGCGGCCCATGTACCTGGCCGCGTGGGGCTGTCCCTTTTCCACCTCGGAGTCCTTTTCGTCTCGTTTTCGATCCCGACGCTTCGTCTTGACCTAAAAACCCTCAATATATACTCCTCTCTGCCGATCTAATCTCGCACCGAGCGTTCTCGAGCGATCTTTGTTTCTGCTGTTTCTGCCTGTCAGGTTTTAGCCATGTCTTGCTCCGGATCCAACCAAGAGGGGGAGAGCTCTCCCAAGGAGGTGTTGTGAACCGCTACCTCAACTCCGTGATGACACCACCGAAGACCGTGTGCTTCAAGGAGGGCGTGATGCTCGTGGAGGAGGTGAAGGCTCCCAAGGCCACCGGCACGGTGGAGGAAAGGCTGGATGAGTTAGAGGACAAGACCTTCAGGTATGGCACTGTGGTTTACCGCAGCCTTGATGCTCACCACTTCATGAACCTGGAGCTGGAGAAGAAGGTTGAAGAGTACAAGAAAAGGCTTGAAGATCTGGAAGATAGGTACAAGGACGTCATCAACAAATGGGAGAAGTTCCAATGCTTCATGTGGGATGTAGAGAACCAGAACTGCGAATATGAAGAACGCTTCAAGAAGATTGCAGCAGCCGCCACCCTCAGGTACAATGATCCACCTACATCTTTCCGTGATGGAAGGCCTTTCCCATGGAAGATGGCTGAATGGGAGGAAGAATATGAGAAGGAGGAGGCTGCAGCAAAGGAGAATCTGGAGGAACGCCAAGCTTGGGGGAGTTCCATCTAGTCTTTCTCTTTATCAATCTATCATATCTATCTAGTCATGGTGTGCTTTGCTTTTATCGTTTAGTTATCAATATCTCTTAGGCGTGTGTGAGCTCATGGAGCATTATCATGTATCCCTATCTTATGGTTTATCAATGAATATTAAAGTATGGTGTCATCCATGATTCTCTTGTTTGGGGATTTATGGGTAACACTCATGCAAATGAGCGTGGCATATTTAGAATTTCAATCACATCTTGCCTTGAAATTAATTAACTTGAGTATGTTGGACAATTATAGAATTATCTCAATATAGAAGAAGTAAAAAGACTTGTGAAAATAGTTTGAGGTTAAGATATAGTCTTGTAGGATAAGAAGTTGAGAAGACTTAATGAAAAGGATATAAAACACTCTTGTTACAACCTAGTATCTTTTGAGCAAATTAATGATCATGGATATTTCAATACTTATGCTCTTGAATGTGAATGAAAGGAAGGCACCTGAAATTTCAGCTAGCCATGGAAAGTGTAAGAAAAGGGTTGTGTAGAGCATGGGAACTTGATTGAGATATCCATGACTAAAGTTTGCACTAGTTACTAGTCAAGCAAGAGTGATAACAATTTTTATATCTATCTGTCTTTTCATTTGTCTTCTTTTGAACTTGTTATCCAATGAGAGTTTATCTTGTCTTTGAATTTCAGCAAAGTATAAAAGATTATAATGCTTGCCATGAAGAGCAAAAGCATGTGAAAAACAATATGATTCGATTGTCCAACATACAATGGTTATTTGCTTTCAAAAGTAAGGGGTGATTGCTAGAGTTCTACTTATGTTGCCCTCATATGTATGAGTTTTAGATCATTAATCTTATCTTGCAATTGAATATGATGATGATACAATGCCCGTATTTATTTATCAACCATAAGTCCATTGATGCATGTAATGATCTATGTCCTTACTTACTCGAGGACGAGTAAAGGTTTAAGCTTGGGGGAGTTGATACGTGCATTTTATATCATCATTTATATAACTTTTAGTATCATACTAGAATGTTATTTGCATGATTATATGATTGTTTCTACATGTTTTAGATGATTTTGGGGACTTTCATACAAAGTCCCTATTTTTGGTATTTAATTTCTGGGAGGCAGAAAACCCCTTTTCTTGTCTTTAATGTTTCAGGAGCTACAGGACTCAAATAATAAAAGGAAAAATACTGCGTCAGTTTTTCATCGGGAGAAAGGCAGAGGGAAGAAGACCGAAGAGAGGAGAGCCACGAGGGCCAAATGGGGGTGGCCCACGCGGCCCATGTACCTGGCCGCGTGGGACCCACCCAAAGGTGCCTCGGGCACCTCCTCGCCTGGGGCTTTTTATCGACGCCTTCGTCTCGCCCGAAAAGTAACGCCCTAATTTTTCCAAGTCCATCCGAGGTCGCGGCGGCGGCGAAACTCCTGATCCCTTCCGAGGGGGGTCAGATCCTGCTGCTCCGGAACTCCGGAGAAGGGGGAAATCATCGTCATCGTCATCACCTCTCCTCCTTGGCGTGGGAGGAGGCCTCTACATCATCACCCCCATCAAGACCAGCACCATCACCATCATCATCACCGTGATCCACTCCGTTCCCCTCGCAGTTTGAGAGTTGCTATACCCTAGATACTTGTCTTGTGCTACTATTCATGTTTGTGATTGAGTACTTGTCATTATTTGGTGGTGAAGTTATAATTTCAGATTGTGTTGTACCACTTATGCCACTGATTATGATCATGTTCGCACGTTGTGAGTAGTTCCCGTATGTTCCTGAGGGCATAGGATGAATTGGCAATGATTTATATATGACATGTGTTGGTATTTTGTCAAGAGTTTATCTTTTATGTGATTCTATGATGGTGTTGTGCGAACGTCGACTGCACAACACTTCACCTTTATGGGCTCATAGGAGAACACCGTAGTGTAATGAATTGATGGAGACTTGGGAGGACACGTAAACCTGAGACCGAGTCATGAAGTTATATTATGAGGGTATTAGTATCGGGGACCTTAGAGTGTAATGCTATGGTGGGACTTTAGGTCTTAATAATTCTTGTGCAGTCATTTGCTTGGCCACATGATCCATCATAAGGGGTTGTAGTTTATTTATTTAGCTATACCTAATTATGGCTCCGTCCAAAGAGGATTAAAACTTGACAAGATATTCAACGTGTTGTTTAATAAATCTCTATGCCTAGCATCATCCATGCCGCCCTCGGGAACGTTTGCCACATATAAGTTACACATCACTTGAGCTTGTCCTCTTGCCACATAAGAGGATTGGGCTTTCTCTCTTTGAGAGCTTTCACTTGCTACTATCTGTTATCTGCTTGCAACTATACAACAAAAATACCAAAAACATTGCATCTTTTATTGTTTTATTTATCAATCTTACTAACCAATACCTTCAGCTCCTCGTGGGTTCGACAACCTTTTCTAATTGAAAGGTACTACAATTGATCTCCTGCACTTGGGAGCCATCAGTGACCTACCCTTGACCTGGGTCCTCTTAAGAGAAGTCTACCGGAGGCCGGTATGAGTGTATTGGAGAAAGAGGATTGAAGACTACGGTCGCCGGGCAGAACTATGAGTCCTCACACTTAGATTCCGACGGGCTGGGTTAAGTGTTGATGGAAAGTGTCATAGCGGCAGGGTCCTATACTAACATGAGCAAAGGACAGGCTATGGTCGGTGACTCAACTTCGCATACACCTTGTATGACGGGACGTGGCTGACACGATGAGTTACCGGATGGATGTGGGAAAGCGTGCTACCCCTACAGAGGGTAAAAACTATTCGAATAGCCGAGTCCTCGGATATGGACAGTTGGGAGGCTATCCTCTGACCGTGTGCAAGTTTTGCAAAGTTTTGAGACTTGAAAATAAAATGGAGATGTTTTATGTATGCAACTATACCGACGGGCTGGTATGAGGTTGCTGGAAAAGAGGAGGACCATGACGGGCTATGGTCAAGACGAGTAAAGTTTTGTGTTTTAAAAGTGGAAGTGTTTTATGCAACTATACCGAAGGGCTGGTATAAGGTTGTTGGAAAATGATTTGACCATGAAGGGCTGTGGTCGGAAAAAGGAGGAGTTTTGGGGAAATAAACAAATGGTGGTTTTCCGGAAAATGTTAATAAAAGAGACTTCTTACCTTTTTCAACAAAGATGTATTTTCGGGATAAAGTTTTAAAAGAGATTTCTTACAAAGACAGATTTATGGGAAAAAGTTCTAAAAGCCTCCTTTTCTTTTTCAACAAAGGTAGAGATGTTTTCTGAAAATACAAGGCTTATGAAAAGTTACAAAATCCTTCTTTCCTATCAATTAAAGTTATAGAGATTTCAAACAAAGCTTTATTAAACAAAAGTCTATCCTTCTCTTTTTCGATAAGGATATAGAGTTTTCAAAGTAAACATAGTTTTATTTAAACAATAAAAAGGGTAGTGCCTGCCCATTCGGGGGTAGTTTGCGAGTACAATCAAATGTACTCATATTGGTTTTGTCCCTGTCTATTGTCTTAGCCAGATTTTGAAGAGAAGTAGTTCAAAGGAGAAGTTTCAATGACGTCAATGCGAATTAGGGCGCTTCCCAGTCAGCTACCTGTGGGGTTATGGCATGTGACTTGGGCTCCACGTTGTTTGGTGATTTCCGCTGCAAGTACCTGTTGAAGTTTTGGCTTCAATCAAGTAAGTATATTCCTTCGGTAATTATGGATGTTCTTTTGATACCAGTTCGATTGTGCTCAGCGACACACTGATCATGGGATCGCTGATGTTGTAGGCTCAAGGGTATTTCGGACAGCTAGTCCGGGGTCCCCACATTCCCTTCGCCGGTTCGCCCTCCATGATCTGCCCAGCTTCGAGTTCGTACAAGAGAAGATGCGAAGATACACGGGCGCCGCTCATAAAAAGTCGACTCGTATTTCCGATTTGTTTTGTCGACGAAGGAAAGAGGCAACGTGGGGAACCAACAGATGCGCGACACGTGCATGGTCGCACGGATGGGCGCACGAGAGGGCCGCAGACAAGCCTCCATTTGT
Source organism: Poa pratensis (assembly GCA_947311845.1). Lineage (NCBI taxonomy): Eukaryota > Viridiplantae > Streptophyta > Magnoliopsida > Poales > Poaceae > Poa > Poa pratensis. The sequence continues at coordinate 26,496,400 of CAMZMU010000051.1, read as the reverse complement.
TTGTCTCTTTTTGGTGGATGTTTATTGGACATAAGTTAGCGGCCCCATATGTGGTTGTATTGAAAGTCGCCGGTATAGCTTCTCCACACGAGCGTGATACGATTAGGTGGGAGTTGCACATGTCGGTTATGTCATCTATTCATTTCATCGATATACTCAGCACATGCGTGATAAAAGCTTCACTCCAATTCTAAAAGGGTGTTGTAGCTTAAGCTCCCACTGAAAACCAAAAATATAAGATTTTTCTTTGCTATCCGCATTTTTAATGTGGTGCAAGCACACAAAATTTGGTAGAAACGTAATTATCTAGGATTCAAGTGTGTGTCACATCACAATCACGTGTTTTACTATTCATTGTGCTTTATCCTAGGAATCAAAGAGGCCCTCAAGTTTCTTATTATTGTAATTCCTACGAATTTGCTAAATAAAGGGCACATAATTTATACATTTTTGTATTGATGTGTTTTGAGTTCTTTTTGTGAATTGTGATCGGGGGAGGGGAGGAGGCATGTCTTTCTTGAGTGCTCTGTCTTTTTGAGATCTGAAAGTTTGTTTACAGTTTAATAACACTTTGGATGCCGTGACCAAATCTGTTTTTTGGATTCCAAATAGATTAAAGTGTACCGGAGGTCCTCGTTCTATTTAAGAAGTCAAGTTTGTCCAAGTTTTTTGAAATTGCACATCAAGATTCTAATTCTAGTGTAAGTGGTTCATCAGATGTCCTATGACGCCCAATTATGTCCTAACTAGGGCAATTTGGACACCGTTGACCTCTGAACGAAACTACAACACAAAATGAACCTCCCGCGAAACTATTTCACGCATCTAACCCTTTTGGGTAGCGGCTCACGATCGGGCGCTACACTTACACAGTGTAAAGCCTTACGATCAGGCTTTACACTGATGTGTAGCGCCTGATCGTAAGGCGCTACACTGTGTAGCGCCTTACCGTAAGGCGCTACACTGTGTAAGTGTAGCGCCCGATCGTGAGGCGCTACACAAAAGGGTCAGAAGCGTGAAATAGTTTCGACTGAGGTTCATTTTGTGTTAAACTTTCGTCCAGAGGTCAACAGTGTCGATTTTGCCTCTAACTAGCTGACATGTCCATTGATCAACGCCATGTTGGCATTATTTTACGACCAAGTCCTTATTAGAGCTCATCTTCACTCGCTTCGCCCATGTTTTAATTCTATGTCCTCTCTCCAACAACACTGCCACTTTCCATTTTCACCATGACATTGCTTTTGTTGACATAGCCATCAACCTCCGACAGTTGCAAGACACAAGAGGCGTGTAATGCAATCATGTGGGACGTCATGAACATGGTGAGGGAATCATGATATGTTGTTGTTAGTTCTGGGGAAACACTCTGACGACATGAGAGAAATCGAAGACCCCATGGATTCAACGGCCAGTGAGGAAAGTCGACCACGGAATGAGCTACTCTTGCCAATGTGGTCTCTAGATGATCGGTATTGGCCATAGGCGCCCCACTTTCACCTGATTGTGCGTTGGCGGCGGCAAACATCGGATTCAATTGGAGAAGATAGACAATTTTATGGATTCGTCAGCCGACGAGCAAAATCGACGACACTTTATATGTAGTGCTTCATTGGTAAGAATTTGCACCACTAACTTGTCATCTTGGTACTTCCTCCGTCCCAGTTTTTAGGGCTTAATTGGCATATCTCTTAGCACGAGGTGTTAGTTGATTGGAGCTAAAACTATAGTAGTACATGCTTTGGTAGAAGCAACCAGCCACTGATTGAGAGGCAATTAATGTATTATGCCTAGGAGGTGGGAGATTTTTTGAACTAATTGTTTTTAAGATTATGCCCAGGAAAGTGGGACGGATGGAGTAATAGAAATAGGACTTCCAATAATTTTTACTCCTCCAATTCTCCAAATAGACTCTCAACTTCTTTTAAAACCATCATAATTTTGCATTTCCTCACTTCACTCAAGCTAAACGAATAACTCGAGATTCGTTGTTTATTCCATCTTCCCCAAACCGTACCCAACCACTAGAAAAGAGCCCCATTGGCACTTTCCCATCCAACGCCAGAACCAAGAACAAGACGAGACCATCCCCAATGGTCAACATGGCGGGTGCATCCCCCAGCCTTCTCCTCCTCCTCCTCTGTCTCAGCCTCCTCACCACCAGCTCAACCTCGACGGCGCCCTACGACCCGCCCACCGTGCCGGAGCTCATGGACCTGTTCGGCCTCCCGCGCGCCCTCCTCCCGAACACCGCCTGGCGGTACCTCCTCCACGCCGACGGCTCCTTCGAGCTCTTCCTCGACGACACCTGCGAGGTCCAGGCCGGGGGCTACCGCGTACGCTACGACATCAAGCTCGCCGGATCCCTGGCGCCCGGGGCGGTCACGGGGCTCGAGGGCGTCCGCGTGCGCGTGCTGTTCGTCTGGGTCCCCGTCACCGGCGTCGAGGTGGGCGGCGGGGTCGTGACCCTCAGCGTCGGGCCCCTGAAGAAGTCGTTCCCGGCCGTAGGGTTCAAGACCAGCCCCGGTGCGCCATCGCCGGCTCGGCCGCGGTGGCCGCCGCCGCCGCCGATGTCGCTTAGCTTCGAGATTAGTTAGTTTGGTGCTGTTCTTAGGCCACTTGTATTCGTATTGCATTGGACGATGAAATACGTGTGTATACCATTTTTTTTCGGATGAAATACGTGTGTATACGCATACGTCTACACGTATTTGCATCAATCGACAAGCGACCAGTGCGGTCCTGTCGCGTATTTGCGGAAATTATATGAGCTTTACTTGCAGCAAGCACTTGGTTCTTAGTACTGTGCACAGATGACATTGCTTGTCATTAACTCACCAGCATAGATCGATTATCGAAAGGGTTGTTTCGTCAAACGAATAGAATCCATCGATCTGTTTTACAAAATAAATATTTCAGTCGATGAACAAAAAGGGCAAAAGGTACAAAACTACCACGAATTTGGGCCCCTCAAAAGATCCAACACTAGACATCTATTTTGATATAGCTTTGCTTCATGGCTAACCATTGTCGCCGCAACACAGTACATGTCGCTGTTAAGATTCCCCAAACGGAGTCACCCACGCTTGTTTAATTTTGATTTGATAGTTCTAGAGAAATTTACGGTAGACAGTACATCATCTCCTTTTCCCTTTGGAGAAATTCATCAGAAAACGTGTGCAAAAGCATGTTCTAACAAATAACGATGGTCCAAGATTTTACACACGTCATCTCACAAAGGTAATAAAAAAAGAAAAAGAGGAAGAAGCAGGGTAACAAGGAAATCAGTTCGTCTTTGTCCCTCTCAAAATGAAGGCACCCCATCAGCCTATCCGGAAAAAAGTTGCGCGTGTGCAAAAGCATGTTCTAACAAATAACGATGGTCCAAGATTTTACACACGTCATCTCACAAAGGTAATAAAAAAAGAAAAGAGGAAGAAGCAGGGTAACAAGGAAATCAGTTCGTCTTTGTCCCTCTCAAAATGAAGGCACCCCATCAGCCTATCCGGAAAAAAGTTGCGCCGTCTGTGGGAATCGAACCCACGACCACGTGGTTAAAAGCCACGCGCTCTACCAGCTGAGCTAAGACGGCTTGGACAAATGTATAACTGGCATCTCATCATTTGACCTAGTCTTTCTCAGGTAGTCAGGTGTGAAATGGCACACCACAGTTCCATTTCCACTGCTGAAAACTGAGATCATTACTCACTCAATCCAAGCAAAGAGCTTACAGCTGCAATACTGTGCAGGTTTCCCAGTTCTGGCTTGGAAATTAGCAGTGTGCTTTCCCACGGAGATGTTACTAAGAGAGTAAAGAGGACATGACATCTCAAAATGGTTGCCCGTGGAGTGCCAAGGAAATACAATCTAGTGAGTTAAACCGCTTAAAATGGTATTGCAGCTTTCTACTTGCTAATATTTACATTCTCTGAAGAAATGCAATGGTCTGTCACTGCTGCAAGTGAAGACTGAACACTGTCACCTGAAACATTCAACAAAACAGGTTGCTGCCTTATTCGGGACAGGAGGGACGAGACCTCGTGTGTCGCAAGATCCATCCGCTCGTCTGATTTGGTTGCTTCGCTAACCAGAGCTGAGACAATGGACTGCAGTGTTTTCACCTTCTCAGATGCTCCGCTATGATTAGGAGCGCCATTCAAGGACTTGGAAGGTGGCGGCAAGGTTCTGTGCCATCGCACAGGAAGGTAATAGTCCGGGATCTGAAAGTAGTTTAGTGTTGTGAGCACACGAAGGGCATGCCTGCAGAGGATCCCTGACGACTCAAACATTTGGCAGCTGCAAGAAATTAGCTCCTCCCTCTGGTTCCATGTGACAATGCATCCGCCTTCTGTCTTGGTATGGTGTCGGACAAGAAAAGTATTCCCTTCCAAGTGCAAGGATGCATAATGGGCAGCCACAACAAGCTCATCCTGCAGCTTAGAGAATGCATATGGGGTAAGAAGAGCCGCGGCGTGGCCTTCCATTGGAGCCGCTGTCTTTAAGCTTATGTTCTGCAAATTTTGTTGCATTGTCTGTTGCTCCCCTGCTTGTTCTTCGTAGTCAACAACTAACGCAACCTATGTAAAACATGAACAAAAAATATAATACTTAGTTTACGTTGCACAATGTTAGCATGCAGCAAAGTATGGTAAACTCATCTGGAGCAGTATTGACTAGTGAAAGGGTATCATAGTTTTTTCTTACAGAGGGATCTAATCAGCATACACAAACTTGGCATTTGGCAAAGAGGATCAAATTCTCACCTGCTCAATAAAATGGGATACGCGTCTTTGAGCACTCAAGAGCCGCTGAATGAAATCATTTATTGACTTTGAAACTCTTGGAGAAGAAGTCAGCTCTGCCGAAAAATGCCCTCTCAAATATGGCAATGCCCAGATTTTCCGTGATGCAAACAGAGTAGCAATGTGCCTATTTCCATGTAATCCATAGCGGTCCACCATGTCACTCCACCCATGATCAAAGTCCATTGTATTTTCCATGGTATGCAGCCTATAGAATTCATTTTCCCAGTCATTATAGTGTTCGCCGAGTACTGCATTAAACCAAGATGGAAAACTAGCTGCAATAAGCCTGATGGAGAGGGCATGCTTTGTGTTTGGCAGCTCCTTTTCAACTGCTTCTTTGAGATATAGATTTTGATCAGTCAATATTGTCAGAGGGGCTTTTCTGTTCATGAAGTTGAGAAACACCTGTCAACAAGAAAGACTTCCTAAGAGAACTGTTGCAAAGAGGACCGAGAGTTTTCACACTGACTCAATGGTTTACCTGTAATGCCCATGTGAAGGATTGCAGATTTTCCTCCCTGAGAAGCGTGCAACCGAAGAAGCAAGGCATCCCATGGTTGTTCATTCCAATCCAAATACCTAGTGGCATGTCCAGAGCAGTTAATCGATGAGTGGTGTCAAATACAACAGCATCACCAAATATCTCATAAGACCGAATCGACGATGCATACGACCAGGCAATATTCTCAAGGTGATTATCCGCATCTCTGGTGAATTCATACTTGAAATTGGGATCCTTCTCCTTATAATTTCTGCTCATTTTAAGCAGGTCAACGTTCTCCTCCTCCTGGTCGAACCTCCTCAAGGAATGTATGAGGTTCCTCACATTCTTCTCGGTGAACGGGAGGCTCCCCGGCTCAATGCACTTCTCCAGCTCCATTATCCTCATCATCTGCTGCACAGAGATCCCAGACTTCGCAAACATCAAGATCGGTCTCTGTCCGAGTCCGAAATCACGCGGTACGCTGCGAGACACCGCACTTGATCCTGCCGGAGGAGCTCATGGTTGTGGTGGTCGGAGAACCCTGTGACCCGCCACTCCGGACCCCCCGCGCCGGCGTCCCTGCCGATCCGTAAGTACGCCTGGCACCCGCAGCGGGAGGACTTCCTGTTCCTCTGAGGCTTGGCGCCGTCATCGAAGGGCTTCGCCGGCGGTTTCCCGGCGCGGTGGCACACGAAGTACCGCCGGGTCAGCCCCTTGCCCACGCCGTCCTTTCCCTCCGTCCGGTGCCGCCGGATCGAGAACCCGCACCGCTTAGCGAACACGCCGTAGAACTCGTACGCCGCGTCGTGTGTCAGAAACCGCTGGCCAATGTACGGGGCGGAGTCGCCCGCCGCCGCCGTCTCGTTCGGAGAGCCTTCCTCCTCCTGCCCGCTGCTGGTTCCCTCCATGGAGGACTCTAGAGGCAGAGGGTCGCCGCGATTGACGGATTCTGCGGGCATCTGGCCAGCGGAGGCAGATCACGACGAGAGAGGAAGAGGATGGCGTGGTACAACTTTGAAGTAGACATGGATTTCTGAGAGACGAAGGTGGCCGGGCGTACCGGCGGTGGCCCAGGGTCGGGGTCTTTGCTGCCGAATCCGGCGACGGTTGCCGGAGGGATTTTTTTTTTAGCGAATGGCCGGAGGCCGGAGGGAATCTATCAGTTTCACACGCTAACTGTCGAGAAACGTATTGATGCATGGGCTTTCCCTTCATCATCAGAAAGATGACAGAGCCTTGGGCTTTGCTTGCATTGAGGCTCTGTCCCTAGGCTTTGGCCGAAATATCACAAATTTATGTTGCGACAATTTTTTTTTTGAAACACAATATAACGGAGACGCTCACATACACATGCACATTCACCCCTATGAACGCACGCACACACATACTACTTCTATGAGCACCTCCGAAAGACTGAGCCGGCGGTCGGGTCTTGAGATTGACGAAGTAACCACAGGCACCTCGCTGTCGACGAGAACGTCGTCTCCTCCGACTAAATGAGAAACACCAATGTCAAATCAAGGATTTAAACTCTTGTGCATTGGGGGTACAACCACCCTCCTAACCATCTTACCACAGACAAGTTCTCTATGTTGCGACAGATTGCTGATCAAGAATATCAAAGAGCCCTATGTACGGAAAGTGTTTACTGCTCGCGAACTCCAGTGATATTGCTAGCTTCAAAAGGTAGAAAAATATATTTATAAATTTCAAAACAAATTGAAAAAGATCCTGGAGGTAGGCAATAGTATATTCAATGAACGTGCCAAATTTCACCTTCAATGCTGTTTATTCTGGACTACATAAAAATGATAAAATCTGATAAATTTGGAAATTTGAAAATATGCATATTCGAATACACAATTTTATCATTTTCTATAGACCAGAATACAATGTATTTGAATGTGATTTTTTGCACGTTCGTTGAATACATGTTTGCCTACATCCGAGATTTTTTTTAAGATTTTTCTAAACTCATAATATTTTTTAAAACTACCAGGATGAGATTATTGTACAGGAGTTTCTGTTGAAACGAGCAATGTTTCTGGCTTCAAGCATGAATACGGCAATTGTATTTTAGAAACCCATAATCTCGTTAAAAGCTGGAACCTCGCTTGATAGAGGGCGCCATGTGCCTACCTCTCCATCACCTTTTTTTTTAATTAACTGGGTACGACTCCCTCCGTTCCATAATACAAGACATTTTAATTCTCAGTCGACTGTTTAGCCGTCCATTACCTTGATCGACTGATCGCTGATTTTCACCGAGCGTATCCTGGGCCTTTTCAATCGTACGGGAATTGTGTTGCGCTACCATTACTTCGCTCGTCCTTATTTCCTGGGCCGTGAGCACCTGCTAGATTTTTCGCTGCTTTTTTTGTTGTTCCTGTTACTTATTCTCATTGCTAGTTAGCTGTGTACCGGTACCAAGAAGTTTTCCCTTTTCACGGCTGCAGGAACTATTGTTTGTAGTATTTTCCCCCTTTTCTTATTTTTTTTATGTGATAGGTGTTTTCCATTCACGATACTTTATTCAAATTATAAATTGTTTTCCTTTTGTCATCCTAGGTCTTTTTTGTGTGTTGCTATTTACTTTTGCTAAATCTTGGTTGCTTGAAAATTGACTAATTTTTAATCACCCGTCAACCTTAGATCTGGTATGCCGTGATGAGGCTTTTTTTCCCGATGTGTTTTTTTTTGTGTGTGGAGTACACGGGCCGCTTTTCTCTACACGGGGCATGGTCTTTTAATGGTTTCCATTCTGTGTAAAAAGAATAGTACTTTGACCTTCTTTTGAAAAAAATATGTTTTAGTTTATTTTTAAGTTGTAAATACTTTACTTCAGTCTTTTAAAGTCCTTGTCGATATCGCGCATAAAAAGTATTATCAATAAAATTTTCATTACCTTACTATTTTTATAATTTTTATGAGTTTTACCGATTCTTGGTCGACAGAGTTTAAAATCAGATCTCGATGGACTCTCGAGCCGTTGCATCTCGTCGTGATTTGTAACAACGTGACAGTTGTGAATGGGTTGCAATTCAGGTTTTCGAGTTTCAAGCAGGTTGAAACTCGGTTTTTTTAGGTTGCAAGTGTGGTTGTAACCGAGATTTTTCCACTTGCAAGTGGATTGCAACTGAGGATTTTTATAGTTGCGTGTGGGGTTGCAACTGGGTTTTTTCCACTTGCAAGTGGTTTTTTTCAGTTGCAAGTGGGGTTGCAACTGAGAATTTTGGATCAAGTGACTTTTTGTCCAGTTGCAAGTGAGGTTGCAACAAAGATTTGTTTGGTTGTAAATGACTTTTTTATCCAGTTGCAAGTGGGGTTGCAGCTGAGATTTTTTTGGTTCTAAGTGACTTTTTTTCCAGTTGCAACCCACTTGCAACTGAGATTTTTCGGTTGTAAGTGACGTTTTGTCCGGTTGCAAGTGGGGTTGCAACTGAGTTTTTTCGGTTGTAAGTGACGTTTTGTTCAGTTGCAAGTGGGGTTGCAACTGAGTTTTTTTGGTTGTAAGTGAGTTTTTTATCCAGTTTCAAGTGGGGTTGCAATTGAGATTTTTCGGTTGTAAGTGATTTTTTTTCCAGTTGCAAGTGGTGTTGCAACTGAGATTTTTCCGTTGTAAGTGACTTTTTTGTCCAGTTGCAAGTGGGGATGCGACTGAGATTTTTCGGTTGTAAGTGATATTTTGTCCAGTTACAAGTGGGGTTGCAACTGAGATTTTTTCCGTTGTAAGTGACTCTTTATCCAGTTGCAAGTGGGGTTGCAACTGAGATTTTTCGGTTGTAAGTGACTTTTTGCCCAGTTGCAAGTGGGGTTGCAACTGAGATTTTTCGGTTGTAAGTGGCTTTTTGTCCAGTTGCAATTGGGGTTGCAACTGAGATTTTTCGGTTGTAAGTAAAGTGAGGTTGCAACAGATTTTTCGGTTGTAAGTGATTTTTTTGTCTAATTGCAAGCGGGGATGCAACTGAGATTTTTTCGGTTGTAAGTGACATTTTGTCCTGTTGCAAGTGTGGTTACAACTAGGATTTACACGTTACAAGCGGATTGCAAATTATTTTTTTATAGTTGAAGTGGGGTTAAAATTGACTTCTTTTCCATTTATAAGTGCAGTTGCAACTGACATTTTTAGTTCCAAGCAGATTGTAACCGATTTTTTCTAGTTGCAAGTGTGGTTGAAACTGAGTTTTTTCTCGGTTCCAACTGAGTTGCAATTGAGATTTTCCAAATTGCAAGCGAATTGTAGCCGATTTTTTTTTCTATTTGCAAGTAGAGTTGAATCAGAGTTTTTTTCCAGTGGTAAGTGGAGTTGTAACTAAGATTTTCTAGTTCGAAGTGTTTTTTTCCGTATTGTAAGTAGGGTTGAATTGAAATTCTTTCAGTTTTAGTTGCCACCCCTGTTGCCGTTGCTGCTTCCGGTGGCTTCATCGTTGTTGGACATTTGGCCGATCCCGGAGAGATAACGTGGAGGTGAAATGGTCAATAGCCAATGGAGAGTGCGACGGCCAATTGATCTGGAGGGACCGGTGCGCACCACGTTTATAAAATCGACACTTATATATGTATGTTGGACACTTAAGTTGGCGCTTGTACGTGGGTTGGCCCGCTGACACGGTTCTCTAGACGTCGCTGCGCTGATGCGAAGGAAGCAGTGTGCCATTAACGCGCCCTGATGACTCATGCGTAGATCCAACGTTGCCTCAGCTACGAAATTCAATACCTGTTGAATTTGTTGAAACGTTTTTGCAACTAAATTTTTCCCAGTTACACAGTTGCAATCAATTCAGCTACAAATGATTTACAACACAAACTTTTAGGTACAGATAGATTGCAACTGAGACTGTCGCCGTAAGCAGAGGAACGAAGAAAAAAAATTTGACAATAAACGAAGAATATAAATTGTTTCCATACGATTTCAGGTAGTGGTAGGACCGTACATTGGAAAAAAGCAAAAGCCCATGAGCTCCAAGGCCCAACAGATCGTGGCCTTATTCACTTTACCGGAAACTACATACGTGGTTATTGAGCAAATCGATCGTTTAAAAACCGCTAGCCTATCAATCGATCGGAATAATGGAAAAGAGCTAGAAATCAACACGCTGACATCATTCGACTGAGAATTAACGTAATTCTCAATCGACTGAGAACTAGTCACACCCTTTTAAATATATCTTAAGATTGAGTATATATATGGAATGAAATGAGTAAACCTACACACTAAAATGTGTCTAAATACGACTATATTTGCATAAATTAAGAAAAAACTAAAAAAGCTTACATTTAGAAACGGAGGTAGTATTTATTATCACACCTCATCAGATGCTAACAGATTCACGGCATACATCGGCGGTACATCCAACCACATTTTACAAAGTTTATTATCACAGTCATCCTTTGCTAGACGATGAGCTACTTCATTAGCCATATACCGCACGTGTCAACAAAGTTTATTATCACAGTCTGGTTTTGGATAGTTGAGGGGTTAAATATGCCGATTTAGAGTTAGGCGGGTTTATTATCACAGTCTGGTTTTGGATAGTTGAGGGGGTTAAATATGCCGATTTAGAGTTAGCGGGGTTTAGCGTCCGATTTCTGAAAGTTGTGGGGTTATATGGATTTCTTTCCAAACTAGCACTTCTGCAGGCCGGTGGACTTTTGGCAACCGGGAGCATAAGTAAAATCATTAAACAATAGAAACAAAAATCAAAACAAAAAAAACTTTACGACATACATGTCCGTGCCTTGATCGTGAGAAATTGACCATTGGTAGGATAAGCAGTACCCATATTTTCTAGGATAAGCTAATTAAATTCCCAACAAAATATTGTTTGGATAAACTTATTTTTTACAACAGTATCAAACCATTATCTTAGTGATAAATATGCCAAACTATGTTGTATACGCCCTTATCCTAAGGCTTTGATCTGATAAGCTAAATATATTACCGGTACATCCAACCACACTTTACAAAGTTTATTATCACAGTCTGGTTTTGGATAGTTGAGGGGGTTAAATATGCCGATTTAGAGTTAGGGGGGTTTAGCGTCCGATTCTGAAAGTTGTGGGGTTATATGGATTTTTTTCCAAACTAGCACTTCTGCAGGCCGGTGGACTTTTGGCAACCGGGAGCATAAGTAAAATCATTAAACAATAGAAACAAAAATCAAAACAAAAAAAACTTTACAACATACATGTTCCTGCCTTGATCGTGAGAAATTGACCATTGGTAGGATAAGCAGTACCCATATTTTCTAGGATAAGCTAATTAAATTCCCAACAAAATATTGTTTGGATAAACTTATTTTTTTACAACAGTATCAAACCATTATCTTAGTGATAAATATGCCAAACTATGTTGTATACGCCCTTATCCTAAGGCTTTGATCTGATAAGCTAAATATATTACCGGATAAGCTAAACAAATTCACATGTGTTTATGCGTAACAGACGTGGCTCAAGTACCACGAAAGATAAGTAAATCAATGATTGATAGAAAATTACATAACGATTTGGCACGAAGAAGAAGTCCATACACAACTTACTTTACAAAATGAATATTCGATAGCACGACGTTGGTTACTTGTGTGGAGGCTGTACAATGCAAACTGTTTAGTGAGGTGTTTAGAAAAATAAACCAACATTTTACTTGTATTTTATACTCCCTGGATAACATCTAATTTGGAACGGAGGGAGTAATATGACAGCCTTCATGCCCCCAATTTTATCTTCTCATAAAATGTGTAACCGCTTTTCAGAAACATGCTACAGCTCGCGAGTGATGAGACGGGCACCAAATCGAGAGATTATATTTGGAAATAGTATGAGGGGCTAGTTTTTCATTTTGAAAAATACCCCAAATAGCTTCAATACAAGCTATAGATTTGTTGATACTGTAAAAATACCCCAAATAGCTTCAATACAAGCTTATCCGGTAATATATTTAGCTTATCAGATCAAAGCCTTAGGATAAGGGCGTATACAACATAGTTTGGCATTTATCACTAAGATAATGGTTTGATACTGTTGTAAAAAATAAGTTTATCCAAACAATATTTTGTTGGGAATTTAATTAGCTTATCCTAGAAAATATGGGTACTGCTTATCCTACCAATGGTCAATTTCTCACGATCAAGGCACGAACATGTATGTCGTAAAGTTTTTTTTGTTTTGATTTTTGTTTCTATTGTTTAATGATTTTACTTATGCTCCCGGTTGCCAAAAGTCCACCGGCCTGCAGAAGTGCTAGTTTGGAAAGAAATCCATATAACCCCACAACTTTCAGAAATCGGACGCTAAACCCCCCTAACTCTAAATCGGCATATTTAACCCCCTCAACTATCCAAAACCAGACAATTGACTCCCTAGCCTTTGGTAAGCTGTTTGTATACCGGTTTTTGCCACGTGCCATTCTATCATCACCCACAAGTCAACGGAGAGAGGAGCCTCCATCTTCTGTTCCTCTCCATCGCGACGATCGCGTCGCCAGAAAGCACGTGCTCATCGCGCCGCGCCCGGTCCGACGAGACAGACCACCGGCGACCTCCTCCGCGCCTCTCCCTCCTCCTTCTGCTCCTCAGCCCCAAGCCTCCGCCATTCCTCGCCAGCAGCCACGCCGCCGCACCTCCTCGACATCGCATTGGAGCACCTCCACGGCAGGTCGCAACCACAAACAACGCGCGCGCGTGAGGTCATGGGGGCACAGTGAGGGAGTGTGAAAACGCAGGGAACCGGTCGGGCGATGGGACGGACCAAATGGTCACCGCACGCGATGCCGGTGACCACCGGAGTGGAGACGCACGACAGAGCTTGCCGCCCGGACGGTACAGTGGATTGGTCGGGGACGAGTGCGAGCCCACCGTGAGGACGATGCAGTGCAGCGAGGAAGAAGAAGGAGGAACAGCAAGCGACGAATTGAACGCGGCGGAGCTCGGTCGGAGGCGGGGAAGAAGTGGACCGTCAGGTCGATTTCGGAGCTCCCCGAGTAAATCGCTGAGACGAGGAGGAAGAGGAGGTCTAGGCGAAAGTTTTCAACTGCTCAATCCGACACGGGGCGTCCATGGCGCTGGTGCGGCGGCGGTCTTCCATCGCTGCCCTCGAGAGCTCGTGGGGAGGAAGATGGGAAGGGAGAGAGGAAGTTGCCTGGTATTGGACGTGCCACGCCACCAAAACAGCTATGCAACACAGCTTACTAGGGCCAGGGGGTCAATTGCATGGTATTTCAAAGTTAGGGGGTTAAGTATGCCGATTTCGAGTTAGGGGGGCTTAGCGTCCGATTTCTGAAAGTTGTGTGAGTTATATGGACCTTTTTCTGCTAGTTTGTGACTTGTGTCTTGTGAAGTCTTGAAAAACCTTGCGTTCACGCAAAAATCTATATATGCCTCCGAGTCTCAGGAACAAAAAAAATGTACAAATAGTGCACGCATTTGCATTTCGTACCATTCAATCGCTCTTGCTGAACAACACGAATGTATCCACTATTCCAGGAGTAGGCACGGTAACTTGTACATATATCTATTACGGAGTACTTACGTGACAAAATTTCAGAACCAAACTCAATACTACGTAGTTCAAGAAAAAATTAATGTCTATGGTGATAGGTGAAGTAGCTATTATTCATGTTTTTTTCCTTTTTTCTACAGTTATAATTTGAATTTAATTTTTTAAATTTTGTGACATGGTCAATATTTTATTTCCTCCATCCAAAACTATTATGTGCGCTTGAATTTTTAGGTTTCGGTATTCAGACCCCGTTTGGAACACAAAAAGAAAAAAAAATGTATGAATAGGAAAAACACAGTAATTGAGGTGTCATGTCTCCTAAATTCCTACATGAATTAAAATCACAGGGAATTTTTCAAAGTGTCGTTTGGATGTCACGCAGGAAAAGCATAGTAATTGTAGACACAGGAAGATTAAAACATGAGGTGAGAGCTCCCGTTTGTTTTCCTCCAAAATTCCTATGGAATATCTTATCCCATACGAATTTTAAAAGGATCTGAGATTACTATTCCTTTGTTCATAATGAATTTTTCTTTAAGAATATACTCCAAAATTCTTACCATTTTTCTTTTTTCTAAACAGGACCTTGCGAATGCCGGGAGTTCAATTTCAGTTTTACACCAAGATACTGATTTCCATGTAATGGCCAGACTAGATCCATTATAAATGCCCATCCCGAAAAACGTTTGCTTGCGAGAGGGCCGATTATCAGTTTGTCACATGTAGTTGCCATCATATCCATGTGGCATGTGCGGAGGAACGCATACACCGGCCGTGATATCGCAGCCGGCTGTATACATAGGCCGTGTCCACGTGCATGGAGTAAATTATAAAAACCTACCATATTTGGGGCTCTGACAACGAGTCAGTACCATTTCTGGTGATTTTTTTAAACCAGTATCAACCGTGGGGCTAATGACAATAGATTGCACAAATTCTAATCTAAGTATTTTGACACCCATACTGACTGGTGGGACCCATCGGCAAGAGCCTAGTTGGCAGTACACGTGGACGTGGGGGTGAGGTGGACGTGGGACCCACCTGTCAGCCCCACATCTTTTTTCTCTCCTCTCATCTGTTCTTCATCCTGCTCTCTCTCTCCGGAGACAGCCGCACCGGCCTACTCTTCCCCTTCGCACCATTCCTCATCGAGGCCGTCAAGACCAGGAGGCTGCGGCGCCGGCGCACCGGCGCTGCTGATGCTGCTGCTTGAGAGAGGAGTTGAGGAGGAGGTGCAGGAAGGAGATCACCTCGCGGGAGTCGCCGCCGGTGCATCGGATGTGCCCGGGTGCGACGGTGAGGCTCTGGAGCTCGTCGATCTGGACCGTGCAGTCCTCGGTGCGCCGCGGCCGCCCGGAGGCAGAGCTGCCTGTCCTCGAGGTCACGGGTAGGAGAAGCAGGCGGCGAGGAACGCGAACGGCGGCGCTGGACAAGACGTTGAGCAGAGCACGCCGGCCGCGTGCTCGCGGGCCTCCGGCGCCGAGCCGCCCGAGCGGAGAATCTCGACGACCGCCGGCAACTCGCACCGACCCGTGCACGGCCGGGGAATAAGCAGCACGCGGCGGAGCGCCGCGAGTAGCCGCGGCGTGCAAACTGCGCGCCGGCGGTCTGCGCTCTCCCGCTTGGCCTCTCGGAGCACGCCCAGCGCCACCGCCACATCACCGTCCTCCTCCGCGTCGTGCAGACCACGCGCCGGCAGTCTGCGCTCTCCCGCTTGGCCTCTGGAGCACGCCCAGCGCCGCCGCCACCTCACCGTCCTCCTCCGCGTCCATCACCGTCGCGACCACCTCGTCCTCCAATGGGTCAACTGCCTCCACGAGGATGCCGGCGACAAGCACGTCGTGTCCGCCCTCTGCATGTGCCGTTCCAAGCGCGACGCTGGGTGTCCTCGGGTGAGCCAAATCAGAGGGGGAGAGGCGGAGCAGAGGTGCCTCCGCCGCAAAATTGTCGCCGCGGTGGTCTTTGATTCGTCTGGGGCGTCCGGAAACGGCGGCGCAACGCGGCGAGAAGAGCGGCCAGCACTGTCGCCCGACCCTGCTGGCCGTCGGCACATCTGCGGCGGCGGCGTCGCCAAGCACCGAGGCCCGACCTCTCCGCCTTCGGCGTGGGATGGGGGAGGGGGGCGAGTTGACCGGAGCAGGGAGCAGTGGGCGCCGGTGAGAGAGAGGAGAAGAGAGAGAGAGAGGAAGAGGAGGGGAATTGGAGAGAGAAAATGGTCTGACGTGTGGGGCCCACATCCATCTCGTCCACGTGTGCTGCCAACTAGACCTTACAAATGTGCCCCACTTGTCAGTGCTGCTGTCAAACTGCGGTTAAAACCAGATTTGTTCAATTTGTTGCTATTAGCCCCACGGTTGGTACTGACTTGCAAAAATCACCAAGAATGATACTGACTTGTTGTCAGAGCCCCAAATGTGATAGGTTTTTGTAATTTCTCACGTGCATGCATGACATGGCGTATGCGAATCAAACCTCCACCAATCGTTCTAGCTTATGGCCGGTCCCTGGAGCGGAGAAGCACATGCGTGATGCGTCGTGCCAGAGATCGACCATTCCTCGGTGAGTGTACTCCGTTCGTATCGAAGTATCGAAAAGTTTTAATATTTTTGGACCATGTGTATGTAGAGAATAATGCACATGATATGTCTAAATATGTGTTAATCTTTTATTTTTGCGAAAGACGGTACAACGCAGATGCTCACATACACGCGCACACCACTCACCCCTATGAACGCACACACGCACATCCTACCCAGTGAATCTAAAATGTTAAAACATACTTTATTACATTTTGACACGGTGGGAGTATCAATCTATCATGGGTTAGAAGAGTCACCGAAATACGAACTGATTTAGGCCAGGCTACGTACGTATTCCCTCTGTATGAAAATGTAAAACTTTCTTCCTTTTTCTACATACATATATCTAAACATGTTTTAGTGCAAGATTCATGTGAATCTTGAATCTTACACTAAAACATTTCTAAATACAGGTATGCAGAAAAAGGCTAAAAAAACTTACATTTTGATACGGAAGGAGTACTTCTGAGGTGGGTCGGAACATCAGCATCTCATCTTGATCATCCAGCAGCGTGTGTGTGAACGTGTGTGTGAATTGTTAAGACCATTCACCATTCACTGCATGCGTAGGACATGACCACACGGACGCTGGGTAGCAAGTGCATAAGAAGAAGGATGAACGTCCGTCACATGGTGCAAGACCCTGCAATAATTTTAAATATCCCTGTACGTAGTAGGCATAAAAGAGATTTTACGGATTTTCCATACTATATCTATTTCTATTTGTTACACTATTTCTGCTATGTAAGCCCACTTACCTCAGAGATTAGAGCATCGCATTTGTAATCTGAGGGTCATCGGTTCAAGAAAGAAAACACAGAGAGACACACTGCTCTATAATCACTCCTTCCATTCCAAATTAGATGGCTTATATTTATCTAAATACGGATGTATCTGTACTTGTTAGTGTCTAGATACATTTGTTTTTAAACAAATACAAATCATCTAATTTGGAATGGAGGGAGTACATCATTCAGTCGCCTGGCGATCCATCCATCCATCCATCCATCATGAGATAATCATGAACGTTGCCAGATCATACACCTTGTCTATTGGCATTCTCACCAAGATAAAAAATTGAGGCGAAGCTATGGGTGATCGCGGGCGCAAAGCGCCTTGGAGAACTAATGCCTAGAGAGTAATCCGTTTTGTAATTATGTGTTGGTGTTGTTCGAACTGTATGCCTTAACTCTCTCTTAATAAAGAAAATGGAGCAAATCTTTTGCCCCTGTTTCTAAAAAAAAAAAGACGTTGCCAGATTAGTCTGCTACCGCTCCTTATTATTTTCATTCTAGAGTATAATGTTTCTATTTTACTCCTTTGACCCCCCCCCCCCCCCCCCTCCCCGATCTGTTCTGTAAAACCTTGTAAGTGTTTGTTGGGTGCTTCTCTCTAGCACCATGCTATAATTGAAAATCCACCTATAGGGGTTTCCCCTACGGTAATGCCCTTCAAAAAAAAAGTATAATGCAACTTGCTCCACATGTACTCCCTCCGTTCTGAATTAGATGACTTCCATTTATCACGTGCGGATGATGCATCCGCATGTGAACAAATGGAAGTCATCTAATTTGGAACGGAGGGAGTATGATCATGGGCGGACGCAGGGGGTGGGCCGGTGGGGCCGTGGCCCACCCAGAAATCTGAGAAAAAATTTGTATACCCCTAATAATTTGGCCCAGTTTACGTCATGGCCTCATGGGCTTGGCTTTGTCGCTAGAGAGTAGAGAGAGCAGCCGCTCCAGGTCGTGCTCGTGCGAGCCAGGTCGTGCCGAGCAAACTGACCGAGCCCCGACCATCTCTGCTCCAGCCTAGCGCTGCTGCCCCTTCGACCTCCGCTACCGGCCACCCCCTCCAGGCCTCCGCCGCCTCCCCCGCCCAAATCTCCTCGCCGTCTTGCCCGCCGGCCGCCGCTGCCTTCCTCTGCTCCCGGCCTCCTCTGCTCCGCCTCCGCGGCTCTGCCACTGCCTCCGCCGCTCGCCGCCTCGCCGGTGAGGCGCAGAGCAAGAGAAGAAACCAACAAGTCAAACAGCAGCAGTTCAGCAGGAGCTGCAGCCTGCAGGTATTATGTTTGCCACCATTAGTGATTAGGCCATTACCGAACAACATATTGCCCTATTTGTGTGACTGTCCAAACTCAAAATTCTATTGGTGTTGCATCTATGAATTATTTTGTTGTTTGGTTGGTGAATTTTGTTTATAAATGTCAACCAATTGTCTAATTGCTTATATGTTTCTATTTGTAATTGTAGAATTGATTATGAAGAGGAATAGCCATATTGCGTCGCTTTTCCAGACTAGCCATATAGTCATGTAATTTCTATTTGTGCGATATTTCATCATGTAAGACTTTGTTGACATGTTTGAACTATTTTTTATTGAGATCACGCACATTTTAAACATATGTATTGATCTATAATGTCATAATGGATTAGCTATTTATATACTCCCTCCGATCCGAAAAACGTTCGGAGGGCATAGTACAATGTTAATTTACATTTTAGCCGTTCGAAATTACAAAAAAAAGGTTTCGTCCATCTCGCATCTTGCCCTGCGCATCTCGCCCAGCTCTCCTCTCCCGAGATCTTGCACCAGCGGGTGGGTGAGCAGTTCTTTCCTTCCCGACGCCGTCTTCATCGCCTCCTCATACCGTGGTGGCGCCTTGTCCGGCGGAGTGAGAGCGTGGTCGCCGGGGATCTGGATCGGGCGATTGAGAAATTTGGTGAAATAGATTCCTGTGGCCGGCCTGTCCGCCTGCCGAGGAAAGTGGAGAGGAGCGTGAAGAGGAGGCGAGGAGCGCCAAGCGGCGAGGGAGCTCTGCGTCGAAGCAGAGAGGGAGGATTCAGCGCGCGACAGCGAGGGGAGCTTGGCGTGCGGCGGCGAGGGGAGCTCTGCGCCGGAGCAGAGAGAGAGGCCTCGGCGCGCGGCAGCGAGGGGATCTTTCTGGGCAGCAGCGCGGGGAGCTCTGCGCCGGAGCAGAGAGAGGGAGGCGGAGCTATCGAGCGGAGAGGCTCAGGTGCGGTACGGTTGACTTGTCTCGAGAGCTCGGGAATGCAGGTTGAGGAAAGAAACAATGGAGGACGTTTTTGCAAAGATACATGTCACGACTCTTTTTTCAGATCGGAGGGAGTAGTTCATTTGGCAACTTTTTTGAGAGTGTGCCCACCCTCCGACTTTTTCCTGGGTCCGCCAGAGTATGATGTATCGTTATAGGTGCATCTGCGCGGTTACCTCGTATCTCAGGCAACCTCCTCCGGCTGTTGTCAATACTCCGCTCTTTGACAAGGAAACTCGTCGCTTAATTAATCTGATTTGACAAGGAGGCCGCCCCGTGATGCATGCAACCCTCCCCACGGGTTAATTATCACATCACTCACTCACGTTGGGCACTGTCTGGTGGTCGGCAAGCTAGCAAGCACAGTCGCAGCTCTGAACTTATCAAGCCGGCCAATACGAAGGAACAGTAGATAGAACAAATAAAAATATAAAAATAGAGTCGGCAAAGAAAAATGCACCGACGATAAAAATCGGAGGGAATATTAGCCTTTTTTTTAGGGCGACAAAGGGGAGTATTAGGATGATTCTAACGGATCGACCCATCGAGTCCGTTTGTATCCGGATGGGAAAAATCAAGCTCCAACCATGCGACGCATCCATCCGGCTGGTCCGTTTCGTGTCCATTTTGTGTCCGGACCGACGCATCCCTGGCCCAAATTTGGGCCAGGTTTGTGTCGGGACGGACAGAAATGGAGCGAAAACAATGTCCGCGCACGTCCTCCCGTGTCCGCGTATTGGCCCACATGGCAGCCGAACAAATCACCTCTCTCCTCCTCCTCGCACCTGCCCCCGCTTTCTCTCTCCTAAAAAATTCCCCACCGCATCGAGACGGCGGCGTACAAGGAGACGGCCACGGCGGCGAGCCATGAGCTCCTTCCCGGCGATGTGGAGGCTGGATCCAGCCTCCGTCGCCGCCGCCCAGGAGCTCATGCGTGGAGCTGGCTTCCCAATTGCCGTTGTTCCGTGCTCGTCTGCCCAAGAGCACGCGCATGGAGCCAGCCTCCGTCGCCGCCGCCCAGGAGCTTGTGCGTGGAGCCGGCCGCCGTCGCCGCCCAGGAGCAAGTGCGGTACTAGCTAATTCCTGGAGCTGGATCGATCAGTGCTTGTTCCTGGAGATGGCGATTGGAGCTCCATCTTGCTTTTTTCTCTGCATTTTGATTGCTTTTTCCTCTCTATTTTCTCTGATTGCTTTTTTCTCTGCATCCTGGAGCTGGATCGAGCCAGCGAGATGCTATCTTCTCTGCATCTTGATTGCTTTTTCGTCTCTATTTTCTTGTATCAATTTTCTTCTCTGCATCTTGATTTCTTTTCCTCGCAGACGAGCTCCATCTTTTCTCCGGTGAGCAGCACACGGTGCTTTTCTTCCGATCTGTAGCGCTGCTCGCTCGAGCTCGCGGCACGGCGTGGACGCCCAGCGTCGGCGGCTGCCGCATCTGCACCGCGAGCGTGCAGCTGTTTGTACTCGCGTGTGTGCAGCTGTTCGTGCTGCTGTTCTTCATGTGCGTTTGCCCGTGTGATTTTCATGGATTGCTAGCTTTTTTTTCCCTAGAATACTCATGAATTGCTAGCTGATTTTGATGGATTGCCGGTCGCGTGCTTGCTTGCTTGTTCTTCAGTTTTCTTTTTCTGGCGACGTGGTTGCCGGTGGTCGCGGCGCTGGCCGTGGCTCTGGCGGCGACAAGATGTGCAGATTCTGGAGGAGGAAGAAGACCGGACAAATTCCCAAATGTGTCGGCACCACCGTTGGGTGCACTCTCCGGATGCGCGGTGTCCGCCCCTGTCCGCCCGGCCGGACCGCGACGCAAACGTACCAAATTGTCTGTCCGTTTGGGTCGCCCCGTTGGAGTCATCCTTAGCTGTTGGGTAGCCGCGATCGCAGCCGTCCACCTAGCGGGGTCAACTCGCCCGGCGGTGAGAACTGAGCTCTGGCTCAGTGGCAAGGAGAGGCAGTGGCCTCCCTCCCCACCCGAGATCGACTCCCGAAGGGAGCGATTTTCCGGGTGTCTCACCCGCGGGCACTGTTCACTAGGAACAATGCGCGTACTGTAGCGCCACTGTTAGCGAATACTGTAGCTGCACTGTTCACTAGGGCGGTGTAATATTCTTGGCTGGCCTCTCTCAGCACGCGTTCGAGCCACAGCGATAGGAGTCACAAAACGCGTGGGGTTTGTATAGATCTGTAGATCTTAGCTTGCACACTAGTGTGTGTGGTGTTGTGTGCGTGCGTGTGGTGTGAGTTGGTGTGTTAAGTTCAGATACTACAGCTGTACCAATCTAGAGAGGCATAAAAAAAAACTCGCCCGGCGGTGCCACGGGAGACACGTTCCGGAGAAGGGACAGCAGATTCCACGTCTGTGCCATGATCGATCTGGATGACCGATGGAGCCGGCCCCAGATAGAGCCGATCCAGTGCACGCCAGGCAAGGTATCCATCCATTTAAGCCAAGGCGAATTTTGCCAGTAATCCAATAGACGGCGAGCGCGCGCAGCCTAGCTCTCCATCTCTTCTTCCCAGCTGACTTGTCCCTCCCACGAGCTTCCTTCCATACCCACGCCTTGCGGGCACGTCTCGTCTTCCTCCTCCGCCAGCCTTGCTCAAGCAGAGCAGGCGATCTCCCGGTGCTGTTCTTGGGCGGATCAGCTGCTGCGCCAGCCGCAGGGTCAATTGAGACCCTCAGGTAATCTCCAGCTCCTGGGCATATGATGCTGCCGTACCCTGCCTGTACCTTAATTAGTCTTGACCATTTTGCAGCTGTCTATTTTGCTACCGCGTGCTCCATTTTGCATTCTGTTCTTCTCGATCGCCGTCCACCCAAATATTGTCGCCAGCCAATCATTCACCGTGCGGCCGGTTGATTCTTCTTGGAGCATCAGCTTCTGGAGATCGTGTGCTACTCTTAGCTACCGCCACCGATCTAGTATTGGTGTAGCAAGGAAGAGCGCATTTCTTCAGTTATTTTTTTTTTGAACATAAAGATTTTATACCATAAGCTCAGCAACATTTTACAGAGGCAAGCGTGCACAATGCATCGCTGAATTCTGAAAATACATCTTGGAAGGAGCAGCGTACGGTACCCTGAGTACTATGAATGCATCTGAAGGAGAAGGGCCTATCCTGAGCCTGAATCCTAGTAGCAAGCTTTGCTTGGAAATGAGCTTTGAAGTTCATACGCCTGGGAACATGAAAGATTTCCTGCTGAGTAAAAGAGGGGCTGCTAAAAAGAGCAGCAAGCTGTGGCCTGATCTGCCAGTGACCTGGGGCTTGAATAATGTTACCAGTAGATGCTGCCTTTGCTAGGATTTCATTGTCGGTGAAGAAGTGAACCTGCTGAAGCTGAAGGTGCCACGCCAGATTTGCTGCAAGAAGAAGGCCGAAGGCTTCAGCTTGCAGCGCCGAACAGGCGGGGGGGGGGGGGGGGAATAGCTGAGATGAAAAGCTGATTGCAGCTTTGAGCGCCTTCAATCTGAATGAATATTCCAATCCCTGCCTTCGACGAAGGGCTTCCTTGATGCTGCACCTGCGTCCATGAAGCATCTGTGAATATCTTCGTGCCAGGAATGCTCCATGGATCGGAGACAGTCGTTCCTGGAGAAGGCAACACCCCTTGCTGGTGAGAAAGAGCTTGGGGCGGGTTGTGATGTGCTTGGTCATCCAACTTGGCTCCCTGGAGTATAGCCTTTGTTGCAGAAAATACCTGCCAAGGTTGGTGAACTTTCCTGCAAAAGAGTTGATCGTTTCTTGCTTTCCAAAGACACCATAAAAATGTATATATATTTTCAAGTGAAGCTAGAAGGTGGCCAGAGGAAATCAAGGTCTGAATCAAGTCAGGAATGGATCGATGATTAGAAGCTAGTACTTCAGACCTGATATGCCAAGGGTACTGAACCAAGCTGCTTTAGAAAAAGGACAGAGGAAAAGCATATGCATTTCGTCTTCAATTGTTCCGCACCTGGAGCACTCCTCATTGATGTGAATGGAGAACTTACCTGCCCTTTTCCCGGTGGGGAGCGCTTTTCGCAACAGTCTCCATGCGAAAGTCTGCACTCTCGGAACCATCTTCTTGCTTTTCCAAACCTGCAAAAGGAGGTTTTTGATCTGACCAGGCACTTCCTTCGGTCTTTGGTTGGCTGGGAGAACCAAATTTGCCCTGCAATGGTGGTAAGCACTTTTTGCGGAGCACACACCTGTAGGGGTTAGTTTCCAACAAAGTGTATCTTGCCCATTTCCTAGGATGATAGGCGTTTGAATAATTTGATTAGCAGTTTGAGTGGTGAACAGGCTTTGAATAAGAGGGACATTCCAAGATTTTTGGTTGGGTATCCAAATCTTTGACAGTCGCTGGGTAGTTATAGGGCTGATCTTGGATAATAAGGTTGTCATAAATGGATTCCCATCCTGAAAACCAAGGGTACTCCAAATGGAAGCACTGCATCAAAGAGCTGGTAAAACGTATCAGAGACCAAAAGAGGCCGCACTTTGAGTATAGCTGTCCAGAAGGCAGATTTATGAGTGTTTGATTTTGCCCGCCAAATGGAGGTGTCAGGGTGGTACTTGGATTTGAGAATCTGCGCTAAATGATGTTGAGGATCACTCGCAAGTCTCCAAGCCGCCGTTAGTATGAGACCTTGGTTAATAGCCTGCAAATTTCGAATGCCTAGGCCACCTTCTTTTTTGTGTGTGCATATATCAGCCCATGCCCTCAGACACAAGCTTCTTGTGGTAGGCTCTTCCCTTATCCCGTCCACCAGAAGTTTCTAATGATGGCTGTAAGTTTGGACAAAAACTTCCTGGAGAAAAGTATATTTGACATGTAGTACACAGGTATAGAAGAGAACACAGATTTTATTAAAGTTAACCTGGCAGCATGGGACATTCTGTTGGCCTTGTAAGCACTGAGCTTAGATTTGAATTTATCATATATGAAGTTGTACGCAGCTGACCTAGTCTTTGCTTGCAAAATTAGAGGATGTCCTAAGTGGATGGTGTTGGTGTCAATGTCTTGAACCTGAAAGATGCGCTTAATATCTTGTCTAACCTGCATATTAACCTTTTTGCTAAACATAATAGCTGATTTACTCCAATTTGGGGTTTGGCCAGAAGCTTGGCAAAATTGATCGATAACATGATAAATAGTTGCAGCTTCTTCCTTCAGTTAGATTGGGCAGAAAGCCAAGCTGGATACCAAGCGTCTGTAGCTACCCTATTGGGGCCTACCACACAGGGAGTGGGCCCTACCAGTTGCCTGTACTCATCCATCAATCAGCGGGTCTCATTACGGGATAACCCTTCACGTCCATCCTGTGACGTGAGATTGCGATGGGGAAGAAACAGAAATTTGGACCCAAAGTAACTTGCACGTTTTAGTATTTTCCAGAAAAACATCAGGATTGCCGTGATCTAGTACTAGTAAGTAGATCATAGGACTGAAACCCATGTAGAGACAGAGGGAACATACCTGGTAGGATTAACTAGTCGGTAATGGATTAGCTGGTTTGTAGTAGTAGTATTATTTGAGTGGAGCAGGAGGTGATTACTCTGTTTTTGCTTGCACAACTCCCTCTCCTTGTCCTCTTGTCCACTTGTAGCAAGGATAAAGAAGATCAATTCACCACTACACGTTCCTTGATTAACTTAACTATGATTGGATTCACCTAAAAAGTACTAGGATTTGGATAATTAGCAATCGTCAGCCATTTGAGCCGTGAGGGCGTTGGCAAAGCTGGCGGCGACGCGAGTGGTAGCGACATGTGGATGGATTGGATGCTTTGTTGACGTCTTACGTTTTCCTTTTTGTGAAAGAAAGATCTCGAACCTGATTCAAGTTTGTCCTATGGATGCGGGAACCTCTCGGCTTTAGACGTACTAGTAGCTCTGACTTTCGCGGATAGCACAGACTGACAGAAAGACGAACTGCTGGTAGGTGGTTGCAAACTTGAATTTTTGTTATTTTTTACTGTTGTGTTTTGTGTTAAATATTGTGTACGTGTTGGGTTACGTTTGGACTTAGAGTTGTATTAGGTGTGGATAGGTACGAGTAGTGTTCGAATCGAACTCTTGTAACCTGGGTCTCTCATATAATGAGGGGAGCACCACACGTGTAACCTATGACGACTTGATAGCAACAGGCACGCAGGGGGAGCCGGCGGCTTGTGCCAGCGCCTAGGGCGGCCAAGATTGCGGTATCAATGGGGAGGAGCGCCCGTAGTCATGCCCCGCAGATGTAGGCGAGTTCGCCGAACTGCGTTAACAAATCTCGGTCGTCGTCTTGCTGTGAATTGCTTGGTTCTCGGTAGATCAATTTTGCGCCTACGACGGTAACAATTGGTATCAGAGCGAGGTTGGAGGCGTCGGAAATTTGATCTAGAGGAAAGAGGACAGATGTTTGTGATCGGGCGTCGTCCGCGTATTCGGACGAGATTGGCGATCGGGATACATCTGTACTCGGAAAGCGATCTGAAGTCAGAAGGCGTGTATAGCAAGTCGATTAAGATCAAATCAAGATCAGAGGCTGCAAGCGCGTGTGGCAGCGGCAGCGGGTCGATTGCGAGGGCCGCAAGTCAGTTCGTGTGGGCCAGGTGCGGGAGGCGCTCGTGCGCTGAAGTCGGCCTAGGGCGACACGATGGAGCGGTCGGGATCGGAAGCTGTCGAGCGGGCACGCGTGCGAGCAAGCGACACAGGTCGCGTTGGTGCTTGGTAGCCTGGTGAAGCTGATCGATCGGAGGCAGTTGTGCACGTGAAGATTTGTTACGTGAAAAAGAAAGCAATCTACAACCTGGTATTTGGTGCATGGAGGTGACGACAAGCCAAAGGAAAAAGGCATATTGGGTTGTGGGATTAATGCATGGTGCACCCACGGGAACTCTCAGGGAAGCAATTTTCTTTGAATTTGTTCCTCGGTTTGCACGGGTTTTACCGGAAGGTTGATGGATTGGCGATGTGCGTATAAGACTGGGAGCAGCTTGGAGTACGTCGTGGAGGATCATGTACCAAAAGGCGTCGATCATGGCACACGTTGATGCTGGGATGATATGATGCGAGGTGGAGCATGATTGCAGTCGAACAAGTTCGGCTGGGTTGGACTGGACAGTCTAACGGGACAGAAGACGGTGAAAATCGACGACAACGACGTGGGAGCGTGAGAGCTGATGGTGTCCGAATTCTGTGGCGTGCAAACACGTGGCGCATGGTTATGCGTGCTTCGACATGCGGTGGCGCAGGGCCGATTCAAGATGGAGCGCTTATGGGATCTTGAGGTACGCGGGGCGTGGGGTGGATTGATCATCTACTAAGGAGTCATGTTGAAGGTGGAGCTGGAGTCTCTGGCGGAGATTTCACTCGGCTAATGGAAGGGCTACGGCGTAAGTCGACGGAGAGTCGAAGCCTATTCAGCGGGAAGGCGAGAGGCACGTGGTTCGGACTGGAGCTCAGGGTCTGGAGAGATGCGTGGAACTCAGCATCGGTCGGGTATGACTGATGGTTGTCTGCAGTGGGGTCTAAGGTGGTGTGGGTTAGCGACCCGGTAGATCTTGGCCAGGATTGCAGATGCTCGACGCGGTACTAGCGGCGAGGCGTGCGGTAAGCACGGGACACGGCGACAGACCTGGGCACAGGCGGTCAGACATGTGGTCAGATAGGTGTGCAGGGGGTGCTGAAGCAGTGTTGGCGAGTATCGGATTCAAGTTGGTGACTGGGTCGATGGATATTGACGCGTCAGGTAATAGACAGGAGTCCGCCATGGGGAATCTGAGAAAGTGTTGGAGAGTCTGAAATGTCGGAAGCGTGGAGAGTACATGGCCGTATATTCTGTGATGTTCAGTGCACATGGCAAAGTGCGGGTGACTAGATACAGAAGGAGGCGGAGTGCTATAGCTGTGGGACATGTAGAAGACTATCCAGGATGAGACGACTGTGAATTTGACTCAGGGTGACTAAAAGGCGACGGTGAAGTTTTTTCAAGTTGAAAGCATTTTTACGCAGACCACTGGTCGGTGTGTGATGGTGTTGAACGGAAAGAAGAGACTACAGTTGCAGGTAGAGTCACGTGGAGTCTGGGAGTAGCAGCGAAACTCATGGAAGACAACTCAAGTCCGGAGTACATGGAGATTTGACGCATTGACGAATTCAAGGTGGTGGACAATATTCGCCAAGGTGGAGTTTGTTGTGTTTTGTGTCAAATATTGTATACGTGTTGGGTTACGTTTGGACTTAGAGTTGTATTAGGTGTGGATAGGTACGAGTAGTGTTCGAGTCGAACTCTTGTAACCTGGGTCTCTCATATAATGAGGGGAACACCACACGTGTAACCTATGACGACTTGATAGCAACAGGCACGCAGGGGGAGCCGGCGGCTTGTGCCAGCGCCTAGGGCGGCCAAGATTGCGGTATCAATGGGGAGGAGCGTCCGTAGTCATGCCCCGCAGATGTAGTCGAGTTCGCCGAACTGCGTTAACAAATCTTGGTGTCGTCGTCTTGCTGTGAATTGCTTGGTTCTCGGTAGATCAATTTTACGCCTACAACGGTAACATTTACCCACCTTGTGCTCTTACAGCAAAGCAGTCTTAATCCTGCTGCTGAAATTGTTTATGCGCAAGCCAATCGGAAGCCAGCCATCTCCGAGGCAAACAAGAGCGTCGGTCTCTCTCCGATCTCCGAGCCACGATTTCTCGAGAAATAATCACGCCCGTACCGCCCAAAAGTCCATGACAGAGAGCTTCTCATCCCGATCTTGCCTGATCCGATCTGACAATCTAGGTTGTTGGAGGCCATAATTTCACACTGTTTCTCCTCGACGCTGGCCTGCTAGCTGCTGCTGCTGTTGTTCCTCGTGCGCTTTTTGTTGCTTAGATTAATGTCTCTCACCGGGTACCATGACCTCGCCGGCACGGCGCCATGACCATGAGCTCCAGGATGGCTGTCAGCTTCACGGGTCTATTCTTTTTCCGGTGAACACCTGCGGAACTGGCGAGCGAGACAAGGACGAACTGCCCGCTATATCAGGGAGGAGATTCAAATATCTTGTGGCGGAAATGCCATGGCGGGTCACCGTGACAAGTAGGCCCGAGCCGGCCGACCGGCCGTGGTGCGCCGCGCCTGTCATGTCGCCGTGCGGCGCTGGCGAAAATGCCTCCGCCAAAGATTATTGACAACAACGCGAAATACAATTTTCCTTTTTTGGCACGTGCTGACGCAATTTTTCGCTAAGATTTTAATTCCACTTTCCATATTTATTTTCCCTCTCTCACTCGTTACCATTTCTGTTGCTCCCGCACCCCAATAAAACTGCAGGCACCACCAGCGTCAGCAGCGAAGAATGGACGGCAACCAATCGCCGCCGGATTCCAACCATCCGCCGCCGGAGCGGGACGACGGCAGCTTCAACTACGACATAGAGAGCGTGGACGGCGGCGGCGGCGGCGGGTGGCGCGGCGCGGCGCCGTGGAACGCCTCGTCCGACGCGCTGCGGCGGTTCGACGGCGACGACGACGACGACCCGCTGCTGCGGTACGATGACGACGGAGGCTGCCCGCGGGAGCCCCTGCTGCGGAAGCGCACCATGAACACCACCTCCCAGATCGCCATCGTCGGGGCCAACGTCTTCCCCATCGAGAGCCTCGACTACGAGTACGCTCCCCCACAAACCCTCCCCGTTCAGTTAACCTCCTACTAGTAGCTCCTTTAAAGCTCTGATGAATGATGAGTTGTCTTTACGGATTACGGTTACTTCATTTTTCTCTCGGACACAGAAAAAAAAAGTACAGTAGCATCTCCTGGTGAATATGGAAGGTTAAATTTGTGATAAAAAGGCGTGATCCTTTATTAGTTTATTTGCCGCTTCTTTTAACAATTTAACTTTATAAAGAACTCAGATACCGCCAGCCAAAATTAAGGTTTGTTTTTTTGCACTGCCTCGTAAGTGCTGAATGGAGATTGCCATGTTTAAGGAGGCTAACCTGTTACTATTATTAGGATTTTTACTGGTCTAGTTAGAAAACTTTTCTTAAGCGATGCTAGGAAGAAATTTGAAGGGACACTTGCTATATTTAGTTACTATAAGTGTCAGATGGATTACAGAAAGCCGATATTTAATGGGAGGGGAATTCGGCGGATTATCCCTTAACACGAACAATCAGTAATGTGATTGCAGGTTCTAGTACATATCAAAGTTTTGATGAATTCAGATGTTAATTAACTGTATTGATGCATAAAGTCGTCATCTCTTTAATAAAAACTGAACTCAACATGCAAAAGTAAGATATAAAGAAAGTTAAAAAGGCCACCTGCAGAGGTTCTCGCATTGTAAGCACGACAATGATCAAATACCAATGAGAAACAAGTAATTTTGTGTACAAAATGCACTGTATATAAGTAGGTGCATTTCACTACGTTCATTCTCTAAATAATTTTCTGTTGTCTGTTACAGAATTGTGGAGAATGACCTTTTCAAGCAAGATTGGCGATCGAGAAAGAAGAAGCAGATATTTCAGTATGTTGTTCTGAAATGGGCATTAGTTCTTCTTATTGGCTTGTTGACTGGACTTGTTGGTTTCTTCAACAATCTTGCAGTCGAGAATATTGCTGGATTCAAATTGTTGATCACTGGTGATTTTATGCTCCAGGAGAGGTAAAGCTTCACTCTGATGCTTTTGCTATTTTACCGTAAGGTGTAGTTTAATACATTCTACTGGTTCTCCATACAGTTTACTGGTTTACAGTGATGGGGTAATGTGAAGTTATCGATTGTGTGCTGCTTCCAGTGCAGGTACTTCACAGCATTCTTGGTATATGGAGGCTGCAATCTAGTCTTGGGAGCCACTGCTGCAGCAATCTGTGCTTACATAGCACCTGCTGCTGCTGGTTCTGGCATCCCTGAAGTTAAGGCATATCTTAATGGAGTTGATGCTTACTCTATTTTAGCTCCCAGCACACTCTTTGTAAAGGTATGGTTTAACTCAGAATAAACACATAGCATTTATTACTTTGTAGTATATGACGTTACGGCAGTTTTGTTATGCTAGCTTATCTTATTAGATTACTTTGATCATTGCTAGAGTTTACAAAGTATGCTGTGCAATGTTTTTCATGCTTGTGACAGGACCTCCTGATACCTTTCCAGTACTGCTAGGTAGTATAGGAAATAATTTCTTTTTGAAATCTCAAAAGTAAGTTTGGATTTGGAGGTATTAGGTTCAGAAGTTTGGGTGAGCAGTCAGAGATTGTATGGATATGTCGAAGGTGGAAACTTAAACCCCATCTCTGATACTTTCCAGCCTCCTTGTAACAACCAAAATCTAATCTGCTGCAGAAACTAAATAAAGTGAAAAATCTAATCGGCGTAGATTGAACTCGGAAGTACCGTTTGCTTCATGGTTGTACACCATTCCACCAAATTTCTTCTGTTACATGAGAAAACTCATCATTATTTCATTTTTGTTTTATTTCGCAGCAACTGCAGAAAATGTCTAGTCATTGAGGTTTCTTTAGATTTTTTAGGAAGGCAACCCACTACGTCCCAAAGCTCATCCATTTGTGAAAATTATAAGAAACTTCCATTTAGATTCATTGCGGTTGCAGTCAATATGGTTGATACCTGAGAATAAAATGATGTATAAGCAAAAAAATGGCATATCATTAGGCAAAAAAAAAAAGATGTATAAGCAGTTCGTTTGTAGCTGACATATCATTAGGCCCAGACAAACAGTTTGCTAATTGTGTGCAAGAGTCAAATTACGTTGTTCTTTGAACTTTCTTCAATTACATTGCAGATATTTGGTTCAATTCTTGGAGTTTCAGCTGGATTTGTACTTGGTAAAGAAGGTCCCATGGTACATACAGGGGCGTGTATTGCCAACTTGCTTGGTCAGGGGGGATCACGCAAATACCATCTTACCTGTAATTGGCTGAAATATTTTAAGAACGATAGGGATAGGCGAGATTTGATTACATGTGGTGCAGCAGCTGGAGTAGCAGCAGCATTTCGTGCGCCTGTTGGTGGTGTACTCTTTGCTCTTGAGGAAGCAGCATCATGGTAGCACCTCTATCCCTTCCCAAGCTATTCATTCGTACTTTAATGCACATGATGATCTTGTCAGATGTACTCTTATTGATGATAACTGCTTTTCTTGTTACCACTTTGAACAAATCTTGAGTAATAAAAAGACCTGCAGTGTCCATAGACACTGGATATGTAATATACTTCCACAATCTAAATCTGGCACGAAAATGTTATATTTTTTTTTAGAATTGAGGAGCCTCGCTCCCGATTTCATTTCAGAAATGGAACTGATAATACAAGAGTAGTTTCTTACAGAACCACAACCTTCGCCACCTCCCAGCTGAACAAACAAAACAACTAAAGCATCTAAGACTAAACAGTACCAGGAACTCCGAAAACACCTTTACAGTTTTTACATGACTTTCCGACCAAACTACCTAAACCAGACCTACAAAACTAGCCATACACCTCTCTCCAGCAACCTTGCTTCACTCTTAACCTCTTCGACCCCAGCAGCTATTTTTTCGCACACCTTCGGTCCTTTCTTCTTTAAACTGTATTCTTCTATCCTCATAACCATCGCACACCAGAGTGAGCATTCTTTGCTCCTCTGCGTTGGAGGCTTCACAAGGTTTACCTATCTGCAAGTCAGCCCAGTACTAGAAAAAGCGAGCAGACTGAAAAATAACAACGGATGTATCGTGTGGATGCACCCCGTTGAAAGCAGGCGCCGTTTCTGGTTTTCCAGATGGCCCAGATCAACGCGGCGATCCCTGTCGACAACAGGATCTTATCTTTCAAACTAAAACTCTCAAGCCAAACTGGCAAAGAAACAAAACTAGAAGGTACTGAAGTTAAAATAAGGGCACTTCTTACTACACTCCATGCATACTTTGCTAATGAACATGCAAAAAAAAGATGAACAATGGTCTCTACATTGCTACTGAACAAACAAAAATGTTATAGACACAGGTCAGTATGCTGACAAGGCAACCAGTTGAAAATGGACAGATCTCTTTGCGGAAGGAGTAGGTGGAAACATATTGGACTGTGGGCAAATAAGATTTGATCCACCTTTTGAACTTCTACTCAATTTGGTTGTATTTGGTTATTTGCATAATCACTACGTAAGATGTCACTTACGCTCATGCTCATAATGACTATCTATTGCAATTTTGAGCTAACCAAAGGACATAATTTTACATTATATGAAGCCAAATATGTATACAAGTTTATCGACTTCTAGCTGGATATCAGGTAAAATAACATAGAGAATTTGAAATCTTATATGCATCCATAATTTTCCATATGAATGCGAATGGGGAAGAATCTATTGATTGCATGGGTTTCTAAAACTTTATCTTTGTTCAACTGAATATGTACATGGCAGTTGAATGATAAAAATTCCTGTTTCTTTTTCACATCCCAATGTGGTTAATATGATTATGTGAACACATTCAGTTTAATGCGTCTGTTTTTTAACTTTTTCCATGACTACTCTGCTTTTGTTTATTCAGGTGGCGAAGTGCTCTTCTGTGGAGAACATTTTTTACAACTGCTGTTGTTGCTGTCGTGTTGAAGGCCCTGATTGAGGTATGTCGCAGTGGAAAATGTGGTCTATTTGGGCAAGGAGGGTTGATTATGTTTGATCTTAGCTCAAACATCCCGACATACGGCACCCAAGATGTCATTGCGATACTAATCCTTGGAGTAATTGGTGGCGTCTTCGGAGGCCTCTTCAACTTTCTCTTGGATAGAATTCTTCGTGTCTACAGTATTATCAATGAGTAAGTGCATTGATGTAGTATTCTGATTTTTATCTTTCAATTTCAAAATGAAATCTCATTTGTATTGTCATGCTTCCGTGTAGGAGAGGTGCTCCATTGAAGATCCTTCTGACAATTACAATATCAATTATCACGTCAGCATGCTCCTATGGACTCCCTTGGCTTGCTCCATGCACTCCATGCCCTCTTGGTTCTACTGAGGAATGCCCCACCATTGGCCGTTCTGGAAATTTTAAGAGCTTTCAGTGCCCGCCTGGTCATTACAATGGTCTTGCATCACTTTTCTTCAACACAAATGACGATGCCATTCGCAATCTTTTCAGCCGTGGCACCGCGAACGAGTTCCACATGTCTAGTCTTTTCGTATTCTTCATCGCTATTTACTGCCTTGGTCTCGTGACATATGGTATTGCCGTCCCATCTGGTCTCTTTATCCCTGTTATACTTGCTGGGGCTACGTATGGACGAATAGTTGGGACACTTCTCGGCTCCATGTCTGATCTTGATCCTGGCCTCTTTGCACTGCTTGGTGCTGCATCTTTCCTTGGTGGAACAATGAGAATGACCGTCTCAGTATGCGTAATCCTTCTGGAGCTCACGAATGAGCTCCATATGCTCCCTCTGGTCATGCTCGTCCTTCTTATATCAAAGACCATAGCCGATTGCTTCAACAAAGGGGTGTACGATCAGATTGTAGTGATGAAAGGTTTGCCATTCATGGAGGCTCATGCTGAACCATACATGAGACACTTGGCAGCAGGTGATGTCGTGTCTGGGCCACTGATCTCCTTTTCAGGTGTTGAGAAGGTGGGCAACATTGTTCAAGCCTTACGGATCACGGGCCACAATGGATTTCCGGTAGTTGATGAGCCACCTCTGTCAGAAGCTCCAGAGCTGGTTGGGCTGGTGCTTAGATCACACCTGCTGGTTCTCCTGAAAGGCAAGACCTTCATGAAGGAGAAGGTGAAAACAAGTGGTAGCTTTGTGCTGCGAAGATTTGGCGCGTTCGACTTTGCCAAGTCCGGTTCCGGGAAAGGTATGAAAATCGAGGACCTGGATTTCAGTGATGAAGAAATGGAGATGTATGTCGATCTGCATCCAATCACAAATACTTCACCCTACACGGTGGTTGAGACAATGTCGCTTGCAAAGGCTGCAGTCCTTTTCAGGGCACTAGGACTAAGACACCTACTGGTTGTTCCAAAGACCCCAGGGGTGAGACCTTCTATCTCCAGATCCTTTGATATTTTACTGCACATTCTTTGTTTTTGCGATATGAAGTTCATAATGCAGCTGGAGTTGTGTTATACTCCGTGCCAAATGCGCGTCAATAACAATTTTTCTTGCTGTTTTGATGCAGAGGCCTCCCATTGTTGGGATCCTCACAAGGCACGACCTCATGCCGGAGCATATCCATGGGCTGTTCCCAAATCTCCGCAAGTCACATTGAGGGGCAAAATAAGAGCACTCAGCAGAACATACATTTCTTGCTCTTGTCTTGTCATTTCTCATCAAGATGATTCATTGGATGATGGAATAATCTGGTGTATTTACTGTAAAGAGCTGATTCTCCAGTCAGCAATTCGGTGGGTTTCTTTTTGGTAGTTTATGCTCCTTTGTAACAAAACAATCCTCTTGTCAGTACATGTTCTCTCTTTTTCCTCAGCTGTGTTTGGTTCAGTGGCTCTCATCTGCGCTTGCTGTAGCTTCGACTGCAGCACATTGTCGGTAGTAAGTAATTTCTGAAGGCAGACAAGGTTCTGAAATCTGAATCGTACTAACTACGCAGTTGCTTGCTTCCAAACAAACTAGCTGTCCAGGCGTCAGCGGAGAGGCCTCTCATTTGTTGCTGTCACATGCCGGTGTTGGTTCTCATCGCAGGATCCACAAAAATTCTCCGGGATCTTTCCACAGCGACCCCGTTGGCATCTAAGACCATCCACTATGTGGATGCGGTTCAAGCAAAAAGTAGTCAGAGTTAGGAATCGATCCATTCTTGCTGCAATGTATAGCTCCGCTTTACTGTGCATGTTGGGACCCACTACCAAATTAACAATAATTTCTTTCTACCCCTTCCGCATAGCATGCAACGCATCCAAAGGTTAAAGGCCCCACAGCAGCAGTGATGGTTCGGCTAGGAAGCGAATCATGCATGCGGTTCGCTTCTTTTTTCTGACGCATTGAACCGATGCTCTACTATGTGTGGCATCGAACCAAAAGCCACTTTGGTTCGCTTTTCCCTCACATAGTGCATGGTCTAACTACAACAAAATGTTCGTTGGCCCACATGCCAGTGGCAGCTTAAACCCCAGACATGAATGAACAGAAAGGCAGAACAGTGACAGGCAAGGCACCATGATGCTGTCCCTGTAGATTCCAGCATGTGTGGTCATTGGTAATATTGTCTCACACTTCCCAGTCACCACTCACCAGTATGCCGTAGGCTTTTCCAAAAAAAAAAAAAATCTGTGTGAGGCACGCATGCCAAATGCCAAGAACTTTATGCACAAACAAACTCCTCATCAACTTTGGCACTATTAAATTAGATTTTGCGTCTGTGGAAACCTTTTGGGCTTCTTAGTCGGTTTGTTCTCTGATGCTCTTCCTGTCAGTTGCAAAGATTGTTTGATGCATGACAGGCCATCATGTTGGCATGAGATTATGTACAGACTACAGATACGGTGTGTTTTGGGGCAAGGATCGATTCTGGATTTCTAGGTCATGATACGCGAGGGAGGCACGCACCACTGCGTGTTACCTTGCCTTCCAAGCAAGGGGGACAAGCAAAAGAAAAGGGGCGATTCTTCATTTTTCCCTCTGGTCTCTCCTGGCGCCGAAGTGAGTCCTGAGTTTTTCTTTTCTTTTCCTTCTGTTATTCCTCGCAGTAGTCATAGATAGCTCGTTGCTTTTGCCATCACCACTGGAAGGCGTGGGACTTTGGTAGGAACGTCGTGCGAATCTCGTGTGGCTTCTGAACATGCTAACTCGATCCGTAGCTCTCCAAAACATCATGCGTACCTGCAGTTTCATAGGAAAAAGGGAGATCCTTGCAATTTTTCCTGCTTGCCTTGGTCTCCTCCTGGCGCCGAGGTGAGTCCTGAGCTAGCTTGATGTTTTGCCCTCAGCATTGGAACGCATGAGACTTTCGTAGGAACGCCGTGCGAACCTGGTGTGACTTCTGAACCTGCTAAACTTGATCCGTAGCTCTCCAAAACATCATCGCGTACCTTCAGTTTCAGACTCTGGAAGCTCCAAAACAGCACTGCCACGCCATTATGTCCTCGTGTGCCTTCTCTTTGGCTCCATTTCCTAATTAAACCTGAACCAGCTCTAGGCGGTATCTCCAATCGATCGTCGGAGCGACTTGGGAGCATGGCCAGCTCTCGGCTTAACTTTGGGACATATGTCGCCTGCGCCGTTTCCATCGGCTTGCACATCGCTCATCGTACGAACACTGTCAGGTGGCCGGTAGTAAGGATGACTCCAACGGGCCGACCCAAACGGACGCGCGTTCGGTCCGCGTTTTGTCCGTTTGGGTCGGGGAACGGACGCGCGTCCGGCCCATGTCCGCCCCTTTCTGGCCAGTGCCCCCAACGGGGCCGACGCATTGAATCCGCTTGCCACTTTTATTTCCTAAACTTTTTTTTTAATACTAGGATTACATTTAGAAACTGAAAATTACATAGTTAAATCTAGGACCTTCTCCTAACATTAAATCCTAAAACCTAAACCTAAACTTGAAGGAAATTAATAACCGACCACCGGCCGGCAAGGGGGAAGATCAAAGAGGGGCTGCGGCCTTGAGGAACGTCACGCAGCATGCCCGTTCTGCAACGGACTTGCTGGCTCTTCCTTCATCGCGCCCATGGCCAGCCAGGGCTGGCTGACTCAATCTTCTTTGATCATTTTGTAGCTACGAAACACGTAGCGGGCGCCGGTATTAGTGGAAAATGAACCGCACATAGACGGCCACGGCCTCGGCTCCTTTCGCGGTGGAGCTGACATCAGGCGGAGCTGCCTGCTCCTTTCGCGGCCTCGGCCGCCGCCAAGGCCTCCCGGTGCCGTTTGCGCCTCGCCGCGCGCTTCTTGGACTCTTCGGCGCGGCGCATTTGCTTCATCTCCTTCTCCACTGCAGCGTCGGCACAGGCGCGCGCGGCGGACATGAACGCGGCGCCCTCTGCGCGTTCAGCTGCATGTGGGCTGCATTCACCGCCTCCTCCTCGGTGATGTGAGCAGGGCCGCCCACGCCAATGGGAGGCTCCGGCGGCGCGCCATCCCCCGCGACACCGGCCGCCGCGACAGCAGCCGCCGCGACACCGGCGGCGTACTCTTCTTCGTCGCTGTCGGCGCAGTCCGCGAACGCCGCCTTCACCGCACTCCTCTGGGCGTCCGTCAGGCGCGGACGCGGCGGCTGAGGAATCATGCCGGCCCATGCCGGGCTGGTCGCCATCCGGCGCGAGAAGCTGCCGCGATAGCGCCCGCGCGCGCTCATACGCGCTCGCTCGGCCTCGTCCACCAGATGCTGCGGCGGCGGCGGCGGATCCATTCCGGCGCGTGGATCTGAGCTTGGAGATGGTGGCCGCCGTGGCTAGGGTTTGGCCGGCCGGCACGATTGGGGAGGAGTGCTAGGGTTTGTGCCCTAGGGTTTGGCCGGCCGGGGCGATTTATACAGCTCCACCGCCCACAGTTATTACGGGTAGGTGGCCGTTGGGGTCGATGACACGCGGGGCCAGGGCGGACACGGGGAGGATGCAGGAACGGTCCGCTCGCGTCCGGGCCCGACGCATCGGTGACCCAAATTTGGGCCAGGGATGCGTCCCGGCGGACCAAAAACGGACCGCGGTCCGTTTGCGTCGCCCCGTTGGGCCGTGTTTTTGGCCCCCGCGGACAGGAACGGAGGCGCGCGGACTCGATGCGTCGCCCCGTTGGAGTCATCCTAAGATCTGCCGTGCTTGTGAAAACTGAAAACCACTGGTGATCCATCGAATCAGGAGGGTCCGGAATGATCCGCAGGCAAATCTTGGCTACAGCGTAGTAGCCTGGCCTAGCGCAACGCGCGGCACGGTCCCCTCGCGGACGGAACCGGGCCGGGGCCTTTCTGGAGGACCGGAGCCCTTGAATGAAGGTTTGAACGCTCTATGGCCTCTTCGCCTTCCTGCAAGTGCGATCGACGATTCATCCCAACAGGCAACAGCGCGCCGCGAACTGTTGTCCATTCAATTCGTAGGCGCCATGTAAAAAAATAAAAATAAAACATCCTGTGCGCCTGGCCGGCTAGGGACCGCGAACGAACGAGTGTGATCCAGCGTCGTATAAAACCATGGCCACAGTATCAGTCATATAGTTAGTGGTTAGTTACCTTTTCGGTTCATAGTTCCACGATGGAAAAAAAGGATCTTGGCAATGGCGATCACAATCATGTATGACAGCTCACATGATTTCCCTTTCAAGACTAGCGTTTGTTTGAGAAACATATTTTCTACAATTAATTTAATCATTTTCAGATTTTCATATATTGACTTGGGGACAAAATACTAAGAGGGACCAAATCAAGAGATCATGTCTAGTGATACCACACCACATGTTATACTATGATATCACGACTCAAAATTTTAATTTGCAAATTGAAAAATAATTGGGGTTGTTCACGGGATGTGTGTTTACAATCCCAAAAATTCGTATAACCAAATTTGAAATACGAAACAAAGAGACCGATTCAATATGAATAGTGTTAATGAAAATACAAAAAAGGCAGAATAACACTATTCAAATAGCAATTTTTCCTTTTTGTCTCTCACTTGTGTGTATTTCGATTTTGGTTATGAAACATCCGGTGAATAGAAACACACATCTTGTGGTCACACACAAATTTTTTCGATACTTGTAAATTTTAATTTGAGGAAGTGTTATCAGGGTTGCGTGTGAGTGTCATGCAGTGGTGGATCCAGTGCCCCCGTTGCCCAGCCGGATGCACAGTCTATTTTTGTTGCAATTAGACAAAAATTAGTACCCTAAATTTATAAATTAGAGTAGCAGTTTGCCCTGGTTTTAAATTATTCATGGGTCCGCTTATGGTGTAATGTGAGGTGTGGTGTAACGAGATATTTTCCATCCCGTCGTAATAGTTGATGGTTAGTTTTGAACATATAGTTAATGGTTAGTTGCGTTTTCGATTCAGAGTTCAACGATGAAAATTAAACTTGGCTTGGCAATATGCTCACTCTGACTTTCTAACTATTCCACACACATATGTATCTAGACATATTTTAGTGCAAGATTCACACAAACCTTGCACTAAAACATGTCTACATACATATGTGTGTGGAATAGCTAGAAAGTCTTATATTTTGATACGGAGGGAGTATATCAGATACAAACACACACAAAAAACATTAACCCGCAGTATTCATTTTCTTTTCAAGCTAGTCTGTGATTCCCATTCAGTATCTCGGTGTTGCGACACCCGTGCCTAAACAAGCCAGCATTTCAGCACCTCCGTCACATCAGCCCGACTAGCCTAGTAGGACCTTCATTGGTCGCCGGAAAATCCAGCAAGAGATTCCCGTACAGTAACAGTACCGAGACAAGTACTGTACTCCGCCTCTCCTTTCGGCGCTTGAATGCGAGGCCGGCCGGGTGTATTCTGGCGTGGATCGACCGCGAGTCCGTGCGTGCGCTCTGGTCTGGTCTCTTTCGCTGGTCAAGCGCCGGGGCGCGCGGGATTTGTTAGCCCGACAGCATTAATAAGGTGTTGCTTTTCTTCCCTCGCTTCGCCGACGGCCGGATCGACGGTCTCCTCCTCTCCGGTCGCCGTTCTGGCGGCGGGAGGGTGGGGGGATCTTAGATCCGTGCCTGACGCGTGTAGATAGTAGGGATCTAGGTTCTGGCGGCGCTGGCTTGGTGGTGGGAGAGGTGCCGCCCTGGAATAATGGTGCTGGAGGTCGTCCCCACCTCGGCATCGTTCGTGGCGATGTTGTTGGGTCTCCGGCGATGTGTGCTCCCAGATCCGTCGATCTGGTGGGCGTTGGTGTCTGGAGTTCCTCACCGTTCTGCTTTCTCCGGCCGGACGTGGCGTCGAGGGGAGGAGGAGATTGGTGTGGGTGCTCTGTTTTGTGCTGGCCCTCTGGCTGTTCTTCGGCGGGTCTCCTCTGTCTGGTCGTGGTGGCAAAGGGAGAGGCCCTTTGGAGGTGCTGCTGGACCGGCTCGTCGTTCTCCTGCGGGCTCGTCACGGCGGCGGTGTCGGGCGCGTTTTGTGGAGTCTCCGTCCTCGAGCTGTTTCGTCGACGCGGTGTCGTCTCCTCCAGCGACGGCGCGGAGCTCTGAGGTATGTGTGTTCTGGAGGTGTTTTGGTGGATCCGCGACCTGCGCAGGTATGGTGGTTGAAGGTGGTCGGATTCATCGTCGGCGCCCCGTTCTGGTGGTGCTGCTGCTTGGATCTTTCTCTGGGAGAGAGCTGGCGATGCTCGTTCAACGTCCAAGGTTCCGTCGCTGTGCGGCGGACGACTCCTGTTTTCAAAGCCTGGTGCTCCTCTCCGGTGTTGGTTAGTGAGTGGTGTGGTATTGTCTTCTCCAGCGACGGTGAAGTTGATACCGTAGTGTCGGGTCGTGTTTTTCCCCAACTTGTATTCGTGCTGCCGTATGTATTCCCCTATGTACTCTGTTTTCTCTGATATATACATATGCAGTTTCTCAAAAAAAAAAAAAAAGCATTAATAAGGTGTTTGGCCCGATCCATTTTCTGTCCGGCACATCCGAGAGCCTCCAAACTTGGATAGGCCTTGGGCTGCCGAACACATCCTCCAACAGGCGGACCCATGTGTCATAGACGTTGTGTCCGAAGTAAAAAGCGTTAAAGCGCCGGCGCGTCTCTCCAAGCGACGTCCCCTCAACTTCCACCACATCTTCGACGGCGTTGCACATTTCACACGCAACACATTAACACGGTAGAACTGGACGCGACGGCGTTGCGCCTTCTCCACGCAACGCATTAACGTCTGCGCCATCGTCCATCGGCCTACCCGCCGACGGTGTATAAAGAACACCTTTGTTCGCATGGCTGCCACCCACTCTCATCCTGCCTCCCTCTCTTCCCCATTCCCTTCCGTTGCCGACATCAACTCGGGCGAGCGGACCACCGCCACCATGGACGTGTATAAGAAGTGGCTCTTGGGCCAAGGTCCTCGCCGAGCACGACATCATGGCGCCGCCGAAAGCGGTATCGCCGAAAGGGTTCGCCCTCAGTTTGGGCGGGGTGCCAGTCCCTAAAGCCAGCTTGGAGTTCGAATGCCAGGTCCACCGGCGCAAGAAGAAGCTCCAATTTTGGGTCTCCCAAACGCAGTCCTTCCGCGGCCTCTACTGGGAGACGTTCCTCCGGGACGAGCGAGAGACGCTTAACCGTTTCACCGGCGAGCATCCACCACTGAAGTACAACGCCGAGGAGCGGACGCGGTTCTGCTCGGAGCCCGACCGCACCATTCGGGGTGTGTGTCGGGGGAATACACTACTGGTAGACCCACGAGCGGATTGCTTGACAAGGACCTAGAAGGCCCACGACCACCTCGTGTCCGTCTATCTCCTTGGACCTACGTGGTTAGGCCAGCCCGTGAACTGCAGGCTTGTCTAAAGGAGTTCACATATAAGGAAGGAGTCCTAAACTTGGAAGGCATGATGAAGACTAAGTAAACTCCGAGCAGGACACCGACCTCCGGAACGACCCGGAGGTAAGGTGTAATCCTAGGGGCTCCCTATGTATATAAGGCGAGCTCCTAGGTCGTCATAGACAAGCAATTTTAGATCTCGTAGCGAAATCGCAACCTTATAATTGAGACTGTCAACATTAATTTCAATCTAGCAGGAGTAGATCTTTATCTCCATCGAGAGAGGCTAAACCTAGGTAAATCGTCTCCCATAACCTTGACACACCAGTTCGCACCAATGGCTCCACAAACAAGTATTCCGAAAGAGACACGTGTCGTGATAACCTCACGACAACATGTATGAGACCGAGCCCGCTATCGAGGAGGTCCCGCCGCGCAGGGTTAGGCGTCGTAGGATTTAAATGAGATTTGTACAATGAAATTTGTCTTTCCTTTGCAATCTCTAAGTTCTTTTTTGGGTGCAGTGTAGGTAGCACCCCATAATTGGCCGGATAAGTATCCAACATCCTAAAGCAGATAGAATTTAGAGTGTGCAGTATATATTTTCCGAGGTGACCGTGGAGATGGTTTAACTTAGCTTAGCTCGCGGCCGCAGATGAGAACAAATCCATGAATCTCCATCTGAGGTTGCGTACTACCTATTGATAGGCGTGGCAGCCTGCATGGCATGGCAGGAGGAGGGTGGGTGTGTGTGTACGTGGGGTCATCAAGGACAAGGATGGCAAATAATGCTGGTCGAGGGTCCATGCCAAACAATGGCAACTTCCGGTCGTTTGAGCAAGGCAGCGGATCGGGCTACGGTAATGGCCGTGGCGGAGATAACATGGCTGCTGGAAACATGGCGGACAGAGGGTTTGGAGGTGCTAACAACTTCAACCCGAGGTTCCGATCTTATGAACAAGGAGAGGGTTCGGGTGGTGCTCCTCGAGCAGGAGGGGTACATCTGGGACGACCTTTTGAACATGGTGAAGGATCGGGCTATGGTAATGGCTATGGTGGTGATCGGTCGTTGGTTCCCAAGCGACTGTGGAGGTTTGGTAACCATCCTCGGTACCGCAATCTGGATGATGGCTTTGGGACACAAGGTTCCAACATGCAGCAGGGGAGCGGTGCTAGGCAAGATCAGTGGACAAACTGGGGTAGAGAGAACCGAGAAGCTGCTGGTTTCAATGGGGATTTTGGCGAATTTTCTGAAGGGTACCATGGTGATCAAGGGCACAGACAAGGATACAGAAACCAAGGGGGGTATGGTGATCAGCGCTTTCGGCAACAGAGGCCGAATGGTTTTGGTGGTCGTGGCCGTGGTGGACGGTCGGGTAGAGGTAGGTTTGGAGCTCGTGGCAGCGGCCACAACACTCCTTTGGTGGAGAACCTATCACAAGATATTCAGAAGCAAGTTGCACAAGCGGTTGCACAGCTTGTCGCGGCATCGACTGGAGCCCCATCAGTCGTTGCTGCTACTGCAGACCCGGCTGCTGCCCCTCAAGTGCAAGCGGTGCTGCCACAGGGAGGTACGGCCCAAGATGGGGTCGAGGCTCCTAAACAGCCGGTGGCAAAGGCAGCGAAAAAGTCGGATAAAGTCCTATGTTTCCGATGTCTGAACACTGGCCATTTTGCGATTGATTGCACAGCGGCTCTATGTGTGTATTGCCAGGTGGCCTCGCATGCGTCCAAGGACTGCCCCTTACCTCGGATGCCAAAGCCGGTTGCTACAATGTATGGGTTGGCAAATGACAATTTGTGTTATTTTGCTATACCAAAAAGTGAGGGTATTCGCATCAACCAAGATAGTGGAAAGGTGGGTCGAATTAGAGTTTCAGGTGGCACTTTGACAAAGCATGACATTGCAAACGAGCTTGCATGGTTGGTTCCTGGTGATCACCAATGGGACGTTGAGTGCATTGAAAATGATACCTTCAGGGTAGTCTATCCGACTAAGGCTGATTTTCTCCGTCTAAAGAAGATTGGAGTGATCCAAGTTGACGGTGGTCCTTCTTCTCTGAATTTTGAGGATCTCTCGGATGATGTGGAGACTTACCAGCTGGTTGATATTTGGGTGCGTGTTAGAGGTTGTCCGGATACTCTCCGCAAAGACTATCTCGCTCTTTTTGCTGTTGGGTCTTTAATTGGGCAAGCCACCGAGATCGATATGGAGTTTACAAGGAGGCACGGTATAGTTCGCATGAGAGTGGATTGTGCTGCTCCTAATCATGTTCCTGCTAGAGCTGATCACACTTATGAAGGGGTAGGGTATATGCTACGTTTTGAGGTGGAAGATCAAGATCAGTTTGATGAGGAGATGGAGGATGCTGATCCTAAAGATGGGCCTGGAGATGATGATTCGGATCCTAAAAAAGACAGTCTTGAAAAGGGTTCGGATATAACTCCTAGTGAAAAGAGCAACTCAAAAGGAGCGGCTGATTCAAAAAACAAGGAGCCTTCTAAAGAGCAGCCATCAGAAAATAATAAACAGCCAACTACAAAAGAGGCTCCAATTCAGTTTGGATCTTTTGAACCAGATTTCTCAACGCCATTAGCTGAAGGAAAAGTGGTGATGTCACAGTTTAGGGCACTGTCTACCCCTAGAAGATTATGGTCTGATATGGTGGAGGAGGAGGAGGCTGCCGATCGAGCCGTCGTTGCATCCGCGCCACCAGCAGTGAGCTCTCTGACCGCGGCAGCTATCCCCGGCAGAGAAGTCGGGGGAGGTGGCTACCAATACTTCCCCGGGTGCCCTGGCTACAAGGACCTCGGCTAGAGTTGACGAGCATATAGATGATACCAACGTGTCGGCGAGACAGGAGGTCTCGGCCACGTTGGTGCCATCATCTGCTCCTACTTCGCCAACAGCGGCGGATTCATCACCGGCTAGCTCACCACGTACTCCAGGAGGGAGTG
Source organism: Poa pratensis (assembly GCA_947311845.1). Lineage (NCBI taxonomy): Eukaryota > Viridiplantae > Streptophyta > Magnoliopsida > Poales > Poaceae > Poa > Poa pratensis. The sequence continues at coordinate 26,451,644 of CAMZMU010000051.1, read as the reverse complement.
CTGGTTCGAGCTACAGCCGGAGTTCTGCGTCTTCCGGAGGGACAGGAGTGTTCCTCGGAGGGCGCTATACAATGGAGGAGGTGATCAACTATGGAGGCATCTCAAAGGAGAAGGCGGCGGATGTGCGGTCAAGCGATCGCCTTCGGTCTCAGCCTAATGCGGACTTGTCGCAGATGGAGCGGGCACAGCAGCGTGCCGTTGCTCGAGACACCATCTCTGGTTCAGGTAATAAACACGTGCCCAACTCTTCCATTGCTTCAATTCCAAATGAATTAGTTATAGAGAGGGCCTCGAAGTTGGGGGTCTCTTTAGGGCTTTCTCCATCTGAAATTAATTCATCGGTTAACTTAATCAAAGACATTGATCTTACTCGTACTTTAACTTTTCTTAAGAAAAATGAAGAGCAGATTAGAAAGGGAGAGGATGATCAGAGTAGTTCAGTTTTGGAAGTAGCAACTCTTTTAAGTAAAGATTTGGGGGAGGATGATTTACTGGGTGAAAATGATCACAAGGATCAAAAAATCCAGAACACAAAAGCTAGAAGAAATACTAAACTGAAAGTTAAAGAACTGCAGGTTACGACCCCTCGTAGGAGTGCTAGATTTCAAAAGAAAAACAAGTCTTAAATCATGAGGGGTTGCTTTTGGAACACTGATGGTTTTGCCGACCCTGCAAAACACTTGAGGGTCAATGAACTTATTAGAGAACATAAGCTAGATTTTTTTGCGATTATAGAGACAGGAAGATCTAATTTTTCGGCCCCCTTTTTATCTCATATTTCGGGTGGTCTTGATTACCACTGGTATTGCCTTCCTCCACAAGGGAGATCGGGAGGCATTCTAGTCGGCTTTAATCACTCTTCTTTCAAAATTACAAAGGTGATTTCGGGAGATCATTGTATTAAATTTCATATTACCTCAAAGTTTGATGGGTTTGAGTGGGCTTTAGTGGTAGTATACGGGGCAGCTCAAGATGCCAAGAAATCTGAGTTCTTAGCGGAGTTGGTTCGTATGTGTGAAAATGATTCTCTACCCCTAATTTGTGGTGGCGACTTTAATATTATTCGCCGCAAAGAAGAGAAGAATAATGATAATTTTAATACAAGGTGGCCTTTTATTTTTAACGCTATAATTGAAAGCCTGAGCCTGCGAGAAATAGATCTTTCAGGACGACATTTACTTGGGCAAACAATAGGGAGACACCAACTTATGAGAAGTTGGATAGAATTTTAGCTACCACAGATTGGGAGCAGAAATTTCCTCTTGCATCTGTCCATGCGCTACCTAGAATTGGCTCTGACCATACTCCTCTTCTCCTAGATGCCGGGGATCAGGCTCATTTGGGTAATAAGGCCCGCTTCTCCTTTGAATTGCATTGGCTTCAAAAGGAGGGATTTTATGAGCTGGTAGCAAAGGAGTGGGACTCGGTCCCATTAGGGGACTCCCCGATTGAAAATTGGCAACGCAAGCTACGCCACTTGCGTAATTTCTTGAAAGGTTGGGCTCGAAATCTGAGTGGTATTTATAAGAAAGAGAAGGAGCGTCTAATAAAAATGATAGACCAACTTGATATGAAAGCAGAAGTTAGTCCTCTCAATGCATCCGAAAGGGAGGCAATGAAGAGTGCAAATGATAAAGTTGCCCAACTTAGACGAGATGAGGAGTCCAAGTGGGCTCAACGAGCCAAAGTTAAATATATTCAAGAGGGAGGTGATAACACAAAATATTTTCATCTTATTGCAAATGGCAAGCATAGAAGGAAAAAGATTTTTCAACTTGAGCAAGACGAAGGAACGATTGTTGGTCAAGAAAACTTAAAAACATTTATATCGGAATACTATAAAAGATTGTTTGGTGCCCCGGCTAAAAACAATTTTACTTTAATAGAAAATCAAGTGCATGACATCTCCTCAACTTTCAAGGGAGGAAAATGATATTTTAATAGCCGAAATCACTGAAAAGGAAGTGCATGAGGCGATTTCTCAAATGGAAAAGAATAAAGCTCCGGGACCAGACGGGTTCCCTGCTGAATTCTATAAGAAATTTTGGCCTGTTTTAAAGGCGGATTTTATGGCCATGATAGCTCAGTTCCAACGAGGGGAATTGCCTCTTTTTCAACTGAACTTTGGAACAATTATTTTGTTACCCAAGAAAGAGTATGCGGTGCAAATTCAGCAATACAGGCCCATTTGTCTACTAAATGTGAGCTTTAAGATTTTCACAAAGGTGGCAACTAGTTGGGTTTCCCAAATAGCTCACAAGGTCATTCGACCAACTCAAACCGCCTTCTTACCTGGATGCCACATTCTAGAGGGAGTGGTGGTGCTTCACGAGACCATCCATGAAATTCATCGGAAAAAAATGGATGGTGTTTTATTTAAAATTGATTTTGAAAAGGCCTATGACAAGGTCAAATGGCCGTTCTTGCAGCAAGCCATGAGAATGAAAGGTTTTAATCCCACATGGTGTAAGTGGATTAATGATTTTGTTCATAAAGGAAGTGTTGGTATTAGAGTAAACGATGATATCGGTCATTATTTCCAAACACGGAAAGGCTTAAGACAAGGTGATCCGCTCTCACCTATTTTATTTAACGTCGTTGCAGACATGTTGGCCATCTTAATTGCAAGAGCCAAAGAAGATGGCCAAGTAGAAGGATTAATACCACATTTAGTGGATGGCGGTATTTCCATTCTACAGTATGCAGATGACACTATACTTTTTATGGAACATAATTTGGAGAAGGCTCTAAATATGAAACTTATTCTTTGCATCTTTGAGCAACTCTCTGGCCTAAAAATTAACTTTCACAAGAGTGAAATATTCTGTTTTGGGAAGGCAACAGATGTTGAGGATCAATATAGGGAGATTTTCGGATGTGAGTCAGGTGCCCTTCCTTTTAGATATTTGGGAGTCCCTATCCATTTCCGAAAACTGAAAAATGGTGAGTGGAAATCAATTGAAGACCGTTTTGATAAAAATTAGCTAGTTGGATAAGCAAGCTCCTTTCGTATGGAGATAGATTAATTCTAATTAACTCGGTCCTCACCAGTTTACCAATGTTTATGCTATCTTCTTTGAAATACCAGAAGGGGTACGGAAAAGACTAGATTTTTATCGATCACGCTTTTTTTGGCAGAGTGTTGGTCATAAAAAAAATATAGGCTTACTAAATGGAACATTATTTGTAGACCAAAAGATCAAGGGGGTCTTGGAGTGGAGGTTTTAGAGATAAAAAATAAGTGTTTACTCTCTAAATGGTTGTTTAAACTCCTAAATGAGGAAGGGGTTTGGCAGGAACTTATCACAAACAAGTATCTCCACTCAAAATCTTTATCTCAAGTACAAGCAAAACCAACAGACTCGGCATTTTGGAAGGGACTAATGCGAGTAAAGGAGGAGTTCTTCTCGAGAGGTTCTTTCAATATTGGCAATGGACAAAATACAAGATTTTGGGAGGATGTTTGGTTGGGTGATGCTCCTCTGGCTCAACAATATCCATCGTTATATAACATAACCCACCGAAAACAAGTTTCAGTGGCACATGTTTTGGAGCAGGAGCATCCGAATATTCAGTTCAGAAGGGCTTTGACAGGAAACAAATGGATTCAGTGGCTGCACTTGGTTAGCCGACTCATGGATATTCATTTGAGTGAAAATAAGGATACATTCGTTTGGGGGTTAACTAACTCAGGAGTTTTTACCGTCAAATCAATGTATCTAGATTTTATGAATGGTCATACAAAATATCTTCGGAAATACATTTGGAAAATAAAGGTGCCATTAAAAATTAGGATTTTTATGTGGTTTCTACACCGAAGAGTTTTGTTAACAAAGGATAATCTGATTAAACGTAATTGGACCGGTCTTACTAAATGTTGTTTTTGTGATCAAGATGAAACAATACAACATTTATTTATATCATGCTCACTTGCCCGTGTAATTTGGCGGATTGTACACATAGCTTTCAATATCACTCCACCAACTAATATCACAAACTTGTTTGGGAATTGGTTAAATGGAGTTAACAAGAAAGACAAAACCCAAATAAGAGTGGGGGTTTGTGCTTTGCTTTGGGCCATTTGGCGTGTTCGAAATGATTATGTGTTTAATAAGGCCAAAAACACATCTTTCTTGCAGGTTATTCCTTTGGCCACGCACTGGATCCGTACGTGGTCATATCTCCAGTCGTAGGACCGTCGGCAGGACATGGATTTTGGGTGCAACCGTTTGGAGACGGTCGCGCAGGAGTTCTTCACCCAATTCGGTTGGCGATGTGCAAATAGATTAACATGTTGATGCATAGGCATTTCATGTTGCTTTGTATTTTTCGCTGGTTGATACATATCTCAACTCTTTGTGATCCTTGAACTGCAAGACTGTTGAATTTTGAATAAAAGCAATAAAGGCCGTATGCATCATCCTGATGCAGAGGCTGGGGTAGCTCCCCTTTTCGGAAAAAAAAATCAAGGACAAGGATCGATCTCTCTCGGATCTCCTGGGACCTAGGGGCTGGGGAAGCAGCATCATGGTAGCACCTCTATCCCTTCTCAAGCTATTCATTCGTACTTTAATGCACATGATAATCTTGTCAGATGTCCTCTTATTTATGATAAATGCTTTTATAGTTACTACTTTGAACAGATCTTGAGTAATAAAAAGACCTGCAGTGTCCATAGACACTGGATATGTAATATACTTCCACAATCTAAATCTGGCACGAAAATGTTATAGACACAGGCCAGTATGCTTGACAAGGCAACCAGTTGAAAATGGACAGATCTCTTTGCGTAAGGAGTAGGTGGTTCTAGGGGGTGGAAACAAATTGGACTGTGGGCAAATAATATTTGATCCATATTTTAAAGTCAAATACAAATTCCTTTTGAACTTCTACTCAATTTGATTGGATTTGGTTATTTGCATAATCACTACGTAAGATGCGCTCATGCTCATAATGACTATCAATTGCAATTTTGAGCTAACTTAAAGGACATCAATTTTACACTATATCAAGCCAAATATGTATACAAGTTTATCGACTTCGAGCTGGATTTCAGGTAAAATAACATAGAGATTTGAAATCTTATATGCATCCATAATTTTCCATATGAATGCGAATGGGGAAGAATCTATTGATTGCGTGGTTTTCTAAACTTTATCTTTGTTCAATTGAATATGTACATGGCAGTTGAATGATACAAATTCCTGTTTCTTTTTCACATCCCAACGTGGTTAATATGATTATGTGAACACGTTCAGTTTAATAGTCTGTTTTTTAACTTTTCCCATGACTACTCTTCTTTTGTTTATTCAGGTGGCGAAGTGCTCTTCTGTGGAGAACATTTTTTACAACTGCTGTTGTTGCTGTCGTGTTGAAGGCCCTGATCGAGGTATCCTTTTTATCCTTGCTGGGGCTACGTATGGACGCATAGTTGGGACACTTCTTGGCTCCATGTCTGATCTTGATCCTGGCCTGTTTGCACTGCTTGGTGCCGCATCTTTCCTCGGTGGAACAATGAGAATGACCGTGTCAGTCTGTGTAATCCTTCTGGAGCTCACGAATGAGCTCCATATGCTCCCTTTGGTCATGCTCGTCCTTCTGATATCAAAGACCATAGCCGATTGCTTCAACAAAGGGGTCTATGATCAGATTGTTGTGATGAAAGGTTTGCCATTCATGGAGGCTCATGCTGAACCATACATGAGACACTTGGCAGCTGGTGATGTCGTGTTTGGGCCACTGATCTCCTTTTCAGGTCTTGAGAAGGTGGGCAACATTGTTCAAGCCTTACGGATCACGGGCCACAATGGATTTCCGGTAGTTGATGAGCCACCTCTGTCAGAAGCTCCAGAGCTGGTTGGGCTGGTGCTTAGATCACACCTGCTGGTTCTCCTGAAAGGCAAGACCTTCATGAAGGAGAAGGTGAAAACAAGTGGTAGCTTTGTGCTGCGAAGATTTGGCGCGTTCGACTTTGCCAAGTCCGGTTCCGGGAAAGGTATGAAAATCGAGGACCTGGATTTCAGTGATGAAGAAATGGAGATGTATGTCGATCTGCATCCAATCACAAATACTTCACCCTACACGGTGGTTGAGACAATGTCGCTTGCAAAGGCTGCAGTCCTTTTCAGGGCACTAGGACTAAGACACCTACTGGTTGTTCCAAAGACCCCAGGGGTGAGACCTTCTATCTCCAGATCCTTTGATATTTTACTGCACATTCTTTGTTTTCGCGATATGAAGTTCATAATGCAGTTGTGTTATACTCCGTGCCAAATGCGCGTCAATAACAATTTTTCTTGCTGTTTTGATGCAGAGGCCTCCCATTGTTGGGATCCTCACAAGGCACGACCTCATGCCGGAGCATATCCATGGGCTGTTCCCAAATCTCCGCAAGTCACATTGAGGGGCAAAACAAGAGCACTCAGCAGAACATACATTTCTTGCTCTTGTCTTGTCATTTCTCATCAAGATGATTCATTGGACGATGGAATAATCTGGTGTATTTACTGTAAAGAGCTGATTCTCCAGTCAGCAATTCGGTGGGTTTCTTTTTGGTAGTTTATGCTCTTTTGTAACAAAACAATCCTCTTGTCAGTACATGTTCTCTCTTTTTCCTCAGCTGTGTTTGGTTCAGTGGCTCTCATCTGCGCTTGCTGTAGCTTCGACTGCAACACATTGTCGGTAGTAAGTAATTTCTGAAGGCAGACAAGGTTCTGAAATCTGAATCGTACTAACTACGCAGTTGCTTGCTTCCAAACAAACTAGCTGTCCAGGCGTCAGCGGAGAGGCCTCTCATTTGTTGCTGTCACATGCCGGTGTTGGTTCTCATCGCAGGATCCACAAAAATTCTCCGGGATCTTTCCACAGCGACCCCGTTGGCATCTATAACTACAACAAAATGTTCGTTGGCCCACATGCCAGTGGCAGCTTAAACCCCAGACATGAATGAACAGAAAGGCGGAACAGTGACAGGCAAGGCACCATGATGCTGTCCCTGTAGATTCCAGCATGTGTGGTCATTGGTAATATTGTCTCACACTTCCCAGTCACCACTCACCAGTATGCCGTAGGCTTTTCCAAAACAAAACAAAAATCTGTGTGAGGCACGCATGCCAAATGCCAAGAACTTTATGCACAAACAAACTCCTCATCAACTTTGGCACTATTAAATTAGATTTTGCGTCTGTGGAAACCTTTTGGGCTTTTTGGTCGGTTTGTTCTCTGATGCTCTTCCTGTCAGTTGCAAAGATTGTTTGATGCATGACAGGCCATCATGTTGGCATGAGATTATGTACAGATACGGTGTGTTTTGGGGCAAGGATCGATTCTGGATTTCTGGGTCATGATACGCGAGGGAGGCACGCACCACTGCGTGTTACCTTGCCTTCCAAGCAAGGGGGACAAGCAAAAGAAAAGGGGCGATCCTTCATTTTTTCCCTCTGGTCTCTCCTGGCGCCGAAGTGAGTCCTGAGTTTTTCTTTTCTTTTCCTTCTGTTATTCCTGGCAGTAGTCATAGATAGCTCGTTGCTTTTGCCATCACCACTGGAAGGCGTGGGACTTTGGTAGGAACGTCGTGCGAATCTCGTGTGGCTTCTGAACATGCTAACTCGATCCGTAGCTCTCCAAAACATCATGCGTACCTGCAGTTTCATAGGAAAAAGGGAGATCCTTGCAATTTTTCCTGCTTGCCTTGGTCTCCTCCTGGCGCCGAGGTGAGTCCTGAGCTAGCTTGATGTTTTGCCCTCAGCATTGGAACGCATGAGACTTTCGTAGGAACGCCGTGCGAACATGGTGTGAGTGACTTCTGAACCTGCTAAACTTGATCCGTAAATCTCCAAAACATCACGTACTTTCAGTTTCAGACTCTGGAAGCTCCAAAACAGCACTGCCACGCCATTATGTCCTCGTGTGCCTTCTCTTTGGCTCCATTTCCTAATTAAACCTGAACCAGCTCTAGGCGGTATCTCCAATCGATCGTTGGAGCGACTTTGAATTCCATTCAGATTTTAGCTACTTCTTTATCCGTGTCTTTTGGTGTACGGGCAAACCTATTATACAATTATTATGTTCCGACAAATATTCTCTTGCGTATTGTATCAATCTTGTATCCATTCCGTATTTATTTCCGCTTCCGTATTCGTTTTCGGGGTTTTCGATATTGTTTCCTATTTCGACGGGACAGCCGGAAACGAAAACAATAAAGCATGTTTTCGTTCGGTTTTCAACCCTACCTCTAAATCAGCTACATACACCATCAAGAACGGAGAAATCAGTATGTATCCATAGATATCTATTAATCAAATATAACAAGGAATTAGTACATAGAATGACTCATCTCATAAATAAGGATTATCATTAAAGATACATATACTCGATCACAATCATGTATGACAGCTCACATGATTTCCCTTTCAAGACTAGCGTTTGTTTGAGAAACATATTTTCTACAATTAATTTAATCATTTTCAGATTTTCATATATTGACTTGGGGACAAAATACTAAGAGGGACCAAATCAAGAGATCATGTCTAGTGATACCACACCACATGTTATACTATGATATCACGACTCAAAATTTTAATTTGCAAATTGAAAAATAATTGGGGTTGTTCACGGGATGTGTGTTTACAATCCCAAAAATTCGTATAACCAAATTTGAAATACGAAACAAAGAGACAGATTCAATATGAATAGTGTTAATGAAAAGACAAAAAGGCAGAATAACACTATTAAAATAGCAATTTTTCCTTTTTGTCTCTCACTTGTGTGTATTTCGATTTTGGTTATGAAACATCCGGTGAATAGAAACACACATCTTGTGATCACACACAATTTTTTTCGATACTTGTAAATTTTAATTTGAGGAAGTGTTATCAGGGTTGCGTGTGAGTGTCATGCAGTGGTGGATCCAGCGCCCCCGTTGCCCAGCCGGCTGCATAGTCTATTTTTGTTGCAATTAGACAAAAATTAGTACCCTAAATTTATAAATTAGAGTAGCAGTTTGCCCTGGTTTTGAATTATTCGTGGGTCCGCTTATGGTGTAATGTGAGGTGTGGTGTAACAAAATATTTTCCATCCCGTCGTAATAGTTAATGGTTAGTTTTTGAACATATAGTTAATGGTTAGTTGCGTTTTCGATTCAGAGTTCAACGATGAAAACCAAACTTGGCTTGGCAATATACTCCCTCCGTATCAAAATATTCAGGTTTCAACCTTGCACTAAAACATGTCTACGGAGGGAGTATATCAGATACAAACACACACAAAAAACATTAACCCGCAGTATTCAGAGGACTGAGCTCTAGCTCAGTAGCTAGCGCTAGCAGTGGCTAGGCTGCCCACCCGGGTTCGACTCCTCAGGAGCGAATTTTGGGTTGTCTCACCAGGGTGCACTGTTCATCACTGTACCCAGCTACACTGTTCACTGAACACTGTAGCCCATCGCTTTGCCTCACGTCTATGTGCCACAGGCGAGATCGACGTGTCCGTCGGTCACCGAAGCACTGGTCTTCGGCTAAGTCTCTCAGGACGTAGTTCTGGGTTATAGGGTGTAGGTCTAGTTTACACACATAGGTGGGGTGTGCGTGTGTGTGGTGTGCGTGTGGTGTGTCCAAACAGGTACTACAACTTGTAATCCCAGAGAGGCTCTCAAAAAAAAAAACCGCAGTATTCATTTTCTTTTCAAGCTAGTCTGTGATTCCCATTCAGTATCTCGGTGTTGCGACACCCCGTGCCTAAACAAGCCAGCATTTCAGCACCTCCGTCACATCAACCCGACTAGCCTAGTAGGACCTTCATTGGTCGCCGGAAAATCCAGCAAGAGATTCCCAACGCCTAGACCTAAAAAGGAAGAACCAAAAGCTACCAACGATACAGTAGCATCTCGCTCGCTGGGCATTGAAAACCTCAGCCGATACGCCACGCCGTCGGTCGCGATGTACTCCGTCTCGGTGGCGAGGCTGACGCGGCAACCTCCGCTTCCGTGCCCTTGCTCCCCCGTACGGGTGAAATCAAAACCACGAGCCGCGGCAGAGGAGAGATACGGGGAGATCCCGACTGGGCCGTTGCCCGTACGCAAGGCAGGCAGGATCGCCCCGTACAGTAACAGTACCGAGACAAGTACTGTACTCCGCCTCTCCTTTCGGCGCTTGAATGCGAGGCCGGCCGGGTGTATTCTGGCGTGGATCGACCGCGAGTCCGTGCGTGCGGTCTGGTCTGCTCTCTTTCGCTGGTCAAGCGGGGATTTGTTAGCCCGACAGCATTAATATGTGTTTGGCCCGATCCATTTTTTGTCCGGCACATCCGAGAGTGCCTCCAAACTTGGATAGGCCTCGGGGCTGCCGAACACATCCTCCAACAGGCGGACCCATGTGTCATAGACGTTGTGTCCCAATCGTTAAAGCGCCGGCGCGTCTCTCCAAGCGACGTCCCCTCAACTTCCACCACATCTTCGACGGCGTTGCACATTTCACACGCAACACATTAACACCGGTAGAAGTCGACGCGACGACGTTGCGTCTTCTCCACGCAACGCATTAACGTCTGCGCCATCGTCCATCGGCCTACCCGCCGGCGGTGTATAAAGAACACCTTTGTTCGCATGGCTGCCACCCACTCTCATCCTGCCTCCCCTCTCTTCCCCATTCCCTTCCGTTGCCGACATCAACTCGGGCGAGCGGACCACCGCCACCATGGACGTGTATAAGAAGTGGCTCTTGGGCCAAGGTCCTCGCCGAGCACGACATCATGGCACCACCGAAAGCGGTATCGCCGAAAGGGTTCGCCCTTAGTTTGGGCGGGGTGCCAGTCCCTAAAGCCAGCTTGGAGTTCGAATGCCAAGTCCACCGGCGCAGGAAGAAGCTCCAATTTTGGGTCTCCCAAACGCAGTCCTTCCGCAGCCTCTACTGGGAGACGTTCCTCCGGGACGAGCGAGAGACGCTCAACCGTTTCACCGGCGAGCATCCACCACTGAAGTACAACGCCGAGGAGCGGACGCGGTTCTGCTCGGAGCCCGGCCGCACCATTCGGGGTGTGTGTCGGAGGAATACACTACGGGTAGACCCACGAGCGGATTGCTTGACAAGGACCTAGAAGGCCCACGACCACCTCGTGTCCGTCTTTCTCCTTGGACCTACGTGGTTAGGCCAGCCTGTGAACTGCAGGCTTGTCTAAAGGATTTCACATATAAGGAAGGAGTCCTAAACTTGGAAGGCATGATGAAGACTAAGTAAACTCCGAGTAGGACACCGACCTCCGGAACGACCCGGAGGTAACGTGTAATCCTAGGGGCTCCCTATGTATATAAGGCGAGCTCCTAGGTCGTCATAGACAAGCAATTTTAGATCTCGTAGCGAAATCGCAACCTTATAATTGAGACTATCAACATCAATTTCAATCTAGCAGGAGTAGATCTTTATCTCCATCGAGAGAGGCTAAACCTAGGTAAATCGTCTCCCATAACCTTGACACACCAGTTCGCACCAATGGCTTCACAAACAAGTATTCCGAAAGAGACACGTGTCGTGATAACCTCACGACAACGTGTATGAGACCGAGCCCGCTATCGAGGAGGTCCCGCCGCGCAGGGTTAGGCGTTGTAGGATTTAAATGAGATTTGTACAATGAAATTTGAATGAAATTTGTCTTTCCTTTGCAATCTCTAATTTTTTTTTTGGGTGCAGTGTAGGTAGCACCCCAGAATTGGCCGGATAAGTATCCAACATCCTAAAGCAGATAGAATTTAGAGTGTGCAGTATATATTTTCCGAGGTGACCGTGGAGATGGTTTAACTTAGCTTAGCTCGCGGCCGCAGATGAGAACAAATCCATGAATCTCCATCTGAGGTTGCGTACTACTCTTGGCGTACTACCGGGGAGATCCTTGCAATTTTTCCTGATTGCCTCGGTCTCCTCTTGGCGCCGAGGTGAGTTCGTGTGACCTCTGAACCTGCTAAACTCGATCCGTAGCTCTCCAAAACATCATGGCGTACTTTCAGTTTCAGACTCTGGAAACTCCAAAACAGCACTACCACGTCATTATGTTCTCGTGTTTGGCTCCATGCATTTCCTAATTAAACCTGAACCAGCTCTAGGCGGTATCTCCAATCGATCGTCGGAGCGACTTGGGATAACTTTGAGACATCGCTCATCTTACGACGAACGCTGTGAGGTGGCCGGTAGTAAGATCTGCCGTGCGGTTGTGAGTTGTGACTTGTGAGAACTGAAAACCCACGGGTGATCCATCAAATCAGGAGGGTCCGGAATGATCCGTAGCCAATCTTTGCTACAGCGTACTCTAGACTAGCCTAGCGCCACGCGCGGCCTCGCGGGCCTTCCTGGAGGACCGGAGCCCTTGAATGAAGGCTTGAACGCTCTGTGGCGTCTTCGTCTTCCTGCAAGTGCAACCGATCCATCCCATTCCCAACTGCGCGCCGCAAACTGTTGTCCATTCAATTCGTGGGCGCCATGTCCAAAAAAAAAAACCTGGACGCCTGGCCGGCTAGGGACCGCGAACGAACGAGTGTGATCCAGCGTCGTACAAAACCATGGCCACAACATCAGTCATATAGTGAGTGATTAGTTACGTTTTCGGTTCATAGTTCAACGGTGAAAGTTTTTTTATCTTGGCCATGGTTGATAATACCGAAAAACAGTAATTCCAGTGTTGAGTGCTATGAAAATGGCCATCATAAAAAAAATTGTAGTTCTCCTTTTGGCTTCAAGCTAGGCTCTAAATTCCATTCACTATTTTAGCTACTTCTTTACGTGTGTCTTTTGGTCTACGGACCAACCTATTGTATAATTATTGTGTTCCGACAAATGTTGTCTTTCGCATAGTATTGTATTAGTTCCATATTCATTTGCGAGGCTTTTCGATTTCATCCCGGACTCCGACGACACAACCGGGAACGAAAACGATAAAGCATGTTTCCATTCGGTTTATAACCCTACCTTTAAATCAGCTACATATACTATCAAGAACAGAGAAATCACACACTAGTTAGATATACACACAAAAAAAACATTAACCCGCAGTATTCATTTTCTTTTCAAGCTAGTGTGTGATTTCCATTCAGTATTGCGACACTCCGTGCCTAAACAAGGCAGCATTTCAGCACCTCCGTCACATCAACCCGACTAGGATAGGAGGGTACTCCTACTATAGCCTAGTAGGACCTTCATCGGTCGCCGGAAAATCCAGCAAAAGATTCCGCCACGCCGCCGGTCGCGATGTACTCCATCTCTCTCGCGAGGATCCGGCGAGGCAACATCCGCTTCCGTGCCCTTGCCCCGTACGGGTCAAGATCAGATCGTGGACTGCGAGCAGCGGCGGACGGAGGAGAGATACGGGGAGATCCCCGCCCCGGGATTCAGGCGTTGCCCGTACGCAGCCAAGGCAGGAAGGGGATCGCGCCGTACAGTAGTAACAGTACCGTACAGTACTCCGCCTCTCCTTTCGGCGCTTGAATGCGAGGGGCCGTGGATCGACCGCCAGTCCGTGCGCCGCGAATCCCCGATCTGCTGGCGCAGGGGGTCGTGCCGCTCGGCTTGTTGTTTCCACAAGGGAAATTAGTCCGTCATGGTACACCTTTTCCATTGCGTTTGCTACGTCTAGAAGTTCACTACACGGTACACACATCGATCCATTCCATCCGTGTTTGTCTGCCGGACACGACCAGCAGCTGGCCCCATTCCTTCTCGTGTTGCCTGCACCCGAGCCTAGTCCGTCACACCATCCATGGTTTGTACTCCACCAGCATGTACCAACCAACTAGGATGCCGGACATAAAAAATGGCCACACCGGCACCATCAAGTATCCGGTCCGACCCATTTTCTATCTGAAACCCCCGAGAGGGTCTTAAACTTGCGGGGGGTCTCAGGGTTGCCAGAAAGCGTCCGGACACGTCCTCAGACAGGTGGGATCCACAAGTCATAGATACTGAAAATTGCATATATAGGAGAGGTGATTTCACTTTTATATAAATTCTTACATAAATAGAATGTCAATATACTACACGTCGTTGTCCGAAACGGCCTTCAATGGTGGAGTTGTCGGCGCGTGCACCGGTGCAGCCCTATGTGTGAGCCATGCGGGGTCTGCACCAGCCAAACTGGACGACCACGGTGACCAGTCGGAACTGGTGGAGTTGCCGGCTCGTCGTCCTCCGGCACGGCGTCCTGTTCCAGCGGCTCCTGCTCGGGCATCACGGCCTTCTTCTCCGGGAACGACATCGCGGGGACGCATGTGGTGGAATTGGCCGGCATCGGCGCGGGCGACGGCACGGTTAAAAATCCCCTGAGCGACGTCGTGTCCCAAGTGACGAGCGTTAAAGTGGTGGCACGTCTCTCCAAGCGACATCCCCTTAACTTCTGCCCGCACTTATTGTGGGCTGCTACGCCGAGCTTGGCGTGACGCGACGGCGTTGCGCCTTTCGCAAGCAACACATTAACGCCGGTAGCAGTCCACGCAACGGCAATGCGCCTTCCCCACGCAACACATTAACGCCCGCGCCACCATCCATCGACATACCCCGCCGGCGGTGTATAAAGAACACCTTTGTTTGCTTGGCTGCCTCCCACTCTCTTCCCCATTTCCTTCCGTCGTCGGCATCAACTCGGTCGAGCGCAGCACCGCCACCATGGACGTGAATAAGAAGTGGCTCCCTTGGCACGAGGCATCCTGGCGACGCCGAAGGCGACATTGCCGAAAGGCTTCACCCTCAGCTTGGGCGGGGTGCCCGTGGCGCCAGTCCCCAAAGTCGGCTTTGAGTTTGAGTGCCAGGTCCACGGGTGCAAGAAGAAGCTCCGGTTTTGGGTCTCCCAAACGTAGTCCTTCTGCAACCTACTAGGAGACGTTCTTCCGGGACGAGCGAGAGGCGACACTCAACCGCTTCAGCGGCGAGCATCCACCGCTGAACTGCAACACCGAGGAGCGGACGCGGCTCTGGTCGGAGCCTGGGCACATCATTCGAGCTGTCTGTCGGGGGGAATACACTCCGGGTGGGCCCAAAGAACGGCTTGACAAGGATCTGGAAGGCCCGTGGCCGCCTGGTGTATGTCCATCTCCTTGGACCTACGTGGTTGGGCCAGCCCGTGAACTGCAAGCTTGTCTAAAGGAGTTCACACATAAGGAAAGAGTCCTAAACTTGGAAGGCACGATGAAGACCAAGTAGACTCCGAGTAGGACACCCACCTCCGTAATGACCCGGAGGTAACCTGTAACCCTAAGGACTCCCGCGTATATAAGGCGAGCTCCTAGGTCGTCATAGACAAGAAATTTTAGATCTTGATCTCCAAGTAGCGGAATCGCAAACTTGTAATCGATACTATCAGCATCAATTCCAATCTAGCAGGAGTAGATCTTTACCCCATCAAGAGGGAATGAACCTGGGTAAATCGTCTCCCATAACCTCGACACACCAGTTCACACCAATGGCTCCACAAAACAAAGTATTCTGAAGGAGACTGGCTCCACAAAACAAAGTATTCTGAAGGAGACGTGCCGTGATAACCCCACGACAGCGTGTATGAGGTCGTCTTGCCAAAAAATGCCCGGGCAGAAGCTGCAGCATCTTCCCACGAGACCCCGAGCCTGCTACCGAGTAGACGTACGCCGCCACGTAGGGTTAGGCGCCATAGGAATTAAACTAAATTTGTAGGATGGAATTTGAATGAAATTGGTCTTTTATTTGCAATCTCTTAGGTTTTTTTATTTTTATTTTGGGGTGCCGTGTGAACAGCACACCGAATTGGTCGGACAAGTGCCGGGCACCAACAAAATGGACATAATTTGTTTGTGCTGAATATTTCTAGAGGTAATTTAGCGCCGCAGATGAGAACAAATTCGTGAATCTCCATGTGACGTTGCGTACTACCTATTGATAGGCGTGGCAGCCTGCATGGCATGGCAGGAGGAGGGTGGGTGTGTGTACGTGGGGTCATCAAGGACAAGGATCGATCTCTCTCGGATCTCATGGGACCTAGGGGCTGGGGCCGGCTTAGCTTAATTAACCCCACTTATTAGCAACACTCTGCCACACGCTACCACAGCTAAGCTAGCCACGGCCTCTGTCAACCCGAGACTCTTCCTCGCTGAAACCTTCGCAATCCCGTCTGCAAACAGGGTCACCCGCAGAACAACGTAGCCAAGACAGCGAGGGAGCATTTAATCTGTCTTCTCCAGGATCCACGACACTAATACAATTGTGATTTGGTAGGTTATGTGTCATGTCAAAGATATCTATATATAAGTTTAGATAGATAGATTCGGGAAGAAAATATACGTGAAGGGATCACCTCCTCGTGTCGTTCTCGGTGAAGATTTTGTTTCACACCAAGGGCTTCTCTGATTGAAAAAAAATTATATTTTTTTTGTAGGATATGAATCTTTAAGATTTTTTACTACGTTGACCGTTTGATTTGTATGATTGAATCTGAATCCTCTAAAAAATAATGCCATACGAATCTTGTAGTGTAAACTTTATAGAGAAATAACATGAGTACCAACCGCATGTAAAATTTCTTCACCGCAATCAAATAAAATTGTTCTTTCAATAGGATTAAATTAGTATGTCACGCAAATCTTACAGATTTTCTATTCCTACATTTTCCCTATCATATGAATCAAAGGAGCCCTACAAGGTGCATGTGTAGTAAAATGTGCAACCCATACATGATTTAAAATCCAGTCGGCCTGAGCTACATGCAAGAAAACGGAGCACAATGCCGGTCATCATTCTTCTAGATGTGTGGCAGATGCACTTCATTCTCTTGCGGAATTTCTGGAGTGCAATACTTCAGGAGGTCAATTCAACAAGATCCAATCCAACACATGTGTGTACTCCACAATTATTGTTAGTAGTAGTACTATTTGATTTTGTGCTGCTATCCTTTATTTTCTTCCGGTACCTCTTGGCCTCTTGGGGTTGGATACTCTTTCATTTTATTTTCATGGCGTTTCCGGTGGAAATGGCCGGGCTGGTTATCAGAACAAATGGTTAATTATCGGCCAACTAACAGGGCCATTTTCTTTGGCAATGCCCTTTTGTTTTCAGAATCTGTACTACCAATCTTGCCCCCCCCCCCCCCCCCGGTGGGGTGGCTCAAATCTTGGCAGGGCCACTCAAAAGTTCAAACCCCATCCCAATGGTATCTCTCTCCCCCTCTACTACCATTGAGTTGGTAGGCCATGTTATGTACCCCATGCTTAACTCCAGTGTACCATTCCTTTCTAAATAAAGCTAAAAGATCTCTAGGGTGATATGCAAGCAACATGAGAGAGATGCATAATCACTGTGGATATCTTGTGCTCCGTAGTTGTTATTGATTCACAATCAATATATCGGTCAAAAGAGGGTCAATTGGAGATCTTTAAAGTGATGCATGCTTAGGTCAAAACAGTGAGATCTTAAAGCATGGTTTGATGGCGCATCTTGCCCTCGATTGACTTTATCACAACCTTTTCTAGTTCCTCTGGCTCTACATCATTCCTTCTTGATGCAGGCTCGACATGTGCCATCAATCCATGATTGCGCTTTCGAGGAACAGCATCAACAGAAAGGTTTAAAGGGAGGCCCTCCTTTGCATGCATGCGTCATCAGCAAACACTTCCATCCTAGGAGAGAGGACAGTTGTTTTAACACCAAGGAACCGGTGGTAAATACTTATCTGAATCCACTTGAATGAACCTCCTTTCTATACACCCTTTCATAGTTTCATCTTTCTAGAATCCAAGAAGTTGTGATTTTTCCTACAGAAACATGCTTGTATAGAATGGACATGGGAATATGAATTTTGAAACTTAGACATGACTGTATGCAACCGTGCAAAAATCGCAAATGATCAAGCTATAGTTAGTGATTTAAAATGTAACATTTTTTTTTTCATTTTCATGTTGGTCGCATGCAGTCATACGTATTATTTTACTAAAAAACTGCATCGCTCAGTTTCTACTTCGTATGTGCGTGATTTATTTCAGCACGTTTCAAAACTTTAAAATATTTATTTAAAAAGTTTTAACATGCGGGTCCGATGTATTTAGGTTTAATCTAGCAATTTACTACATTTCCAGCATTTCGTATAGAAAATATATGCATACGTGACTGCATAAAAAGATATTGTGCGTGTCTATATACCATTGATGTATTAGTATGTTTGTATTCAATACATACATGGTCATATTTTAACATCAATTGGTTAGTGTACATTATATATATTGTAATTCTAAAGAAGAGAACGAAGAAGTTTCCGTTGCTTAAGATCCACCTTTGCATGCATGCAGCATTATAACATCTCCACCGGCGCGACCAATACAACGTCCGGTAAAGTTGCCGGATAGGCACAATTGGGCGCGCCGGCAACCGTTGCCGCCTATTGGGAGCGGCACGCCCCACCGGTCGCTCCCAATAAGTTGTTGAGAAAGAAAAAAAGGGAGACTCGAATATGGACAAACCGACGATATTTCATTGAATTTGAAGGACATTTAACAAACTTAAACGAAATTTAACAAATTTAAATGGAATTTAACTAAATTTAAACTAAACCCTAGACCCTAAATCTAGCAGCGGTGCCGCGGACACTCGAGAATGAAGCTAGTTCCGGCGACAGTGAATTAATCCAGCTACACGGCAGCGTCGAAGAAGGCGACCCTCCCGGTGGCGACATGTCTTGCATACCTCGATGATCTCCGGCCGCCGAGGAGGAAGTATCATCTGCGCCGCCGTCGCTGAGGCTTCCGGTTTCACCCGCGGCAGCTCCGGCCTTGAGGAACGTCTCCGTGCCGCCGTCGTCGCCGAGCGTGGTGGGGTTTGATCTAGCGGCGTCGGAGGGAGGCCTTGATGGCCGCCTGCATTCCCTCCCACTCCGGTTCACCCCAGTCGCCGTCGCTGCTGTCCTCCTCCTCTGCCGGTGCCAGGGCAGGCCCCGGTGCCGGTGCCGCTGGTGCCGGCGCTGACAGGGGAGGTCGGGTATCTCGGGGTCGGACGACACGCGCGCGCTCTTCATCGGAGTGGAACCACTCCGGAGGTGGCTCGTGCATGCCTGTGGGAAGGAAGAAGGAGCCGCGGCGCGCCTCATGCTCCTGTCGATCACGGCGTCCCAGTATGGCGCCGATATCGAGTAGAACGGGTCCGCGCGCGGCTCAAACGGTTGGTCCCTCCACTGCCGCTGGATGTACTCGAGGCGGGGCCTGCCGCTCAGCGCCGGCGCCACCGGCACCTTGACGACGTTGACCACCCACCCCGGTGGGAGCTCAAAGCCGTCTGGCACCGGTATGTTGTGCCGGCGGTAGACCTCCACCTCCTCCTCCGACAGCGTCGTCGCAAGGCGCACGACGCGGGAAGAGCTGGCCGCGCCTAGTGGTGGTGCTCGGGACGAACTGCCCTGCTCGGGGCGGCGGTGCGGCTTGAAGAGGTCCGCCTCGCAGCGCGATCCACTCCTCCTCCTCCTCGCGACGCATCTCGCTGGCGAACGACTGGTTCATCAGCCGGTCCTCTTGGAGAAGACGTTGCTGCTGGAGGTGCTCGTGGCGGCGCTCGGGTGTCATGGCCGCGGCGGTGGCGGTGACGGTGGCGGTGTTAGCTCGCTCGCGGCGAGAACAACGTTCTACGGGCATCTGCTGGCGGCGGAGAACCTCCTCGGCGCTCTGCTTCGGTCGTGGCTTGCGGCTGCCTGGCATGGTGGATAGGGTTTCTATGGGAGAGGCGAGTTGTGAAGAGTTGTGTGGAGAGGAGAGGCCCGCCGGGCGTCGTTTTAAAGCCGGCGGGGAGCGGAGGAGGCCGGTCGCCGCATTAACACCGCCACCGGTACGTCTGCCACGCGCATTGATGCCGACGACGCGTGCGCTACCGCCTGACCTTCCAGTGCTGCGCTCGACGCGTCGCGTCGTCTGCGCCCGCCAGGGGAACCACTGCATCATTAAAACCGACATATCTGCCACAATAAATCCGCGCCCCGACCGTTGTGTCGCTGACGCGTCGCCCCCACCCGTCAGGTTTGGACGAGGCGCGCGTTGCCGCGGTTGCCGGCACGCCCGCTTGCGTCCCTAGAACCTGGGCGCGAAGCGGGGTTGCCAGACGCTGTATTGAGACGTGTCAGTAACATTTTCTCTATTGGGGGACGGATTCATGTCGGCGCGCCCAAAACGCCTATTGGGAGCCGGGTTGGACGCGCCGGTGGAGATGCTCTTAGAAAACACTTGAATCCTAGGAGGATGGACGCTTACCGTAATAGTCATAACATGCTAATTTTCTCGAAAAGGAGGATTACCTACTATTATTAACTATTAAAAACAAACCACACATTGATTATAAACGAGTTGACTTATGAAAAAGAGAAGAAAACCTCGAGGCCCCCAAGGCATCAAGTCAAAATCTAACCACAAACCATTCCATAGTCGACCACAATCCACACATGTTGAAGGACCCAATACTCCAGACAACACCTTCATGAAGGAACAGTCATCATTCCCGCGTCAATGTTGGTCGATCTAACTATAAACATGGAGCTATTCCTCTCACAGAACTTCGAGCCAACAACTTCAACATGGGATCGAACAACATGCGGACGCCAACGCTGCGTGCTATAGGAAGAAGGATAAATTTGGGTTTTCACCCGCATAGACCACATCCACAATGTCGTCATCCACCTCTCCTACCGACTTGCACATGCATAACTAGGCGACCAACGGCGAATTCTCACAAATGGCGACATATAGAAAACCAACGCTAAAAATTATTAGACACGGTAACAACCTAATTAGTTGTCAAACGATGTAATTACATATTTTCGTGTAATGTGCAAGATCATTACCTCAACTATTGGTGTTTCGCGCAAAAAATTGTTTGCGTTATGGTTCTATGCAAAAAATGACCCAACAAGTGATGTGAACTGCAAAAACCTCCCAGATCAAGGTTAAAACAAATGCAACGGCAAGATCAGGTCATTATCATGCAACTTATGATTTTTTTCCCGTTCCTTATGCATAGGAATGTGAAGAAAAAAGATTTGGGTGAACCTAAACTTGTATCTTTTTTGGAATCTAAATCAAAGGAAAAATGCAGACAGTTTTCCTATGCTCCATTACTTTGATTAATGGATGACTAGTGCTGAGAAAAGATTTTGTGCTCCCGAGCTCCAGCGATCCTGTTAGTTTGAAAAATCGAAATAAATACTTCCGAGTTTCAAAACAAATTGAAAAAAAATCGCGGATATAGCCAATGATGTATTCCACCAACGTGTAAAAAAGAAATTTCAAATACTTTGTATTATGAGCTACACAAAAATGATAAAATTCTGTAACTGAATATGCATATTTCATATCTTCAAATTTATCAGATTTTGTTATTTTTGTGTAGCCCAGAAATATAAAGTATTTGAACTTTATTCTTTGCACGAATGTGTGATACACCGTTGGCCACATCCTTAATTGTTTTCAGATTATTGTGAAACTTATAAATATCATTTTTTATTTTTTTTAAATGGAGGGAACACTAGAACTTGGGAGCGCAAAGCACTTTCCGGACTAGTGCCGTCAAGATTTCTTTTTTCTACTACGTTCTTCCTCTATTTTTGGTAGGAACCCTGAATGCTAGTTGAGATACTCCCGGGACCTATAGGTTCAGAGAGATCAGATTGTCTGAAGATGGATATGCTTCAATGCTCCGTGGCCCACGGCTTATCCACCACAGAGAGACAGAGATCGAGACGGTGATCGATCGGCGGAGGCGCGATACTACATTCCCAGTTCCCCACGCAACGCACGAACAGTTAAAGAATGTCTGCGCCAAAAATGAATGGGCACTGCCTTGCTACTAGTAGCTCTAGCTCGCCTCTGCCGATACGATCTTCTACCTCTGCGTGCTCTCATTCATTCATTCAAGACAACCATGGATCAGGGCACCTCCAACGGGCTGGCGCAAACGGACCAGCCCAGTCCTTTTTTGTCCGGACGGACAAATGAGGTGCTCCAACGGGCTGGCGCAAACGGATCTGTGTCCGGGCGGACACGAGATTTCGCCCCAAACGCGGCCCAACTTTGGTCCAGGTTTGGGGTGGGACGGACAGCCTCTCGGTCCGCTCCTTTGTCCTCCTTGTCCGCGTCGGGCCCAATGGCCAGCCACACATTCCCTCCCACCTCCCCGTCCCCTTTGCCTCCCGCGACGGCCGCCGCCGCCCTGGATCAGCCGCCTCCTTCTCCCGCCCCGGCCGCCCTCCACTTCTTCGCCCGCCCCGGCCGCCCTCGATCCCTCCTGCAGCCCGGCCGCCCTCGATCCCTTCTGCAGCCCGGCCGCCCTCGCCTCCTTCGCCTCGCCTTCTTCTCTGTCTCCGACTCGGCCGCCCTCCACTTCTTCGCCCGCCCCGGCCGCCCTCGATCCCTCCTGCAGCCCGGCCGCCCTCGCCTCCTTCGCCTCGCCTTCTTCTCTGTCTCCGACTCGGCCGCGAAGTCCACCGCCCCGAAGGTGCTCGACGAATTGACCGACCAAGGTAATGAACAATAGTTGTCCCTTCTTTGCATTTGGAGGAGTAAAAATGGTGTAGCATGTTCTTATTGTTTCGTTCATGTAGATGGATAGCGATGATGAGTTCTTCTACCAGAACTTCATCGATACATCGGATGAATCTTCGGATGATGACAGCGATATCATGATGGCCGCGACCACTCTCATCCACCAGTTCAACGAGGATGCACAGCCTTGGCATGTCGGCTCTGTCGTTGGGCGAGCACCCGCGTTGGATCACGAGCGGGACAAAGGCCACCTCCAACTTTGGAAGGACTACTTCAACCCGGTGAAGACAACATATCCGGCCTCTGTCTTTCGTCGCCGTTTTCGTATGAGCCGGCCATTGTTCTTGCGTCTGCTAGAAGGGGTGAGGGCATACGATACCTACTTCGACGCGAGGCCAGATGCAACAGGTGCGTACGGCTTCTCCTCTTACCAAAAGTGCACTGCAGCTATCCGGATGCTTGCATATGGAGTGGCTGGCGATCTTGTTGATGAGTATCTGCGCATGAGCGAGAGCACTTGCTTGGAATCGATGTATCGTTTCTGCCAAGCTGTGGTTCAGGTGTTTGGCAAGGAATACTTGAGGGAACCCAACTTTGAAGACACTGACCGCCTTCTGAAGATGAATGAGAGCAGGGGCTTCCCTGGGATGCTTGGATGCATAGATTGTATGCATTGGGAGTGGAAGAACTGTCCCTTTGCTTGGCAGGGACAATACCAGGGTCATGTCGGCGAATGTACGGTCATACTTGAGGCAGTGGCTTCCCAGGATCTTTGGATTTGGCACTCATTCTTCGGTATGGCCGGTTCCAACAATGATATCAATGTGCTGCATCGGTCAACGGTATTCGATAGGGTTGCCGAGGGCGAAGCTCCAAGTATCAACTACTTGGTGAATGGGCATGAATACAACAAGGGGTATTATCTAGCTGATGGCATCTACCCTTCATGTCCAGTTTTTGTGAAGACCAACCCGACACCGAGATGACGCGCAAATTTGCTCAACACCAAGAAGTCTGTCGGAAGGATGTAGAGCGAGCATTTGGTGTGCTCCAATCTCGTTTTGCCATTGTGCGGCATCCTGCTAGAACATGGAGCAAGGAGATGATGTGGGAGGTCATAACAGCTTGTGTGATCATGCACAATATGATCGTGAAGGATGAGCGAGATGACGCGAAGCTATTCGATCAAGGATGGAAATTTCAGGGAGAGTTGGTTGAGCCGATCCCAGGGCCAGCGTCATTCCAGGAGTATCTGCATGTGCTTGACGAGATGACTGACAAGCTTACACACATCCAGCTCCAAAATAATTTGGTCGAGCATGTTTGGACTCACTTTGGAAACCAATAGTCCTGGCCTCTTTAATTTCATTGAATAAACTATTTATTTCAGTCCATGAACTTTTTATTGTAATAAACCGTTGTTATTTGTTATTGCGAACTACTATTTCATAAATTTGTGGACTATTTGATGAAAAACATAGCCAAAATCCGGACCAGTGTGCAAACATGCACTAGGCCGTTGGGGGCACCTCCACCCCAAACGGACAAAGACCCAAAATGAGTCCACGGTCCGCCCCCGAACGGACCAAACCGGACCAATTTCGGTGTCCGTTTGCTCCAGCCCATTGGAGGTGCCCAGAAGCAGATTTGGTCTGTCCAGCAGCAGCGGCGCACATCTTTGGCGATATTCCCGGCGCTCGCAAGCGGACATGCGCATGTCGCCAAGACTCCGATCTCCCCACCGCAGCTCTGCCGCTCTTCGCCGGCGGCCAGAGACGCTCCAGCGCCGCACTGAGAGAACCTGCCTGAATTGCGCATTGAATTTCCTGAAGCCAGCCAGACAGACAGCCATTCGATGCGAGAGTTCGTTCGCTGAATTAAGATCCGGATACGATGCTTGCTTGGCCTGAAGAGAGATCACACGAGGATCGGATTTTGGATATCGATCGACCAGAGGAGACTGTCATGCGCGATCGCTTATTCGCCCCGGTTTAATGGCGCGTTTGAGGCGATCTTGCTGGGTGGAGTGCGTACGTGCGCGGCATTAATCTAGCTACTTATGGATGACAGTGAATCGTAGAGCAACTGGCGAGAGATCTTCCCTCATGGAGACGTCCGATCGAGCGGTCGCATCGGTGGAGATCGATGCTCTGCTCTGGGCTCTGATTCGGTGCAAGTGCAACTAGGCGTCTGCGTGCGTACATCCATCCACGGAGAGGAGAGGAGAGGAGAGCGCCTGTCTGCCTATTCATGTCGGAAATCTTCCTCTGACCTGTGGTAGACTAGTCTCTGGTACACCCTGTCTCTCGGCTCGCCCTAGCTAGTCGTTCCAGGTCCAGGACCAGGAGGATGCCCCTGTGCCACGCCAACACTCAAACCTACTATCGCTGAGTTAGATCTGTCAAGTTGAATGCCCCTCGTCTCAAAATATTTGACATCAATTTGTCCAAATATGAATCTATCTACCCACTAAAATATGTTTAAATACATCTGTATTTAAATAAATCTGCGTCAAATATTTTTAGAAGCAGGGAGTGCAATACAACATCAACTGGAGTTGTTTGGGTATGGCACCCGCATTCAAACGGAATTCGGTCGGTAGTTGTTTCGGAAGAGGTTCCTCCCTAGCCTCATAAAAAAAGGTAGATCCCCAATGCATAGAAAATCATTTGGGATCTGTTGTTTATCATTTGAGTGTCTATTCATGTACTAGTACAAGCTACCTATGTGGCGGTGGTGACATTACTAAGTATATCAAAGCTAAGCAAAACGGCGGCCTCTCCGCGCTCCACGAACTGTAGCAACTACAGTAGGAACTGTAGAAATGAACAGTGTTCTACAGTTCCTCGATCCCGGCCGTCGATCGGCGATCGGACGGCCCACGGAACGAATCCGTGACGGTTTTGCAAAAAGGCCCCTCCCAAAACCAGAAACCAAACCCGCGGTCCACAAGAACGCGAGTCGAGGGACCAATTCGCAAATTACTGAAAACACACGGACTTTTTAGCAAAACGTTCCGCAGAACCTCCGCCTCCTCTCTTCTCTCTCGCGCGCGGCGGAAAGTCGCCGCCGCCGCCGCCGCACATCGCCGCCGCTCCGCTGCTCCTCCGATGAATCGAAGCTCACGGATATCTTCGCCGTCCTGTCCTCTCCATCCTCGCCCAGTCTCACGTGCCGGCGCGCTCCATCCACGCCGGAATCGACGCCGTCGCCTTCGTAGGTCGCCGCTGCGGAAATGGTCGCCGCGGGCCGCTCCGGCGACCATATGGTCCAAGGTGCCGCCCTGCCTGTCGCTCAAGATTTCCGGATCGAGAGCGCCCGCATCCGCATCCAGACCAGCTGCCGCCGGCATGGCTCCCGTCGCGACCGCGTCCTCTTCCTCGGTTCCCCTACTCCGTCTCCCTCTTCCGGGAAACCATGTGGAGCGCCACCGACGACGGTAGGACGATGCGCGCCTCTCCGACGAACTCGCCAGACCGCGTCGCGCCCATGGCCGAAGGAGCGGCGTGCGGTGGTGCACGCCGCCCACCAGGACGCGACCCACGAAGGGCGGCGCAGCGCTTCGTCCACCTCGCGCCATCATCCCCGCGCCTCCTCCTCCGAGGAGTGGACGGTGGAGGAGTGGACGGTGGCTTCTTTGCCGGCGTGGCTTGCGTCGCCGGCCCTTTGAGGCCTCCTCCTCCTCTTCTTGGTATACTACTACTGCCTCTACCTCTTGATTTCATCCCGATTCCTAGCTGTAAACTGCAACTGCTGTATTTCTTGGGGAGCAGAATTTGCAACTGCTGTAGTTTTTGGTGCTACAAATTCTGCTTTCTTTTGGATCGAATCAACACTCAGTTTTGTCCATTTGGAAATAAGAATTTCTCGACTCACTTAGAAATAGAGGCTATCTTTGTTAATTTCCGTATGGAGTTGTATTGGAATGATGGTCCGCAAAAGAAAGGGAATAAAAGCTGCAGTGGAATCTTTTGCATTTCACTGCACTGCAAAGGGATTAAAAGTTTCTGTAAATGCCGAAGAACACTGTTGGCAAGATATAATTTTGGTAGCATGCTTAGAGGGTTATGGGTGTGCAGTTTTACCAGAAATGCTTGCCCCAGAAATCAATTAGCTAGGAAGCTCTTGGTGGTTGCTACCAATTGTTCAATATTATGTTCATACCTACACAGTTGGCTCTGATGCTTTGCTAGATTCTGAACAATGATTATTTTAGCTAATAAGATGGTTGTTTCATTATTCAGTATTGGATGTGAAAATTTCGCTGCATCGGGACGACACTCATGGCTTTCCTGTCTATTCAGAAACCTGGGTGCATATCCAGAGCCATATATTGGTCAGTGCTCATGTGGCCACTGCCAAACTTCGGCTATATTTTCCATATATATGCCACAGGACTATTCTTGGTATAATATGCCAAATGTCTCATATGCTTCAAGCACTCAATTGGATTATTGCAAAGATTGTACTGGCTCAAATTATTTGGATATTAGATTGCTTCCGGCAAGTAATTCAAGCAAATATTAGTTATGTGTTGTCTTGCTTTAGTTTTGTAAATGTCTCTCACATATCAACGCAGCTGATAAATCTTCATGTTAATATTCAGCCCACATATTACAGAGCACAACTAATTTATCTCATGATTTCTACTAGGTGCGTCAATTCTATAATGGTTTACTGCCTTGCTGATAAGGATTATTCTTATGCCCCTGTCATTAGCCCGTCTACGGCTGACCCTGCCGTCACCGGCTAGATGGACTTGCAGGTACTTGACGATTTGTTCCTATGCAGCTTTGTTGCTTTTCGACTACACCTATAGCATGGCTACGTCTTTTTAGAGAATTGGTGTCGCTGTTATGCACATGTTTTTAAAACACTACGCATATTGTTCCCGAACTAGATCGCGTATTTTACAGTGGAGATCTTGCACTATCACATCCCACTAAATTTATTCTCATGAATCTCATAGGATAATTTCAAGCTTTATAGAATTCAAATAGTATTTGTACTGTATCTCTTTCCATCTAAATAAAGAGAATGCCATTTTCTTCCTACAGATCAACTTTCTTATTTACATTTTCGTACTTTTTATTCAATTCCTTACATTTTATGCATATTTTCCTTTGTACTCTAGACCGAGATCATGTGTGCTATCATTCTAACATGTGTACATGTGCAGACTGATCTGAACAAACAACTACCTTCAGTGCATGAACCGTGAACATAAAATAGATGTGAGTACTTCTGTGTTATGAACAAATCTTCATAGAACATGTAGTTAACTTTTATAGATACATTTTCGCACAAATAGATATATATGCCATACCGATTGAGCTTTATTATCCTCTGAACTTGAGATACTTTATTCAATGATAACTGAAAATTAGGAAGCTGAACAGAGTAACTCATTTATTTTGATTAATGCTGCAATTGAAAACTGCTGCACTTTATGTACTGCCACCGTTAGCAGGTAACACTTTATAATTTTCTCATTTGCTACAATCCGTCGCTCTTTTGTTTGAATCTAGGACAACTTTTTTCGACAATTTGTTTCAGATGGCTACCATTTGATTGATTAATTTCAGGACAAGGTCTTCTTATCAATATGATGTTGTTGAAAACGATATATTGGTTTTGCTGTCACTCTGGTTTTTTTTTTTGTCAGCTATTCTTTTCAACTTAACTGACCATAGATATAAAAATTACAAAAAATATTGTGAACTTGTGCCCCTGTTCTCTTATTTAGTCTTAACTCTTAATTAAATCATCTATAACATACTATTTCCCTAATTCAAAAGATTTATCTTCGATCTCCTATGGTTTACATTTGTCTAATGTTTTTTATTCAGAGGATCATATATGTATGTTAGATCATACATTTAGTTCAGAAATCCTAAGCGGCCGTTGTTTCACAATGTTGCACTGATCTGCATTCATGCAATCGAGCTCATTTCCTCTCTGCTTAGGTCCAATTATATGACAAACACCACTTCTCTTTTCCATATTACATCAAGTTAAGTTTACCTATACATTTTCTCTGTATAGGAGGCATCCACTTTTGAGGACATATGAGTGGCCAGTTAGTCGTACTGTCAGGCGGTGTCCGTCCTGATGAACAAGGGTGGAACCCAGTCTCATTACCTCTATGGTACATATTTGCGATGTGATAAACAGTTCTTTTATTCAGACTACTACAAGGTCTTGGCCATGTGATTTTACAGTGGTAGAATATTTAGTTCTTTTATTTAGAACGCCACAAGATCTTGGTCATGTGATTTAAATCATAATCCTGAGTTGCTAATTACTTTATAATGGCATAGGCTGGGCATTCATTTCAGTCATTTAGAATGGCACAGGATCTTGGTCATGTGAATTAAATCATAATCCTGTGTTGCTAATTACTTTATAATGGCATACGCTGGGCATTCATTTCAGTGAAGTGTAATGCATTTTTTGTAAATTATGTTAGATGGTTTTCGGGCTTATCTCACTGTACCATACTTGCATTCTGAGCACTTTTATTTGCTAAATTCTTAACACATCCCATTATTGTGCCTTTTAATTTTACTGTGATTTTTTCATGCATTTTTCTTACTTGGCATCCAAGACTGATAACAGTTCAGTATACCTTTGATGATGTATAACAGTGTTGTTCCCCTTTGGTGCTAGATTCCGTGTCATAATGATGATGTAGATGAAACAGCGTGTAGCTAAAAATACTGGAAGTTTGTAACTAGCTCATAGAAATAGACCTTCTTCCCTGCATTGTGAGTTGCATGATAAATATCACTGTCCATTTAGGTATTTTTACCATTGTTTCATGGTTTATTTTTTGGTTCCTCGGTTTGTACCTACTTCCAATGCATGAAGGTGACACTGCAGTAACATAGAAATACACTTTTTGATGGTAGCTTTTTTTACTGAACTTTCAACAAAATTATCATATTAAATGTTAAGCTAATTAAATTGTCACCAAGGGAGAATTTTGTTTAATCCACGCGATCGGAGCGTCGCGAACGTGCTGGGGCGAGCGGAGCATCCTCGCCCGAGCTCGCCAGAGCGTCCATGGCGTCGCTGACGTCATGCTGACGCCACGCCAGGCCCACTGTCAGCTTTTACGTATTTTCCATAAATGTCTCCCGCAAATAAAAGAACCCTGACATGTGGGTCCTCCTGTCAGCTTCCAAAATAATTCAAAAAAAATACTAAAAGCTGAAAAATTCATATCTTTTAATCCGGCATCCAAAAAAACGCAAATAACATACCAAAATTTACAGAAAAATGAAATCTTTACAACTAATGCATTTCCATGCACGATTAAGCAACTTAAAAAAAACAAAGAACTAATATGAGCTTTTAATATTAATTATTGAGTTTATGGAAATAACATCTGTCAGTACATATTGTGATGTACTTACTACTTAATTACTGACTTGGAAAATTCAAGGTACCATCTAAAGATTACAATTACTACAATATTCACTACTAATATATTTTTCTTTCATATCAATGTGCACATTAAATGTTCCCCAAAATGCATTTAATATTATGTCGTTTTTCCCCCTTTTTTTGTTCCCCCTATAAATTTAATTGCTACTTTAACTTAAAGGACAACTAATCCAACTCCATTTAAATTTAACTCCATGATCTAGGATGCATTTCAGCACCTGTAATTGGTCATATAATCCATTGCACTACATCGACGTTTTTATGCTTCATAAATTTCAGTTGTAAAATTCCATGAATGTGTCAGATATTAGAATGCCCTGAATTTTCTGTTTTATTCTTATGCTTTAATATTTTGCGCCGGCGAATTATTGGAACGACAAATATATCAAAACAATCCTAAAATTACATGCAAAATACTTACACTGAGGTATTTTTTTCCCCAAGTATTCATTTTTTCACCATTTAGATGTAATTCAAGTGCATTTCTTCTAATTCCAACTAAATATTGACGCCGAAATACAAACATGATCGACCATTACAAACTACTACATATTTGAATATTCTACAAAATATATAAAAAATGCTCAAAAACAAATGCTACCTGTTCATTACAAAATAAAAAACATGTTTGCAAACACGAATTTTGCCAACATTTGGGCGAATATTCAAACACGATCGACCATTACAAACTACTACATATTTAAACATACTACAAAATATTTGAAAAAATGCTCACAAAAAAATGCTACCTATCTACAACAAAATAAAAACATGTTTAAACACTCCAAATTGGCTAACAGTTTGGTGAACAACAAATATACATTGTACAAAAAAAAATCACCAAGGGCGTGGCGTGACGCCACGCCAAAATTCAACTAGTATAATATAAGCGACGAGCAAAGAAAGCCAACGAAGGGATGAGGATAGTCATGAACCTGTATTAGGGTCCCAACCAAGTAAATGTCAGTTTAATGTGCTCCAAATCGTAGTAACATGTCATGTGACTTGGCTACTGCAAGTTGGTCTCCAGAAGTGATTCTAGAGAGGGCGAGAGTAAACTACTTGTTGACATCTTAAACACTATCGTAATGCTTATGACAAATTAGAAAATCATACCCTACAAAATTTAATGAAATATTTGTTAAGATCCATATACCATTTTGCCATGTATGAAGATATTTAAATATACTAAAATATGTACTAACAACTTAGTATGCGATTTTCCATTTTACACTAGAGAAAATTAAGTTCATTTAGATATTCTAAACAAACACTAAATATCACAAAATATTATGCCAAAATAGAGTTGATTCAGTATCATTATTCTCAATGGTAAGAGATCAAATTATGTTGTATAATAATGAAATTCAACTTGTTATGTGTGGCTTAGGTAGTTAGATATAGTAAAAAAAGAAGAGGTATATGCAATCAATGAAAAACCATTTTCATAAAATTTAAAAAGATTATAAATAAGTAAAAAAGTTTCGTATAAATAGATAACGACCATTGTTATTAACTCCACATGAGCCTAGTAAATAGTAGCGCCGACTACAATCTCAAATATGACATAAATCAAGATCTTAGGTGCTAGGTTACTCTGTGTGGAGTTCTGTAAGGTCCAAAGGGACAACAATGTTTCTGGTATGGTTTGTCCCATTGAAGTCATAACAAGTGGGGTTTGTGTGTTTTATTTGATTCATTTTCCACTAGCGTGTTGTAGATGACTTTGCGTGATGGTATTCAAAAGTTTATAACCAAGTTAGAAAATCATACTCTACAAATTATTTGTTAAGACTAATATACTGTATTTCCATGTATGAAGATATTTTAAACATACTAAAATATATACTAAGAAATTATATTATACGGTTTTCCATTTTACAAGTACTAGAGATAATTTAGATATCCTAAACAAACACAAAATATTATGAAAAATAGAGTTGATTTAATATCATTATTCTCAATGGTAAGAGATCAAATTATGTTGTATAACAATGAAATTCAAGTTGTTATGTGTGGTTTAAGTAGTTAGATATTGTACAAAGCATTTAGAAGTATAGGTTATCTATGAAAACCATTTATATAAAACTTTAAAAGATATATAAATAGGTAAAAAAGTTTAGTATAAATAGATAATGCTCATTGTTATTGACTCCCCATGAGCCTAGTAAATAGTAGCACCGATTACAATCTCAAATATAACATAAATCAAGATCTTAGATGCTATCGTACTCAAGGTCCAAAGGGAGAGAAATGATTCTGATATGGTTTGTCCCATTGGAGTCACAAGGAGTGGAGTTTGGGTGTTGTATTTAATTCATTTTCGACTAGGGTGTTGTAGATGGCTTCATATGATTGTATTCCAATTGTTCCTTTTAACTAATATACTTGGATATATGCAACTAAAATAAATAATTGCTAGTACATTTTATTTATTGCCATGATTAAATGTTGTATATAGGACATACAACACTACTGCAATAAAAAATATTGCCAACAATGCTAGTCTATTTGTATTGGATTTGTTAGAATGGTTTTTTTTTTATCTTAGTATGTTACCAACTCCCTGCTCCCCCACTTCCTCGCTATGTAGGGTAAAAAATATACTGTCCACATTACATAATCATGATCGCCAAGTTTTGTATTCATATAATGGGATTTGCCCAATAGATTTTTTTATTTTTAATTAGAGAATAATCGGGACTGTAACAAGAGTAACACATGAAGAATAATATTTAAACATAAAATGCGCACAATTTAGTTTACAATAATCAAGCACACATTGGTTGAACTTCATGAAGACATGAAAAGAAATAGTTGTATGTTTTCACGGTTCGTGCAACAACAAAAGTATTCCAATAGCAAACAATAAGACGATAAAATGAGAACTTAAACATCTGGTTTTGCATACAAAATTCGAAAAAATAGAAAAACACTTCAAAAGATTCCGAAACAGATCAGGGACACACATATGCAAAAGTTCTAAATACGTGCAAAGTTTCATGAAGAAGTAAAATTTCTTGTGCCCCGTGCGAAAAAACAAAAGTTAGTGGCCAACATAAGATTTAAAAAATGTCTTTTTAAAGAACTATTTTTTTTTGCACAGAGCATAAAAATAAATTTTATTTCTTTACAAAATTTTGCACGTAAGTACAACACTTAGTCATGTTACTCTCTGATTTTGTTCAGAATTTTTAAAGTATTTAAATATTTTTTCGAATTTTATACAAAAAAAGGAGCAAACGATTTCGGGTGTCAAAACTGCTCTTACTGCCCCATAGTATGCTCTCACTAGCACCCCAAAAATAGAAGGTAAATCTATCTATTTGAAATGACATGAGAGAGCGAAAAAAATACCCCATGTGAACAGTTAACAGTGTTTCCACCTCTCGCCTACTACTAGTCCACATGAAACGACTACCCAACCCCATTCTGCTCCGACACGTTGTCACCCATCATCCAAATTGTCGTCATTTCTTTCTAAAATACCGCGTCACGCGGTAGGGTTCATAAGTAATCCCACCCTAGTAAACAATATTTTAAAATAACTATTACAAAACAATGCTTGATATCGTGTCATCATTATATAGTAGTACTAATGGGACCTATATTTGAGGGTGAATTGACATTGTATCGTGTGGGTTATGAGGTATGTCCCGGCGTTGAGCTTCGATTGACGGGATAACTTTTGGCGCAGGTTATTATGGATTGCGGGCATGTTCACCTTTACGGAAATGTCTTAGGGCTGCTCCTCCCATAGCAGGCACGAATTCTTCTGTTTGGCAGTGGTGGGAGACCGGCTATTGCAAAGTGTGTCACCGTTGGTTGTGTTCGTGTTGCCGTTCTATTTTGGACTTCGCAATGTCTTTGGAGATAGTGGGTATAGACCTATGGTGTTGGTATGGGTTTGGTCCTCATTGTATCGGTTTTTGTTCGAATTTTGTATAGCTAATTTCATCTTCTTCTTAATTAATGGTTAAGTCAAAACTTTTGCCTCGGTTAAGAAAAGAAAATTCGAGACCAACAGGAAGAAACCTCACGAAGTTATATTGCGGAGCTATAAGAGACGTGAAGATCAACTTACTCCTACACGATGATAGATAGAAACTTGCGGCTTCTTAGCTGCAGAAAGGGCAGATCCTAATCGACAACACCAACTCTTTCAGCTTGGAGTAATTTGTGTTCTTAAGTGGTTAAGCGTGCATGCATCTTGTCAAAACGGATTGTAATAAAAAGTGCGCAAAACTTAGCCGGGGTATGACTCTGTTTACGCTTGCGTACTACGTACTGAACGGTGAAAAGCTAAGCAAAATGGCCGCACGAAATGATTTGGCATGCTGCGGGAAGTTTGCATGCGTTTTTTCTATAGTGGAGAGCACATGTATGTATATAGGACTCTGTGGTCTAATGGGTGAGATCATCGCATTAATTTTCAAATTCGAAATGCGGCTCGGTATTTTAGAATTTCAAAATTCACGTTTTGAAGTTTGAGAAAAATGGAAGTAGATACTAATATGATATACAAGTGTGCAAAACATTTCAATTCGAAATTCGTTTAATTTTAGACTGTGAAATGAAAAGGGGGTGGATTATCTATATACAGTACATATTTTGAAAAACTTTAAATTTTGCCAGATTTTTCAATTCCACACAGGTAAAATCCGACATTATCTATATACACCTCTTATTTTGTTTCTGAGTTTCTGAAACTTAGAAATATCCATTTGAATTTTTGAAAATACCGAGGTCCATGGAGCCCTGCCTCCACTTGCACTTTTCGTTGAAACCATCATTAAGTACATGGTTTAAAAAAAAAAATTTGCAAATACAAGTTGAAGAGTTGAGCTGTGCATATATTTGCTAGAAGTATACCGGTTAACTGTATTCAGTCTGAACATAAAAAAGTGAATACATCTAGTCTACTTGCAATTTAGTTCGATATCGACGGGATAAGGCAAAAGATCGTCTTACTACCACTGTCACCTTTAATACTACGATATGATATCCCAAGCACGTACTCGAGCACAGATATACAATCCGCAAGATACGCATCCAGAAGAGCATGATTTAGTTGGCACAGACATGCGAATAAACATCCGCAAGTTGTTACATAAACCCACGAAACCGTATCCCGCACCGGATCCACGTGCTGACTTTTCTATCCAGTCCACAACCGAACCGAACGCCCTCGTGTCACAGGATCAAAACTCGATCAGGCATCCGTGCAGGTCAAACGGTTTTCTAATCTCCACCGGTGCGCATAATTACAAGGGAAGAACGCCGATGGTGATGATAATATTAAGCGAGAAAGATTTATCCGATCGCCGTCGTGCTGGCAAAATCCTTGGGGAAGGAAAAGGGCAAAGGGAAAACTGGGAAAAATGGTGGTGGAGAGATTCCCCGACAGCAAAATCTAGAGGGAGGGGGAGAGGGGAAAGCATTCTCTCCTCTCCCGTGCCCCACGAGCTGGCCTGGCCTGGCCACCGCCGGGCGGGGCCCACCCCCTAGCTCGCGCTCACCACTACTGCCTCTCTCTCCCCTCTTGCCCTGAAGAAGAGGAGGAGCCTTCATCACTCGCCTGCAGGCCATCAAATGCTTCACCTCCCTCCCTCCTCCTTCCCGGCTGCATAAAAAGCCATTCTCGGTGACCTCACTTCGGTGCAACGAGAACTCGCAGTAACAATTCTAGTATCTTACCACGAGTAGGAGGAGGAGGGCATCGGCTGCTGCTGCTGCTGGAGTTGTTTGTTTGGTAATAAGAGAGGAAGAAGAGAGATGGAAGGAGGAGGCGTGGAGGCAGGGGTGATGAGGGTGCTGCTGGTGGACGACTCCCCGGTGGACAGGAAGGTGGTGCAGCTCGTCCTCGGCAGCAACACCTTCGCCGGCTCCTTCCACGGTCAGCTCCCGCTTCATTCTTCCCTTCCTTCTTTCTTTCTTTCGTAGCTGCTGCTCAATCAGTTCACCTTGCCCGCCCATGTCGCAATTCTGGGACGACGCTTTCTCGTGCGCCTCCCGCGTGCTTTTGCTCTGCTTTGTTCGTCCCATTTCGAGCCGTTCGTAGAAACAGGAAAAAAAAGCCGGTGCCTTGCTTGCTTGTTCTTCTTCTTTCTGCAAAGTGTAACCCATCGTCAAATGTTCTTCGTCCTGCTGTCTCTTGCATTGTTTCTACTGCAATGAATCTGAACAGCATCTTGTTTTCGTCCAGTTATCGCCGTCGACAGCGCCAAGAAGGCCATGGAGTTCCTCGGGCTCAAGGACGGCAAGGTAAGAATTTCTTCATTCAGTCCATGGCAGCCGATCTCCTCGCATTCAGCACAGAGCAATCATCAACTTGCAAAGCAAGACTTTGCCTTTTCTTTTCTTTTCTTTTGCCTTTCACGGTTTCACCATCGGCACCACCGCCGGCCGGCCGCCGTACCGTACGGGGGCAGCCGCGCATGCGCGCGTGAGGGTTTTGTGCGTTCTTGGGAGGAGCACAGCACAGAAAAGGCCGCCACTTTTTCATGGCAAGAAAGAGATTAAAACTTGTCATCTTACAGCGGCCTGCAGAGGCTGTCTGGTAGCTAGATGACAGGATACCTGTAGTAAAAAGCATGGTTACAAAAAGCTGTTCCTTGGATTAGGGTCATTCAATTAGTTTAACCTGTGGTGGTTCGTTTGCAGGAGCAGGCCATCGACATGGTGCTCACTGACTACTGCATGCCCGAGATGACCGGCTACGACCTTCTCAAAGCCATCAAGGTACATGTCGCTCGCTGCATTTTGTATTTTGTTTTTCACATTTGTCTTCTGACCTGTGATGAGTGCAGATGTCTCGTGCTCCCAGAGCTTGTTTTTGCAATCCCCTGATTCCTTTGTGTGGATGTTATTCAGGCGATGAGTCCCCTGAAGCCGATCCCGGTGATCGTCATGTCGTCGGAGAACGAGCCCCAGAGGATCAGCAGGTGAGCCTTGCTCTTTCTTTCTCTTGAGCACCCATTTTTGTGCAAAGCTGATGCAGCTATATATATGGGGGCAAAGAAAAAAAAAGGAAGAAAAGTAGGCAGTAGTACATCATCATGGGGTTAAAGCCGGTTAAAAACATGGATTCGCGACCACAGTGCTCTGCTTCAGTAAATACCCTGGCAGTCAGTTCATTATGCTGCCTGTACTTTTCTTCACAATTATGGGCGGCTTCTTGATCGTCCCAGTGAACTTTGTTTGAACAAGCGGTACTCTGATTGGAGATCTCGCTTTTCACCCGCGCATTCATTGTGTCTTTGTAATCTTCTGATCGTACTATAGAGAATCCTGCGGCTGATACCTGATTGTAGCCGGTTTAACCTTTTGCTGGGATCGAGCAGATGCCTCAAAGCTGGTGCTGAAGATTACATCGTGAAGCCTCTTCAGACCAAGGATGTGCCGCGCCTGAGGAGCTGCTCAAACGCCAAACCCAAGGACCCCTCCTGCAATGCTGTGAGCAAGAGGATGCTGCCTGCAGACCACGCCGTTGTTGTCGACGGCGCGTCGTCGCCAGGACGGCGAGCACACCTCACCGAAATCGCCACGGCACGTCATTGCATCCACCACCATTAACTCATACCGCAAAAATCTATAACCATTTCATGTTCCATAACTCATCTTCTTTTGTTCATGTGTTTTCTTCAGGTTCTGCACTCGTCGAGCGCCAGGCTCTCGCACTACTTCCCGTTCCTCTTCAAGTTCATCCTGCTGGTGTACGCCATCCTGTGCCTCGGCGAACTCCTACACAGATGGCCCAGCGGCGCCTTCCTCTCCCTCTGGTGATGGTGCTGTGCTGCACTCCGGTGACATGCCGCAGCTCAGCTCTGCAAGGAGTAGTAGTAGCTCTTCTATAGCTTCTGCAGTGAGCAGTAAACCATCCATGCTTCAACAACCATGGATGGAGCTTTAGGTAGATTTGTTTGCTTTGAGATGATTCTAACAGGGCGTTGGTTCTTTGGTCCTTGGCTGATGAGTGAGTTGAGGAAGAACACCTTGTATCCTTGTACAAAACGCACAATGAGGCAGGCAGTATCTCACGTCCCTTTTGGCTTGGATCTTCGCTGATCTGCCGATGTGACGTTCAGGGAACTTTTCTTCGCCTTTCGCTTGGTCGACGGCGACTGCTCACCTGTTTCATAGTAGTTCAGATCAGATCTCATGAGAAAATAACAGCTCAAGTTGACCTTAAAGTAGCATCAGATTCTTCTTCTGATGGGAAAAGAAAATGCAGACACTACGCCTCAAAGTTTTGCTAGTCGTAATTGCGCTTATACAGTAGTTCAGAGAGCGAAGTTGCCTGACAGAATGTTCGCTTTCCGACACGGCCTTTCAAATGGATGACTTTTGGATTGAATATTTGCTATTCGAAATGAAACAGAATATTTGCTATTTACATGCCTAATAATGTACAAAGGTGGGGACCCGAGTCTCTGAAATCACAATATTGCCTCCTGAGTATTCCTATTGCTACTTCTGATTCATGTAGTATAGTCATATGCATAGCTGCAAGTTCCTTTCACTGTTCTACATTTCATCATCTTGTTGAGCTGCAAATTCTTTCATTATGTCTTCCTTGTATGGACCTGAATCGCGCAGGACATTGATGACATGCTTAACCTGATACAAAACGCAAAGGGCAAGCATTAGTTGGAATTGTGAGCAATGGGACAGGTGGATATGCACCTCTTGGAGAATAAAAGGATTCTAGTATTTATAAAATGAAAGAGTGCCATAAAAATCAGTGTTCTATATTATTTTTCCTTAATTCAAAAGATGGGACTTGGCAAAGAGGAAATAGTATTTGACAGAAACATCGAATGACTCACGACATCATGCGATAGAGGTACTTTGCTCTGGTTATATATTTCCAACTGTAAAGTCACAAATGCTTACTAGTTCATTTTTTCTTTTGCGCGTGAGTGATAAGTTACAAAATAAATCACAAGGGTCAGTACAGGGCGTCAATATTGTTTTCTGCGGGAAGTGCACATTTAGAAAAATGTTATCATTTCAATAATTTCTATTTAGTATTTTAACATAAACCTTTTTAAGTGTGCAAGAAAGCATATACTCCTTTGAATGAGTTTAGCTCCAAAAGGTGAGGCTCGTGAACAGAAGCAACAAATTCCTTCGTCCTATGAACATAACTCACCGTACAATGTGAGAGAGGGAGTAAATACAAAACTGTCGGCCAAGGAATTATATGAGGTTTAATGGTGATGCAAGCTCTACACAGTGCAACTCGAGCACTCAATCTGCATAGTAGCGGCGTATCAGCCATCATAAATGAGGCCATAAGACTGGAATTATATAAGGTTTAATGGTGATGCATGCTCTACACAGTGCAAACCAAGAGCACTCAATCTGCACAGTAGCAGCGTATCAGCCATCATAAATGGGGCCATACGACTGGAATACTTTAATCAAAAACATGGTACTATGTTGCACATTTCACGATTAAGGACGCCATAATAGTCTTCTACTATGAGTTTGCCTTTTGGATGTCAACATCACTAAGTACTTGCAGGTACTACTATGCATGCAAATGGCAGAATAGCAAGTGTGGATGCAATATATTTAAGAAGGCAGATTTCAGAAGATCGATATGAGGCGCACATATTGAAGCGAACAGAAAAAGATGACCCATCCACATTTAAGGGAATATTTTGAATGATCCCTAGAAATTGATTGAGTATTCATGTGGAATACCTGAGCCGTCTCATGTACAAGAAAGTTTCCTATAGCTGTCGCAAAACCAGGTTCTAAGAAGTAGTGTGAGCTGTATGTGGTCACTGGGAGGTAACC
Source organism: Poa pratensis (assembly GCA_947311845.1). NCBI lineage: Eukaryota > Viridiplantae > Streptophyta > Magnoliopsida > Poales > Poaceae > Poa > Poa pratensis. Next base: position 26,411,884 of record CAMZMU010000051.1, on the reverse strand, counting down.
CCGCTGGATCTTGTGCTCTCCCTGAGCACCTGCTTCCACCTTACTGAGGTTTAGTTCTATGGCTGCTTCAATTGCCTGAGCATATAAATGTTCAATAAGAACCATAAGATCTCATTGTTCGGAGAACCAGTTATACAATATGGCTACTGGAAATATAAGATGCTTTTGAATTTAAACTTGTACAGAAGGACGATTCTTATGCCAAGATGAGAAGCATATGCAATTAATGGCTAGTTGGCCAGCCCACCATTTGAAACATCTCTACCTTTTTGCAGAATAGTCGAGTGAGCATGTCCCAATAAAAGTTGGGAACGGTATTGTTATGATGGATTAGTCTCATTTAACACAGTACATATTCTTGTACAAAGATGTGTGAATTACCTGGTAATAGCAAGCTTCAAAATGCAAATTGGGGAAATGAACATCTGGTAGGCAACCCCATAAGCGGCCATATAATGTATCGCCTCCAATAAGATTGAGAGCTCCAGCGACAAGTTTATCATCATGTTCAGCGACAATAAGCATTACCTTGTCACCCATCTTTTCTCCCAAAAGGTGAAAGAACTCCCGTGTCAAGTACGCTCTGCCCCAGCTGCAAACAAAATTATCCTATAAGTGAGGGGCAGAACAGATTTGATGCAAGTACCACAGATTCGAACAGAACCTACTAACAAATATTCATCATGCAAGGATATGCACTAGCATTTACCAGTTGAAGGCATTTTACCAGCTATTATTGGTTTAATTAGTTTTGAGTTCTTACTGCACAGTGACACATGTATTGATAAAAATGAGTCAGTCGTTTAGCAAAGTTTAGTTTAATATAATGTCGACAGAACAGACAACTATTTAAATAAGTCCTTGTGATTTATTTAGGACAGGACCACTTGGGAATCATTTGTTATGAAACAAATACGGAAAGTAAGTTAGAAGGGAAGAGTGTTATTGGACCAAACTGATTATCAGTTGTGTTACGGTAGAATTTATAGAAGGTGTCCCAGTGGCTGCTCTGCAATGGAGGGAAAACCATTATAAATTAATAATACATGTAATTGTTTTGTGAAATAAAATAAAAACCTCAGATAGAAAGGAGGCTGAGAAGGTATTAGTGAAAGTATATGACGATGTCAAGCAAACTAATATCGAGTACAAATAAGCAGTTGACCATCGTAAGTACCGTTATTTCATCTCCACGGAGCCGCTTCATTTTTAAGTTCTGAGCAGGAATCTGGAAAGTAGGATAAAAATAGAAATGTTATTTACAGCCAAGATTGAAATCAGGGAATGCAAAACAAAGGCAAACCTTTTTGCGTTCTTGTCTGATATTCTTCCGTTTGGGTTGCTTCAAATCCATCAAAAAATCATCAAAACTGAAGGGGTGGGACAAAAAAGATATCAGTAAACATTGATATATCATAATCAATAGCATGCAATCTCATAAATATTCAAAAGAAGCAAATGCAGGGAACAGCTCCATCATACAGTCCGCAAGGTAGAATGTTTACACTTTTCGCATGTCGATCTCCGTTTCTAGCTAAGGCCAACAATATAAAATGTAATAGGTTTTTTCTGTCAAATTTCCTGCACTAGCCAACGCAACCAAAAGTACGAACTGATGGAAAGGGCTAGTGCAATCCACATATACATTTCAACACACACGGAAAGTCAACACGTGAATATAAGAACACTCTCACGTATGACAGAAAAAGGTCTAAACATGGACGCAAAGGGGGGAAACAGCAAATTTTAGACAAATTGCGAAAACCAGGACTCGAACTCGAGACCCTGGGCTCTGATACCATATCAAGTTTCATGCACTAGCCAACGCAACCAAAAGTCCAAACTGATGGAAAGGGCTAGGCACTTCACATATAAACCTAAACACCTTCTACAATGATCTGCCCGTAGCAACTATTCTATCGGGATGGTCACGACGAAGTAAATCAGAACAGACAGAAAGACCAGAAAGGAACTCCAAGAAGATTGTATTACTAGCTTGTTACTAGCTTGTTCACCACACTGTACAAATAAAAGGAAACAAAAAGGTATATCAAGCTATGAACATTCAGGCATCATGATATGTTAAGAAGTGTGGAAGGTTGTTGTATGAAAATTCTGGAGTTTGTGTTAATCTACTGTAGGTGCCCCCAGTATGTGAGCTTGTTTGTGTTGTAACTATGTCTACCAGGCCGTTCTTATGACTAAATGTGAGCCCTGAGTTATAGTCTTATATGGTCAGAAGTGCACCTTAAAGTTTAAAGCACTAAAATTCAGAAATCCTATAAATCCCATGTTAGCATACCTTTTGTAGTTCCGGTTTCTCCAATGGTATTGCAACCCAATTCTTTGCAACAACCCCCTATCCTTCAACTTGCTGAATTCACCTTCAGATGGAAAAGTTATATGCAGTGATGACACGTTCAGCTGAAATGCAGCAGAAAGCAATAAGATTGTCAATTCGTTCAGTAGATTTGAAGGGTATCCACCTATTTAAGTGTCACAGAAACTATCAATGAAACCAACAATGAATAAGCAACTTACATGCTATTATTACATCGTGATACCCCAAATTCAAAGTTAGCAAACATTAGTACAGCAGGTGTAAAGAGGGCCAGACTATAAAACTCTTAGTACTTTTCTCATTAATTATCACTGTTAGACAATTCCATAAAGATGGAGCATTGATTTGAAAACATTAGTGAGAGCAGACAACAGAGTTCTTCCAATTCAGTGAAACAAACTTGGTGCCCTGCTATATTCATTGGAAATGCCAACAGAACTAGAGTAATAAAAAAAGCCAAGTGATGAATGATGATTCCTATCGAATATCACAATGCCATATTTCCATTGTCATACGAAGGAAGCACTTGCAAATGCAGAATTAATGACAAACATACAATAGCATTTTTCGGTAGCCAGGAGATTGTTAACTATACAAAAATATTGCTAGTAGTCTGATTTTCAATACCTTGGTAGCCAAATTCTTCAAAGCTTTTACTAAAGCATCAAAAACTTGATCCCGGTAGGATGTATCTCGAAGTAATATTCTTTGACCAGTTACTGGAGTAAAAGGCACACAAGACTGCAACTTTGGATAATATTCAAGTCCATAGCTGTAGTAAGCTTCTGCCCATGACTGATCGAATACAAACTCGCCCCTAGAATGGCTGAAATGCACATTGCACTTGTTTCAGCCAATGAGCGAGATCAAGGGAAGTTTAAAGCAAGCAGACAAACAGTACATGATATTGTGTTAATGATGTTAAACCTTTTAAGGTAAAGCGGAACAACACCTACAATATCTTCGTTCTCGTCCCGTGCAACAACATGCAGAGGCAACCACCCCGTTTCCTGAAATTGGTCCAGAACATGACGGTTTCAAGGAGGCTCATAATAATTATAAAATGTAGCATCCGTGCTTACTGGGACAGAACAAAGGTTATTGTTAATAGGTACTGAGATTTCTAGAAGTACATTAGCACGAATAAATGAACCTGGCAATAAATAGAAAGTCTGATAACGGAGGTAGGAAAACAAGAAATGGTGCTTTATGTGCTCACCTTCACCGCAGAACCCGATTCTTCTAAGCTTGAGAGGAATGCATGGGTAAGGAACGGATTTAGCTTTTCAGGTTCTGCTGAGTCAACTGCACAGGCATCCCACTCTGCCGGAGGTATGTCCATGATAGAAGAGACAACAGAAATTGATACCTCACGTGTCTTCATGTCCACCTAAATCAAGAAATGGTTAAGAAAACAACGAACCAGGTGGTTAGGAAAACCACGAACCAGGTGCATAAGTCCTGGAAAAGGAGTTCACTCGAGAAACACAAAAACACCTCTGAGGCTGACCCGGTGAGAGTGTACGATTCAGCAGAAGGGATCAATTCACGAGTCCTCGCAACTCTATCTCCCTTTATCCACCCAAAAAGTGCAGTAACTTTTAACCGTGAGACCGAGCTTGAGGAACCCAATTTGGAAGGCGAATACTCCTGCAAGTAATTGTGTAAGCAATGGCTTCAGAACAGAATTTAGCACAAGATAGAGAAACATTACATGGGACCAGAAACAGACATAGAACGAAACAATGAAGTTACACAGATACCAGAAGGAAGTTAGTGTAATGACAGGTCTGAGTGTATACACGATTCACTTCTCTCATTTTTAATGGATCCCTCGTTCATTTGGGTGTAGATACTTAACCGCACGAATAGGCAGGGACCAGTCTTAAATTTACTGATCTACATCATTCTCGGTATCTGCTCAATATACGAATTCTTACAAGAACAACTCTCTAACTGGTAATGCACAGGGCATATTGTGATACAAACTAAATCATACCAGCCTCAACCCTAAACCTAATACTCATGTCCGCTCACGTCAAGTGGAGCCAATCCAATTATCCAAGGGCAAAGGATTCCCTATAAATTTCTGGTACGCCTAGAGTGGGGCAAGTCAAACTCTGCAGCGCTGGCTGAGCTAGCTGGATCACTACACGTGGTTCCACATTCCACAATCAAATTAATACATGATTCCGCCATCAAAACGAATAAATTAGGCCGAGACGCCGAATTCAGAAGGGCGGATAAGGGCCAAGACAGTTTCGGCCGTCGAGGGCCACGGGATCGACGAGAGTGAGAGTGGGCACTCACGTGACGGCGGAGAGGGGCGGAGGCGAGCATGGTGGGGGATGGGCGCCGCATCGCCACCGCCGGCGAGGCCATCGCGGTCTAGTGCCTGCCTCCGGCTACTCGGAGTCGGAGCCCCGTGGACTGGAGAGTTTCGGGGAGGGACCGAGCAGTGGGAGACTGACACCGGGACCCAGCACACAGGGCTGTCTATTGCTATATGGTCCGGGCATCAAATCCATCTGCGTCCACAGAGCTTGTCGTAATAACACCAGCCACGTGGCGAATTCCTGAACAGCTGCTTCTCCTTCTATCTTCTCTTCTTTTCTTTCTTTTTAATTTTTTTCTTTCTGCAACCAATGTTTTTTTTATCTCGATTTGCACTGTATTTCTTGTAATTTTAATTTATTTTCCTTCCAGCAACCTGAATTTTCTACACAAAATAGCATGAAGCCGAAGATAGGAAAAAAACAGTTGGATACCAAGGGCTACATAACAAAAACTGAGCATTAGAATTGAAGATAGGGAGTGCTAATGCAATGTTTTGCATGAAGCCGAAGATAGGAAAAAGAGCACAAGAGGAACTCTGAGGCATTCAGACCAAAGAGGAACCACAAATCATGTTCCAGCAGTAAGCAAATAACATTACTACCTCCGATCCATATTAGTGAACACAACTTTGTCTAGATACACATGTATCTAGTCTAAATACTTGACTAGATACATATGAATTTAGACAAAGCTATGCCCACTAATATGGATCGGAGGGAGTAATACATTTTGGCCATTATTGTCATTCTGCACAATTTACAGTTACGCATCTCTCTTCAGGTGGTTACACAATAATGTTACCATCTGTATACAATTGTTACATTCAATAATGTTTACATCTGTATAGAATTGCTATATTCAGGACACGTGAACTACGAGTAGCCCAAAATTTCTACTAGTATTTTCTTTTGCTGTCGTACTTTGCAGATTTATTTGCCTTACTAATACAACTTGATCAAGTGATTCGGTCTTCCAGGGGTTCACCGGCGGCGGAATTTAGGACGAACATTGAAAACACCAGGCCTCAGCTCATCAAATCGATACCCATTTTCAATAAGGAAGCCCCTAACTGCTGAAGGCAGTGAAGCCTGTCCTTTGCTGTGTTTGCCAATCCCTGTAAAATACATAGCAAATAAGTTCCCATGATTTGGTGTTGCTTACAAAAGGTACAGACTAAAAAGAGTAGGGGGTGCCTCTTGTGCAAGAAATAATAATATAAACCACAAAGCTTAATAAGTGCAACAAAAACAGAGACAATATATTACCTGTGATCACCTCTAAGACAGACTGCCTAGGACGAAGAGATACCACCACCTTCTCTGCAGGAACCTCATTTGAGGCAGCAATTGTGGATTCAGACTTATCTAATTCGTCAGATGAAGCTGAACTATTTCCTGGTGGCTGGAACTCCAACATGTGCAGATGCCTCTCTAATGCAGCCACAGCCTCTGATGCATGTAGACCATGCATGTCTATCTTCCAGATGCCATTTTTGCTGTTCCTGAGGTGCAATATTTCTTCTGCTGCCTTATGGTTCAACTTCTCAGCGGCGCACCGCTCTTCCTGAGCTCTAAGGGAGAGTTCCTTGGCAGCAGCATGGTCACCTCTCAAGAATGCATTGCTGGCAGCCTGAGAATGCTTTGTGGCAGCCCTATTATTCAAAAGGAAACATAATTTGTCAGTTACATAGACAAGACTTAACCTCAAGATTGCAGCACATGTTTTGGTCACATATTTGACTTATAGTCAAATGATATGCGCATTGTTTAGTTGTAACATATAAACTTTACATAAGGTTACAATTTTTAACTGATCAGTTTTCAAGGGGTTTCTCTTCTTGCTTCTCATTTCTCAAATTGACATTGAAGACAATCCCCATGCTCATGCAAGATACAAATTAACAAAGTATGTTTGTACACGAGTTTGCACTCATTAGACCAAAATTTGTCCGATTTTGCATGAATTCACCCAATGCCCATCCATAAGATCTTACTTATGTTGTCGATACATTACTTTGTGGAAGAAATTGGTTTTGGCATGTGATTGTCTTTCAATTCAACTCTGATATGCATAACCTAGTTAAATCCGTAACGTAAACAAGGATTGGAGTATACCTCATCATCTTCAGTGCATCTTTCCGGTGGTTTAAGTAATCATCATCAAACTCTTCCAATTCAGGTTCCAGGGGCATCGAGGGTATAGTTTGCAGTGGTAACAACTGAGATTCATTTGGATGTTTATTCTCTGCTGTAGAATTGTCCGACGTTAAACTGTGGGCTTTATTCATCTCAAAATCTGGTTGCCCAGTTGTTCTACCCTCTCCTGGTGGCAAGTCAGGAGAGATCATAGCTTTCAACAACACAGATGCTTGGCCTACATCATTATTCACACCAGCCAATATGTCCTCAATTAAATTACTGTCGGCCCAACTATGAGCATCCTTCAGGAACTTAATTTTGTTGTCAGGTGCAGAGTTTACAACAAAATTTGTTTTCTCTGTGTGATCGATCAAATGCTTATTCCTGTTTTGATTACCAACAGCTGCAAATTCAACAGGGGGGCGAATCACTGATGCAAAAGCCTTAGCCTTTGGCATATTACTTTCTTTAACTGAGCTGCTAGCAGAATTGGAGCCTTTTGAACCTGAGAGGGCAGGAAATGATTTGGCATCAGCATCATCCCCTCCATCATCTGTGCCGCGCAACCTGCGATCGAAAGCAGCCCACCCAGAGTTGGGGATCTTCTGCCTATACATGTTTGCAGTTCACAGCCTTCTTGAAATGGTCTTATTTTAGCTAAAAAATAGATAAGACCCCAATGCTCGCCAAAAGGATACTGGGTTGCCTTCGCTTTACTTCCTTCAATCAATCAACAATTACACCAATTCTGTCCTATAATGTGAGCAAAGATGTCAACTCACTTAATCTAATGCGCAATCTTTTTATAAGAAGAGATTTCAGAAGTGGAAAAAAAGTGGAACATGATATATCTCTAACAATAAATAAATCCAAGAACAGAATTCACCTTTAAGCCATCATTTTTAAATTTACAACAAGGTTTTCTGGAAACTGATATGTTCTAATCGTTACATCATACTAGTACGTAACAACGTTAACTAGTATAGTGTAGTATTCCGACCAATGAGTCTTTGAACAAGTTGCAGAAAAAGAAGCGATACAGTAATTGGAACTTGATTATATGTCCGACGCTATATGTCCGACGTTCGTAAGATGCTCTCAGCTGTCCGTCGGATTTTCGAACGATTACATCAAACAGATACGAGACCCTCAATTGTCCGTTGGATTTTCGTGTCGTACGGCCGTCGGACAAAGAAGGTCGTACGTAGGACAGTTCCGTTGGAACTTTGACTTGAATGAGTGTCATTAACTCCTATATTTATTTCTAAAGGCCTTATGCTTATCTAACATTAGCAAGCTGTAGAAATAAATAAGATACTTATGTATGTGTCTGTCACTCCCTCTGTTTATAATTACCCTACGTTGTGGGCAAACTTGACATAAGATTGGCTTTGACTAAACCCAGAACGCAGGGTAATTTAAACCAGAGAGAGCATTTAAGGTACCACACACTTGAGAACACAAATCACTGTCCTTACATCAAAATTTGAGTTAAAATATAGCCCTGAAGTTATTTTCAGTGTCACAGTTGCTATTGCCTGTTTCCTGCGCTTTATTGATTGAAAATTTAGCCCCAATTTGGAAAGAAGGAATTTCACAGACAAATTGGAGAAAAGTCCCTCGTTGATGAATTGGCCCATATTTTTGTGATGATGCCTACTAGCTACTACAACAATGCAGAACGCCAGCCATTCTGAGGCTTGTTGTTGATATGTAAAGAACGCCAGCGAGAGAGGAATAAAGCTACTGTGCACTTCGTTTTTAGTGAATCAAGTTTTCTGGATTCCAATCCTTTGGCTAACCCCAAATAACCAGCCCTTAAAAGTTTAAGGGCCATCCCATCTCACAAAGAATTGCACAATCTACCGCAGAAGCTCCAACCGCACACAGCTTTAAAACCTCCTCGTGATCTTTACTCGCTATTCAAACAGGCCAGTATCTGTATAAAGCAACGACGTACGTACCTCTGCAAAAAGAGTGTTATTTTGAGGCGTTGACCCACAGCTCCCGGAACCACGGTGCGGAGGGGGCCGCTGAGAAGGGCAGACCGGACGGGCGTGGGAATACACCGTTCTTCGCTTCAGACGTCCAGGTTTTTCCGGCGGTTCTTCCGAAATCCATCAACTGCTGCAGCTGCGGCGGCGGGCGGAGGATTCCGGCGAGCAAACGTGAGGGACTCGTGTTTTTTTTCTGTCTGTCCGCGCGGTCGCGAAGGGGAACAAATTCGTGGGTGGGAGGGGAAGCTCGTTGTTATATGGCCGTGGTAGCCTGGTAGGTGGCGTCCTCCGATTCGGACGGTGGACGTAAAAAACGCGTGCCAACTGCCAACTCCAGCGAGGTAAAGCTCGTGGTGGACTCGGTATCCGTTTCCGTTCCCGACAAGTTTTTCTTTTTTCTGTTCTCGAGGGCCCGTTCACGTCAGGTGGTTGACTCTACGAGCACTTCTGGGCCGGGCCAGACCGGGCTGCACCTGTAGCGAGCGGAAGTGAACTTTCTCTTTTTTTCAGCCACCTGATGATGGTGTACCTGTAGATCCAGCGGAAGGGCCTTTGCACTGTTAAACGGTATACATAGATAGTTAGATACAGCACATATACAAAATCTTCATGGCAAATCAAGACAAGCAGCAAGGCGAGTTGCCTACCGAAAGATATCTTCGACAGCGAGCCAGTTTAACAAGATCTCTGACTCTTTTTTTTCGAGAGTAAGAGCTCTGACTCTGATTCCTGCTGCTTGTGATGTTTCCTCAGCCGGACTACACCGTTAACAGAGCCCAAGGAGATGATGTTTCTGACATTCTTAATGCCAGAAATTGTTACCAATGACTTGCAGAGTAAACCTGTCATCAAGGAGCAAAGTTCGTAACTTCTTTCAGGAGCTCTTTCGCATTGCGCTCCTTGGTCAGTTACATTGACTCGTGAGAGAAACGAGTCATCAAGGATGTATTGTTAACATAAGAGTTGTACTGGGAACAGTCAGAACTACTACGAAGGAAATAATGCCATTGCTCGATATGATCACCATGACAATTTTATTGGTTTACCAAAGGAATGATTATCAGAAAGATAAATTTGCCGGGCGTGAAGGATTTAGGTACAAGTATTAATGATAATAAGGCCACAGCCCAGATCGAACAAGAATGTTTTCTCACATATCGCGCCCAAAGAAATACATAGCTCAGGAACCCTTCTCTTATACTAGTTCAGCATCAAAATAAAATTAACAAGATGTCGGAAACAAACAACATGTGATAAAAGGCATGAATAAAATGAGATGTTATCAAACCTGGTTTTGTGGGAAACCGAAAGAGAGTTCCAATGGAGATGGCACATGAAATAGTTGCTGATTGCTTGAATTCAATGATGCGTGCTGTGGTCCAGTGGATGGTGGCATGTTACTTATTTGCCTCAACTCTGCCAGCAGGATGAATTTGTTAGTACAACTAAGCAGTAATGCATACAAAGTTATGAAGTTCATGCATATTTCAACTACACCAGATGTCAGGAGAAAAATGGGAATGCACAAAATGCATACCAAGTAACGTGCTTAGGTAATTGCTTATTTGCATACCTGAGGGAGATAAATACTATGGATGGAAGCAAGCTATCAAAGACACGATTGACAAGAAAAACTTGAATTCAAGTTTGTGCAACCTATGACCAGTTTGACTGCACCAATGTTGAAACCCATAACTGAATGTTCTGTGCCTGCCTGTGTATCTTTCATTTGCTGATACAAACTTCCTAACATGTTGTATGTTTAACATCACTGGCCATAAACAAGTGCCTGGCTGCATCCTGCAGGCTTCTTCATATCCTTGGACTCCATCAGTTTCCTGACATGCTCAACGCCATCCCATTTCTCATCAGCTGCATAGATGTTTGACACACTAATATAGTTCCCCAGGTCCCCGCCCTCCATGGAGAACAAGTGATCAGCTGCGAGCTGTCCGATTCTGACCTCTCCGTGGACGTTGCACGCCCCTAGCAGAGAGCCCCATGCATTGGCATTGACCAAATGAGGGGGCATATCCAATGCAAAACTGTATGCATCTTGGAGACGCCCACCACGGGAAAGAAGGTCAACCATGCATGTGTAGTTCTCTGCTGTCAGTTCAACTCTGTAAATCTCTTTGGCGAACTTAAAAATCTTGATTCCTGCATCAACAAGTCCAGCATGACTGCAGGCTGACAGCAGAGCAGTTAGAACTACATGGTCTGGTTTAATGTCATGTGTAAGCATTTCAGAAAACAGCTCTACTGCTTCTTCTGCCATCCCATGCATTGCGTAACCTCCTATCATGGCAGTGAATGTGACAAGGTCCTTCTTAGGGCTGACTTGAAATAGGTTGAATGCATTGGTTATATTCCCGCACTTAGAGTACGCATCAAGAAGAGCTCCTTCAAGATAAATGTCTTCTAGGGATGCTCTGAGCATGTAGGCATGGCATTGTTTCACAAGTTGTACCGAACTCAAATGGATGCAAGCCAGGAGAATATTTGTAATGCTGACAGTATCAGGACACTGCAACTGATGAAACAGACTGAAAGCTTGGTCACACATATTATTACGCGCATACAACTGGATCATGAGATTCCATGTTGTCAGATCTTTCTCCGACATTTGGTGGAAGATTATCTCAGCTTCCTTTACACTGTTATTTTTCAGGTAGCAAGAAATCATAGTATTGTCTGTTACAATGTTCCGACCTGCAAGGTTTCTGAAAAGTATATCTGCATCCTGTGGGTGGCCACACTTTGCATATGCATCAAGAATAGCATTTGCAACTGAAATTTCACTAATATAACCAACTCGCAAGGAATACCCATGAGCTTTCCGAACCATCTTAATCCCACACGAGGTACACATACGGATAACATTCAAAACTGTGACCGAGTCCCAACGAGTTACCTTGCGGCGCATTTCACCAAAGAGTTTGACAAACTCGTCAATATGTTGTCCTCTGTTAGCACATGATGATAGAATTGCATTCCATGATACCAAATCCTTGTCCGAAATATCAGCAAAAGCATGAAGAGCATCATCAAACTTGTTACACTGGCTATAAAAACTAATAAGAGCGTTCATTAAGGATGTTTCCTGACGAAGCGCTGGGCGTCGAAAAATATAACCATGAATCACCATCCCTCCTTTCACATCACCAACATGAGCACAAGCAGTTAGCAGACTGATGAAAGATACTGAATCAGGGGTCATTCCTGTAGACAGAAGCCTATGAAACAGGTCTAATACCCTGGAGTGATACCCACTCATCACATACCCGGCAATTAATGTGTTCCATGTAACGATATCTCTTGAATTCATACTTCTGAATATTGATTCCACAACCCTCATTTCACACACCTTGGAATAATGCGTCATCAACGCATTACAAACAGATATATCCATATGTAAGCCAGATCGGAAGACAAAACCATGCACTTCATTGCCATAGTACTTCCCGTGCTTCATGAATGAGCATACAGGAAGAATATTAGCCACTGTTGAATAATTTGGAAGACATCCATGTGAGATCATCTGTCCGAATAGTGTGAATGCTTCTTCAAGCAACCCATTCTCGGAATATCCTGCGATGATTGAATTCCATGAAACAACATCCTTGCAACGAATTGAAGAAAACGCTCTATGCACATCATCTGTCATTCCGCTCACACCACCACATTTTGCATACATGGATACCAATGCATTCCCACACAATGTATCAGACTCCAGCCCAGTCTTGATGATGTAGCCATGCACACTCCTCCCAGCCATCAAATCTCTCAACTTTGCGCATACCGGAATGACAACAGCCACCGTCACCGCAGTCGGCATGCTCTCGTCTACACCACACGCAATCATCGAACGGAACAAGCCAAACACGTCCTCAAACAAGCAAGCTCGGGAGGACCCGGTGATCAGGATGTTCCAACACACCGCGTCAGGGCAGCTCATTTCATCAAACACCAGGCGGGCGCTCGGGAGAGCTCTGCGCCTCCCGTACATGTCCATGATCGCCTTCGCCACTGCCGCGCCCGCGGCGTACCCGGCCCTGACGACAAAACCGTGGAGGCAACTCCCGAGGGCGCCACCGTCCGGGAGCGCCGACGCCGACTTGACCGCCGCGGCGAGCGCGAGCCTGTCTGGCCGGAGGCCCCGCCCCAGCATCCCGCGGAAGAGGGAGGCGGACCCGGAGTGATCCCCGCTCGCGGTGCGCGCCGTGACAAGCGCGCTGCACTGCCTGTGATCCGGCGGAGGCACCGCGCCGAATACGTCGTGCGCGTTCCCGGTGTGGAGGTGGAACCGGTTCCGGCAGAGAGCGGCATGCGCGAGACGGGTGGAAGACGTGGGAGAGCAGCATCCCGATTTGCCCAGCCTTGCGAGGAGGAGCATCGGAGAACAGCTCAGGGGAAGGTCGACTGAGGGTCGAGTCGCCGTAAAGCTTGCCGCGGCGAAGCGACGTAGGCGCCGCGCGCGCTGGGAAGGGCAAACCTGGCCATATGGGCCCGTGCTCGCGGGCCGGCCCGTGAGCACGCGTGCCCAGCCCGCCGTGGGCCTGGCACGGCACAGCCTAAACGGGCCGTGCTCGGCACGCAAAGAAGCCGGGGCCGTGCTGGGGCCTGCAGGCCGAGCCCGCGTGCCGGCACGGGCACGGCCCGTTTAGGTGCCAGGCACGCGGAGGCCCGCATGGCCCGCTAGGCACGCGGAGGCCCGCTTAGGCACGCTCGCGCTGGGCGGTGGATTAGAGCCCAACGGGAGGATTTTTTCTGGCTTTCTACCCGTTGGCTGGCGCGGGAGAGGACTGGCGCGGGGGCGCGCCGTCTGCAACGGTCGGAAACGGCCATTTTAAGCGTGATTAGCACAAATTAGCCCATTTTAACCAGGATTTGTCCATTTTTAAGCAGAATTTCGTGTATATATCCGTTGGAGGGCTATTTTAGGCCAAAAAATGTCAAATTTTTGCTATAAAAAGGGCTGCCCACCCCTCTCATTTCTCACACTCAAACATGGCTGCTCACAATATGAATACTACCTTCAACCTCTCTGATCTCGACCCCGAATTTGTAGAAGATACCGATCCCTATGTCAGTTCTCCTCTCTACGACCCCAATCCCTATGGCGATCCTTCATACACTCAATCACATCCTTCTCAAACTTCTCAAGCCACCACCTCCACCACCCCAACCGCAAAAAGGCCACGAAAAAGATACTCCAAGGTGTGGGATCACTTCGAAGAAGAAAGAGTGGTGCCGGAGGGGGAGGTGTCCCGGAGATCAAGGCCAAGTGCAAATGGACAGGATGCACAAGTGTGCTTTCCATGAAGAGCAAAGGAGGAACCGGCCACTTGCAGAGGCACATCGACAGCCACACGAAGAAGGATGAGAAGGCCGAGGCGTTTTCAGCCGGCGTCCAGAGTAGGCTCCAATTCAACCCCGACGGTTCGGTACGTAATTGGACCTATGATCCTGCTCTACAAAGAGATGCTCTTTGTAATTTGATTGCTTCTAATGATTTACCATTAGGTTTTGGTGAGTTGGCAGCTTTTGTCGAATATATTCAAACTACTCAAAATCCCAATTTTAGACCTGTTTCTAGACAAACTACAACTAGGGATATGAGAAAGATATGCAAAAAGAATCTTGCTAAAATAAAAGAAAACTTTGTTGATTGCACATATTCTGTCGCTTTAACATCTGATATTTGGAGTGGTCGGGCTAGGCAAGACTACATTAGTGTGGTTGCCCATTTTGTTGATGAAATGTGGCAACTACAAAAAAGAGTCATAGGATTCGAATTAATTGATGTTTCACACAGCGGTCTGAACATTGCAAATGCTATAAATAAAGTTGTGTAAGATTTTGATCTCAACTCCAAATTTTTTGCAATAACTATGGATAATGCTTCGGCAAACACAAATGCAATGAATTATCTCACTCCTTTATTTGGACACTATGCTGCACCCTATTTACTGCATCAACGTTGTGCTTGTCATATACTTAATCTTATTGCTAAATGTGCTTTAAAGAAGGTAAAAACCCACATTGAAGTATTGCGCAATGCAATAACTTTTCTCGGTAGTGATAATGTTCGACTTGCAAACTATAAGAAATATTGCATTGCAAATGGCACGGTAGCCAAGAAATATAGTTTAGACATGCCTATTAGATGGAACTCTACATATATGATGCTTAAGTCACTTATCGAAGACCAAGTTGATTTTGGTGGATTTATTAATGCAACATATAAATATGAGGCACTCACTCCAGCAACTTGGCATATTTGTGAACATTTGACAAAATTTCTTGATGGAGTGGAGCAGATCAAAGCAAAGTGCAAGGTCTGCCCGATGGTGCTGCACGTGCAGAGCGAGGGACCACTCGGCCACTTGGCTCGGCACCACGACGCGCATGTCAGGAGAGGAGATGTAATCGGCTAGGTGTTTAGCCGTTTTAGAGCAAAGTTGTACTCTTTTTCCTCTCTAGAGATAGAAGGTTTTAACGAGGCAGCTAGTAATAAAGCTCTATTTTATTATGCATCGCATTTTACATTTTTGTTATGATTAATTCTGTATCTTTCCGACTTGTTATACTTTTTAAACAAAAAAACAGTTAAAACTGGAACGAGGGCTATTTTAGTCTTGTCAAAATTTTGCTATAAAAAGGGCTGCCCACCCCTCTCATTTCTCACACACACAACATGGCTGAACCTGAGCAAAACAATCAGATTCCTGGAGCTCCCGGGCGTAGGCGCTCCCGGGCGTGGGAACACTACGATGAAATAATTTCCGTAGTGGATAGAGTGGAGCAGCTCCATGCGAAGTGCAAAGTTTGCTCGAGGCTGCTGTTCGTGAAAATCAATAGAGGAACCTCCCACTTGGCTCGGCACCACGACGGTCATCTCAGGAGAGGAGAAGTAATCGGCTAGGTGTTTAGCCGTTTTAGAGCAAAGCTGTACTCTTTTTCCTCCCTATAAATAGAAGGTTTTAACGAGGCAGCTAGTAATAAAGCTCTATTTTATCATGTATGCATTTTACATTTTTTATATTTAATTTTCGACTTTTTTACATTTAAAAAAAAACAGTCAAAATTGCCTCGTGGGCCAAATATGGCCCGTCGTGCCTAAGTGGGCTCGTGCCGGCACGTTTAGGGAAGGGGCCAGGCCCGCGTGCTGGCACGGCATGGCCCACTTACTAAACGGGCCTAATCGTGCCGTGCCGTGCCAGGCCCGCCAGGCTCTAAACGGGCTCGTGTCGTGCCGGGCCGGCCCGTTGGCCAGGTTTGGAAGGGAGCAAATGGGGCCGACAAAATCGAATCCCGGACACTGTCCGGTTTGGAAATATCTAGCGTGCCACACTTTCAAAGAAAACCACGATGCCATTCATCAAAATTCAAATTTACAAGTGTCGAAAGATTCTGAGTATTCACAAGTGTTCACAAAAATTCTGATTTGTTTAATTTTTAAAACCAAATTCAAAATACACCCAAAGAAACAATAGACAAATTGCTATGCGAATAGTGTCATTTTGTGTTTTTTACACTATTCATGTTGGATTTGTCTTCTTTTTTTATTTCTCTGCGTGTATTTTGGATTTAGTTTTGCAAATTATAGAGTTTGTGAATGCACGTATTGTGAACATCCACAAAATTATTTTGTATTTTAAAAAATTAATTTTGAGGAGTGGTATCATGATATCATATGAGATATGGCATCTAGGGCTTGTTTGGTTGCCTGGAAACACCTCAACCAGGATCTGGAATGCAAAAATGGACCGTTTACTTGGCTGACTGATGCATGTAAAATGCATACATGAACTTTGCACTTTAATTGCTTATATTCCAATCATATTTGCATCATATAAGGGTTATATCAATGTTTTATAATGATTTTGTGAATACTTCATAGTTTTCCCATTTATTTGGAATTAACCCTGTTTTTTCAGAAAACGTCTTTTTTAGTGTTTCAGACTTTCCGGGAGCTTCGGGACTCCAAAAAGGGCAAGGTCAAAGAGCACGGTTTAGAATTTTCGAGACGAACGCAATGGGCTTAAATTGAAGACCAGGATCCCAACAGGCTGGAAATGGGAGGGTCCCACGCGGCTTAAAGTACATGGCCGCGTGGGCCCAGCTCGTTTCCACCTCGGAGCTCCGTGGCCATCGATCTTTCGTCCACCGACTCCGTCTTGACCTAAAAAGCCTATAAAAAAAGGTCCCCCTGGCGTTTCGCGAAAGGAGGCGGCGGAGAAACACAGAACCACGAAACAGAGAGTCAGAAGGCTGCCGCCGGAGAAGATCGGAGGGGGGAAACGCCGCCGGAATCGCCTCCGGAGGGCTCCACCCCCCTCCGGCGTGTTCATCATCAACATCTACAGCAAGAACTTCTCCATCATCACCACCGTGAAGACCAGCACCATCTCCATCACCATCTTCGTGATCCACTTCATCCCCCTCATAGTTTGAGATTGTTCGAACCCTAGCTATTGTCTAAGTACTATTCTACATGTTTGTGAATTGCTACTTGTCATTGTTTTGTGGGGAGATTATATTTTCAGATTGTGTTGTATCACTTATACCATTGAATCATATCATGTCTTCGCGTTGTGAGTAGTTCTCTCGTGTTCCTGGGGGCATAGGATGGATTGGCAATGATTTCTACTTAACATGTATTGAGTATTTGGTCAAGTTTTTATCTTTTATGATTGTCTTGATGTACAATGTATGAAGTGCACCATACATTGAGTAATGCATGAAGGTGTTTCACACTAGTGTAATGGATTGAGGGAGACTTGGGAGGACACGTAAACCCTTGACCGATACATGAAGTTACATTAGGAGGGGATTTATATCGGGGACCTTAGAGTGTAATGCTATGGTGGGACTTTTTGTCTTAATAACTCTTGTGCAGTCATTTACTTGGCCACATGATCCATCATAAGGGGATTAGTTTATTTATTTAGCTACACCTAATTATGGCTCCGTCCAAAGAAGATTAAAACTTGACAAAATGTTTACCTTGTTGTTCTAGAAATACTTTTGCCATGAAATCCATGTAGCCCTTGGGAACGTTTTCCACGCATAAGAAACACCACTCAAGCTTGTCCTCTTGCTGCATAGGGGATTGGGCTTTCTCTCTCTTTGAGAGCTTTCACTCATCATATTTTATTTTCAGCTTTGCATTCTCTACACCAAAAAACCCAAAAACACTTGCATCATTTTAGTTTGTCTAGTGCATAGATAATAAGAGAAGTGACACTCTTATTTGAGAGGATAAATACTTATACCTTCTACTCCTCGTGGGATCGATACTAATACTTACACAGCGAAGACTTCAACGATCTCCTGCACTTGGGAGTCATCACTGACCCACTCCGCGTTGTTGGCTCGCATGGAATTTAAAGCACCTCTCAGCCAAGCCATGCAGAAATGACTGATTCGGTCGTTCCCCTCAACCAACCTTTTCGCGTGCCTTATTGGATAGGGTTGGAAACGCGGTGTCGAGCTCAAGCGAGCATGGAGATGGCGCGAACTCGCGCGTGCACGCGAACAAACGGGGAGATATGTCGTCACCGCCCACCATTTGCCCCCTTTGAGCTATCCTGTGGCAGGTTTTTTCACCGAGGAGCAGGTAAGCAGCGACATCTCCTACTCTGGTCGGCGGTTGTTGACGGTGGTCAGCGCGGCAACCCTTGTTCGTCCTCTTCTCTAAGATGTCCTCTTCCTCCCCCGTCGCTTCCATGTTTGTAAGTAGATTGCAACCCTCCCTCGTGTAGACTAGATCGGTGAGCATGTGGTATATTTGGATAGATCTGTAGGTTCTATGGTATGTTTGGCTTATTGGCAGTGATGATGTGGGTGTTGCCGTGTTAGATCGATCATCTTGGTTAGTGTCTTGCTATATTGGCCATGTCACTCTCTTACATGGTCATTGTTCTGTTGTTCGTGTATGAGAGAAATCGTTGATTGCAAAAACTTCATTGCTATGCAGTTCGTGTATGAGATAGATCCTGTTACTACGCTTGGTTCTACACGTGTAGTTCTCATCCTTGTACCACTGTTTCTCCCATACATGACATAATGCAATGAAGATAATGCATGTTTAGCTTTCAATGCGGTAGTTCATTGATGGTTATGCACAGTGTAGTTCTCATTCTTGTATCACATTTCCAGTGTAGATGAAAGCATGTACTGAAGATGCATTGTTACCACTGATCTGCTTGATTGTTTTATCCCCTTATGATGTATGCTTACAATGGTAACCTCTGTCGAACACACCCACCTTCCCGGATCTTTTGGCTACGCCAGTGCTGACTGCGAAGCCGCTTTGATACATACTGGCGCCTCATAAGTACCTCGAAATTCGAAAGGCTAAAAGTATCCAATGGAATGGTCAGCTGTTTTGTCCACCTTCGTCCTCGCTAGGATGTAAGAGCTCGTCAAGGGTGGTCTCGATTTTGACAAGGAAATCAAAGACAAGACCTTGGAAGAGATTTTGCACCAGATTGTTTTATTCAATGGCAGCAAGGTGATAACCCACAAGTATAGGGGATCGCATGTAGCCTTTTCGATAAGTAAGAGTGTCGAACCCAACGAGAAACTAAAGGTAGGATAAGTAATCTCTCAAGTTCTATCAACCACTGATACAACTCTACGCACACTAACCGTTTGCATTATCTAGGAAATAAAACTAGAGTAACAATACGGGTAAACAGGATAGTTTTGCAGGATAATAAATACAAGAAAGTAAAGTTAGTTGCTGCAGCAATAAAATACACTAAGTAACCATAAACTAACAGTACCATGAGTGTGGAAAAGTGGTGGTAATTGTGGTGGCTTTGTTCAAGATTAATTACCGAATATATCGGGTTCATTGTCTTCGATGCAGTTTTCTATGTGGGAGAGGCTAAATATACATGCACTCGACTATTTGGGATTACAAGTACTATATGATTAGATTGTTAGAAAGCATCCGCGAATACTAACAATGCATTAAGGTTTCCCCAACCATAGCCTTAAGTTTATGGTCCTCTTACTCCCGTACGTGTAACTAACCGGTTCGCGCCCTTAGGTTTCTGTCACTCCGGCAGGACTCCCCCCTTCGTTTACAAATACTACCAACCCCGTGATGTTTGATCCATGCACGCACAAGTATAATGGACACCAAAGGACAGTACCATATCAACATACAACTCTAATGAACTAAAGACATTCAACCAAGCAATCAAAAGACAAATAAACTACACAAACATGTCATAGATCATAGGATAAATATTATAGCATCAAACAACATGTTTACATAGGACGGCACAGAGGTTTGTGGGAGGATGAACCACTGAATACAAGGAGGAGTTGGTGATGGAGATGGCGGTGAAGACGGCAGAGAGGGCAGCGCGGAGCGCAGGGCGGCGCCGGCGCCGGCGCGGGGAGCTCCTTCCCCGCCGCCGGCATCATGGGGGAGCGCCGCCCCTTAGCCTCCCTCCTTCATGGCTTCTTGGGAGCCCTCCCCCATGGAGAGGCAAAAACGTGGCTTTGGTGGCTGCAAATTCGTGGTATGGGGCGTTGGCCACGACCTAGGTTTCCTCCCTTTATATAGCTTCTCGGATTCTCGTCATCCCATCTAGGGTTGCAGTGGGACGGCGATATCTGGAGTGTCCGGACTCCGATTGGGCCGAATTTTAAGTCCAGATCGTTCGGCAGGAAATTCCCTACAACTTTCGCGACTAAACTTTTTCCATTTGACGTCAGCTTCGGGCCGAAACGGGTCCATCTTCGAAAATAGTTTTCAGACAGATTTCAGGAAAGTCCCAATTCGAATCCAACAAGGTTTCCTCTTATATTCTTGATAATTCCTACGCACCAAAGTGTAAAACAAGAACATTGTGCACTTTTGCAACTATTAATAGGTTAGTCCAAATAAATAATAAACTTAATATAAAATCAAGTGCCAAAGGTATAATATTAACATGAAACAATCAAAAATTATAGATACGTTTTGAACGTATCAACATCCCCAAGCTTAATTCCTGCTCGTCCTCGAGTAGGTAAATGATAACAAAATAATTTTTGATTGTAAATGCTATGATCAGATCTTTAACAATTGCATGATGTATGGATAATAAAACTTAGCAATCATGTTACCTAATGAAAAGTATCAACGAACTAAGAGCTGACATGAAATTTACTAGGAATAATTGCGCGGCGACACGCCGCGCCCGTGTGGTTAAATTTAAATTTGCAAATGTCCTTATTTAAGAAGTGTGCAAATGTGAAAATCATTGAAATGTAAGGAGAGCTTACGTTCGGAAAATTGGTCAGATTTCGAAAAATGACGTGTGGTAAAATTAAAATTTGGAAATGACCTTTCTTAAAAAGTGTGGAAATTTGGAAATTTTTTGAATTTCTTTGAGATGTTTAATTTAGCGCAATAATTAGAGGAAATACAATATGTGAGAATTTTTTAAATTTATTTTATATCCAATTCAGAATTGGAGGATTTTTTTTTACAAATAATGTTTAGAGGAAGTGCATTTGGATTTTTCTTGAAATATTGACCAAATTGGAATTTTAAAATATTATCGTTGGTTGACATAAATAACATATGTTATTAATTTTTTTTTCCGAAAACATGTCTTTTTTTTGTCATAAGTAGCTAGTATTTATTTTCCTGATCATTTGCATATGTTATTTATATTTTTCAAATTCAATCCATAATTAAAGGTTATGAATTTGTATTTTTTTTTTGCAAATAATGTTTAGAGGAAGTGCATTTGGATTTTCTTGAAGTATTGACCAAATCGGAATTTGAAGACATGTTTGTTTTTTTTGGCATAAGTAGCTAGAATTTATTTCTTCTGATCGTTCGGATGTGTTATGCATATTTTTCCGGCTCGTCTGATGTAATCAAATATTACCGTCTGGAAATTATTGTGTTTGAGTTTTTTTTAATCCATTTTTTGATGTAATCAAATATTACCGTTTGGAAATTATTGTGTTTGAGTTTTTTTTAATCCATTTTTTGATGTAATCAAATATTACCGTCTGGAAATTATTGTGTTTGAGTTTTTTTTTATCCATTTTTTGTGTGGAGAGTTTGAAAATATGTTAAATCTGAAAATGTCGACATTTATAAATTGGGTATACTTGAGAATTGTTGGAATGCAAAGAGAGTTTGTGTTTGAAAATTGTCTAGATTTCGAAAATTTGTCAGTTTGGAAAGGTATGTAGGTTTGAAATATTTTAACGTTAGTACTATGCTTGAATTTGGAAGACAGTTGAAATTGTGAAATATTCAAATTTGGATATGGCCGCTTTCGGAAGTTGTTTAGATTGCAAAATTGTTGAAATTTAGAAAATGTATATGTTGAGAAGTCTATTGAATTTGTTCAAGTGGTCAAATTGGGGAGTCATTTATGTTTGAATTGTTTGCATGTTTAGTAAATGTTCAGATTTTGTAGACACGTTGATATATTTGTAATATTTATGAATATCGTGGCGTAAAAAATTCAAATTTGGAAATGTTCACACTAAAATTTGGCAGGGTTTCAGTGTACTGAAATCTAGGAAATGTTTACACCTTGTCTAACTTAAAATTTGTTTAAATTTCAGTGTGAAGGCGGTGGTATGGAAAGTTCAAGTGTCGAAATGGATGCATCAAAATTTGCTTAGTTCTGAATTTATTGAAATTTCGAGGAAAGTTTATACTTAGATTTTATATAAATTTCAGAGGTGTTTAATTTGGGAAGGCATGCATATTCGAATTTGTTTAATGTTTATTAAAATATTGAAGCTGTATAAGTAATAAAAGTTTTTTAGAAAAGAAAAGTGAGACAAAAAAAGGGGAAAAAAGAACGGAGGAAAAAAGAACGGAGGAAAAAAATAGGACCGAGCCCAGGAAGCAGCCCAGCTGCGCAGCCCAGGAAGCCCAGGCCCAGCTGTGACGCCGTGCTGACGAAAACAGCAGTCGGGCTCTGCCGCGGCGGCGGCGAGCACGCCGGCAGCGCGTCCGTGCGAGGTAGGACGCGGGAGTGGGCGCATCCGATGCGCCTCGACGCGGGCTGCCAGAAAGTGGCGGCGCGGCCACGATTTGGTCGCCGGACCATCGTCGGCGACGTGCGAACGCGGCGGAAGAAGCAGCGGTCCACGGCGTCGATCCCGGCGGCAGTGCGGCGTCCCGGCAGACGGCATTCGGTGAGGAAGGAGAAGCGACGACGGCGGAGTCCGCGGTGTGCTTGGACTCGAGGGGGGAGGACCGGAGCGGCCGCATCGAGCGCGGCGGCCGGCGGCGAACTCCGGATCGCGCGATGAGAGAGAAGGAGAAAGGGGGCTCTGCGGGTCTTTTTTTGACAGGGTCCTGGGGTTTCGTCGAAATTACGTTTAGGTCCATCTGTTCGATAAGCTGAGGACTGCGGCGCAATTTATGGGCTTGTGTGTCGCTTCTTGTAAAAATGCCACGGGGACCTTCGCAGGAGCCGCTGGATCGGCGATCGACGGTGCGGAGTGCCTTTCGCACTGTAGAAGTGCAACACTGTTGTTAGAATAGTGTGAGGGGCGACGTGGGTCAATCTGGGCCGTCCGTTCCGCGATCGGAGGGCACAAAAAAGGGGGCGACGTGGAGGCTTCGGGCGGAGGGCTAACCCAGTGAGCTTTGATATATTGATTGATAAACATCAACAAGATTGTAATGACCATAATAAAGCATGATAGAATGGTATCTCGCTTGCCCTTAATTGTGGAGCAAAACATAAATGCCAAGGCACCTCTGAAATTCAAGTGAAGACTAGATGTAAAGATATCAAAGGTAAAAGCGTCATAGTTATACCGCAGATAACCGTATTCTGGGACAAACACATTACACTAAGAATGACAGTTATGCTCTCGAGAAGGTGCTCAAAGAAAGGATGGTGACTCAACATAAAAATAAAAGATTGGCCCTTCGCAGAGGGAAGCAGGGATTAACATGTGCTAGAGCTTTTTATTTATAAAACAGAAGTAAAAATATGTTTTGGGAGGTGGTTGTTCCTGTCAACGAATCAGAAAATGGAAAAGTACAATATGACCCCTGCCAACCAGACTTTTAAGAGCGGCTCCATGAAGGACGTTATTTCTACCAGCAAGGCAGATCATCCTCTTTTCTCTTTTGTTTACACATGCAATATTTCACTGGTATCATTGCTGTCTGATAAATCAGGGCAAAAATGTGAAGAGAATTAAGCGGTTAAAGTTGTAATTAATTGGGACTGGGAACCCCATTTGCCAGCTCTTTTTGCAAAATTAATGGATAAGCGGATGTATATGCCACTAGTCCGGTGGTAAAGTCTATTTGACAGGTGATAAAGACATCCACCCCGTCCTCATGAGCTAAAAACAGTGTCACAAAATGAGAAGTTTTTTGAAGGTTTTAAAGGTAGCACATGAAAATTTACTTGGAATGGTTTGAAATACCATGCATAGGAATTTTTGGACTCTTTGGGATAACTTGGTTTTAAGGATTTGGATGCACGAGCAGCATTCCCGCTCAGTACAGTGAAGGCTAGCAATAGACTGGGAAGCGACAATCAAGAGAGCAATAACCGTCATAATCATACTTGCGACAGAATAAAATTAACGGAGGCATAAAAATGATACTAAAACTCTGAGGCAAAATAGATCATCAAGCTTAATTGACTTTTATTTTTCAGTCATGAACATGTGTGAGCATGTGCCAAGTCGATTCAAGTAAATCATTCAGAGGAGGATACCACAATTCCATACCATCTTATGAACAACAATGCATGTTAATATCAAAATAACATAATATGCACTATTAGCTAGTTGAGACTAACCATAAGAAAACATAAACTACTAAACATATTATTCACACATCATTTTTAAGTTTCAACAAATAATCCATTAACCAAGTAAACATTGAAAACAGAGGATAAATAAAATATGTGACGATCAACTTATTAATGTAACCGGTGTTTGATGCTAAGATAAATAAATAATAAGATACAGACGCTCCAAGAACAGCACATATGATGTGAAAGAATTAAAATATAGTTTCACTAGAGATGACCTGATAATTTTGACGATGAAGAAGGGGATGCCTTGGGCATCCCCAAGCTTAGACGCTTGAGTCTTCTTGAAATATGCTGGGGAGATCCATGGGAGCCTCCCCAAGCTTAAGCTCTTCACTCTTCTCCATCCTATTATATCACTCTTCCTCTTGACCCTTGAAAACTTCCGCCACACCAAACTCAAAGTAAATCTCATTAGAGGGTTAGTGCACAATCAAAAACTCACATGTTCTGTAAGGACGCAATATGACCGTTACTTTAAACATTAGCTACAGCCACTGATGTTACGTGAAGCTCTTCCACCCAAAAAAAATTCCACTCAACACTAGTAAAAGAGAGAATGCAAAATAAATGACATAATCTGTCTAAAACAGAACAGTCCGCAAAGACGAATTTTTTCGAGGCACTTACGTTACTCAGATCGAAAAACTTTGAACTAACGAAAGATGCATACATATATCAGGATTACGCACAAAAATTTCAGATTTAATTCACAATCTGGTGATTTTATGAATTTCGTACAGTGAACAGCAGAAATCTGTTCCTGCGCAGCAATCAAAATTTTAGCAACATCTTATCATTAGAGACTACTCTTGGCACAACAATGCATGAAAGTAAAGATACAAAGGAGTTGCTACAGAAGTAAACAAACTCCTTGACTCAAGAAAAGAAAAATTGCAGAAATAAAAATAATGGGTTGCCTCCCATAAGCGCTTTTCTTTAACGCCTTTTAGCTAGGCACTTATTGCAATACATAATATTTCCAAAGTGCTGCTATTAAACCAAATCAAATTTTGTTTTTAAGTTACAGAAAGGTTGCTTAAATGGCCAACTTCTAAATGAAAGGTAAGAACCATTATAATCAAATGAAAACGCAAAGAGGCCACTCTTGCAACAAAAGTCAAATCTGTCCAGAAAAACAGCAGCTGGCAAACGTAATTTTTAGGTGCTCTAAAACATGTCCGAAATTTTAGCCAATTTTTGTGCATGCAGAGGATTCGGTGATACAACATCAGTAATTTTACGTGATTTTTAGAGTTTCCAGTAAAATATGAAAAATCGCGCAATGAGCAGTAGATACCGAAAACAGAAAATCACTTTTTACATATGCATCAACTAAGCTAAAGGGTAAAACTTGGTACATTATTTTTGATAAACTAAAAGACCAGAGGCTAAGCAAGACCTAAACATGCTAGCTACATCAAGAAAATCTAAATAAAAATCGAAAGTAAAACCTATAGAATACAAAGAAAGAACCAAATAAAGAAACAAAAGAAAAGAAAATATTTTTGTTGTTTTGAATTTATAAGTGAAAGTAAAGAAGCAATAAAAACCAAATAAAGATCCTAATAAAACTAAAGAAGGTAAAACCAAGACATATAAAAACAATTATAATACAAGTTAAGACAATACATATCATGTGGACGGGTAATATAGAGTATGAACGAGACAACCTCATGTTAGTTGATGAATAGGGGATGACTCGGGCATCCCCAAGCTTAGATGATTGTATCTTCTTGAATATGTTCTTGGGATGCACCTACACATCCCCAAGCTTGAGCTCTTGCGTCTTCTTGTTCATCTTATATCACCATATTGATTAGATCTTATAGGCTACATCCACATAAAACTTCACAAAACTCATTAGTAGGGTTAGTACTCATTAAATAAAATCCACTCATGTTCAAGCATTGACAAATTACATAATTTTATTTAACATTAGCCACTGTATACTAAGGTGTTCATGATTTCCGTTGTCCGTCGAAAAACTAATGAAACTAATAACACCAAGTACAATATTGAATAAACAAAGAAATCTGTCAAAACTGAACAGTCGTAAAGATGACATTCAACGAGATAGTTAAGTAGCTCAAATCAAAAACTTAAAAATGAAAGACAGATTATAATCTCAGTTTATGCACAAAAATTTCAGTCAAAATACTATTCTGAGATTTATCACGATTTTTTACAGTGAAGCACAGGAATCTGTCTAAATTGAACAGTCGGTGAAGATCGAATTTTTCGAGACAGCTACGTAACTCAAATCACAAAAAGTTAGTCTAATGAAAGAAAGATAATAAGCATTACTTTGCACTCAAGAAATTTCAGATCAAGATCACGTTCTGGTGATTTTAAACATTTAATACGGTGGAGCACAGAAAATCTGTTTCTGGACAGCAAAGTAAAACTATCAACTTCTAATTAACTACAGATTATTATCATTTTATTTTATGTACAGAGGTATATACACAATATTTACATGTTTTTGGATGAGAAGCTTCCATGGAAAGATTTTCTTTGATTTCATAGGCATGAACACAAGTGTTCAAGGTCGACCCCCACTTAACCATTGCTCATCTTTCCAATCACTCTCTTTTTGAAAACGTTTTTAGATAACAAGTACAACTAATTTTTTTATAATTCGCATTCCCTACCATACTAAGATAGAAAACAACTTAAAACTGAAAATAAAAATTACTTAGAGATAAAGCAAACAAGTGCACACAAGAATATTCACCTACGCTATGGCTCCCCGGCAACGGCGCAAAAAGGTCTTGATAACCCACAAGTATAGGGGATCGCGTGTAGCCTTTTCGATAAGTAAGAGTGTCGAACCCAACGAGGAGCTAAAGGTAGGATAAGTAATCTCTCAAGTTCTATCAACCACTGATACAACTCTACGCACACTAAACGTTTATTATCTAGGAAATAAAACTAGAGTAACAATACGGGTAAGAGATAGCTTTGCAGATAATAAATACAAGAAAGTAAATGTTAGTGCTGCAGCAATAAAATACACTAAGTAACCATAAACTAACAGTACCATGAGTGTGGAAAAGTGGTGGTAATTGTGATGGCTTTGTCCAAGATTAATTACCGAATATATCGGGTTCATTGTCTTCGATGCAGTTTTCTATGTGGGAGAGGCTAAATATACATGCACTCCACTACTTGGGATTACAAGTACTATATGATTGGATTGTTAGAAAGCATCCGCGAATACTAACAATGCATTAAGGTTTCCCCAACCATAGCCTTAAGTTTATGGTCCTCTTACTCCCATACGTGTAACTAACCGGTTCGCGCCCTTAGGTTTCTGTCACTCCGGCAGGACTCCCCCCTTCGTTTACAAATACTACCAACCCCGTGATGTTTGATCCATGCGCGCACAAGTATAATGGACACCAAAGGACAGTACCATATCAACATACAACTCTAATGAACCAAAGACATTCAACCAAGCAATCAAAAGACAAATAAACTACACAAACATGTCATAGATCATAGGATAAATATTATAGCATCAAACAACATGTTTACATAGGACGGTACAGAGGTTTGTGGGAGGATGAACCACTGAATACAAGGAGGAGTTGGTGATGGAGATGGCGGTGAAGACGGCGGAGAGGGCAGCGAGAGCGCAGGGCGGCGGCGGCGCCGCGGCGGTGCGGGGAGCTCCTTCCCCGCCGCCGGCATCATGGGGGAGCGCCGCCCCTTAGCCTCCCTCCTTCATGGCTTCTTGGGAGCCCTCCCCCATGGAGATGGGATCCATGGGGGAGGCAAAAACGTGGCTTTGCTGGCTGCAAATTCGTGGTATGGGGCGTTGGCCACGACCTAGGTTTCCTCCCTTTATATAGCTTCTCGGATTCCCGTCATCCCATCTAGGGTTGCAGTGGGACGGCGATATCTGGAGCGTCCGGACTCCGATTGGGCCGAATTTTAAGTCCAGATCGTTCGGCAGGAAATTCCCTGCAACTTTCGCGACTAGACTTTTTCCATTTGACGTCAGCTTCGGGCCAAAACGGGTCCATCTTCGAAAATAGTTTTCAGACAGATTTCAGGAAAGTCCCAATTCGACTCCAACAAGGTTTCCTCTTATATTCTTGATAATTCCTACACACCAAAGTGTAAAACAAGAACATTGTGCACTTTTGCAACTATTAATAGGTTAGTCCAAATAAATAATAAACTTAATATAAAAACAAGTGCCAAATGTATAATATTAGCATGAAACAATCAAAAATTATAGATACGTTTTGGACGTATCACAAGGTCAGCAATACTCAGGTGTATAACCACCTAAGGAAGTAGAGATATAGGTGGAACATGCTCCGTACATTGACACAAGTTGAAGGAGTGAAATGGCGAGACGAAACAACTTATTTTTTCATGGAGAAGAATGGGTTCCTAAAACATGTCGCGGTAAGCTTCCATAATTCCACTTTTTCAATTTATTCGCTACTTCGTGTGTCCTGGAACTAACTCTGATGTCATTTCAGCTTCACCCCAAGGATGAATGTGTCACCAACAAGCCAATTCATAACTATTATCAGATGAAGATCATTTTGGGAAAGATTCGTCTCAAGAATCCTGTCAGGGTTGAGACGCTGCAGCTCGCTCTAAGCCACCTCGTGGACAACGAAGTGGAACGTATCACCTATCTAGCGAAGACCTCTCAACGGAAGAAACGGTGGTTTACTTCCTTCCTTCGAAAGCTCTGCCTATGAGGAGCTGATGATGGCGTTGTTGCTGATGTGTTTTGTGCGATGTCCTGACCTAGATCCTCTCAATTATGTACTACTCCCTTGATATGTCTCAAACGTATCTATAATTTTTGGTTGTTCCATGCTTGTTATATATCATTGCCACATGTTTTTATATCATTCTGGCACATTTTATGGAACTAACCTATTAACAAGATGCCCAGTGCCAGTTCCTGTTTTCTGCTGTCTTTTTGTTTCAGAAAAGCTAGTCGGAGAATTTTCTCGGAATTAGCTGAAAATTTACGTGAATTATTTTTGTGAAGAAACGAAGACTGCGCCAGGAGGACACCTGCAGGGGGCCCACAGGGGCAGACGACCCCCAGGCGCGGCCCACTCCTTGGCCGCGCCTGGGCCTCACCTGGGCGCCACCAGAAGCTTCCGGACCTGCCCTTTCGCCTATAAATTCATCTTCTCCCGAAAACCCTCGGTACCCGATCACTTTTCTAGAAATACATCTGAGGCCGCCGCCGTCGCAAACCCTAGTTCGGGAGGGTTCAGAAGATCTTCCCGACACCCTGTCGGAGGGGGAGATCATCACCGGAGGCATCTACACCACCATGACTGCCTCCGGAGTGATGCGTGAGTAGTCCGCCACGAGACTACGGGTCCATGGCAGTAGCTAGATGGTTGTCTCTTCTCCTTGTACTCCATTGTTTAGATCTTGTGAGCTGCCTAACATGATCAAGATCATCTTTATGTAATGCTACATGTTGTGTGTGCTGGGATCCGATGAATTGTGGAAATCATGATATTCTTGTTTAGTATGTTTTATTTATGATCTTGCATGCTCTCCGATGTTAGTGTATGCTTTGGCCGAAGTAATTGCTAGTATCTTCAGAGGGAGTATTTGTGCCAGATAGTAGGTTCATGTCTCTTTGGTCTGAGTTCGCCTAGACAGAAACAACTAGGACCAAAGTTGTGTTGTTGCTACTAGGGGAAAAACAACGTTGTTTATTGCTTTGTGTAGTAACCATTGCTTACATTATGCACCATGTTTATTGCAATTATCCGTTGCTTGCAACTTAATGCTTTCAGGTGACATGCTAGATAGTGGTCCCGGGGTGGATTATTCGTCATAGATGCAGTTGGATAACGGTCTATGTATTTCGACGTAATGCCCAATTAAATGAAACAGTGAAATTTATTATGTTATGATAGCATTGTTATGCGCCCATGCTTTGTCAATTGTTCAGTTGTAATTTGTTTACCATCATGTATTTCTTTTGGAGAGACACCTCTAGTGAACTGTGGATCCCGGACCTATTTTCCTATATTGTTTACAACCATTTTCATAGCTTTTCCTAGTCATTTGCTCGCTGGTCATTTTTGCTCTCATATTATTTTACACACATACGTTTAATTCTTTGTGTTCAGCAAGCCGGTGAGATTTACAACCTTCCCGTTTCGTTGGGGCAAAGCGATTTGTTTGTGATGTGTGCAGATCCGCGTTAACCTCCTAGCGCCAGGGGAGGGAGACACCTTTCCGAAGCCTTCTCCAAGTCCTACTGGTTCGATAACCTTGCTTTTGTATCAAGGAAAAACTTCTGCTACGCTGCATCATACCTTCCTCTTGGGGTTTCCCAACGGGCTGATTGAAGCCGCATCATCCCTCTGTTTCTAAATATAAGATGTTTAATTTTTCTCAATTTTCTCTTGTATGTATCTAGATGCTTCTTTATTATGTATATCACTCATTTTAGTCCGTATGTAGTCGATATTGCAATACCTAAAACATCTTATAATTAGGAACGTAGGGAGTACTTACTAAAACTGATGTGATATGTGTATATTGTGCGAGGGGGTAAATACTAAACTCATCAGATGATGAACTTGTGGTGCACCTCCAGCAATTGTTTTGCTAAATTCGTGGTGCACCAGGTATTTTGTGAACTGTTTAGGGCTTGTTTTGTTCAAGCCATATATGGTTGCCGAGTTAGTTATGCTCATATGCTTTCGATGTTCACCTTCTTGGTCGAGTGATGGTATGTCACCACTCCTCTGAGAAGGATACACATCATGGGATTTGCACATAACCAAACGCCACACGTTAGCAACAAAAACACTGACACATCGATAAGCAGGCTACCAAATACTGAGCGTTTTATGGGGTAGGAAATTGTTGGCAACCAAATTGGCTGCACAACGTGTTTCATGCCGCATTTTACAGGGTTAGACCCTGCTGGGTCACGGATACAAAAAGGGCAAAGTGGCTGCATGTAACCAAACTTGCCCTAGATATGCTCTGCATCCGGTTTGCATTGGTTGGCTCAAATTGCCTCAAACATTTGGGACCGATTTTGAAACCAAATGGATAATGTCCATGTTCGGTCCTGTCCGTTTCCATGATGGTATCCTGCCAAGTCTAACCCACACATCATCCTTTGAAGCCCATTTCCCACCCTATCACTCTCTCCTAGCCCGACTCCTCTATCTCCCACCAAAGCGCCACCTGTCGGCCTCACCTCCGTGTCCTCACAGTTGCCTCCACCTCGATCCCCGCGATGCCGGTGGATGGCCCGACGCCTATGTACCATTTGTTTCCACGGCGGGTGAGCTTGGGTGACGCCAACCTCAGCTCTTCGAAAACTCAATCTCCACATCAGTCTCTTCCAAACACAAGTTGCTCGGTCTTTTGCCTGAAAAAGTTTGTAGGGTTTTTGCAAACTCTCTCCGACCCGTTATGTGTCCCACCACTATCCTAAATTTTCACATCTTTGGCATGATGAAAAATCCTACTCCCTCCATTCAGTTTTATAGGACTTTCTACCTACCATTTCAATTTTGGTCACATACATACTAATGAATCTGTAGGTAGAGTGCTTTATAAAAAGGAGATATCTAGAAAATCTAACAACCTACTAAATCACATACCGGATGCACCATTTAAGTCAGTGGCCTAAAGTGCACGGCTCCTCTCAAATGGAAGGGCAAAAAGCATGCCGACAAAATCTTCCATCGCAAAAGTCACAAATCAGACTGCAACTCAGGGAACCGATGGAACAAAGGTCAAAGACCAGAATGCACAACGTTTCTTCTTAGATATATACAGATAGCTTCCACAGGGAGAAAGGTATACATGCTACAAAAAACATACTACCACCAACGCTACCCAAAAGGTTGCTGCTGCTAAAAGCAATACTTGCTGAACTGCAGCAATTCTTACAGATACCTGAACATCGATATATACATACATACGCCTATTTACTGGGGCTAGAGCACTATGCATATTGCGGCTCACCAGTTCTCGCCTAAAACTTAGCAACTGGCATGGAAAACATCATGAAATGCCAGAATGCCTCTTCTCGGCACTCCTTGCTGCCAAAGGCCACCACAGTTCAAGATAAAGGCAGACAACGCCTTTAGTCTGTGGATCAATTATGAATAGCTCTCCCCAACAGTGTGAAGGATCATGGGCATTTCCCGAATGATCAACGGAAGAAAGAACAGAACTAGAGCAAAGTTAGCATTCAGCAATCTGTGTTGGTAAATGAGGCCGTGTAGTCTAAGCCACTCCGCGGAGTGACTGATTCATGTGATGAATCCACACCACTGAGTTTGGTGGTGTCATCTATGACCGGTGACTTAGCCTTAGGTGCCAACTGCTTGGCCTCCTCGTACGAATAAATGTAAATTCTTTTCACCATGCTGCAAAACTCGCTGCAATATCATGAATTACAGTGTGATTAGGACTTGGATATAAGAAATTTGCATCCATTCACAGACAGTGATAAGGGTTCTTACTCCCAAGGATCGTCCCCAACAAGCATCATATCATCCTCTTCATCTGCATAAACAACCTGCCATTTCTTTAGTGTGGAACATAGCTCCCCCGTATATCAAACATCTCCTCCAACTTGCGGTGAAGATCGCCATACCCATCTAGTTTTGTTAAGTCCACTGCTCTTCCAACAGCCATCCCTTTCATAATTACCTAGAGTAGGAACAACAAAATGCTGTCAGAAAAACATAGAGGAGGAAATATGAGGAACAGTAAATAATAACTCTGTAAGTTACAAGAAATCAAAGTCGAGCATCTTTAAAATGTGACGAACTATCACCTTTGTGCAGCTTCTAACTTGGCGACTTTGGGTCTCAAGAACAGCACGTTCACTGCTTGCTGCTGGGCCATTTGAGTTGTTGACATTGGATGGCTGAGAGAGCTCGCCAGAGTCCACGTCTACAGATGCAGCCATTTGATCATAACCATCACCTGAAACAGTAACCACACGCTGTGTTTCTTCGACAGCAGATCTTATCTCAATTCCAAATAATCTGCAACCACCAGTAGTTGGTTCAAGTTTTCTTTCAACTGTGACTTTGTTAGTGCTTGCAGCACTGGAGTCTTCTCTTGATTCTCTTGCTGGCCAGTAGAACTTATTGAATGCAGTGTTTGATGATGACGCGAAGATTGATGTACGAAATAACTCTTGAGCACGTTGTGGTTCCGAAAATGAGAGGGTTTGGCTTCGTTCAGCTGGGGACTTCCATAGTCCTGATATAAATAGCACCAGCTTAGATATGTAAAGCAAAAGAATACTGGAGAAGGCACTAAGTTATATAAAAATATGATAGTCATGACTATGCGCTGAGCACTGAATCCGCAAACCAGATCATTACTTGTAACAGGTGCTAAGGAGTTCAGATATCTTACCAAATCTCGGAGGAAGTTCTGGAACCACAGAAGGTGAAGCTGGAGGCCGTGCACGCTTATTCCTCAATGGAGGTTGAGGAGGTTGTGGATTAGCTGCATCCAGTGGTTCCAATTCCCATGCTGAAACTTTATCTGGACGAAGAATGGATGAAGGTTCGTCCCATTGTACCTGGCAATAATTAGAGGACAGAATCAGATCTGGAAAGCAAACAAGGAAAACATGACAATGGACCACTATAAGCACTCCAGAGAAACACATGGTTCTTCTAGTTGAACCCTCAAAAACTCAGTATCTTCGTACCTTCAGAGATTTCCAATCAGAATCTGCCCATAGAGATGTTGGCATTGCCGTTGTGCTCCCAATACCAGTAATTGTTCCACTGAAACTGTAATACACAGAACTATTTATCAATCCACCTAGATGGTTGTAGTAAAAGGCAAAGCCAACATCTTGTCTAAAAGCAACCCCGCATTACCTTCTTTAAGAGCTTCATCACCTTCAAATTTCATCTTAAATCTCATTCCAACGGAAATATTCTGCTTCTTCGCTTCAAGGTACTTGTTAACGCTCACTACAAACTCAGATCGACTTGTTCTGGGAACAGAATCAGAGACGAGCATTAGGTCTTTTAGACAAGATTGTATGGATATAATAAAATTCGCCATTTTTAGTACACATTATGACAACCATAATGCTATCCCACTTCAGCAAAAATGGATGGTTGGAAGGGGTAAATTCTCGGACATACATGCACAAGCATCAATCTTGAAGGCCTTAAGGAGCAGTAATTATATCTCACACCTAAGCAGGATGTACAATAATACACAGAGAATTGCCATTTGAGTTATAAAATCTGCAAAGAAGTACTATATTCTTTATTTATCGTGCATTACTGGTAACTATTTATTATCTTGCATTACTGGTGATGCTTCATTATCATTGCATTACTGAGTTTTTTTTTAGCGGGCTACTGGTTGGTTGCCACAAATAAACATCACTATGCAAAAAGGGCATAGCTAAAAGGAAAATTGGTTGAACCCTACCTGGGTTTGTAGAAAACAGAAAAGAGGGTCCCAGTGGAGATAGCATGGGAGGCTGTTGCAAGAACTCCGAGATGCATGCTGTGGCTTGATATGACAGATGATGGCATGTTATTTACTTGTCTCATATGCCTCCTTACTCCAACCCGCAATTCACCATTTTCACCTCTGCAAATTATACGAATAATACTTAGTACTATTCACCAGAATAAACCGAACCAGGAGAGATGTGCAAATGCATCAAAAAATGCCTCTGATTGACAAGATTACAGTATCGTGTACCTCAGAAAGATAAAGGCATCACCAGCAACCAATCTTTTGAGCTAACAAAGACACTCCAGCCAGTTGTAAGTAGATGCCGCCTAGGTTGTCCTGAAACACAAAACACAGGAAGACATGAGATGGAACAAAAGAGAGTGAGCACACAGCCAGACACGTACGCATGAACTAACAAATCACTAGAAGATGGATGTTTCTATTTTCTACAGTGGTAACAATTCAGCATTCAATTGTGACATGAATATAGAAAATAGTGACAGGAGGTTTATAGGGGCTTCAAGCTGAATGCTGAAATTGTAAACTCACCACGAAATATGTGACGAAAATGCCACTCAGTTCCATGGAGATCTTTGGCAACCAGTTCCTGGCATGGTGGATTCTGAGACATGTCCTGCAAAGCAACAAACCATCGAATAAGCCAGAAATAGCGTAGACATCAACTGGAGTTTAAAAAAATGGTTTCAATGCTAACCAGAGGAGGAAGACACTCTTCAGCATGTCTCCTAAGAACAGAAAAACCACCGTGGGTACTCGTATCCGAAGCTGTTAGTGTCTTGCAAAAGGAATGTATTGTGCCTCTCTCAAGTTCTTGTGGCTCAGGACCCGAGCTTGTGAGCTCACTTTGCTAATAAAGAGATTTCAATTGGAAAAATTAATGAATGTACATGTACAGAAGAACATGACATAGAACTAACAAAGTAAAGTGCAACATGAAAAGAGAATATGACATAAGATTGTACATTGCTAATCGCATGTTGGCAACGGTTAAAACAGTAAAACTCACATCAGCTTCTGGTTGCAGCATAATTTGAGCGTAAACTTCATCTGAATCAGCTTCTGTCTGCATTACAGAGTGCAGCCAGTTAGGTAAGTGTAACATTTCTAGCTACTAGCTATTTCCTGGACACTCAGCAAGGAAGGAGGTTACAGAAGACAGATAAAGAAAACACTGACCCGAAGTTCTATGTTGACCACACGGCATAGGATTTTGGATGGTAGATTGAACATCGGCAGGTACTGGTCAAGCTGCTGGTTCATAGACCCCTCAAGCTATAGAGTAAATCGTGATGAGTTTGAGGAGGAAAAATGTATATGTAGTTATGTAGCACAAATAATTAAACAAGTGAGATGGGCAGAGAAGACTCATAGACCGGTGAGTACCTGTTCCATATGACCCTGGGGAAGGTAATAAACTTGTTCACCTTGTCTAGGTACCGTGATGAGCGGACCGGCACAAGCATGCCATAGCTCCCGGAATAGTGCATCGCTACAGTTTCCTGCATTTTAGCAATTGATTTACAATATCAGGTTATCAAAAGTTCAGAGGAGCAGAGACGAATGATACATGGCATAACACTAGTTGCTTTCTGTGTTTTGTATTGTCGAGATTCATCTTGAATTGTCCTAGCCATAATCGAACAATTCCAACTAATATGGTGCACAAAGATCTACCCAACTGAAGTGTGGTATTTATCATGAGCGCATCAATAATACATCCTAAAATTGGCAGAGTGCGAATTCAACACAAATCAAACATATTAACAGAAAACATAAGACAGTCCACAAGAACATACATATTTTTTTTTTCCAATTGAATTGGTCACGCTTGGTTAGGAAAAAAGAAGCAGATCACAATTCACATGTTACAAGATGTGGTATTAAGTAAACAGAGAGAATTACACAAAGCATCATGGATACACTCAACAGAGAGGGCAATATCTACTGACCGGATCAACAAAGCGACTGCAACCCAACTACTGAAACAAAATGGCCAGGGTGACTGGCCTAACATTCTGCTTATCAACGTGGACTGAAATTAGAAGAATTCCCACTGAATTTTCCACACACAGAGTCCACTAGTCAAGTCCACCTCATCCAAAGCTACCGTCTCAGTTTCGCGAGGCCTAACTTAAACATGCGAGCGAAACCAGAGCAGCTTTGTACCAAACCAGTTCCCCCAAAAAGGCAAAAATCGCATGTACGGAAATTGCGAGTTGAGATCGAACCTGTGCCGGCAGCCGCGGGAGGATTCGGTGGTGTCTCCATCGCCGCAGCCATGCTCCCGAGACCAGAACTCCCGGAGAAGGAGAAGTCGCTCGCTATGGGCGACGGAACCAAGAGCTCCTCGCGACGTAGTACTAGAGCTGGTGATGCTACGCCCGGCTCGGCTCCATGGATCTGCCTCGACGCCTAGAAACCAGCCTGGCGTCGAGAAACCAAGGGAATTTCCCGCGAATTATGCGCGCGCCCGTGGGCGGGGACCTCGCGCGCCTGAGGGAGGGGCGGCTGCGCGGTCGGATCCGGGTCACGGGGGAGGCCGCGCGCCGGCGTGGGAGGGGAGCGGGGAGGAGGTGGCGTGTAGCGTGTGTGGTGAGGGGGAGGAGGTGTGAGCTGCGGGTGAGGTGAGGTGCGGGTTTGGCTGCCCTTGGTCGACTGGTCTCTTTGGTTTGGTTTTGACAGCGAGCGGCGGTCGCGGTTTGCGGTGGAAGGGAAGGGGGAGGGGAGCTGCACGAGGCCGAGGAAGCAGGCAGCGTACGTGGGGGAGGAGACAGGCGGATCACGGGTGGATGGGTGCGCTGCGCCTCGGTGGGTGGGGGTCGGCACTGCACTGGGTCTGTCTCCCCGGTCTGGGTGGATAGGGCTGTGGGTTGTGGGCGTTCCCCGCTAGTCGGGGGAACCCTAGCCCGCCACCCCCTGGCCTGCTCCTCCCCTCGCCGCCACCGGATAGCCCGGCGGATGACAGCAGCGGTTGGGATCTTCCCGCCCGCGCTCGAGCTCGGTGTCCGCTGCTGGTTGGGAGGCTCGGCCCGACGTCCTGTCGCCAGCGCGGCTTCGTCCGTCGACGCGCGACCTCATCTGTGTCCGGTGTTCCCAGATCGTGTGAAGCGCGTGCAGCTCAGGGGGGGGGGGGGGGGGGGCGCTCTGGCCTCTTCCCCTTGGCAACGGACAATTGACGATGTGTAGGTTTCGTGTGGCGTTAGGCTTGGCAAAGACGATGGTGGCGAGCGATGGTCTGGTCGCGGCAAGACCGTGTTAGTCGGCTCTGTTCCGACGTGTCCGATTCTTCGTGTTGGTCTACACAGACTGTGAAGTTGGAGCCGCTATGTTCTCAAGCCTTCATATGAGCGACTTGCGATGACCTGCAGGGGTGGTCTTGCATATCTCCTTTTCAGAGATGCTTGTCTATGTGCGATGAGTCATCCTTTTGGCATAGGCCGGCATGGGCTTCTCGATGCCGCTGCGGTGAGGCTTTCTTAGGTGGTCGTTCTTCGATGAAGTCGGAGTCACTTGCTTGAGGAGTGATGATGCTGCTGCTAGTGGGCAACCACGACGACGGTCCTCGTTTTAGCTGTGTGTGTGTGTGCAGTTCGTGCTGGTAGACAGGGTGCCTGTATGTGCCATTGAAGCGGTCGTGTTACATGAGGGATTGCGAGGGTGACGAGGTGTGGACTCGGCAAATCGCTGGACTATGCACCCCGGGTTGATTGAGGGGGAGAGAGTTGAGCGCTGGTGATCACGACGGCTGACAAGCGAGGCGTTTTACCCAGGTTCAGGCTCCCGGAGGATAACACCCTACTTCCTGCTTGTCTGGTTATTGATGGCGAGTTGTGGCTACAATGGCGAGATGGCAATCTCGCTAGGGTTTGTGGTGGCGGCTATGAGCGTACCCTAGACGAAGGACCGACCTAGCCTTTATAAGGTAGGCTAGGTCTCAGGTGAACGGTACCGATGGCGCTTACAAGCATGGTGGGGTCGCATGACCTAGCGTCGACTATCTTGGGCCGCACGTCGTCCTCCTTGGGCCTTCCTTGGGCCCTCGTCATAAGGCTGATGGGCTTGGCGTGACCCAGGTATCCCTACCGTGGGGTAGTCGAAGAGTGACCCCACGACAGGAGCCCCCGAGTGCTTAGTCAATCGTAGAGTCGGGTAAAGGACTCCTTCCTCCTGGCACGCCGTCGGGTTCCTGAAAGGAACGAGTAAAATTGGTCGACTCCGGCCGTTCAGGGCTTATGGAGGATTCCTTAGTCGAACTGTCAACTCCAGGGTAAAATACTGTGAGTTCAGCCTTAGTCGGTGATTTTTCGACTGCTTTTGTTCTGAGTCACTCGGGAGCGCGAACAGCGCTCCCGATGGGAGTAGCCCCCGAGATTAAGCTGAATTGCTTGCAATTGAGGTTAAACTCAATTTTTCTTCAGTCGAAAAGCCCGCTCCCGATGGGAGTAAAGAAGGGACTCGACATGTTGGAGTCGCGACTGGCTTTGCGTGACTTACTGTATTCGGCCTGTTTGGCTTACTACACAAGTTTCTTCAGCTCTTGGAGCTTACTGAATCTTCTTGCACTCGAATGAGCTGTTCGAGTTTATTCGGCTCTTAGAGCTTACTGAATCTTTTTGTACTCGAATGAATTGCGAGTTCTCATCAGCCCATTGGCTTACTTGCTACGCCTGCGCAGTTGACGTCAGCGCTGACGTTTTCTGGCTCACTCTGTGTCCGATGGGACGTGACAGTGCGGGCCCACTGTCAGTATTGACTGGAGACAGCGGTTGCCGCTTTATACTGACCGTTGGGCGCGAAAATTTCGCGGTGTGATGATGGCGCCTTGATTCCGCGCGTAGTGGGCGGCGTGGCCGGCGACGGTTGCTATCTCCGCGCGACACGTGGACGGCCAGATGATGGTGTGGAGTGCGGTTTCGTTGAGGACGGCCTGGATTAACTGGCCACGCGGTATATATTTTTTACCGCAGCGGTGAACAGTTCATTCCATCCCCACCATCGTCTCCGCTGCTTTCTCTCCGCATTGTTGGCTCCTCTGCTAGTTTCTCTCCTCCCTCCATGAGCAAGGCCGCGATGAAGAGGGGGAAGGCTGCTTCTGGCGCCGTCGCCGCCGCCGAGGCGAGCGTGATGAAGAAGCCCGACGGCGACTGGGTCAAATCGTCGGTGAAGAAGGCCGACCTCGAGGCCCTCCGCGCGCAGGGGCTGCTGCCGCCGGCGGATAAGGCGACGGTGCGCGCTCCCGGGAAAGAGGTATTCCCCGCTCCTCGCGAGGGGGAACGCGTTGCTTCGTGGATTTCCTTCCGCGGGGTTTCGGGTTCCCCTCCACGATTTCGTCCGTGGTCTCTTGTATGCTTATGGGATTCAGATCCACGATCTGACTCCCAATAGCGTCTTGAGCATCGCGAGCTATTTCGTGCTCTGCGAGTGCTTCCTGGGAATCGCACCCAACTGGCTGCTGTGGAAGTCGCTATTCCTCGTCAGGAGGAACGTGGGGAAGAGCAAGCAGTGTACCCAGTCGGCGGCTTCGGCATCCAGGTGCGTGGCGACACCTCCTACTTCCAGATGAAGAAGTCCGACTCCGTCCAGGGCTGGCGGAAGAAGTGGTTCTACATCAGGTGCGACCAAGCAGGGCTTCCTGAATTCGCGCTGATCGCGAGTTGCGGAAGACGAACGCGTGGGCGCACCCGCTGTCGAAGGAGGACAGGGAGGCGACTCAGCCCTTGCTGACACTACTTCGTGGCCTTCTGAAGAGTCTCGGGCGCGAGACGGGTGGAATTCACCTCATCGCCACCTTCTTCAGGCTTCGGGTGCAGCCGCTCGCAGTCGCGTCCACCCGATGTGGGCGCGTGAGGATGCTGGCAATGAGCTTGATGATGACGCAGTCGAGTCGAAGGTGAGGAGCATCACTAGTCTCCGAGCCGCTGACCCGTGCAACGTCAAGTGCCCAGTCGAGCCATATGGGCCTAATAATCCTGTGCCTGAGGTGAGCTTCGTTTGCTTTGTCTTGTATCTTCTTCTGTCGAATCCTTTTGCCTTACTCGAACGCTCATTTTGCTGACAGGGTCGTTCGAGCTACGTCAGTCTTCCTCCGTTGATGGAGAATGGACCTCATGAAGAGGCAGAGTTCCCTGAGGACGAGGTTGATGACGATGAAGTTCCCTCCGCCACCTCTCCGAGTGAAGAGTTGGAGGAGGATGAAGATGAGGAGCCGCTGCGGAAGCGGCAGAGGCGAAAGGTGGCGACTCTGGTTCTGCCTCGTCGCCTGTGAAGGAGGCGGGTGTGAACGAGGAAGAGACGAGCGAGTCCTCTTCGGGCGCTAGGCACCCGAGTGACCTGGCTGAACCTTTGGTCGTGCCTCCACTCGGCTCTGCACCGCCGACCGAGTTCGCGAGGATGGCCTCCGTCTCCCTGGGAAGTGAAGATGATGTGATCGTCAGGTTAGTCGCATAACCATTGCTTTGTTTTTGTCGAGTGTGCTTTTCACTTGCGGGTCCTTGAATTGAGTTTTCTTGTCACAGCGACCGTACTGGCGCTGCTGTTTCTTCCCCTCGTGAGATGGAGCACACTTCTGCTCCATGATCGAGCAGACTGCGAGGACGACCGGAGAGGAGGCTCTGGCGGGTGACGTTTTGGCCTTGAAGGCTTCGACCTCCGCCATGCCAGAGAGGCTGCTGATGCGACTCCGGTTGACGCTGGGCTGCTTGAGCATGTAAGTGTTCTTCGACTCCTTCTGCAAGATCTGTATCGGGTGCGCGTACAGCGCTCCCGATGGGAGTAGCCCCCGAAGATGTGCGTGACTAGAATAGTCGGGCGCAGATTGATGTCTTGTGTTTCCTGCAGCCATTTTATCGCCAGCAGATGGAGGGAGCCGCAGCCTTCGTTCGCATGGAGCAGGAGAGGGATCAGCTCCGCACTGCTCTGGAGCAAGCGAATAGTAAGTGTGAACCCTTGTGTTCGAGGGGCTTCGACTGCCTTTATTGCTAACTTTGCTCCGTTGATCCGTAGGCGAGAAGGAGAGCATGAAGACGCGGGTCGCGGAGCTGGAGAAGTCGCTGGGTGAAGCCCAAGAGCGGGAACAAGCTCGGGATGATCTGGAGAAGACCCAGGTCGACCGCTTGCTCGCACTCGCAGATGTTGTTGGAAGTAAGTTTTTCGGCTCAGTGCCTACTTTGCCTTTTTTCGACTTCTGACGTCTTACGGGTGTGGATTTCTTTTGAACAGAGACTTGCGGAGGTGCTCCTCCAGAAGGGACTTCCAGCGAGAGTGTCGGCTTGGCGGAGGCTGTTGGCTTCGTCGACCGCGTCTGCGCGTATGCATCGGCAGCGCTGCAGCAGTCGACGGCGGCACTGCAGAAGTCGACGGAGGCCTTAGCGACTGTGCACCGGAATATCTTTCCCAACAAGCCGCCACCAGCTGCTGTTGACGCACTCGCGGCTCCATTCGAAGGCAATTCGAATGTCCTGGCGGACTTCACGCGCGCGCAGACGGTACGCGGCTCCGAGCTCACTTTCCAGCTACTTCTTGGTCACCAAGTCGTAGGATTTTGAGAAGGTTGTCAGCGACTTCCCTCGGAAGCCTGATGGCAGGACCGCGTCCCTTAGCGGTGTGAAGGTGCAGGCGAGCAGCTAGCTGCGAAGTTGGTCGCCACCTTCGAGAAGAGGATTGCCAAAGCTGCAGAGTTGGCTGCTAGGAAGAGCCGTTCCCAGTCGGAGTCTGTAGTGTAGACTTTCTTTTAGGACTTGCTTCTGCTTTTGGTTGAGTCTGTAATGCACTTTATATTGTGCGAGTGAACATGCTGATGATGAAATGTGAATTCGCTCCCTCGGGGGTGCAGTCGCCGAGTCTTTTTTGATATCTGGCTTGGATGAATTATGTTGATTCTTTTCCTGGCTTGACGCTGTCAATTCTTGGCAGTCTGATATGGGCGAAGCTCCTGACGTTGCTGGAACGACTGGCGCGGACGATGAGGAGGACACCACTTCGGCTGCGCCTACTCGTCGCCGCCGTCAAGCTCCTCCAGCTCCTGTGCGAAGCGTAAATGACCAGAGAGTGATCACCTTCATGAGGAACAAGGTGGTTGAGCTCGAGTCGAAGCTGAAGAGTGCTGAGTTGGAGCTGGAGCGATTGAGGTCGCGGCCCGTTGCGCCGTTCTCCCAGCGTGAAGAGTTTCTGCTTGGCGAGATGGACTTGATCAGTCGACAGCTGCAAGGTTGGCCTTCTAGCGTTTTTGCTTCGGCTTCTGTGTCTTCCTGCTATGCTTAATGCTTGGCCTTGATGCAGATGTGAACTCTGACTTGAAGGCTGAGCAGCTTCGAGTGGACGAGCGAGTAGAGAAAGAGGCCGCCGGTGACTCACCCGAAGCGCGCCAGTTTTGGTCGAACAAATCCAGAGGTAGTGTACTGGCACGAATGCTGGATCGCACCTGGCGGGCTGCTGTGCTCTTGGAAGGTTGCAGAAAAACCCTCTGGCAGATCAACAAGGTGTACTTT
This sequence comes from Poa pratensis, assembly GCA_947311845.1. Classification (NCBI taxonomy): domain Eukaryota; kingdom Viridiplantae; phylum Streptophyta; class Magnoliopsida; order Poales; family Poaceae; genus Poa; species Poa pratensis. Next base: position 26,368,240 of record CAMZMU010000051.1, on the reverse strand, counting down.
CCTCACAACGAGCAGCCGAATGGACTGACTGCGCTTCTGGAGAGGTTCCGTGAAGGCAGCGTTGAAGGAAGTCGTGCACGCTCAACTTGTTGCCGGGGCGAACGTGGCGTTGGCATACGTTCGACTGCACCGGCCTAATCTTCCATTGCACAAGGTGCTTGACGGCTTGCCTGGAGAGGGTGACTATGCCGATACTCTTGCGGCTGCGCGCCAGATGATTCAGCAGGTCCAGAACTTTAGCGAGCACCTTGTAGGGCCACTTGATGCGCCAAAGGGCGAGCCTGTAGAATAAGAGCAGTAGAGTGCTGTTGCATAGCGTTAGCTTGTAAAAGAAATTTTTCCAAGTGGAAATATGAGTGTATGTATGTCGAGGTGGGGGTAGCCCCCGAGTTAGTAAATTGTATCTTGTAGACGTCTGTAAACCTGTATGGCGCAGCCCCCGAGCGGATCGAGTGCGGCCTAGGATTTTGAATTAGACCTGTGCGGCGCAGCCCCCGAGTGCTTCGAGTGCGGCCGAGGTGTTCGAGTCAGACCTGTGCGGCGCAGCCCCCGAGTGCGTCGGGTGCGGCCTAGGTTTGACTTGGACCTGTGCGGCGCAGCCCCCAGTGCTTCGGGTGACGGCCAAGGTTTTCGAGTGACCTGTATGGCGCAGCCCCCGAGTGCGTCGGGTGCGGCCTAGGTTTGACTTAGACCTGTGCGGCGCAGCCCCCGAGTGCTTCGGGTGCGGCCAAGGATTTTGCGAGTGACCTGTATGGCGCAGCCCCCGAGTGCGTCGGGTGCGGCCTAGGTTTGACTTAGACCTGTGCGGCGCAGCCCCCGAGTGCTTCGGGTGGCGGCCTAGGTTTTCGAGTTGACCTGTATGGCGCAGCCCCCGAGTGCGTCGGGTGGCCTAGGTTTGACTTAGACCTGTGCGGCGCAGCCCCCGAGTGCTTCGGGTGGCGGCCTAGGTTTTGACTTGAACCTGTATGGCGCAGCCCCCGAGTGCGTCGGGTGACGGCCTAGGTTTATGTTGCTTTTTGACTAAAAAAGTAAAGGGGAGAGCTTGTTCCACAAATCACTTCATTGATTTTTGCGAGCAGGCCGCCTCATTAAAACCCTTCCAGTCCCCTCAGGTACCCTGGTAAGGGAAAGAGTGCGTCTGGAACCTGCCGCTTCTTGAGATAGTACACTTTGTTACAAGGGGGAGTCGATTAGGCGTAGAAGCGGCGCAGTTGCGCCACGTTCCACGGGTTGCTGCAGACTGTCCCCGTCTTCGAGTCCTTCAGGCGGTAAGCTCCGCCGCCATTGCCTCTGTCACGATGTATGGACCTTCCCACGGGGAGGCTAGTTTGTGCACCTTCTTCTGTTTGAGGCGGAGGACAAGGTCTCCGGGACGAACGCTCTGGGCCGCAGTCGCCGTCCGTGATAGTTGCGTAAGTCTTGCTGATACACGGCTGTGCGGGTAAGGGCGATGTCGCGTGCTTCGTCCAGGGTATCCATGTCGTCCTCGAGTGCTTCTTCTGCGTCGGACTCGTCGTAGGCCACCACTCGGGGTGCATCGAACTTGATGTCGCATGGCATGACTGCTTCTGCGCCGTAGACCATGAAGAATGGCGTGTACTGAGTGGATCTGTTTGGCGTAGTGCGCAGGCTCCACAACACAGACGGCAGCTCCTCAACCCAGGCGCCTGCGGCGCGCTTCAATGGTACTCGCAGGCGCTTCTTGATGCCCTTGCAGACTAAACCATTGGATTTTCGACTTGCCCGTTGGACTGCGGGTGCGAGACAGATGCGTAGTTGAGCTTGATGCCTTGCTCGGAGCAGAAGTCCTTGAACTCTTCGGCTGTGAAGTTCGTGCCGTTGTCGGTGATGATGCTGTGTGGCACTCCAAACCTGAAGATGATCGACCTGATGAAGTTAACTGCCGAGGAGGCAGTCGAACTTGTGATAGGCACGGCTTCGATCCACTTCGTGAACTTGTCGACTGCCACCAAGAGATGCGTGTGTCCTCCTGGCGAGGACTTCTTGAGTGGACCCACCATGTCGAGCCCCCATTGAGCGAAGGGCCAGGCGAGTGGGATGGTCTTTAGTGCTGAAGCTGGTGCGTGCGGCTTGTTGGCGAACTCCTGGCAGCCGAGACATTTCCTCACGAGTTCTTCTGCGTCTTGCATTGCGGTGGGCCAGTAGAACCCGGCTCGTAAGGCTTTGGCCACTAAGGCTCGACTGCTGGCGTGGTGCCCGCAGATGCCAGCGTGGATCTCGAGTAGATGGCTTGACCGTCGACTGGGTCGATGCACCTTTGGAGGACTCCGAGATGCTTCGCTTGTAGAGCTCCCCTTGATGACGGTGAAGCCCTTGGAGCGGCGGATGACGCGCTTGGCTTCGACTGGGTTTGTTGGCACCCTCTGCTGCAGTATGTAGCCAGGTATGGGCTCGTCCATGTGGGCTCGATCAGCATACCTCCATAGGCTCCTTCTCCGTGCTGGCGGGTCGGCGGTGCTCGTTGTTGATGTAGAGGATCCCTGGCGCGGGCCGGAGCTTGACGGAGCGTTGCGTGATGCACTCGAGGAAGACTCCGGGTGGCACCGCGCTTTGTTTGAGCCCAGGTTGGCGAGGGCGTCGGCTTCCTCGTTGCTCTCGCGGCCGACGTGCCGCAGCTCGCAGCCGTCGAAGGTGCCTTCCAGCTGGTTGTACAGGTCCCTGTAGGCGATCATGTTGTCGGCGATGGCGTCACATTGCTTCATGGTTTGTGCACGACGAGGTAGGAGTCTCCGTAGATCATGAGGTGAGTGGCGCCGCAGTTCTTGGCCATCCGCATGCCGTGGATCAGGGCCTCGTACTCTGCCTCGTTGTTGGAGGGTTGGGAAGTTCATCTGCAGCACGTACCTCAGCTTGTCGCCTTTGGGTGAGATGAGGACGACTCCCGCCCCTGCTGATCTGAACTTTTGGAGCCGTCGAAGTACATTGTCCATGCGTTGGACAGGTCGGGTACGTCTGGTAGCTGGGCTCTATCCACTCGGTGGTGAACTCTGGAAGCACCTGGGCCTTGATTGACTTCGGGCGCGTACTTCAGCCCCCAGGGCCCTAGCTCAACAACCCACTTGGCGACTCGTCCTGTCGCGGCTTGGTTGGTGAGGATGTCGGAGAGCCCGGAGGAGCTTACTACCGTGATGGAGTGCTCGGAGAAGTAGTGGACGACCTTCCTTGATGTCATGAAGACTCCGTATGCTAGCTTCTGGTAGTGCGGGTACCGCTGCTTGGACAGGGTAGCACCTCACTGAGGTAGTAGACGGGTCGCTGAACAGGGTAACTGTGTCCTTCTTCTCGTTCGACTACGAGTACCGTGCTGACCACCCTGTTTGTGGCTGACACGTAGAGGTATAGCGGCTCGTTCTCCAGTGGCGCCACCAGTACTGGGGAAGTCGTGAGTGTTTTCTTGAGTTGGTCGAACGCGACTTGCGCTTCTTCTGTCCACTCGAACTTGTCTGTCTTTTTCATCAGTTGGTAGAAAGGCAGGGCCTTTTCTCCCAACTTACTTATGAACCGGCTGAGAGCTGCGACTCGGCCGGCTAGGCGTTGCACCTCATGAAGCTTGGTCGGTGCTGGCATTGCGAGTATGTTTTGCACCTTCTCAGGGTTGGCTTCGATTCCTCTTGCAGAGACGAGGTACCCGAGCAGTTCTCCGGCTGGCACGCCGAAGACACACTTGTCCGGGTTCAGCTTGATCTGATACTCGTTGAGGGCGGCGAAGACCTTGCGGAGGTCGGCGATGAGGTGTCCTCCGTTCGAGTGGTGACGACTATGTCGTCGACGTAGACTTGGACGATCTCTCCGATTAGCCCCTTTAGGCAGGCTTGCATTGTGCGCTGGTACGTGGCTCCAGCGTTCTTCAACCCGAAGGGCATCGTCTGGTAGCAGAAGACGCCATGGGTGTGATGAATGCAGTCTTCTCTTCATCGTCGACGTTCATCCTGATCTGCTGGTACCTGAGTAGGCGTCCAGGAAGGATAGGCGTGCGCAGCCTGCAGTCGAGTCGATGATCTGATCTATCCGCGGGAGCGGGAAATGGTCCTTGGGGCAGCATTTGTTGAGGGCGGTGAAGTCGACGCACATGCGGAGTTTCTTCGTCTTCTTCTTCTCCACCAGGACTGGGTTCGCTACCCAGTCCGAGTCCTTGATCTCTCGGATGAATTTAGCGTGGAGCAGTCGATCGATCTCCTTGCTTATTTCGTCTCGCTTGGGTCCTGAGAAGCGTCGCATGGTCTGCTTGACGGGTTTGGCGTCCTTGTGGACGCGTAAAGAGTGCTCGGCGAGGTTCCTGGGTATGCCTGGCATGTCAGAAGGTTGCCAGGCGAAGATCTCCCAGTTCTCACGTAGAAACTCGACGAGCGCGCTTTCCTATGCGATAGGCAGCTCGACGACACTTTGACTGTCTTGTTTGCGTCCGTCGGGTGGACCTGATGAGTTGTCGTGTCGTCAGTCGTGTTGAAGGCAGCGTCCTTGGCTTGCTTCTTGCGTGGCGGGAAGATGGTTTTGTCGTTGTCGACTGCCATCGCCTCGAAGTGCTCTTCCATTCCGAAGAACTCGGAGATCTTGCTGAACTCGCGGTCGCAGCTGTTGGAGCGGTCGAAGTCGCCGTGCACCGTGATGACGCCCTTGGGTCCAGGCATCTTGAGCATGAGGTAGGCGTAGTGAGGTACCGCCATGAATCTGGCAAAGGTTGGGCGCCCGAGTATCGCGTGGTACTGCGACTTCCAGTCGACTACCTCGAAGTCGATCGACTCCCTCTTGAAGTTTTCGGGTGTGCCGAAGATGACGTCGAGTGTGATCGTTCCCATGGGCGTGACTGCTTGCCCTGGTACTATGCCATGGAAGGTGGTCTCTGATGCCGCCAAGTCCGTCGTTGGCCTGTTTATCCTTCTGAGGGTGTCGGCAAAGATGATGTTAATGCCACTGCCTCCGTCCATGAACACCTTTTTCAGGGTGTAATCTCCGATCAGAGCTTCGACTACCAGAGCGGCGTGCCCGGGTCGTGGTACTGCAGGCGGGTGATCTGCTCTGGAGAACGTGATTGGTGTCTCTGACCCTCTCAGGTAGTCGGGTACTGCAGGTGGACAGGTGATGGCCTGGAAAACTTGGCGAGTGATCTTCTGGGTCCTGTTTGAGGGGCGCCCCTTCTGTATCATGTTGAGTTGTCCGCGTGCCGCTGGATATGCGTCCTGGATCACCGGTGGGGCATCTTGCTGCGGCTGCTGCTGCTGCTGCAGAAAGGCTCCCGCCGCCTGTGCTGGATTAGCGACTGCGGGTGCGGGTGCTGCCTGGATGGCCAGCTGCGCGGCTGGCTGCGCTGCGGGTGCTGGAGTGACTATCTTCTGCATGGCTTCGTATATTTTGCGTGCCTTTCGACAGTCCTTCAACAGGTGGTTGGATCCCCACTTGCCCGTTTCCGGGTTCCTGAACATGTGGTGCCTGCAGGGTTGTTCCAGCTCTTCCGCTGGGCTTAGTGTGCGTTTCTGCCACTCGCGTTTATGGCCTCCGTCGCTGCGGTAGCTGCTGCCGCCGCTTCGGTTGTACTGCCCCTGGCTGTATTGGCGACTCTGGTCACCGCCGCTTCGACTGTACTGTGCATGGCTGTATTGGCGACTGCTGTCGCGCGCTTCATCCTCACGGGGGGTTTGGAATCCCGCCGCTACTAGCTCGATTGAGTCGTTGCCGTTGTAACGCGGCTTCTTCTTGTGGCGTCCTTCTCGCCAGTTGCTTGGTCCGGCTTCGTCCTTCGGGGAGTAGTGTGAACTATTGCGGACCGAGTCCTCTCCGTCTGCCCACTGGTTTGCTATCTTCATGACCTCGATCATGTTTTTCGGCCGGAGCCTACCAAACTCCTCGCGGAGGTCGCGGCGGGAGACGCCGTGCATGAAGGCATCCATCACTCGGTCCTCCGAGGCGGTCTCCATGGTGTTGCGGAGCAGGTCCAACGCTGGATGTATGACCGGAGCGGCTCGTCTCGTCCTTGCTTGCATGCTTGTAGCTCGACGAACGTCGTCGGTCTCGAGTACGTCCCCAGGAAGGATTTAACGAAGGCCTCCGCGAACTCGTCCCACGTCCTGAAGGCGTTCTTGGGTTGAGTGTTGAGCCACCCGCGTGCAGAGCCCGTGAGCATCAGCTGGATGTACTGCATGGCCGTAGTCGAAGTACCGCCCTGGCAGCTGCAGGCTATGAGGTAGTCTTCTAGCCAGAGTCTCGGGTCCTGCTTCCCGTCGTACTTGACTGCTTCTGCCGTGAGCTTGAAGCCCTTGGGCATTCTTGTGTCGCGTATGTTGAAGCTGAAGCATGCGGCGCCGCACGGCTCGTAGTCGCCGTCGTTGCGGTCGTAGTCGAGTTGGACGTGCTGACCGGCCGCTGGGTGCGGCTGCGGTCTACCGTCCTTTGTGTGATGACGTTGCGGAGGTCTTCACCTGGCTGCGGTTGTCGCAGTTGTCTTGTCGCCGGGGCTGCGAGTGCTGCGGGCTCGTGGTCGCGGCGATCTCGATCTTCTCGCGCTTTTTCTGTCGGCGCCTTGTTTACCAGTGCGTCTTCGAGTGCCTTGATAGACATGATCTGCTGCTTGTGGAGGAGAGCGCGCGAGTCGCCCTCAGGCGGCTGTGTCAGCCGCAGGTATGTTTCGACTGCCATGAGTGCGGCTCCGGGTGTCTTGGGGACGGGTATCCGTCTGCGTCTTCTATGTATGATGACTCGAGGTTGCGGGTGACTCTAGCGCGGTCGGCCTCCGTCATCAGGGGCACGCGGGCTCTGTGGCGCCTTGCTCCTTGTGAGACCTCTGTTGAGGCAGTGAACGAGTAAGCGGCCCTCCTGGCGCTCGACGCGTCAGCCTCCTCCTTGCGTCGGAGGAGCTCGGCCTTCTCTGCGCGGAGTCGTTCGCCTTCCTTCCGTAGCAGGTACTGGACCGCCATAAGGTCCTCCCGGGGTGCATCCGGTGGGGGGTACGTGCCGTCCTCGACGTGCTTCAGGGCTTTGATTGCCATGTCGCGGGTGATGGTGAGTCGCGTCACCTGGTCCGGCATGACCACCTCCAGTGGGTATGCGGGTTCGTCGTCGTTGCCCTGCGGCCTCTGGCCGATCATGAAGACTTGCGCGGGGTAGATCTGGGCAGTGGGACGGGTGCTGCCACTGCTGCTTCCTTCGTCCGAGCCGTGCTCGGAGCTGAAAATGGGTGCGACGTGGTGGACACCACAGTCGCCGCCGAGGCTCCTTCCCTGGAGTTTCGCGATCTTCGCCGCGGACGTGAGGAGTGATGTCGCTGTTCGACGTGGGCGCGATTGGCTTGTTGACGATCTTGTAAGTCGATGGAGACGCGAGTGGCGCGGTATAGAACGACGCGACCTCCGTCGCGCGAAGGTGTGGTCGACGTAGTCGAAGTTGACGTAGATCTTGGCCTTGCCAGCGACGCGATCGAGGTAGTCGAAGTAGACTCGATCCGCGCGGTGGTCGACGAGGTGGTCGATGTAGTCGTAGCGATGCGATCTCCGTGACAGCCGGAGACGCTGATGGCGCGGCCGCGTTGGGCGCGATCTCTGCCGCAGCGGAGGCGGTCGGAGTAGTCGAGGCGGACGCGATCTTCTCAGCAGTCGAAGATGCTGTCGCCGCAGTCGCAGCAGATGCGATCTCCGCAGCAGGTGGGGGCGTGGTTGGGCAGTCGCGGCAGATGCGGGTGCTACCACCACGGGGGTGCGATCGCCGTGGATCTGAGTACTCCACAGCTGTCTACGAAGTAGTGCATGGTACCGAAGGTGAGGCACATACCTACTGCAGATCGGCGTACACCGAGCGGTGGGCCGGCGGGTGGAAGGTGTACTCGAAGGAGCCGAAGCAGATTGGCTCCTTGGTGATGCAGACGTCGGTCTTCAAAGTCGATGGAGCCGGTGCGACCATGGTTCCAGCGCTCGTTCTTTCCCACAGACGGCGCCAATTGACGAGGTGTGGACTCGGCAAATCCCTGGGTTGTGTACCCCGGGTTGATTGAGGGGGAGAGAGATGAGCGCTGGTGATCACGACGGCTGACAAGCAAGGCGTTTACCCAGGTTCAGGCTCCCGGAGGATAACACCCTACTTCCTGCTTGTCTGGTTATTGATGGCGAGTTGTGGCTACAATGGCGAGATGGCAATCTCGCTAGGGTTTGTGGGCGGCTATGAGCGTACCCTAGACGAAGGACCCTCCTAGCCTTTATATGGTAGGCTAGGTCTCAGGTGAACGGTGCCGATGGCGCTTACAAGCATGGGGGGTCGCATGACCTAGCGTCGACTATCTTGGGCCGCACGTCGTCCTCCTTGGGCCTTCCTTGGGCCCTCGTCATAAGGCTGATGGGCTTGGCGTGACCCAGGTATCCCACCGTGGGGCAGTCGAAGAGTGACCCCACGACAGAGGGTGTTGTATCGGTTTTAAGCTAGTTTTCTGCTAATTAACTGGTCAACTTCTCGTTCTTTTTTAGATAAAATGAGACAATATGTCGGTTTTGTTTCAAAAAAATAATAAAACAAAAGATCCGTGGTTTTAATTTTATGCATGTCCAGAAATTTCTTGTTAGTACATGAACTAACAAAAATAGATTACATAAATCTAAAAATTATGATAATGTATTGATATTTAAAAATCATTAATAATTTGTGCACAAAGCAATTGGACGTTTCGAATAGAAGAGGGGCATCCGGCTAGACGTGAGATTGCATTTTCCATGTTCTGCCCGTGTTTTTGGTGGAGTCCTGAGAGTTGAGACTGTGTGCTGGATGGGATGGATCGGTGCCTGCCGCTGCTGTGCACGTACGGTGGTTGGATCGTGGGGTGCCGGTGCCGGCACGCACGGCTTCTCCTCTCCTGTTTTGGCACGAGAAACACGACATGCTGACACTGCCACAGTGACGGTGGATTCACAGGGCCCGCCACATCTCTCTCGCGCATACGTTTGCACTAGCTGCTCCGCCACGCCACGGTCGTGTTGCGCGAGCGCGAATCTTGGCTCGTACGAATGGTCGTATCATGTCGTGTCGCCGCTGCTGCCCGGGGATCTTCTGCGAACTCCGCCGACACCGACAGTTTCTCCACCCTCGCGTGGCTCCTCATGTGGTGGAGATGCAGCAACCTAATCTCCTGCTCCCTCGACTAGAACTAGTAATACTGTACTATACTGGCTAGGTGCTGCTAATCATGGAGCATTTTACAAACATGGTCTTAAAAAAGAACAGAAAGATGCTGCTCTTCTATCATGGCAGCGATCGCCGGAGAGCGTCCGCCGGCCGGCTTGAGGCCTGTGCGCTCCGGCGGCTGCGATCGGGCAACGCACCAGGGGGTTGAAGTTGTAGCTGCTGCATGCCTAGCTAGGCCATCAGCATGTCCCTCACCGACCCGGCATGCAACCACAAAGTCTCGCGGGCGCGGCGACGATCGAAAGCACATCTTCCTTCTTTTCTCCACAAGCTCACAGCGACGGGTCGGCCGCGCGTGCGTGCGTGCTGTACAGGTACAGCCAGCAAGCCATGTGATCGAGACGAGCGGATGCAAATGCAAAGTCCAGCAACGCGGCTGGACCAGTGCTCGCTCGCTCCATCCGACGTAGTGACTGGGTAGCTTCGTTGACGCACGGCGGTCCGATGGACCTGGACGCTACTTTTTTTTTTTGCGAAAAAGTCCACCCATCTATTAATCATCCACAGTAGTAGTACAGAAGACCCCAAAAAAAAAAATTACAGATAGGTCAATGAACCACCTAGCGACGACTACCAACACTGGAACGAGCCGAAGGCGCGCCGCTGTCCTCGCCCTCCCTCACCGGAGTCGGGCAAAGCTTGTCGTTGTAGAGCTTGTTGTAGTAAACAGACGGGAAGTCGTCGTGCTAAGACCCCAAAGGGCCAGCACACCAGAGCAGCAACCATCGCTAAAGATGAGAATCGTAGATCGGAAGAACTTGACCTGCAACCACACCGACGAACACGAAAACCGACAAGATCTCAGGAGATCCATCACATAATATCTCACAGAAAATATAAATGCAAATCGAACTACTACCAATGGACCACTCGCCCCTCTAGTCTAGTCCAAAGGTAAAGGAAGATCGGCACTGTGGACAGCAGTAATCCTGCCATGCGTGCTGCTTTCCAACAGTAAATTAGGCGAGATACGTGTGGAAAAACGATTAAACGAGCGACAAAGGGAAGAAGAAAAAAGAGGAGAAATGGGTAGTGGCCGCATGCATCGTTGTCCGTCGAATCCCACGGTCGGTCTGCCTGTCTCTCCGTGCTTTGTGTGCGTCTCGTCTCTTCGATTCTCACCGATATCGGAGATAGGAAAATGAAAAGCGACTTCTGGTTTTGGTTTTGGTAGCTGTCTCCCTGCCGGACCATTTACATATCAAATTAATTCTCCTAAACTGCATGCGAATTCCTTCTCCCTAGCAAACTTCTCTCGTGGGTTCATTTGACCATTCGTCGGGCCATTTTTAGAGAACCTGATGTGATGCGCCATAGGACACAACCAATCGGGCACGTTCATCGCGTGAGCCCGTGCACGGACAAAACGATGACGCGGGTGGAAACAACCACCGATATCTCCGTAATAAAACGTTAAAAACGCGAATTGAACGATGATTTATATTTCCGACAAACCAAATATAATACAGTAAGAAACTTCTTTTATATATATGCTCTTGGGAGTGAGAGGGGCGTTTTGGCTCCCGGGTGCATATGCTCCTGAAATCTTTTTCAAAATTTAAAAATATGAAAAAACTTCGAAAAACTCTGAAAAAATGGACACAAACATATACAAATTGTCAGCATACGTGCAAAAATTCAGAAGGAAATAACACTTTTTTGCACAGACCACAGAACGTGTCATTTCGTTTCGAATTTTTTCACGAATGTTAAAACTTCCATATGTTTGTGCCCAAATTTTTTCAGATTTTTTCAAAGCGTTTTTATATTTTTAAAATTTGAAAACAATAACATGAGCATATGCACCCGAGAGCCAAAGTGGATTTAGCCCTGGGAGCAGCCATCCGACATCCCGCCGAAGCTTTTTTCCTCCCGAGACTAACAAAGGCGACGATCAAGGGTTCCACCCTAGCTGCCGCGCCATGTGTCCCTCTCCGATGTTTCTCACCATGAATCGATGGGTTCCCGCCTTTTTTTCTTTCTTCTTTGGCGGCGAAAGGGGGTGGGGATCTCGGATTTGTGGTTGGCATCGTACTTTCGTCCCTAAAGTTAATGTTTATTCAACAGGCACCAACGTCGTGGTGGCTATGACAGCGCCGTGCGGGACAAGAATAAGGTACACTGCCTCCTCGTCCACCTCATCGGCGGAAATCTCGTCGATGGCGCATATGGCGGGGATCCGTCTAGTCGTTGCTCCCAGTGGTGGATCTCGTGTAGTCTACGTGTGTAATATTGGGTTGCGTGCACAGAAATTTAAAATTTTCGTCCAACGTACTGCGCAACATGCCAAGATCTGTTATGAAGATACATGCGAATACAATGATCCAAAGATCTAGATTGAATACGTTACCAACACCGAAGTTGCGGAAAAAGTGTTGATGACGTAGTTGATGTAGCCTGTCGCCGATTCCTCAACCAATCCTGGTAGAGAGATTCCGGCGCCTCCTCCTCCTCGCCTTGTCACCTTGATCCAGCAGAGTGAGGGTCAACCGTCGGATCGACAGATCACCCCTCCGAGAGCTTGCACGTGTACGTCGGGAAAGGTTCAGCATGGCTTCGCCGTCCAAGTTTGAAGCACTACTGGTGTATATGAAGGTGGAGATCTCAACACATGAGAAAAAGAGAGAGAGATTAGATCTAGTCTAATCGGATAGGTTGCCTCTAATTAGAGGTTCCTCTAATACAACTAGAAGAGATCTAGACTTGAGAGAAGTTGTCTCAACTTGTGTGTCTTGTGTGTCTCCAAATAGGAGGGGTGGGGGTTTATATAGGAGGCCCAATGGGTGGAGTGACTTGAGGAAGGGGAAAGCTTTCTCCTAGTCCAAGTCAACTTGGGGAAGGGGAAAATCCCTAGCCCAATTCGGTTTGGGAGGAGGAGTTGGAGTTGGACTCCAACTTCCCTCCCCTCCTCTACCGTCGCCGCCGGGTGGGGCCTACCCAAGGCCAAACCGACCTAGGGGGGGCCCCCATGTGGCACACCGACCTAGGGGTGGGGCCCGCCCCTAGGCCGGCCGGCCTTTGCCGCCGCCGCCTCCCCCATGGGCCACAAGGGCCCATTAGGGTTTCGGCTGGGGGGAGCCTTCCCCCCATGGCGCCTTGGCCCACCACCACCACATGGTGGTGCGGCTACCTTGGTGGGCCCCTAGGGCCCATCTTGGTAGCCCCCATGGTGGGCTTCAATTTTATTTATATTTTTCCAATTATTAATTAATTAATTAATTCATTCATTCATTTGTCTAATTAATTCCAAATAAATATTTTCCTTTTACAGGAAATTCCCAAAATTAATTACTTATCATATATAACACTTTTACATGATCCGGACACCCAATGTCCGCTGACAAAATTATCTGGATAAATATTTCCATCATTTATAAACCCTCAGAATGAATCCGACCGTGATAGCAACTTTTATCACAATGTAATCTCTCTGATATAACCATATCCATCACGTAGATACTATTCCGGTGATACTCTCTCTATGTTCCAGACCAACCAAAATACACAACTAACCAATCCTAGTTTAAGCGTGTCCACCCTACAGGTTCGATAACGTGTAGCTATAATTAGATGTGCTCATCTAATCACCGGACAGGGTCAGATCCGAGGACGACCTGAATAACTGCTACCGTTATGCGAAGACACTCTGTGAACCTATTGGTTATTTAATATATCATTCCCATTACTCGCGATAACAAAACTTTGCCCGAGATATAGATCCGTGGATGACACCATGAATCACTCATTTGATTGATTACATCTTTGTCTATCTCGTTAACCGGCAAATTCCCTTTACTCGTTTCCGTATTATGATATCCCACACGGTGTAACTTCACCAAGCATTGTCTGCAGAACATATTGGATACCTTTTAATACCGAGAGGGCCCAGGGCGTATCTCTCTAATCGCCGAGGAGTAATTTCCCATCTCAGAACATTAGAATATATGCACACCTTGGTAAGACCCAGTGACTGCCGTTTTGCCACCCAGTTACGGCCATAGCGTTGACAGTACCAAAGTAACTCTTCCAGTATGCATAACCCTAATAACTTCATGGTTGCAGGACAAGTTATATAATAATCTTACTGTGATAAAGCTAAGGACAAAAAGACAATTTAACGGAATCTCTTAGCATACCAAAACTTGGGTCTACCCGGCCATATTATTATCCAATAATATGCCATGACTAGGAAAGCAGTGTCATCTAGCAATCAACAAATTAGTCCGTAAAAGAACTAGGGTGTATTTTACGTGTTCATATTCCCTACACGTGCGAGTGAGCTTTACTCTGAATCACATATTCAGAAACCACTGCAGTTATAGCATAGAGAATACAAATCATAATTTATGAATCAGATGTATAAATACATTGCCTTTTGGGCATACATCGAACATGTAACAGGCTCGGTGTCTGAAGATTTAGATCGGTCAAAACCTCAATGGCGATGACTTTGGCTTTAGGGCCCCAGTCCTTAGGAACACGTGCACGAGGACTTCCGATGTCATCAACAACATCGGGCCATCTCCGGTAGAAGAGCGGCAATAGAGCTGAATCAGTGGCTCGCTCCAGTAGCATTAGTGGTCATTAGGTGGTCCAAAATCCTGATGTAATTGTTATACGTTTGAGGTGTTTTGTGCTTCTTGTGAACTTTATTTTTATAATTAATAGATGTGGATCCTTCTCACAAAAAAACTCTTGGGAGTACGTACTCATGTATTCAATATATCTCATAGACGAGTGTATTATACTCTCCCGTTACTTAATGTAAGGCGTACATTTTTTGAGCAAAATTCCACAACGTAGGGTGTTTAGAGATTTATGGACAATTTTACGCATCCAAAAATGAGTTTCAGTCTATAGCAGAGAGATTTAAAGGATTCTTTTCAATTTGGACTGTTAGGGACTCCTCTCTCCCAATTTTTTCCAGGGCAAAATGAGTCCACCATATGCAAAACTCCCATGTCTTAATATTCGTGCAAAAAACTATCCGCCTCGAAGAACACCATGCATTGATGGGTGTTGAGGGCCCATATTGACTATCATGAGATCTTTTCTTGTAAGCGGTAGACTCGTATCCTTTCTTCCTTAATTCATTATTCCATGAATTCCTCAAAACGAGGCTCATCAAAATGCAAAATCTAAGACTACTAAGAAAAAAAGAAAAAAATTAGAACGATTAAATTACTGCTCCCGAATATTACATTTAGGAATGGAGGGAGTACATCTTTATCATTTTTAATATCTTATCAATTATTGTAATATATCCAGGTACAAGTAGTATGAAAAATATGATCGGATCACTTAGTTTTTTTCATTATCTTTTTTTCGTACAGAAAAAGTATATATGAAAATATTACAAATTACATGGAGTCAAATGGATTTTTTCATAGAACTCACTTTGGGGTATCTAGTATTAAATAATGAAGTATATTAAAATAAAGTGTATAATTGATTGATCTATGTGTTATATTAAACGTGGGAGTACATACTTCACGGGATATTAAACCATTATCAGTATATTAATATCAAGCCTATCTTTTACAAATACTAAGCTCCCTAGAATCCTTGCACTCTCCTTAATTACTCCTAGATGTCCACCAATGGGCAGCGACACCACCCCATGGTGGACCCCACTCAGCTCTTATTTTATAATTCACAAATCTCTAATATTTATATTGAGTTTGAGATTTTTTTTTGGATATATACACATGTTTAGTAGGTATCTGCCAAATTTCCGGTGAAAAAAATGGCATTCTCAGCTACACAAAAAGAAAATGTTGATGTGAAAAAGGAATAATAGCTCCATTTCCCCCTCAAAATTTCTTTTTTTATTTAGCTCAAAATACATTTTTTAAACAAAACTTATAGAGTACGTACAATAAGTACACATAGTTGTATGCTTTATTTAAGAAAAATTAAAACCTAGACATGTCGTTTCGATTTAAAAAATGGAGATGCGGGAGCAACTGGCGCTTTCGATAACTCTTTCATTTATCCTTTATCTACCACCAGCGCCCACCATAGCGTCGCGTAGCTTGTGCCACACGATACAATTTCTCTCCCTTCACTTCCCTTGAGCCGTATTCAACCAAAAATAGTCGTTCCGCCGCAAATTTTGCTCGTCTCTCCGCACACATATCTCGCTCCGTCAAGCGCCTAGGACTACAGGACACCTCTTGTTGGAGATATGCCCTAGAGGCAATTAATAAAGTGATTTTATTTGTCATATCTCAATTGTTCCTAATATGTTTTAAATACCATGCTATAACTGTATTACGCGGAAACATTAACACACGTGTGGTATGAAAACAATCAGGTCCCTAGTAGCCTCTGTTTAACTAGTTCGTTGGGTAATAGATGATCAAGGTTTCCTGATCATGGACATTGGCGTCGGTTAACAACGGAGTCATATCATTAGGTGAATGATTTGATGGACATACCCAAAATGTAGAAACGTAGTATTCATACCTTCGACTGTGAGATCATATCAAATCTCTGCTTCTGGAAGATGCGGCTGATCGCATCAAACGGCATGTCTTATATAGCGTGACAATAAAGGTGACACTTTCGGGTATCGGAAGGAAGCAGTAGAAGCGAGTGATCAAGAGCGGGAATTGCCAATCCAAATAGCAGGATAGATACACTGGGCCCACTCAGTGAGATTACATCAATAAGCTTGCAAGCATGTGACTAGGTCACGGGGATGTAATATCACAGACGAGTAAAGATAGATTTGTCAATGACGAGGTCATGCTCGGTAATTGTGATACCGGAGAACGACGCTCGGACAATCTAAGTATCGATAGGCTAGAGGATGAGACTGGACGTCTAAAGGTTCAAACGATAAAAGTCATTCGTGGACGCACATGGGCTATCATGGGTATCCAGATCCCGCTGTTAGTCATTGATCGGAGAACGTGTCTTGATCATGTCTGGAGTGATCCCAAACCGTAGGGTAACACACTTAAGGGTATGTGACGATTAGATTGGATATAAGAGAGAAAAGAAACCGGGAACTCCGGAAGTGTTCCGGAACTTGTCCAATGTTGATCGGAGGCAACGAAATATGTTTTCGGGGTCCGAATGAATTAAATAATATGTATTTAATATTAATAAGTGTTATTAGTGATTAAAAATATTTTTATTTAATTAAATTCGAATTTAAAAGGCATTAAAACCTATATGGGCCTTAGAGGCCCATTAGGGAAAAACTCCCAAAAAGAAAAAGGAAAAAAGGGGGGGGGGGGGGCAGCCGGCCTGGATGGGCCGAATGGGGCCCACCAGGGCCGGCGGCTCCCCATGGGGTTTAGTCCCACATGGGGAGCCAAGGAGGTTGGCCTCCCCCCTTCCCTTTATATAGGAGTGCTCCATGCCTTGTAAATTCATCCCTTTCTTCCTTCTTCTTCTCTCCTACTTTGAGCGTGGTTCCGTTTCTGGAGCTGCGTACGAGGAGAGAAGTCTCTCCACCTTACGCACACTGCCGTGCTTCGAGATCCAATCTTCTACTTTCGATGCTCTGCTGGATCTGGAGCTCGGAGGTCGTCATCTACACCGCACGTGTGTGGAACTACGAGGCGCTACACGTGTGGCACTGGGAGTACGACTACTTCCTCTACACGACCTTGAGGACGGCTTCGTCGGCTTCATCGGCAACGTTTGTGCGGGAACGTAATCCCGCTTTCGGTCTACAAGGGTATGTACTCCGTCCTCCTTCGTATAGTATATCTGCATAGTTAGATCTTGGCTAGTTTATGGTTATCGTCGGTAGGAAAAATTTGTTTTCTGTCTACGATCCCCTACAGTGGTATCAGAGCCGATCTGTGCGTAGATATTTCTATACGGTTAGAACACATGTTGAATGTGGGCATCGATTCTACATTTGTTACCCTCTCGCGTGTACTTGTTTATATCGCGGCATTGTGGGATGAAGCGTCCCGGACCGACTTTACGCGTACTCTTACGCGAGACTAGTTCCACACTTGACATACGGCTTGTACCGTATATGTGGCTGGCAGGTGTCTGTATCTCCTACAATAGTTGATATTGCATTTACAATGGAGGGCCCCGAAAGGGGTGTAATAGAGACAATTGTCTTATCGCTGTTGTGGTTGTATTCGTAGGTAAGAAACGGTTCTTGTGCGGAAGCCCTAGCAGCCACGTAAAATATGCAAAAGTTAAAGTAGAAAGCGTCTAACTTTATTTTGCAGGGGCAATGTGATATGGTCAAGGTAGGTTTATTAAATTGCTTATAAAACTGTTGTCGCGAAGGAGACCGTCGGCGCGGAGGAGACCATATCATGTCGCATTACATTTCATTTAGATGTTATGTTGGTTGAGTGCATCTTATATTGTGTATATATATGGTTATATATTAGTTACACGGCGGTAGTAATATAAGATGATCCCTACTAAAATACCAAATAGTGTTCTCCCTTTTAGCGTGCACCACCGAAAGTTCTCGATACGAGGCAGGCCGTGACGAACGGGTGTCAGACGTATCTGCGTTCGCATAACGTGGGTGTAAGCCACGTTGCACAAGCAATACGCTATAGGTTTATTTGGCGAGCCTAGCATGTACAGACATGGCCTCGGAACACATGACCGAAAGGTTAAGCACGAGTCACAAAGCAGTTGTGATCGACATAGTAATGTGCACTTTTGAAGTTATGCTATCGGCCGTGATGATTGGGGATAGTGTAATGAATTAGGATCGTGTAATCACTAAAACGATGCGAGGGATGTTCGTTTTGAGTGGGAGTTCTTGTAGTTTTATTTTACTAAAACTTGAACCCATATTCTATTATGAACAAACGTCTTATGTTTTGCAAATTCCATTGTAGATGTCTCGCCCCACCTTTAACCTTGGCCTGTTCCTTGAGAAAGAAAAGCTTAAGACCAATGGGTCGAACTTCATGTCCTGGTTCCGCAACCTGAGGATCCTCCTCACTCCCCACAAGGTGGCCTACGTCATTGAAGCCGCCTAGGTGACCTCCTGCAGACGACGCCTCCGATGATGAGAAGAAGGTCTATCAGTCGAAGGTGGAGATTTCCTCTTATGTCCAGAGTGGCATGCTCTTTTCCATGGAGGCTGACTTGCAGAAGCATTTTGAGGGAAAGAGTGCTTATGAGATAACCACTGAACTCATGATTGTTTTTGCACCACAAGTCATGACTGAGAGGTATGAAGCTACCAAGCTTTTCTTCTCAGCCCAGATGGAAGAGCACGGCAACATAAGAGAGCACTTGGCCAAAATGTCTGGCTGCGTCCAGCTCTTGAGTGATCTGGGATATGGGATTCCAGACGAGCTAGTTATAGACAGGGTGCTGCTTTCGCTGCCCTAGCTATAAGGATGCTATCATGAACTACTTCGACGTAGGGACGTCAAAATCCTTATCTGAAGTACTGTTGATGCTCGAAGTGGCCGAATTGGAAATCAAAATGGAAAGGACGGTATTGACCGTCAAACCAAAAGCAAGCAATTGCTTCTTCTGCAAAGACGGCGGTCACTGGAAGCGCAACTGCCCCAAGTACCTAGAAGACAAGAAGGCAGGCAAGATTGTCGGAAAAGAGAAAGGTATATTTGATATACATGTTATAGATGTTTACCTTACTAGCGCTCGGAGTAATGCATGGGTATTTGATACCGGTTCTGTTGCTCATATTTGTAACTCACAGGTGGAGTTGCGGAATAAAAGGCGCCTGGTAAAGGACGAGGTGACGATGCGCGTCGGCAATGGATCAAAAGTTGACGTGGTGGCCGTCGGCACACTCCCTCTACATCTACCATCGGGATTAGTTTTGGTTTTAAATAAATGTTATTTTGTACCGGCTTTGAGTGTAAACATTATCAGTGGATCTTGCTTGTTGCAAGATGGATATTCGTTCAATTCAGTATCAAATGGTTGTCCTATTTCGATGAATGATGTCTTTTATGTTAATGCTCCTGAGAGTAATGGTTTATTCTTGTTGAATCTCGATAGTAGCACTCACATCCATAACGTAGATGCCAAAGGATTAAACTTAGTGACGATACCGCCATGTACATGTGGCATTGCCGTTTCGGTCATATTGGTATAAAACACATGAAGAAACTCTATTCTGATGGACTTTTGGAGTCACTAGATTTTGGATCTCTTGACACTTGTGAACCATGCCTTATGGGCAAGATGATCAAGACACCGTTCAACGGATTTATGGAACGGGCGTCGGACTTATTGGGAGTAATACATACAGATGTGTGCGGTCCAATGAGCGTGTCGACACGAAATGGTTATCGTTATTTTGTAACCTTCACTAATGATTTGAGTAGATACGGGTATATCTATTTAATGAAACACAAGTCTGAAACATTTGAAAAGTTCAAAGAATTTCAGAGTGAAGTTGAAAATCAACTCAACAAGAAAATTAAACATCTCCGATCTGATCGTGGTGGCGAATATTTGAGTTTTGAGTTTGGCACACATCTGAAGGCTTGTGGAATTGTACCACACCTTACGCCTGCCGGGACACCACAACGCAACGGTGTGTCCGAACGACATAATCGTACCTTATTAGATAGCGTACGGTCTATGATGTCTCTTACTGACTTGCCCGTATCGTTTTGGGGACATGCGTTAGAAACAGCCGCATTCATTTTAAATAGGGCTCCGTCCAAATCCGTAGCAACGACACCGTATGAGATATGGCATGGTAAGAAACCGAAGTTGTCGTTCCTGAAGGTTTGGGGTTGTGAGGCGTACGTTAAGAAACTATAGCCGACAAACTCGAATCGAAATCGGAAAGGTCGTCTTTATAGGATATCCGCGGGAAACCATAGGATATACCTTCTACCACCAAGCCGAGGGCAAAACGTTTGTCGCAAAGAGCGGAACCTTTCTCGAGAAAGAGTTTCTCGCTAAAGGAGTAAGTGGGAGGAAAATAGACCTCGACGAGATAGTTGATCCTGAACTCGAAATTCCGAGTGGCGCAACGGAAACTGTTCCTGAACCGTCCTCCATAACAGATGGAGTGGGAGAAAATGTCGAGGAGGCTATCATACCTCGTAGGTCTGGAAGAACCCGTACAACCCCTGAGTGGTACGGCAATCTTGTTTGCACCGTCATGTTAATTGAAGAAGACGAACCTACGAACTACAAAGAGGCAATGGAAGGACCCGAATCCGAGAAATGGCTTGAAGCCATGAAATCCGAAATTGGATCCATGTATGACAACAAAGTATAGACTTTGGTGGAGATTCCCGAAGGGCGCAAGGCCGTCGAGAATAAATGGATTTTTAAGAAGAAGACTGATGCTGACGGTAATGTAACCGTCTATAAAGCTCGGCTTGTCGCAAAAGGTTTCCGACAAGTTCATGGAATTGACTACGATGAAACGTTTTCACCGGTAGCGATGCTAAAGTCTATTCGGGTTTTGCTAGCAACAGCTGCATATCATGATTATGAGATATGGCAGATGGATGTCAAAACAGCGTTCCTAAATGGCAACATTGAGAAAGAGTTGTATATGGTACAACCTGAGGGTTTTGTCAGTCCAGAAAATGTTGGCAAAGTATGCAAACTTCAGCGTTCTATTTATGGACTGAAGCAAGCATCTCGGAGCTGGAATCTTCGCTTTGATGAAGTGATCAAAGGTTTTGGATTTGTCCAAAATGTAGAAGAAACCTGCATTTATAAGAAAATGAGTGGGAGCTCAGTTGCATTCCTAGTTCTATGTGGATGATATCTTATATTTACTAATTGGAGACACCACGTTAATCCTGGAGAAAACATAAAAAGTAACCGTAAGATGTAAATTCTATGGATAGGATCTAAAGATCGGTAAGTCATGAGGCGGTAAGAGTCCTATAAGCCTACACCACGTCATCCTTAAAAAGTATAACGTAAACCGTCGGATGGAGCTTAACAATGTAGGATAACCATTAGATCTGTGATTGACTCCCGCCGTGATCCTCCGGTCGCTGCCGAGTTTCTGGCATTGGCCTTCGCACCGTGGTTCGAATCCTAGCAATAATTATGTTGTTGCCCAGTTGCAAAAAGAGAATCGTGCACAACCATGCAGAGAGTCGCTTCTGCTCCTGTCGCAGGTGTCGTATCTCATTAACTGCGTTTCTGCCGTCGCTGATGTAAATTTCTAGGTAGCATAGTTTTTTTGACGTGGAGGTAGCATAGTTAATTTATTGCAAGATTTGTCGCTCATGATAGAACTCTCCCATGTACTACCATGCATCGCTTAATCATAGGCAAGACATGCATGCATCGGGACGTACACGTACGAGCATGCAGTAAAGTTGGAATCAGGTGTGACTGCATGTCAAAGAAAAGTTGATATTATTAATATTGTTTATATTTAATTAGTGCCACACGTCAGATCTAAATCCTTTTTTCTCCTGTCTACAGTACATTTACTAATTCTGTAGGTACCAGATGCTATTCATATGCATAGATCCAAGGTGCACACTTTTTTCTATCGTAAATAATTCAAGCTCATAAGATGAGACTAGATTTATACAATCAAATTAGTTTCTCGATATAATATAATTTAATTTAAGCTATAATTAAAGCGAAAGTTTGTGCTATACGAGTCAAACAATCCAATTCCAAATAATGAATATTACTAGATCTTAATGCATACAGATATAAAGTTATCATAAGATGAGAGTAGGTTTATACACTCAAATTAGTTTCTCGATATAATATAATTTATTTAAGCTATAAAGCTAGAGTTTTGGTATACGGGTCTACATTCAAATTCCATAAAATGAATATTACTAGATCTTAATGCATACATATATAAAGTTAATAGGCTGTAAGGTTAAAACATAATTGTAAACCATGCTTTATTGTGAAGCTTCATTTTGGAGCTTTTTTAAAGAATTAACTTACTGCCATACAATAACCATGAAAAAAAATCACATGCTTTCAGAATTAAATTGGAAACGATATCTCCAAATAGCAGTGGAGTTCTAATAGTTTCACTATTTCTGTCAACATGAAAACTAGCCCGTGCGGATGCACGGGTTAATGACTAGTTTACTAATTGGGAATGATGTGGAACTTCTGAAAAGCGTGAAGGAATATTTAACAGTAAATTTTCGATGAAGGACTTAGGAGAAGCTGCATACGTATTAGGCATTAAGATCTATCGTGATAGACCCAGGCGCCTACTACCGTTATGTCAAAGTACTTACCTTGACAAGATATTGAAGAAGTTCGATATGCATTTGGCAAAGAAAGGTTCTTGTGCCAGTTGTCAAGGGAAAACATGAGCATGGCTCAGTGTCCACGGACGGCTCTTGAAAAGGCCGAGGTGGATGGCACTCGATATGCTTCGGCTATAGGATCGATCATGTATGCCATGTTAAGTACTCGACCGATGTGGCATTGGCTCTCAGTCCGACGAGTCGATTCCAGAGTAATCCTGGCAAGGATCATTGGACAGCTGTTAAGAACATACTGAAGTATCTTAAGTATACCAAGGACATGTTTCTTGTTTATGGAGGCTGTGAAGAGGAACTTGGCGTAACAGCTTACGTTGATGCAAGTTTCTGCACAGATCTAGATGACTCGAAATCGCAAACAGGTTATGTGTTTAAGGTGAACGGAGGCGCTGTGAGCTGGAGAAGTGGGAAGCAACCCATAGTAGCCCAATCTACAAGGAATCGGAGTATATTGCTGCTGCGGATGATGCAAATGAAGCTGTCTGGCTGAGGAAGTTCGTCATCGAGCTTGGAGTGTTCCCGAGTGAGCAGGACCCTGTGAATATCTACTGCGACAACACAGGTGTCATTGCTAACGTAAAGGAACCAAGGTCTCACTCCACCGCCAAACATATTCTCCGACGCTTCCATGTCATACGGCAGTACGTCAAGGAAGGCGATGTAAAGATTTGCAAAATACACACAGACCTGAATGTTGCAGATCCACTGACGAAACCTCTTCCACGAGACAAGCATGAAGAACACCGAGATGCTAAGGTGTTAGGATTTTACCAATTTGTAAACTAGATTAAATTGTACTCTAGTGCAAGTGGGAGACTGTTGGAGATATGCCCTAGGGGCAATTAATAAAGTGATTTTATTTGTCATATCTCAATTGTTCATAATATGTTTTAAATACCATGCTATAACTGTATTACGCGGAAACATTAACACACGTGTGGTATGAAAACAACCAGGTCCCTAGTACCTCTGTTTAACTAGTTCGTTGGGTAACAGATGATCAAGGTTTCCTGATCATGGACAATGGCGTCGGTTAACAACGGAGTCATATCATTAGGTGAATGATTTGATGGACATACCCAAAATGTAGAAACGTAGTATTCATACCTTCGACTGTGAGATCATATCAAATCTCTGCTTCTGGAAGATGCGGCTGATCGCATCAAACGGCATGTCTTATATAGCGTGACAATAAAGGTGACACTTTCGGGTATCGGAAGGAAGCAGTAGAAGCGAGTGATCAAGGGCGAATTGCCAATCCAAATAGCAGGATAGATACTCTGGGCCCACTCGGTGAGATTACATCAATAAGCTTGCAAGCATGTGACTAGGTCACGGGGATGTAATATCACAGACGAGTAAAGATAGATTTGTCAATGACGAGGTCATGCTCGGTAATTGTGATACCGGAGAACGACGCTCGGACAATCTAAGTATCGATAGGCAAGAGGATGAGACTGGACGTCTAAAGGTTCAAACGATAAAAGTCATTCATGGACGCACAGGGGCTATCATGGGTATCCAGATCCCGCTGTTAGTCATTGATCGGAGAACGTGTCTCGATCATGTCTGGAGTGATCCGAACCGTAGGGTAACACACTTAAGGGTAGGTGACGATTAGATTGGATATAAGAGAGAAAAGAAACCGGGAACTCCGGAAGTGTTCCGGAACTTGTCCGATGTGATCGGAGGCAACGAAATATGTTTTCGGGGTCCGAATGAATTAAATAATATGTATTTAAATTAATAAGTGTTATTAGTGATTAACTATATTTTTTATTTAATTAAATTTGAATTTAAAAGGCATTAAAACCTATATGGGCTTAGAGGCCCATTAGCGAAAAACTCCAAAAAGAGAAGGAAAAAAAGGGGGGGGGGGGCCAGCCGGCTGGATGGGCCGAATGGGGCCCACAGGGCGGCGCTCCCCATGGCCGGCGCACCCCATGTGGGGTTTAGTCCCACATGGGGGAGCCAAGGAGGTTGGCCTCCCCCCTTCCCTTTATAGAGAGTGCTCCATGCCTTGGAAATTCATCCCTTTCTTCCTTCTTCTTCTCTCCTACTTTGAGCGTGGTTCCGTTTCTGGAGCTGCGTATATAGGAGTTGCGTATGAGGCGCTACACGTGTGGCGCTGGAGTACGACTACTTCCTCTACACGACCTTGAGGTCGGCTTCGTCGGCCTCATCGGCAACGTTTGTGGGGAACGTAATCCCACTTTCGGTCTACAAGGGTGAAAGGATCGAGTAGGTTGACTAGTGGGGGGGTGAATAGGCAACTACAAATTTTCTTTTCTTTTGATACAAATTTGGGAATTGATCAAATATAAGTTCTCTAGATATGCAACTAGGTGAACAATCCTATATGATGAGCAATTAACAAGCTAGCAAGATATTCTACACAGATAAGCTAGCAATATAAGTAAAGGAAGGTTAAGAGATAACCACACGGTGACGCGGAGATGTTCTACCAAGTTCACTTCCCAATGGAAGCTACGTCTCCGTTGGAGCGGTGCGGAGTCACAAAGTGAACTCCGAATAGACTTGATATGGCACACCGTATCTCCCTCGTGTTATCCTCCGATGAGGAGATCCACGAGCCACTATATGATGCTCTCGAGGTTGGCAACAAACCTTTACAAGGATGAGGCACACTCCACAACCGAATTGGAGGCTCTCACCAAATTCCCGCGGCTCCCAAAGCCACAAGAATCACAAGGCCGGGTCGTGACTCCACAACTTAATTGGAGGCTCCCGGCTAATCCTTGTGGCTACCAAAGCCACAAGAATCACAAGTATCTTCTAGGTATCCAATGTATCAAGTTACACAAGATCTACAAGTGACTAGGTCGATGTAGACAAATCGGCTCGGTGGAGATGTGGATCTAGGGCTCCTCTTTCACTCCTCAAAGTATCAACGAGTTTGAGTGGTTGGAGTGGGAGCACTAGTAGATTGAAGCTTGCAACAATGGTGGAGAGAGAGTGAGGAATCAAGCTTAGTCTTCTAGAGAAGAAGACCCCTTTTTATACTCTCCAAATTCTGGCCGTTGGGGAGCTTTCTGCGCAGGGCCAGAACTTCCGCTGAGATGGGCGGAACTTCCGGAGCGCAGAAATCTCCAGTCTTCTCAGCGCGGGCCGCAAACACGCAGGGCTGGAACTTCCGAGACAAAGGGCAGAAGTTCCGCACCACCGGAACTTCCAGGCCAACTTCCGAGCCAACTTCCGCTTATGAAGTGAGAACACCCGAGAGCAAATTTCCTAAGCGGAACAAGGAGCGGAAGTTCACTCGGAACTTCCGACACCCGGAACTTCCGCAAATCCGAGCGGAACTTCCGCAATCTGTTGTTTTCAGAATTCAAAGCAGATTACAGGATATTATGTAAACAATATATATATATATGCAATCTTTCATGCTATCAAAGAGATGATAGAACCTGAAATCAATCAACGCACATTAGTGTGCAATTTATTGTTGTAATCAAACCCCAAAAACTTTAGAGAGAGACATGTCCTTTCAATCTCCCCTTTTTGGTGTTTGATGACAACAATAATTTGCAACAAGGTGGTTTATAAAATATAGACAGAACCCCAGTTTAGATAGATGTATCTCGGTGAGTATGGGCATAAAATGTAGAGAATACACACAATCCATAGCAATGGGGCTTCCCCTACATTTTATACACCAAGTAGTATATCATTGATAATTTGCACATGACATATGAAATATAGCTAGAGGGTTTTAGCACACATAGTAGATAGATAGGTTCACATGTCTTACACCATGTAGAAAGCATAGTTCTCATACAAGTTTAGAAACCCAGGAGTACAAGCAATAAAAATCATCGGAAAAGGCAAGCTTGTAACTCCAACCCATGCAAATCCCGCATAACCTAAATAGAACAATTCTCCCCCTTTGGCACCAAGACACCAAAAAGGGAGAAAAGCGATGGTAACGTCCCTATGCGGCAGGATGAATGTCGGAGCCCGGCGGAGGAACAGATACAGCTTCACCATCATCATCCCAGTTGCGATGCTTGGACAGCCACTTCTCCTTTGGAGTGATACTTCCTTCTGATCCAGAGGACACTTCGTGCAAATTTTCTTCATCATCTCCTTTTGGCGGCGGGCAACATTCTTGTGATAGCAATGAGCAACATACATGTGCTCCTCTATGTCCAATTTGAGGCAAAAGGACTTCTTGAGTTTGATGTTGAGCTTCTTGAGCCAAGATGGTTCCTCAATAGGTGCACTAGGGCCAGCTGCAGCAGATTTCTTCTTAGGGGACTTCGGTTTCTTAACCCGGAGTTGCTTCACTGGATGATCTGTAAGTGGAACACCAAGGTCAATTCGTTCACCATTTTTAGCTCGAGCCCAGCAATCACGAATCAGCCTCATCACATACGGACCAAACACAGGAGCCCGCTTATCTATGACTGCAAGATGGAGCTCATTGTAGAGAAAGTTCATGACATCCAACTTCTCATGGGATCCATGTTTGGCAAAAGTCCAGTATATCAGATCGATGATAAAGGCATGGACCTGATCAGTATTACCCACACGGGGAGCAAGGGTCTCTCGGAAAATGCGGTGCATGATTTCATAGGTAGGAATGAGATCATCAGTTTCCCCAGGGGTGCCATCCTCCATAGTGATTGGAGCCAGAACATCAGAGCTCATAGGGCGGCCTCCCCCATGGCATGTCCAGCCACCAAGAGTATATCCAAGAGAAGTCCCGAACTCTTCAAGTGTAGCATCCAGAACGGTATCCTTTGTCATCCAGCGGAGGGTTCTCTTTTCATCATTGTCAAAATGCACGGTGGAGAAGAACTGAGCAATAAGGAAATCATCATACCGTTGGTTGAGAATCATGATATTAATTAACCCATATTCTTCACATAAGGAGAGAGCTTCATCAAAATACCCATGGTGTTTCTCAAGCTTCATGTGATCAATGTCGAGGGAGCTTTGCTTTGTGACCTTGGTCTTTTGATTTAAATAGATGTCATTGTATACCCTCTCTTGATCCGAGGTGTAGAAGAAGGGGTTAGGCACATGAGGATTTCGAGGAGTTGAATAAGGATTCAGATTTCTATACTCGCGGTAGAGGTGACTCTTCATCTTGTCAAACGTTATCGGTGGAGGTGGTTTCCGAGGTTGAGGCTTTCTGACCGGTGTCTTTACCACTTTCTTTGCTGTGCCCTTTGGAAGTTTCTGCTTATCCAGCTGCTGCTGCCTAGCTGTCCTTGTGGTGGGAAGGATTTCTTCCTCTTCTGACTCAAACTCCTCATTGGGGCGAGACTTCTTGCGGGAATATCCAGCCTGCGAACTCGACCCTGAGATATAGGATATGCATAGAAGGAAAGCATGAGGTAAGTGCACATACAAAAAAGAATATCCAGATAGCAAACCATGGTAACATAGATTCATAAACTCCTAGATTTCAGAAGTTCCGACAAAGAGGTCGGAAGTTTCGGTCAAAAAACAATTGGAAGTTCCAACCGGGACCAAAGTGTCCAACCACATGAGCGGATCGATTCCCAAATCTAGATGTTTTTAAAACTAGGGTACAATGTTACTACATGGAAGAAGTTGTCAAGTGTGGATTCAATCTATCCATTCAAAAGATTTTAACCAAAAATCGAGCCAACTAGTTCATGCCCATGAGTGGAGGAGGACTTCAATGGCGGCGCCGGACTTGGAGGTCAACTCACGGGAGGAAGATGAGGAAGTGAAGTGACAAGAAGAAGTGACCCCCCCTGGGATAAGAAGCAAATCTTTCCCGACGGGCCGGAAGTTCCGTGCCGAAGCTCGGAAGTTCCGATCGTGCGGAAAAAATTTCGACAGAGATCGCTCCGGAAGTTCCGCCCTTCTCAGCGGAAGTTCCGCCAGAGAGGGCAGGAATTTTTGAAAAATAGACAATAAAAATAGAAATTTTGTATGTGCATATGGATTGATAGCATGTTTAATGAGATAAGGAGTGCACACTTAGGTTCAGAACATTGTCATGATAAGTGGATACACACTTAGAAACTGCAAGATGCAAAGAATAAATGCCAATTCCAAGTGTTTCTCCCAAACTAACATAAGGTCTATAAATACCCGAATAAATCCAATTAAATCCAACTCCTCAAAAAAATTGAGGAGGGCGGTGACCTTGGCCACCATGTTTGAGTATGTATGACTTGAAGCCGCGAAGATATATCTTGGGCTCAAAATCAAAACTCATCTTTGAAGCACATTTGTCACATAGGTGACTATCATGCAAGATTTGTCTATTTGCGCATTATAAAGAGAGTGTTGACTCATGAATTGAGCTACACTCCCCCTATGTCTATGCCGACATCCAAACCAAATAACTATTGTCTAATATGGGTAGGTATGCAAGAAGTCCACTAAATCCAATTGCTTATGTCCACCACATTAAGTTCTCCTCTCAACTCCTTGAATCTTGCTTCACCAAGAGGCTTTGTGAACATATCGGCGAGTTGAAGCTTGGTGTTGACATACTTGATTGCAATATCACCCTTCTCAACATGATCTCGAATAAAATGATACCGGATCTCAATATGCTTGGTCTTCCCATGAAGAACCGGATTGTGAGCAATTTTGATGGCACTTTCATTATCACATAAAAGAGGCACTTTGTCACAAATGACACCATAATCCTTTAAAGTTTGCCTCATCCATAATAGTTGTGCACAACAACTTCCGGCGGCAATGTATTCGGCTTCGGTGGAGGACGAGGCCACACAATTTTGCTTCTTAGAAGACCAACTCACAAGGGACCTACCAAGGAATTGGCAAGTACCCGAAGTTGATTTTCTATCCATTTTGCAACCCGCCCAATCCGCATCCGAATAACCTACAAGATCAAAGCTTGTGCCTTGGGGATACCAAAGACCAAAGTTAGGAGTATCCATCAAGTATCTTAGAATCCTTTTAACCGCGGTTTCATGACTTTCCCTAGGACTTGATTGGAATCTTGCACACATACCCACACTAAACATAATATCCGGTCTAGATGCACAAAGGTAAAGCAAAGATCCAATCATAGAACGATAAAGCTTTTGATCAACTTCCTTACCATCCGGATCTAAGTGAAGATCCGCCTTGGAGTCCATGGGAAACTTATATGGCTTGGCATTGTTCATGTCAAATTTCTTGAGCATGTCCTTAATATACTTGGCTTGACATAAGAATGTTCCTTCTCGAAATTGGTGGATTTCAAAGCCAAGAAAATAATTCAACTTTCCCATCATGGACATCTCAAATTCCTTGGTCATTAGCTTGCCAAATTGATCACTAAATTCACGGTTAGTGGAACCAAAGATAATATCATCAACATATATTTGGCATACGAAAAATCTCCATTTACCCTTTTTGTAAAAAGAGTGGGATCTATTACCCCAATTTCAAAGCCACGGTCTACTAAGAACTCCTTGAGATGATCATACCAAGCACGTGGAGCTTGCTTGAGCCCATAAAGAGCCTTATGTAGTAAGTAGACGTGGTTAGGAAATTTAGGGTCTTCGAAACCCGGAGGTTGTTTAACATACACCAACTCATTTAGTGGACCATTTAAGAAAGCACTTTTAACATCCATTTGATATAAGACAATATTATGAGTAGATGCATAAGCAATTAGTAAGCGAATGGATTCAAGTCTAGCAACGGGGGCATAGGTTTCACCGTAGTCGACTCCTTCGATTTGGGTGTAGCCTTGTGCAACCAATCTTGCTTTGTTGCGGATGACTTGACCATGTGAGTCTTGCTTGTTCTTAAATATCCACTTGGTTCCAATGACATTATGGCATGTGTCTTTGGGTTTTTCAACTAATGACCATACTTTGTTGCGCTCGAAGTTGTTCAACTCTTCATGCATAGCCGCAACCCAATCCATATCTTCAAGAGCATCATATACCTTGAGAGGTTCTAAGCTAGACAAACAAGAGACATGACCACAAAAGTTAGATAATTGTTTGCGTGTGGACACACCCCTACGAATGCTCCCAAGGATATTTTCTTTGAAGTGGGAAAGATGATCCAATTTTGATGCACGCCGGATGACCCGGCGTTCCATGGCTTGACCAATTGTTTCACCAACACAAATATCTTCATCATTGCCTTCATCTTGCTCATGGTCAACCCGAAGTGGAGTTCTTGGGTTGTGGGTTCATTATGTTCTTGTTCACCACTAGAGTTGGGTGGGTCTTGACCATCTTCTTGATCATTGAATGAATATCATGTTCTTGTTCTTGGATAGTTTCTTGATCAACTATTGAGGTGGATGGCTCAACTTGAGTAGAACTTGTTCCTTCTTCTTGAGTATCATCAATAGGTCCTTCAATAGGAATAGTTCTCCAATCCCCATAGTTCTTATGGCTTGAGATGGAGCATCATCACCTACATCATCATGATCAATATGCTCCGCTTGGGAGCCATTATCCTCGACAAACTCCACGTTCATAGATTCTTCAACACACCCGGTGGATATGTTGTAGACCCTATAAGCATGAGACTTTGCGGCATATCCAACAAGTATACCATCAAAAGATCTAGATTCAAATTTAGCAATTTTGCAACCTTTAATGTAAACATGGCATTTGCAACCAAAGACTCGAAAGTAAGATACATTTGGCTTTTTACCGGTGAGGAGTTCATATGGTGTCTTTTCCATGAGAGGACGGAAGAAGAGCCGGTTTGAGTAGTGACAAGCGGTGTTGATGGCTTCGGCCCAAAAGTTGTATGGGGAATGAAATTCGGCCATCATAGTTCTTGCCATATCAATAAGAGTGCGGTTCTTCCTTTCGGCGACACCATTTTGTTGGGGAGTATATGCAGCGGAATATTGGTGTTGAATGCCCTCCCCACTTAGGAAATCATCCATAGTGTAATTCTTGAACTCCGTACCATTGTCACTTCTAATTGCCAAAATCTTGGAGTCATATTGGCGTTGAACTAGGGTTGCAAAGTCAATGAATATCTTTTGAGTTTCACTCTTCTTCTTGATGTAGAAAGTCCAACAATATCTTGAATAATCATCCACAATCACCAAACAATATTTCTTGCCACCAAGACTATCATATGTGGGAGGCCCAAAGAGATCCATATGAAGGAGCTCCAAAGGCCTCTTAGTGGAGATAATGGTCTTCTTGGGGTGATTCTTTTCATGCATCTTTCCGGCTATGCAAGCACTACAAGGACGATCTTTGGAAAAATTAACATCGGTTAGTCCTACCACGTGTCCACCCTTTACAAGAGTTTGTAAATTTCTCATACCGACATGGCCTAGCCGGCGATGCCAAAGCCAACCCTTGTCGGATTTAGCCATTAGACACGTGGCAATTTGAGTGGTCTCTTTCGAGAAATCGACCACATACAAACCGTTCTCACGAAATCCAACAAAGGCTACTTTAAGAGATTTTGTGAAAAGGATGGTCACGTGGTATTTATTAAAGATAACGGTGTAACCGGCATCGCATAATTGACCAACGGAAAGTAGATTATATGAAAGGGATTCAACAAGGAGGACCTTCTCAATTGATAACTCCGGGTGATCACCACCTTGCCATATCCCAATACCTTAAGTCTTGTATTGTTCCCAATGGTGACATGAGAGAATGAGAGTAATTGTTTCAATAAGCCCTTTACTACTTCTTTGCTTCCGGTCATGTGAGATGAACACCCACTATCAATGAGCCATGAAGATCCACCGGAAGAAAAGCCCTACAATAAATCAAGTCTTTGATTTAGGTACCCATTTTGGAATGGGTCCTCTTTTGTTAGTCACAAGGGTCTTTGGAACCCAAATAGCATAGTGATAATCATCTCCATATGAGGTACCAACATATTTAGCAAAAACATAACCATTTCTAGATTTCATAAGCACATATGAGGGGTTATATTTTCCGGCAAAGTCATTGTGAGTGGCATTGCCCCTTGTGGCTTTACCACCCACAATGGGTTCAACATTCTTCTTGCCCAACTCCCCTCCTTCACAAAAATAATATCTTTTGAAGGGGAGGTAGGCATCTTCTTCTTGTTTGCCTTCTTGGACTTGGGAGCAAACCCAAGCCCTTCCTTGCTAACCACTCCCTTTTGATTGGTCAAAAGATCATTGAGGTTCTTTTCCCCTTGGATACAAGTGGCTAGACCCTTTTCAAGTTGGGCCTTCAACCTAGTGTTCTCCTCCATGAGAGATGCTTTAAGACATAAGGGTTAGTAGCACAAGCATTGGCATCTTTATCATTATGAGGAGTGGTGAAGCTAGCATATATAAATTGAGCTTGTAATTTAGCATATGACCCATTGAGCTTGGTGAGCTCACTTGAGGTCACTGACGAGGTGTGGACTCGGCAAATCCCTGGGTCGTGTACCCCGGGTTGATTGAGGGGAGAGAGATGAGCGCTGGTGATCACGACGGCTGACAAGCTAGGCGTTTACCCAGGTTCAGGCTCCCGGAGGATAACACCCTACTTCCTGCTTGTCTGGTATTGAATGGCGAGTAGTGGCTACAATGGCGAGATGGCAATCTCGCTAGGGTTTGTGGTGGCGGCTATGAGCGTACCCTAGACGAAGGACCCTCCTAGCCTTTATATGGTAGGCTAGGTCTCAGGTGAACGGTGCCGATGGCGCTTACAAGCATGGCTGGAGTCATGACCTACGTCGACTATCTTGGGCCGCACGTCGTCCTCCTTGGGCCTTCCTTGGGCCCTCGTCATAGGCTGATGGCTTGGCATGACCCAGGTATCCCCACCGTGGGGTAGTCGAAGAGTGACCCACGACAGGAGCCCCCGAGTGCTTAGTCGAATCGTAGAGTCGGGTAAAGGACTCCTTCCTCCTGGGCACGCCGTCGGGTTCCTGAAAGGAACAGTAAAATTAGTCGACTCCGGCCGTTCAGGGCTTATGGAGGATTCCTTAGTCGAACCGTTGACTGCTGGGTAATACTGTGCGTACAGCCTTAGTCGGTGATTTTTCGACTGCTGTTTTCTGAGTCACTCGGGACGCGAACAGCGCTCCCGATGGGAGTAGCCCCCGAGATTAAGCTGAATTGCTTGCAATTGAGGTTAAACTCAATTTTTCTTCAGTCGAAAAGCCCGCTCCCGATGGGAGTAAAGAGGGACTCGACCTGTTGGAGTCGCGCTGGCTTTGCGTGACTTACTGTGTATTCGGCCGGTTTGGCTTACTGCACAAGTTTGTTCAGCTCTTGGAGCTTACTGAATCTTCTTGCACTCGAATGAACTGTTCGAGTTCTCAATCAGCCGTTGGCTTACTTCCTACGCCTTCGCGGTTGACGTCAGCGCTGACGTTTTTGGCGCACTCTGTGCCCGATGGGACGTGACAGTGCGGTCCCACTGTCAGTATTGACTGGAGACAGCGGTTGCCGCTTTGTACTGACCGTTGGGCGCGAAAATTTCGCGGTGTGATGATGGCGCCTTGATTCCCGTGCGTAGTGGGCGGCGTGGCCGGCGACGGTTGCTATCTCCGCGCGACACGTGGACGGCCAGATGATGTTGTGGAGTGCGGTTTCGCTGAGGACGGCCTGGATTAACTGGCCACGCGGTATATACTTTTCACCGCGGCGGCGAACAGTTCATTCCATCCCCATTCTGCCCTCGTCTCCGCTGCTCTCTCTCCGCCATTGTTGCTCTTTTCTGCCAGTTTCTTTCCTCCGCCCTCCATGAGCAAGGCCGCGATGAAGAGGGGAAGCCTGCTGCTGGCGCCGTCGCCGCCGCCGAGGCGAGCGTG
Source organism: Poa pratensis (assembly GCA_947311845.1). Classification (NCBI taxonomy): domain Eukaryota; kingdom Viridiplantae; phylum Streptophyta; class Magnoliopsida; order Poales; family Poaceae; genus Poa; species Poa pratensis. The sequence goes on along the minus strand of CAMZMU010000051.1, from coordinate 26,334,104 downwards.
ATGAAGAAGCCCGACGGCGACTGGGTCAAATCGTCGGTGAAGAAGGCCGACCTCGAGGCCCTCCGCGCGCAGGGGCTGCTGCCGCCGGCAGACAGGCGACGGTGCGCGCTCCTGGGAAAGAGGTATTCCCCGCTCCTCGCGAGGGGGAACGCGTTTGCTTCGTGGATTTCCTTCCGCGGGGTTTCGGGTTCCCCCTCCACGATTTCGTCCGTGGTCTCTTGTACGCTTATGGGATTCAGATCCACGATCTGACTCCCAATAGCGTCTTGAGCATCGCGAGCTATTTCGTGCTCTGCGAGTGCTTCCTGGGAATCGCACCCAACTGGCTGCTGTGGAAGTCGCTATTCCTCGTGAGGAGGAACGTGGGGAAGAGCAAGCAGGTGTATCCAGTCGGCGGCTTCGGCATCCAGGTGCGTGGCGACACCTCCTACTTTCAGATGAAGAAGTCCGACTCCGTCCAGGGCTGGCGGAAGAAGTGGTTCTACATCAGGTGCGACCAGAAGGGCTTCCCGACTTCGCGGCTGATCGCGAGTTGCGGAAGACGAACGCGTGGGCGCACCCGCTGTCGAAGGAGGACAGGGAGGCGACTCAGCCCTTGCTGACGCTTCTTCGTGGCCTTCTGAAAAGTCTGGGCGCGAGACAGGTGGAGTTCACCTCATCGCCACCTTCTTCAGGCTTCGGGTGCAGCCGCTCCGCACTCGCGTCCACCCAATGTGGGCGCGTGAGGATGTTGGCGATGAGCTCGATGATGACGCAGTCGAGTCGAAGGTGAGGAGCATCACTAGTCTCCGAGCCGCTGACCCGTGCAATGTCAAGTGCCCGTCGAGCCGTATGGGCCTAATAACCCTGTGCCTGAGGTGAGCTTCGTTTGCTTTGCTTTTGTCTTGTATCTTCTTCTGTCGAATCTTTTTGCCTGACTCGAATGCTTCATTTGCTGACAGGGTCGTTCGAGCTATGTCAGTCTTCCTCCGTTGATGGAGAATGGACCTCATGAAGAGGCAGAGTTCCCTGAGGAGGACGAGGTTGATGACGATGAAGTTCCCTCCGCCACCTCTCCGAGTGAAGAGTTGGAGGAGGATGATGAAGATGAGGAGCCGCTGCGGAAGCGGCAGAGGCGAAAGAGTGGCGACTCTGGTTCTGCTTCGTCGCCCGTGAAGGAGGCGGGTGTGAACGAGGAAGAGACGAGCGAGTCGTCTTCGGGCGCTAGGCACACGAGTGACCTGGCTGAGCCTTTGGTCGTGCCTCCCCTCGGCTCTGCACCGCCGACTGAGTTTGCGAGGATGGCCTCCGTCTCCCTGGGAAGTGAAGATGATGTGATGTCGCCAGGTTAGTCGCGTAACCATTGCCTTGTTTTTGTCGAGTGTGCTTTTTCACTTGCGAGTCCTTGAATTGAGTTATCTTGTCACAGCGACCGTACTGGCGCTGGTTCGCCTCGTGAGATGGAGCACACTTCTGCTCCCATGATCGAGCAACTGCGAAGACGACCGGAGAAGAGGCTCTGGCGGGTGACGCTTTGGCCTTGAAGCTTCGACCTCCTCCGTGCCAGAGAAAGCTGCTGATGCGACTCCGGTTGACGCTGGGCTGCTTGAGCATGTAAGTGTCCTTTGACTCGTTCTGCAAAATCTGTATCGGGTGCGCGAACAGCGCTCCCGATGGGAGTAGCCCCCGAAGATGTGCGTGACTAGAATAGTCGGGCGCAGATTGATGTCTTGTGTTTCCGCAGCCATTTTATCGCCAGCAGATGGAGGGAGCCGCAGCCTTCGTTCGCATGGAGCAGGAGAGGGATCAACTCCGCACTGCTCTGGAGCAAGGAATAGTGAGTGTGAACCCTTGTGTTCGAGGGGCTTCGACTGCCTTTATTGCTAACTTTGCTCCGTTGATCCGTAGGCGAGAAGGAGAGCATGAAGAAGCGGGTCGCGGAGCTGGAGAAGTCGCTGGGTGAAGCCCAAGAGCGTGAACAAGCTCGGGATGATCTGGAGAAGACCCAGGTCGACCGCTTGCTCGCACTCGCAGATGTTGTTGGAAGTAAGTATTTCGGCTCAGTGCCTACTTTGCCTTTGTCGACTTCGATGTCTTACGGGTGTGGATTTCTTTGATCAGAGACTTGCGGGTGCTCCTCCAGAAGGGACTTCCAGCGAGAATGTCGACTTGGCGGAGGCTGTTGGCTTCATGGACCGCGTCTGCGCGTATGCTTCGGCGCGCTGCAGAAGTCGACAGGCGCCTTGGCGACTGTGCACCAGAGCATCTTCCCCAGCAAGCCACCGCCGGTTGCTGTTGACGCGCTTGCGGCTCCGTTCGAAGGCAATGCGACCACCTTGGCGGACTACACGCGTGCGCAGACGGTACGCGGCTCAGCTCACTTTCCAGCTACTTCTTGGTCACCAAGTCGTAGGTGATTTTGAGAAGGTTGTCAGCGACTTCCCAAGCCTGATGGCAGACCGCGTCCCTTAGCGGTGTGAAGGCGCAGGCGAGTCAGCTGGCTGCAAAGTTGGTCGCCACCTTCGAGAAGAGGATTGCCAAGGCTGCAGAGTTGGCTGCTAGGAAGAGCCGTTCCCAGTCGGAGTCTGTGATGTAGACTCCGTTCTTTTAGGATTCTTCTGCTTTTGGTTCTTGGTCTGTAATGAACTATATAGTTTGCGGGTCTTCTGGCCGCGAACATGCTGATGTTGAAATGTGAATTTGTGCCTTCGAGTCTTCTTTCATATCTAAGCTTGAATGAATGTGTTCTTTTCCTTGCTTGACGCTGTCGAACTTGGCAGTCTGAGATGGGCGAAGCTCCTGGGGTCGCTGGAACGACTGGTGCGGGCGACGAGGAGGACACCTCTTCGGCTGCACCCACTCGTCGTCGTCGAGCTCCTCCAGCTCCTGCGCGAAGTGTGAATGATCAACGAGTGATCACCTTCATGAGGAACAAGGTTGTTGAGCTCGAGTCGAAGTTGAAGAGCGCGAGTTGGAGTTGGAGCGCTTGAGGTCGCGGCCCGTTGCGCCGTTCTCCCAGCGAGAGGAGTTTCTGCTAGGCGAGATGGACTTGATCAGTCGGCAGCTGCAAGGTTGGTTTTCTAGCACTGTGCTTCGACTTCTTTATCCTTTTACTGTTCTTAGCTTGGGTCTTGATGCAGATGTGAATCTGACTGGAAGGCCGAGCAAAGTCGAGTAGACGAGCGGGTGGAGAAAGAAGCCGCCGGTGACTCACCCGAAGCGCGTCAGTTTTGGTCAAAAATCCAGCAGTGTACTGGCTCGAATGTTGGATCGCACCTGGCGGGCTGCTGTGCTCTTGGAAGGTTGTAGAAAAACCCTCTGGCAGATCAACAGGGTGTACTTTCCGCACAACGAGCAGCCTAATGGACTGGCTGCGCTGCTGGAGAGGTTCCGTGAAGGCAGTGCGTTGAAGGAAGTCGTGCACACTCAACTTGTTGCCGGGCGAACGTGGCGCTGGCGTACGTTCGAATGCACCGGCCTAATCTTCCACTGTACAAGGTGCTTGACGGCTTGCCTGGAGAGGGTGACTACGCCGATACTCTTGCGGCTGCGCGTCAGATGATTCAGCAGGTCCAGAGCTTTAGTGAGCACCTTGTAGGGCCACTCGATGCGCCAAAGGGCGAGCCTGTAGAATAAGAGTAGTAGACTGCTGTTGTATAGCGTTAGCTTGTAAAAGCAATTTTTCCAAGTGGAAATATGAGTGTATGTATGCCGAGGTGGGGGTAGCCCCCGAGTGAGTAAATTGTATCTTGTAGACTTCTGTAAACCTGTATGGCGCAGCCCCCGAGCGGATCGAGTGCGGCCTAGGATTTTGAATTAGACATGTGCGGCGCAGCCCCCGAGTGCTTCGAGTGCGGCCGAGGTGTGTCGAGTCAGACCTGTGCGCGCAGCCCCCGAGTGCTCGGGTGCGGCCTAGGATTTTGACTTGGACCTGTGCGGCGCAGCCCCCGAGTGCTTCGGGTGGCGACCTAGGTTTTGAGTTGACCTGTACTGGCGCAGCCCCCGAGTGCTCGGGTGCGGCCTAGGTTTGACTTAGACCTGTGCGGCGCAGCCCCCGAGTGCTTCGGGTGACGGCCAAGGATTTTTCGAGTTAGACCTGTATGGCGCAGCCCCCGAGTGCTCGGGTGGCGGCCTAGGTTTCGAGTTGACCTGTATGGCGCAGCCCCCGAGTGCGTCGGGTGCGGCCTAGGTTTTTGAGTTGACCTGTGCGGCGCAGCCCCCGAGTGCTTCGGGTGCGGCCAAGGTTTTTCGAGTTGACCTGTATGGCGCAGCCCCCGAGTGCGTCGGGTGCGGCCTAGGTTTGACTTAGACCTGTGCGCGCAGCCCCCGAGTGCTTCGGGTGACGGCCAAGGATTTTCGAGTTGACCTGTATGGCGCAGCCCCCGAGTGCTTCGGGTGCGGCCTAGGTTTGACTTAGACCTGTCGGCGCAGCCCCCGAGTGCTTCGGGTGGCGGCCTAGGATTTGACTTGGACCTGTATGGCGCAGCCCCCGAGTGCGTCGGGTGACGGCCTAGGTTTATGTTGCTTTTTGACTAAAAAAAAAGGGGAGAGCTTGTTCCACAAATCACTTCATTGATTTTTGCGAGCAGGCCGCCTCATTAAAACCCTTCCAGTCCCCTCAGGTACCCTGGTAAGGGAAAGAGCGTCTGGAACCTGCCGCTCTTGACATAGTACACTTTGTTACAAGGGGGAGTCGATTAGGCGTAGAAGCGGCGCAGTTGCGCAACGTTCCACGGGTTTGCAGACTGTCCCCGTCTTCGAGTCCTTCAGGCGGTAAGCTCCGCCGCCGATTGCCTCTGTCACGATGTATGGACCCCCCACGGGGAGGCGAGTTTGTGCACCTTCTTCTGTTTGAGGCGGAGGACAAGGTCGCCAGGGACGAACGCTCTGGGCCGCAGTCGCCGCCCGTGGTAGTTGCGTAAGTCTTGCTGATACACGGCTGTGCGGGTAAGGGCGATGTCGCGTGCTTCGTCCAGGGTATCCATGTCGTCCTCGAGTGCTTCTTCTGCGTCGGACTCGTCGTAAGCCACCACTCGGGGCGCGTCGAACTTGATGTCGCACGGCATGACTCTTCTGCGCCGTAGACCATGAAGAATGGCGTGTACTGAGTGGATCTGTTTGGCGTAGTGCGCAGACTCCACAGCACAGATGGCAGCTCTTCAACCCAGGCGCCTGCAGCGCGCCTCAATGGTACTCGCAGGCGCTTCTTGATGCCCTTGCAGACTAAGCCATTGGCCTTTTCGACTGTCCGTTGGACTGCGGTGCGAGACAGATGCGTAGTTGAGCTTGATGCCTTGCTCGGAGCAGAAGTCCTTGAACTCTTCGGCTGTGAAGTTCGTGCCGTTGTCGGTGATGATGCTGTGCGGCACTCCAAACCTGAAGATGATCGACCTGATGAAGTTAACTGCCGAGGAGGCAGTCGAACTTGTAATAGGCACGCTTCGATCCACTTCGTGAACTTGTCGACTGCCACCAAGAGATGCGTGTGTCCTCCCGGAGGACTTCTTGAGTGGACCCACCATGTCGAGCCCCCATTGAGCGAAGGGCCAGGCGAGTGGAATGGTCTTTAGTGCTGATGCTGGCGTGCGGCTTGTTGGCGAACCCTGGCAGCCGAGACATTTCCTCACGAGTTCTTCTGCGTCTTGCATTGCGGTGGGCCAGTAGAACCCGGCTCGTAAGGCTTTGGCCACTAAGGCTCGACTGCTGGCGTGGTGCCCGCAGATGCCAGCGTGGATCTCGAGTAAGATGGCTTGACCGTCGACTGGGTCGATGCACCTTTGGAGGACTCCCGAGATGCTTCGCTTGTAGAGCTCCCCGTTGATGACGGTGAAGCCCTTGGAGCGGCGGATGACGCGCTTGGCTTCGACTGGGTTTGTTGGCACCCTCTGCTGCAGTATGTAAGCCAGGTATGGGCTCGTCCATGTGGGCTCGATCAGCATCACCTCCATAGGCTCCTCTCCGTGCTGGGCGGGTCGGTGGTGCTCGTTGTCGATGTAGAGGATCCCGGCGCGGGCCGGAGCTTGACGGAGCGTTGCGTGATGCACTCGAGGAAGACTCCGGGTGGCACCGGCGCTTTGTTTGAGCCCAGGTTGGCGAGGGTGTCGGCTTCCTCGTTGCTCTCGCGGCCGACGTGCCGCAGCTCGCAGCCGTCGAAGGTACCTTCCAGCTGGTTGTACAGGTCCCTGTAGGCGATCATGTTGTCGGCGATGGCGTCACATTGCTTCATGGTTTGTTGCACGACGAGGTAGGAGTCTCCGTAGATCATGAGGTGAGTGGCGCCGCAGTTCTTGGCCATCCGCATGCCGTGGATCAGGGCCTCGTACTCTGCCTCGTTGTTGGAGGGCGTTGGGAAGTTCATCTGCAGCACGTACCTCAGCTTGTCGCCTTTGGTGAGATGAGGACGACTCCCGCCCCTGCTGATCTGAACTTTTGGAGCCGTCGAAGTACATTGTCCATGCGTTGGACAGGTCGGGTACGTCTGGTAGCTGGGCCTCTATCCACTCGGTGGTGAACTCTGGAAGCACCTGGGCCTTGATTGACTTCGGGTGCGCGTACTTCAGCCCCCAGGGCCCTAGCTCAACAACCCACTTGGCGACTCGTCCGTCGCGGCTTGGTTGGTGAGGATGTCGGAGAGCCCGGAGGAGCTTACTACCGTGATGGAGTGCTCGGAGAAGTAGTGGACGACCTTCCTTGATGTCATGAAGACTCCGTATGCTAGCTTCTGGTAGTGCGGGTACCGCTGCTTGGACAAGGTTAGCACCTCACTGAGGTAGTAGACGGGCTGCTGAACAGGGTACTGTGTCCTTCTTCTTCCGTTCGACTACGAGTACCGTGCTGACCACCCTGTTCGTGGCTGACACGTAGAGGTATAGCGGCTCGTTCTCCAGTGGCGCCACCAGTACTGGGGAAGTCGTGAGTGTTTTCTTGAGTTGGTCGAACGCGTCTTGCGCTTCTTCTGTCCACTCGAACTTGTCTGTCTTTTTCATCAGTTGGTAGAAAGGCAGGGCCTTTTCTCCCAACTTACTTATGAACCGGCTGAGAGCTGCGACTCGGCCGGCTAGGCGTTGCACCTCATGAAGCTTGGTCGGTGCTGGCATTGCGAGTATGTTTTGCACCTTCTCAGGGTTGGCTTCGATTCCTCTTGCAGAGACGAGGTACCCGAGCAGTTCTCCGGCTGGCACGCCGAAGACACACTTGTCCGGGTTCAGCTTGATCTGATACTCGTTGAGGGCGGCGAAGACCTTGCGGAGGTCGGCGATGAGAGTGTCCTCCGTTCGAGTGGTGACGACTATGTCGTCGACGTAACTTGGACGATCTCTCCGATTAGCCCCTTTAGGCAGGCTTGCATTGTGCGCTGGTACGTGGCTCCAGCGTTCTTCAACCCGAAGGGCATCGTCTGGTAGCAGAAGACGCCGTGGGGTGTGATGAATGCAGTCTTCTCTTCATCGTCGACGTTCATCCTGATCTGCTGGTACCCTGAGTAGGCGTCCAGGAAGGATAGGCGTGCGCAGCCTGCAGTCGAGTCGATGATCTGGTCTATCCGCGGAGCGGGAAATGGTCCTTGGGGCAGCATTTGTTGAGGGCGGTGAAGTCGACGCACATGCGGAGTTTCTTCGTCTTCTTCTCCACCAGGACTGGTTCGCTACCCAGTCCGAGTCCTTGATCTCTCGGATGAATTTAGCGTGGAGCAGTCGATCGATCTCCTTGCTTATTTCGTCTCGTTTGGGTCCTGAGAACGTCGCATGGTCTGCTTGACGGGTTGGCGTCCTTGTGGACGCGTAAAGAGTGCTCGGCGAGGTTCCTGGGTATGCCTGGCATGTCAGAAGGTTGCCAGGCGAAGATCTCCCAGTTCTCACGTAGAAACTCGACGAGCGCGCTTTCCTATGCGATAGGCAGGCTCGACGACACTTTGACTGTCTTGTTTGCGTCCGTCGGGTGGACCTGATGAGTTGTCGTGTCGTCAGTCGTGTTGAAGGCGGCGTCCTTGGCTTGCTTCTTGCGTGGCGGGAAGATGGTTTTGTCGTTGTCGACTGCCATCGCCTCGAAGTGCTCTTCCATTCCGAAGAACTCGGAGATCTTGCTGAACTCGCGGTCGCAGCTGTTGGAGCGGTCGAAGTCGCCGTGCACCGTGATGACGCCCTTGGGCCCAGGCATCTTGAGCATGAGGTAGGCGTAGTGAGGTACCGCCATGAATCTGGCAAAGGTTGGGCGCCCGAGTATCGCGTGGTACTGCGACTTCCAGTCGACTACCTCGAAGTCGATCGACTCCCTCTTGAAGTTTTCGGGTGTGCCGAAGATGACGTCGAGTGTGATCGTTCCCATGGGCGTGACTGCTTGCCCTGGTACTATGCCATGGAAGGTGGTCTCTGATGCCGCCAAGTTTGTCGTTGGCCTGTTTATCCTTCTGAGGGTGTCGGCAAAGATGATGTTGATGCCGCTGCCTCCGTCCATGAACACCTTTTTCAGGGTGTAATCTCCGATCAGAGCTTCGACTACCAGAGCGGCGTGCCCGGGCGTGGTACTGCAGGCGGGTGATTGCTCTGGAGAAAGTGATTGGTGTCTCTGACCCTCTCAGGTAGTCGGGACTGCAGGCGGACAGGTGATGGCTGGAAAACTTGGCGAGTGATGATCTTCTGGGTCCTGTTTGAGGGGCGCCCCTTCTGTATCATGTTGAGTTGTCCGCGTGCCGCTGGATATGCGTCTGGACCAGGTGGGGCATCTTGCTGCGGCTTGCTGCAGCTGTGGAAAGGCTCCGCCGCTGTGCTGGATTAGCGACTGCTGGGTGCGGGTGCTGGAGTGACATCTTCTGCAGGCTTCGTATTTCTGCGTCTTTTCGACATCCTTCAATAGGTGGTTGGATCCCCACTTGCCCGTTTCGGTTCCTGAACATGTGGTGCATGCAAGGTTGTTCCAGCTCTTCCGCTGGGCTCAGTGTGCGTTTCTGCCACTCGCGTTTATGGCCTCCGTCGCTGCGGTAGCTGCTGCCGCCGCTTCGGGTGTATTGCCCTTGGCTGTATTGGCGACTCTGATCACCTCCATTCGACTGTATTGTACATGGCTGTATTGCGACTGCTGTCGCGCGCTTCATCCACACGGGGGTTTGAATCCCGCCGCTACTAACTCGATTGAGTCGTTTCCGTTGTAACGGCTTCTCTTGTGGCGTCCTTCTCGCCAGTTGCTTGGTCCGGCTTCGTCCTTCGGGGAGTAGCGTGAACTATCGCGACGCGAGTCCTCTCCGTCTGCCCACTGGTTGGCTATCTTCATGACCTCGATCATGTTCTTCGGCCGGGAGCCTACCAAATTCCTCGCGGAGGTCGCGGCGGGATACGCCGTGCATGAAGGCATCCATCACTACGGTCCTCCGAGGCGGTCTCCATGGTGTTGCGGAGCAGGGTCAACGCTGGATGTAGACCGGAGCGGCTCGTCTCGTCCTTGCTTGCATGCTTTAGCTCGACGAAAAGTCGTCGGTCTCGAGTATGTCCCTAGGAAGCTCTTAACGAAGGCCTCCGCGAACTCGTCCCACGTCCTGAAGGCCGTTCTTGGGTTGAGTGTTTAGCCACCCGCGTGCAGAGCCCGTGAGCATCAGCTGGATGTATTGCATAGCCGTGGTCGAAGTACCGCCCTGGCAACTGCAGGCTATGAGGTAATCTTCTAGCCAGAGCCTCGGGTCCTGCTTCCCGTCGTACTTGACTGCTTTCTGCCGTGAGCTTGAAGCCCTTGGGCATCTTGTTTGTCGCGGATGTAGAAGCTGAAGCATGCGGCGCCGCATGGCTCAAAGTCGCCGTTCATTACGGTCGTCAGATTTGGGCGTGCTGACCGTCCGCTGGGTGCGGTCTGCGGTCCACCGTCCTCTGCGTGATGACGTTGCGGAGGTCCTCGCCTGGCTGCGGTTGTCGCAGTTGTCTTGCCGCCGGGACTGCGAGTGCTGCGGGCTCGCGGTCGCGGCGGCCCCGATCTTCTCGCGCCTGTTCTGTCGGCGCCTTGTTCATCAGAGCTTCTTCGACTGCCTTGATAGACATGATCTGCTGCTTGTGGAGGAGAGCGCGGGAGTCGCCCCTGGGCGGCTGCGTCAGCCGCAGGTATGTTTCGACTGCCATGAGCGCGGCTCCGGGTGTTTTGGCGAGTATCCCGTTCTGCGTCTTCGCTCATGTATGATGATTCGAGGTTGCGGGTGACTCTAGCGCGGTCGTGCCCCCTCATGGGGCACGCGTGCTCTATGGCGCCTTGCTCCTTGTGAGACCTCTGTTGAGGCAGTGAACGAGTAAGCGGCCCTCCTGGCGCTCGACGCGTCAGCCTCCTCCTGCGTCGGAGTAGCTCGGCCTTCTCTGCGCGGAGTCGTTCGCCTTCCTTCCGTAGCAGGTGGACCGCCACAAGGTCCTCCCGGGGTGCATCTGGTGGGGGGTACGTGCCGTCCTCGACGTGCTTTAGTGGCTCTGATTGCTATCTCTCGGGTGATTGGTGAGCCGTGTCACCTGGTCCGGCATGAGCACCTCCAGTGGGTATGCGGGTCGTCGCCGTTGCCCTGCGTCGGGCGACCATGAAGACTTGCGCGGGTAAGTCTGGGAGTGGACCGGGTGCTGCCACTGCGCTTCCTTCGTCCGAGCCGTGCTCGGAGCCGAAAATGGACGCAACGTGTGGGTACCATAGTCGTCGGCTGCCGAGGCTCCTTCCCTGGAGTCTCGCGATCTCCGCCGCTAGAGCGAGGAGTGATGTCGCGTCATCGACGCGGGCGCAAATTGACTTGTTGACGATCTTGTAAGTCGACAGAGACGCGAGTGGCGCGGGTAGAACGACGCGACCTCCGTCGCGCGCGAAGGTGTGGTCGACGCAGTCGAAGTTGACGTAGATCTTGGGCTCGCCAGCGACGCGATCGAGGTAGTCGAAGTAGACTTGATCCGCGCGGTGGTCGTCGAGGTGGTCGACGTAGTCGTAGCCGATGCGTCTCCTTGACGGTCGGAGACGTTGATGGCGTGGCCGTGTTTGGGGCACTCCTCTGCGCGCAGCGGAGGCGGTCGGAGTAGTCGAGGCGGTGCGATCTTCTCAGCAGTCGAAAGATGCTGTCGCCGCAGTCGCAGCAGATACGATCTCCGCAGCAGGCGTGGGCATGGTTGGGGCAGCCGCGGCAGATGCGGGTGCACCACCGCGCGTGCGATCGCCGTGGATCTGAGTACTCCACACTGTCTACGAAGTGAGGCATGTACCGAAGGTGAGGCACATACCTACATGTAGATCGGCGTACACCGAGCGGTGGGCCGGCGGGTGGAAGGTGTACTCGAAGGAGCCGAAGCAATTGGTTCCTTGGGATGCAGACGTCGGTCTTCAAAGTCGATGGAGCCGTGCGACCTGGTTCCAGCGCTCGTTCTTTCCCACAGACGGCGCCAATTGACGAGGTGTGGACTCGGCAAATCCCTGGGTCGTGTACCTGGGTTGATTGAGGGGAGAGAGATGAGCCCTGTGATCACGACGGCTGACAAGCAAGGCGTTTACCCAGGTTCAGGCTCCCGGAGATAACACCCTACTTCCTGCTTGTCTGGTATTGAATGGCGAGTAGTGGCTACAATGCGAGATGGCAATCTCGCTAGGGTTTGTGGTGGCGGCTATGAGCGTACCCTAGACGAAGGACCCTCCTAGCCTTTATATGGTAGCTAGGTCTCAGGTGAACGGTGCCGATGGCGCTTACAAGCATGGCTGGAGTCGTATGACCTAGCGTCGACTATCTTGGGCCGCCGTCGTCCTCCTTGGGCCTTCCTTGGGCCCTCGTCATAGGGCTGATGGGCTTGGAGTGACCCAGGTATCCCCACCGTGGGGTAGTCGAAGAGTGACCCCACGACAGTCACCTTGTGGGTTTCCTAAGTTGCTCAAAATCTCAGGAGTATATGACTCTCTACAAGCTCATCATTTTTAATTTTTTGATCACTAGCAACTTGAATAGAGGTTTCACGGGTTCTTTTGCCTTGGATAAATCCTTGGCTGGGTCTCCTCAAGTTGCTCCCGGAAACACTTTTCCTCAACAAGTTGCTCTTCTAGCTCACCAATTTATCGGCATGATCACGTGCATGCCCCTCAAGCTCATAAATCTGTTCTCCTTCTCCTCAAGGAGATGTTTGGCTTCTCCATATTGGTACATGAGAGCCTCAACCATTTTCTTGGTTGGACCTTGGAGCTTGTTTATAAAGAGGGTAATTGTATCCTCTTTCTCTCATTTTTCCCTACATCCTCAACACAATCCAAGAGAGATGGTTAGAGGAGATAGTAATTTTAGGTGGGGAATTCACCTAGGTTTCCTTGGCCATGAGGCACATAGGGGGGATCTTGTTGCCTATTTGTGAGCGGAGAAAAGTGGTGCCAATGAGGAGGAAGGTTGCCCTTGCAAGAGCCGCATCCCCACTTCCTCACTTGTATCATCATCCTCTTCTCGCCACGGACTCATACTCTTTCATGTGTTGCGGTGACAAGAACCTTTTGAGGTTCTCTCTTGATGAGGTACTTGATGGGCTTGGTGAAGAACTTCTTCTTCTTTAAGATGAGTTGGCCTCCAAATCTTCTTCTTCACTTAGGGGCAATCCTTCACAAGGTGATTCTCCTTTCCACAATTAAAGCACATTCTTTTCATTTTGGGAGAAGTTGCTTCTAGGGGAGAAGTTGCTCTTGATATTCTTTTTGTTCCATACTTGGTGGCGGCAAGAGCAAGCACCTCATTGAGTTCACCACAAAATCTTCTTCATGATGACCACTTGTGCTTTCTTCATCTTGGATGTTCTTCCACATGAGCCTTCAAGGCAAGATTCTTGTGCCACGAATTTGGTTGATGGAAGACTTGGAAGTGGCCTTCAAGGTATCATAAGTGACGAATTGTGCCAATATGTCATTGGGAGACATTGTTTTGTAGTCCGCTCTTGTATGGAGATTCATCACCATATTTTCATTGTATGGAACAATAGTCTTGAGGAACTTGGCTTTGACCCATTCATCATCCATATCTTTCTTTCCATTTCCCTACATGCCACAACAACTTGGTGATCTTCGGAAGAGATCCTATGGTGTCTCTTCTCTAGCATGATGAGTTGTCCACTGATGTGAAGGATGGCGTCGTTGGAGCGTTGAAGGCCCTCATTTCCTTCATATACCGATGCGAGAAAATCCCAAGCCTCCTTGGTGGTTTTGAGATTCCGCACTTGATCTTCATCATGGGCAGTCATGGCACTCTCAAGGATGTACTTGCATTGGCATCAAGTTGTTCATCAATCTCTTCTTGCCTTGTCAAGTTGGAGGGATCAACCGGAGTATAACCATTTAGAACCACCCACCCCATATGCACCGATGAGCTGCGAAATAAGACTCCATAGATTTCTTCAAGTGAAATAACGAGTATTATCAAGCTTAGGAGTTGGCCTACTTAGGTTGGTTATAGGTTGAGTGAGTGGAACTTGAGTGAGATATGAAGTAGGTGGAGCAAAGTTATGAGGAGGCTTCTCCCAGTTTTAGTTTGATCTTGTTATCTTAACAACCAAGGCCTCAACGTTAGAAACACCGTTGATGAGGAGGCATTTTGATTATTAATGACCCGAGTAAACACCTCTTACGTCTCAAACGTATCTATAATTTTGATGTTCCATGCTTGTTTTATACCAATTGCTACATGTTTTGCATCTACTTTATATCACTTTTATACATTTTTTGGGACTAACCATTAACAAGATGACGAAGTGCCAATTCCTGTTTTCTGCTGTTTTTGTATTCCAGAAAAGCTAGTCTGGAAATATTCTCGGAATTGGACGAAACTACACGGAAGTCCCTATTTTACCAGAACTCATCTGACGGACCAAAGAGCGACGGAGAGGAGCCACGTGGGCCCCACACGTGGCCAGGGCGCGGGCCCCCCTCTGGCGCGCCCAGGGTGCGTGTGGGCCCCACAGGCCTCTCCAGCCGCCGCCCTTTCGCCTACTTATTCCCCCCGACGCGAAAACCCTAAGTACGTGAGCAAATATCCACGAAAAGTTCCAGAGACGCCGCCGTCGTCAACCCTAGCTCGGGAGGGTTCAGAACCTCTTCCGGCACCCTGCCGGAGAGGGGAATCGTCACCGGAGGCTTCTACATCGCCATGCCTGCCTCCGGAGTGATGCGTGAGTAGTTCATCCTTGGACTACGGGTCCATAGCAGTAGCTAGATGGTTGTCTCACATTTGTGCCATCATGTTTAGATCTTGTGAGCTGCCCTACATGATCAAGATCATATTATTGTAATGCTACATGTTGTGTTTGCTGGGATCCGATGAATATTGAATATTATGTCAAGTTGATTATCAATCTATCTTAATGTTATTTAAGATCTTGCATGCTTTCCGTACTCGTAGATGCTTTGGCCAAGTACATGCTTGTAACTCCAAGAGAGAGTATTTATGCTAGATAGTGGGTTCTTGTCTCCGTTTAACCTGGGACAGTGACAGAAAGTTCTAGGGTTGTGGATGTGCTGTTGCCACTAGGGATAACCTAACGATGCTATGTCCACGGACATATGTGTTTGTTTACATTACGCACTTTACTTAATGCAATTATCCGTTGCTTGCAACTTAATACCAACGGGGGACTCGGATGACAACCCGGCGGGGATTATTAGTCATAGATGCTGTTGGATAACGATCTATGTATTATGTCGTAATGCCCAATTAAATATCATAGTCAACATGTCATGTATATGCATTGTCATGCGCTCACTATTCGTCAATTGCCCAGCTGTAATTTGTTCACCCAACATGTTAGTTATCTTTTATGGAGAGACACCACTATGAACTGTGGACCCCGGTCCATTCTTTTACACTGATTAAACAACCACAAAAACTGCAAAACTGTTTCCTTTTTCATTCTCTGCAATTTAATACTCATTTTCCACACCATACGTTAATCCTTTGTTTTCAGCAAGCCAGTGAGATTGACAACCTCACTGTTTCGTTGGGGCAAAGTAGTTTGATTGTGTTGTGTGCAGATTCCACGTCAACAGTCCAGACTCCCTGCGACAGCTATTTTTCTGGCGCCGTTGACAACCTTCTGAAGAGTGCTGCTCCTACTGGTTCGATAACCTTGGTTTCTTTCTGAGGGAAAACTTGCTGCTGACTACATCATACCTTCCTCTTGGGGTCTCCCAACGAACGTGTTTCACGTCATCAAGCTATTTTTCTGGCGCCGTTGCCGGGGAGACATCAGTCTTCTGCAAGGGAGTTTCACGCTTCCAATCTCTTTACTTTGTTTTTATCTTGCTTAGTTTATTTTATTTTATCTTGTTTGCTTGCAATTATCAAAAACACAAAAAAAATAGTTACTTGCATTTAGTTTATTTTAGTTCTGTTTCCTGTTAGTTATTATGTCTAGCTCTTTACTTGCTATCAATGGTTACTTTCCTTGAAACTATCCTATGGCTGAAAACAACATGAGAGAGCTTTATGAAATTTATCTTGAGTTGGGACATGAAGTGTTTGAAGAGAAAATTAAAAATCCTATGGAACTTTATTTGCATAACAATCATGATAGTAGCAATGTTATTAGCATACATTCTTTCAACACCATTATTGCTAATGCCATGGAAAGCTCTAAGCTTGGGAAGCTGGTTTTGATATAAATGTTATTTTTAGTCCCCTATTTTGAAGAAGGAAGAATGCTATATTGTCGAATGTGATGATTCTTCTATTGAAATATCTCCTTTTGATAAATTTGAAGTAAACAACCCTCCTTGACTCAGTAAAGAGGAAATTGCAGAAAGTAAAAATGTGCTCCCTAATGTTATATATGATAATGCTCTTGATGATGGTCCTATATTGCCTAATGATATTTATTATACTATTATTGTCAAAAGTGGGTTTGATAACCCCACTATTTCTGAGCTTATAAAAAATTATGTGTTTGTAGATCATGAAAATCATGCTTTATGTGATAGTTATAATGTTGAGTTTGTTCATGATGCTACTGAAAATTATTTTGAAAGAGGAAAATATGGTTATAGGAATCTTCATGTTATTAAATTTCCTCTCTTTATGATGAAAGTTCTGAGCTTTCTCTTGTGTTGCTTCTATATGATTTTTGCTTTAAGACCTAATGGTCCGTTGAAAGTTTTGAAGTTGCACTTGTTTTGTCTTCCTATGCTAGTCACTTTGTGCTTTATTACATGTTTTCTTACAAGGCCCCTATGCATAGGAAGAGTGTTAGATTTAAACATGTTTTATATATGCTTCTTGATGCTCTCTTTTACGTTTCAACTCTCATCTTTATGTGAGCATCATAAAATCACTATGCCTAGCTAAAAGGCGTTAAAGAAAGCGCTTTTGGGAGGCAACCCATTATCTTTTATTTTCAGTATTAGTCAAGGAGTTTGTTTACTTCTGTAGCAACTCCTTTGTATCTTTATTTTCTCGCATTGTTGTGCCAAGAGTAGCCTCTAATGATAAGATGATGCTTAATTTTGATTGCTGCGCAGAAGCAGATTTTTGCTGTTCACTGTACGAAATTCCTAAAATCACCAGATTGTTAAAAATATCTGAAATTTTTTGTGCGTAATCTTTATGAATGTCTGAAACTTTCATTAGTTCAGAGTATCAAGTTCCCGTGGCTCCCAAAGACACAAGAATCACAAGGCTGGGTCGCGACTCCACAACTTAATTGGAGGCTCCCGGCTAATCCTTGTGGCTACCAAAGCCACAAGAATCACAAGTATCTTCTAGGTATCCAATGTATCAAGTTACACAAGATCTACAAGTGACTAGTTCGATGTAGACAAATCGGCTCGGTGGAGATGTGGATCTAGGGCTCCTCTTTCACTCCTCAAAGTATCAACGAGTTTGAGTGGTTGGAGTGGGAGCACTAGTAGATTGAAGCTTGCAACAATGGTGGAGAGAGAGTGAGGAATCAAGCTTAGTCTTCTAGAGAAGAAGACCCCTTTTTATACTCTCCAAACTGGCCGTTGGGGAGCTTTCTGCGCAGGGCCAGAACTTCCGCTGAGATGGGCGGAACTTCCGGAGCGCAGAAATCTCCAGTCTTCTCAGCGCGGGCCGCAAACGCGCAGGGCCGGAACTTCCGAGACAAAGGGCGGAAGTTCCGCACCACCGGAACTTCCGGGCCAACTTCCGCTTATGAAGTGAGAACACCCGAGAGCAAATTTCCTAAGCGGAACAAGGAGCGGAAGTTCACTCGGAACTTCCGACACCCGGAACTTCCGCAAATCCGAGCGGAACTTCCGCAATCTGTTGTTTTCAGAATTCAAAGCAGATTACAGGATATTATGTAAACAATAATATATGCAATCTTTCATGCTGTCAAAGAGATGATAGAACCTGAAATCAATCAACGCACATTAGTGTGCAATTTATTGTTGTAATCAAACCCCAAAAACTTTAGAGAAGACATGTCCTTTCAAAGGTATGTACTCCGTCCTCCTTCGTATAGTATATCTGCATAGTTAGATCTTGGCTAGTTTATGGTTATCGTCGTAGGAAATTTTTTGTTTTCTGTCTACGATCCCCTACACCTCTGTCCCGGATGTCGCGACTCAAATTCATTGTCAACTTGCACGCCACGTGCGCCCACCACTGGTGCATATTCTGGTGGTTACCCAACTTCAGTGACCTGAAGGATTCCTACATCCCTCGCAATAGTTGCACGTGAACACCCATGTCGCCTTTCGCATTCGTCGCTGCCAGCGTTGCTGTTAGTGGTGCTCGATTCGGTAGTCGTGGTAGCTACGGTTGAGACCGTGAGCGACAAGTTGATGGTGAATGGGGGTGGAAGGATGAGTTAGACGCATCATTGTTGGATGCCACCTAATTAATGAGGAAAGATGGTGTGGGTATGTATCCGTGAATGTTTGTTCTGCAGTATGTTTACTTATATCTCACTTGTATTGAGAAAACGAGCCACATTATGTAAACAAGTGTGTGTGTCTTTGGTAGATGGTTGGATGCATACACTGAAAAGGACCTATGTCTGTTAGCCTCAGATGCACTGATTAGAGTGCAGAAAAGTCATAACCCATGAGTGTACAATGATAAAATAGCATGTGTTTTTAAACGTGTGGCGAACATGATAAACTATATAATTAGAGATAGGCATTGCAGCAATTAGATATATACTCAAAATTGTTGGTGGTATTCATGCCATTTATTTTTGTTTATATTTTATTTTATGTAATTTGGATCAGATGCACAGATTAAATGGCATGTAAACCGGTTAAGTTCTCACTTTGCTATGTTTTTTGGTATATTACTTAGTATTTATTGGTGAAATGTTCCTCTATTTTATATAGTATCGATTGTACCCGATGCAGTTGATTTAGGTATGTGAAGACATAATTACGCCAACTATTACTGATTTTGGGATAATTTGTCATAAAATTCTACTTGATTTCATTATAATATAATCAATGACCTTGGCTGTAGAATCTCGATGGCTAATCAAATCTTGGCTAATCCATCTCTCGAGTCTACAATGTTCATCATATCGTACATTGTCTACGGATTGTCAGAACTTTGTTGAAATCTTTATAGAACCATGTAGACAATTTAACTTTCATGTCATTTCATAATTGTGGTCATATCCTAATCGTCTAACTTAGTATATGCAGAGTTTAATCTTTTTATGTGGGGTCATGTTCTATTTGTTGAGTGGTTACTTCTAACCTTGCTATAATTGACATCCTTCTCTACTTCTCTACATTTATTTGAAGATGTATGAGTGATCGTGTTGCAAGAAAGTGAGCCGGTGGTAATATATTATCCATTATTGCTATTCTTTTTTATAAATGTTTTGCTAAAAGATCTATTTGTTCATTTATCGTCGGTTCTACTGTAGCGGACGCGACAACGCGCGTCGTTCCTTCTAGTTATATTTGTGAGACAAATCAAATAAGCACACATCCAAAATCTGGGAAAAAACAAGTCCTTGCCAAATCGACCAGCGGTGTGCAACATAGTAAACAACCACCACCACTATAGTATCACCTGAAGTCCTGAACTACGACAGAGATTTTCCAAGAACAACGTCTTCAGTGAGGTGACAATGCACGAGCGTCTTCATCATTGATCAACCACCAAAGCCATATAATGGATTTTTTCCATGGAGAAAAGTCCGAACAACCCCAAAAAGTGCCTTCAACAAGGAACACGGCTAGAAAACTCGCTATTGAGAGGTACATCTATTGAAATTGAGAGACCTAGGGCTTTCACCATGGAGAAATGGTTTGCACGCACAAGTCAAGAAATCGCTCCTACGATCCATTTCTTAACTTGCGTGTGGAATTTGTATTTGAAATTCCGTGACACAGGTAGCATATTTTTCACCTTGTGCGGAAATTTGCATCTAACATTTTGTGGAAAGATAATACATAGTGCGTCAAGCACAAACTGAACCCGGTCGCAAACCAAACATAGCTTATCAAGCAATTACTCTTTATTGATGGCAAAGTAGTGATGGAACGGACGACTACAAGTTGTAGACGAGGACTTGGGCCCGGCTCGACTTAGGCCGTGTTATCACGCTTTACATCGAAGTTTCAGTCGAGAACGTGAATCCTGCTCAGAAGTCAAGTTAGGCGAAAGCTAAAATAACCGCGCCAATTACTAACGAGACGAGCTAGTTTTCTAATCCTGCCTTCTGACGACTAGATGATGATCAAAGGCAGACTCAAGGATTACTTTTATGCTGCATTATTGCTCCGACTATAATCTATTCCAGTGGACTCTCTCTTCCATCTGCGTGGTTGCTGGTGGGAAGCTAGGGGAGCAAGGCACAGGAAAAGGGGGCAGAAAAGAAAACATAACCTGAGTTGCAGCGACCAAGCATTAGCAAGCAACCCCTGCCGGCTCGACGATTGGCAGATTGTGCCGCAAGCGTCCGTACCAATACCATGCTCCACTAATCAAACGATGTTAGTTAATCCATACCAAGAACATAAACTATCCTAATGCCGGCTATCTCCTGGCAATAACCAAGAGCCAAGATTCCAGTTTATTCCTCCTTGATTCTGTGCTTATAGTAATCAAAGCTTGTGGATTACTATAATCCCAACTTGCGTGATAGCGGTAGCGGGTTTCGGTTTTCCATTAGTTCTGCGAGGATCTGTTTAGACTTTGGATCAGATCTTTCTATGAAATTCTCCGAAGTTAAGCTGAAGCTACTACACCCTTGCAAAAATGCTTTTGAAGTTCTTGTACAAGTAGTGTGGTTTTTCTTGCCAACTTACTGCAGGATATATATTTAGATCCCCAACCGAGAATGGCAGGCCGTAAACCGCAACTTTGAACTTAACGTAATGTCACCATTCGACAGGAATAAGAACCCCATGACTTGCTACATATAATTTCTCCAGAAATACACCGGAGCTAGTACAAGTTTGAACACTTCTATACTAGTAGGAGTGCACCTGTACACTAGTTAGGCACTAGGTACTGGACTTCCATTTTTTTCCCCTCCCTCTCCTGAGGAGCATAACAAGGAGATCGAGCTGCGCATATCTTCTTCGTCATTGTCTTCCTATTGTTCCCATGGATCCTAAGTTGTTGAAAGTGGTTTTCCTTACCAAAAAAAAGTTGTTGAAACTAAGGGATTAAATAACTACCTGGGTGCTCGGTGATATCTATGCAAATCAAGAAAGGGAAAAGTTAGAGAACTCAAAGGATATATTATATTGTGTTAGTGTGCAGGTAGTACACTCTGTATGAACTGTTAAAGGCTAGCGCTGATTACCTAGTCAATGTAGTTTCTAAGCATCGACAAGAAAACAACTGGCATGGCCACTCGCGTTTAAACAACTTTGTAGGATAAGATGCTATGCTTCACCAGCGCCACAGTGGGCATTTTTAAGCAAGAAGCATACCCGCGCGTCGTATCGAGAACTATTTTAAGAAGCATGTTATGTAAGGTATACAACGCATGAAACCAAAAGTTGTATACATATATATGCAACATTCGATGGGTCACAATAGTATCAAACTTAATCGATGTGAAATGGTTGTGTATTTCATAAGGGGCGAAGCCGCACCCCGGGTTACCCTGGCCATGCCCCGGGTGTAGAATTGTTTTACATACACATTAGTAAAATTGACGATTTGTCCTACGATTTAGACTAATTACAATGCTTAATTCAAAGTTGGCCCGGGGTTTGCTTGAATTCTTGCTTTGCGCCTGTATTTGACTGCCAAAAATTAATTGGTAATGTAAGAAAAATAGATGGTTAAGAAATGATGTGGATAAAATGCATTTATAGATAGATAATCATTAAATATGGTAGTGAGATGACAATGACAATTGGCTATAATAATGGATAGCTTGCATGTAGAGATAGACTATCATTAATGCATGTTGGTAGGGTTTATTTTAAAATGCATCAATAAAAAAAATGCTCTTTAGTGCCTTCTAGAAGTTTTTGTGCACTAAATTGAAAGCACACCAATTTACCTTATAAATGTCCACCACTTCCATGGAGTGTCCACAGCCCAGTTACTGTAGCTTAGGCAGACTATCTCAGCCCTCCATTTTCACCGTCCTTTTACCTGGGGCCGTTGGATGGTAAATTTTCCGATTTTCACTCGCTGGCGGACCCGTTAGGTCCATGACATGTGGGGTCTTCACTGGGCCGGGCCCACGCGCAGCACGTCGCCCGCGTCGCCCTCGCTTTTCCGCCCGGTAGACAGTGCGGCAGTCTCCTTCTCTCTCGTGCGTGCTCACTCGTCTCCGACCTCGCACTTTCCCCATTTCCTCACTCTTGCCGGCGATTTGCTCTCTTCTTCTCTGCTTCTTCCCACCGGATTTTCTCGGATCTACCTGGTTTTGTGATGGCCTCACGCGTCGATAATGCGTATGGTTGAGGTGGGTTCGTACGCCGACTGATTCTCGCTTTCTTCCCTCGTGTTCTTGCTTGATCTATTCTGTCTTTGTTGCTCGATCTACGCCATCTTTGCTTACCTCCCGCCCCTCCTCTTGTTGGAGATATGCCCTAGAGGCAATTAATAAAGTGATTTTATTTGTCATATCTCAATTGTTCATAATATGTTTTAAATACCATGCTATAACTGTATTACGCGGAAACATTAATACACGTGTGGTATGAAAACAACCAGGTCCCTAGTAGCCTCTATTTAACTAGTTCGTTGGGCAACAGATGATCAAGGTTTCCTGATCATGGATAATTACGTCGGTTGACAACGGAGTCATGTCATTAGGTGAATGATGATGGACATACCCAAAATATAGAAACGTAGTGTTCATACCTTCGACTGTGAGATCATATCAAATCTCTGCTTCTGGAAGATGCGGCTGATTGCATCAAACGCATGTCTTATATAGCGTGACAATAAAGGTGACACTTTCGGGTATCGGAAGGAAGCAGTAGAAGCGAGTGATCAAGAGCGGAAATTGCCAGTCCACATAGCAGGATAGATACTCTGGGCCCACTCGGTGAGATTACATCAATGAGCTTGCAAGCATGTGACTAGGTCACGGGATGTAATATCACAGACGAGTAAAGATAGATTTGTCGGTGATGAGGTCATGCTCGGTACATGATACCAGAACGACGCTCGGACAATCTAAGTCGCTAGGCAAGAGGATGAGACTGGACGTCTAAAGGTTCAAACGATAAAAGTCATTCGTGGACGCACAGGGGCTATCATGGGTATCCAGATCCCGCTGTTAGTCATTGATCGGAGAACGTGTCTCGATCATGTCTGGAGTGATCCCGAACCGTAGGGTAACACACTTAAGGGTAGGTGACGATTTGATTGGATATAAGAGAGATAGAAACCGGGAACTCCGGAAGTGTTCCGGAACTTGTCCGATGTTGATCGGAGGCAACGAAATATGTTTTCGGGGTCCGAATGAATTAAATAATATGTATTTAATATTAATAAGTGTTATTAGTGATTAAATATATTTTTTATTTAATTAAATTCGAATTTAAAAGGCATTAAAACCTAAATGGGCCTTAGAGGCCCATTAGGGGAAAATTCCCTAAAAGAAAAGGAAAAGAAAAAAGGGAGGAGGGCCAGCCACCCTGGGTGGGCCGAATGGGGCCCACCAGGGCCGGCGGCTGCCCTCCTTGGCCGGCCAACCATGTGGGGTTTAGTCCCACATGGCTTAGCCAAGGGAGAAGGTCTCCCCCCTTCCTTTAAATAGGGACCCCCCATGCCTTGGAGATTCATCCCTTCTTCCTTCTTCTCTCCTACCTTGAGCGTGGTTCCGTTTCTGGAGCTGCGTACGAGGAGGGAAGTCTCTCTACCTTACGCACACCGCCGTGCTTCGAGATCCAATCTTCTACTTCCGCTGCTCTGCTGGATCTGGAGCTCGGAGGTCGTCATCTACACCGCATGTGTGTGGAACTGCGAGGCGCTACTACGTGGCGCTGGGAGTACGACTACTTCCTCTACACGACCTTGAGGTCGGCTTCGTCGGCTTCATCGGCAACGTTTGTGCGGGAACGTAATCCCGCTTTCGGTCTACAAGGGTATGTACTCCGTCCTCCTTCGTATAGTATATCTGCATAGTTAGATCTTGGCTAGTTTATGGTTATCGTCGGTAGGAAATTTTTTGTTTTCTGTCTACGATCCCCAACAGTGGTATCAGAGCCGATCTATGCGTAGATATTTCTATACGGTTAGAACACATGTTGAATGTGGGCATCGATTCTACATTTGTTACCCTCTCGCGTGTACTTGTTTATATCGCGGCATTGTGGGATGAAGCGGCCCGGACCGACTTTACGCGTACTCTTACGCGAGACTGGTTCCACACTTGACATACGGCTTGTACCGTATATGTGGCTGGCGGGTGTCTGTATCTCCTACAATAGTTGATATTGCATTTACAATGGAGGGCCCCGAAAGGGGTGTAATAGAGACAATTGTCTTATCGCTGTTGTGGTTGTATTCGTAGGTAAGAAACGGTTCTTGTGCGAAAGCCCTAGCAGCCACGTAAAATATGCAAAAGATAAAGTAGAAGCGTCTAACTTTATTTTGCAGGGGCAATGTGATATGGTCAAGGTAGGTTTATTAAATTGTTTATAAAACTGTTGGCGCGAAGGAGACCATCGGCGCGGAGGAGACCATATCATGTCGCATTACATTTCATTCTAGATGTTATGTAGATTGTGTGCATCTTATATTGTGTATATATATATGTTTTATATATTAGTTACACGGCGGTAGAAATATAAGATGATCCCTCCTAAAACCATGTAGTGTTCTCCTATAGCGTGCACCACCGAAAGTTCTCCGTTACGAGGCAGGCCGTGACGATCGGTGTCAGACGTATCTGCGTTCGCATAAGGTGGGTGTAAGCCACGTTGCACAAGCAATACGCTATAGGTTATAATGGCGAGCCTAGCATGTACAGACATGGCCTCGGAACACAGTGACCGAAAGGTTAAGCATGAGTCACATAGTTGTTGTGATTGACATAAACGATGTCTACCTTTGAAGCTATGCTATCGGCCGTGACGATCGGGGATAGTGTATCGAATGAGGATCATGTGTAATCACTAAGACGATGCGAGGGATACTCGTCTTGAGTGGGAGTTCTAGTAGTTTTACTTTGAAAACTTAGTTTTATTTTGAAAACTAGAACCCATATTTTATTATGAACAAAAGTCTTTATGCTTTGCAAAACCTTTGTAGATGATAACCTCTTCTATAGCCCTGTTAGACTTAGGCGCATTCCTGCGTTTGAGAAACTTAAAAGAGATGGGTCCAAACTTCATAGTTTTATACCATAGCTTGAGGATACTCCTTGTTTCA
Source organism: Poa pratensis (assembly GCA_947311845.1). Classification (NCBI taxonomy): domain Eukaryota; kingdom Viridiplantae; phylum Streptophyta; class Magnoliopsida; order Poales; family Poaceae; genus Poa; species Poa pratensis. The sequence continues at coordinate 26,309,359 of CAMZMU010000051.1, read as the reverse complement.
AACCTTTTAGCTCTATACGATACAAAACCCGCTAGGAGATAAAACCGGAGATTCCATTGACAAAAGATAATTCAGATTATCAAGTTTTGTGCGGATAATTTCATCATAGTCCAGTGTATGCTATGATCTCTGCCGTTGAGAATGAACTGTGGGTGCGTGTTGACAGACGCGAATGGTCGCTGAGATTGATGATCTGTATTCACCGTAAATCAGGCTTTCTTCTCAACTAGGATGGAAGAGAACACTCGCATTAGAAGAGCATGTGGCAGTCATACCTGATGACATTGGTCATACATACATGACATGGTCATATTTGATGACATTGAGACGCCTCGCTCAACTCGATCACTTGATGACAGACAACGTTGCCAGGTGCAAATAGTTTGTCATAGACTATGTCATGAAAGGGGAATCATTCACCTTCATGAATTCTTGATTACATTGCAGAATCTAGAAGATGAAGCAGATCGCCGAAAGTCATCAATGATGATGGTATATATATGATATACACATTATAAATGTTTGACGTAAACAACGTACTCACTGCAGTGACTAAGTTGTGATACTAGTCATGTTTTATGAAAACAAGATTTTCTGCTTGAGTAGCTTGGAAGGATGAGGAGACAATGTGTGTTGATGATGGCAAGCAAACATGTTGTGATAGCCATAGACACTCTCTCTCAACATCCACCATTTGGATTAATTTGGATTTGAACAAATATTCCTTTTGATCGCTTGTGAGCATGATCATTATAAGTGTCTTTCTCTTGCGAGACAATCATTCATATTTGTTAGTGACAAATCGTTGTCCTACATTTATGAGCGATATAATGATCATACACCGATCGTGAATGGAATGTTCATATGTGAATCTAAATGTTAGTAGTTCATACATTTATAATATTCATGCCAAAGGATACAAACTTAGTAATGACACCACATTTATGTGGCACTCACGTTTTGAATCATGTCAAAGTTATAAGCATAAAGAAGCTCCATTCTGATGGATCTATGAGTCTTTGGATTTTGATCTTCTGACACTTGCAAGATAACTAAGACACCGTTTTCAGGAAACGGGCGTATAACTTATTGAAATATCATACATAATTGATGTGTGTGGATCAATGAAGTATTTCAACGTGTAGTGGAAATCATTATTTAGTAAACTTTACCAAGATTGATTTAAGTAGATGTATGGGCATCCGCTTAATGAAATGCTGGTCTGAATAGTTTGATAAATTCAAATAAAGTTCAGAAGTAAAGTAGGAAACTAAACAAGATAATCAATTTCCTACGATACAGATCGAGGGAACGAGGATTTGAGTTATGAGTTTGGCATATCATTGGAAGACTTGTGAAAAGAGTTCCACAAATTACGCCGTATGGAACATCACAATGTTATGGTGTGTTAGAACGTCGTAATCACACGATATTGGATTGTGTGTTATTAATTATATCTCTTATCGAATTGTTGTGATCATTAGAGTCGTATGGTAGGAACAGAACATTCACTTTAGATAGTAGGGAAACCATCTAAATCCATGGAGGCAATACCATATGAATTATGGCATGGCTTTTAGCCTAGATTGTCGTTTTGGTATTTTAGTGTTTCGATACGATTAAACCTAAAATGGATAAATCTTTGTAGTGTACCTAAAAGAATTAGTTGGGTACGTGTCTCACGACAAAAAGGTAAAATTGTTGCCGGAATATACCTTACTCAAGAAACAGGTTCTTGTCCGAAGGTATAAGTGAGAAAGAAAGTAGAGCAGGACGGAGTTAATGAACTTCCTCTCCAGACATCAGAGTGACGCAACAAACTGTTTCCCTATCGTCCTCCATAGATGAAAGAAAGCTAATGATAATGATCATGATGCTCTAAGCTCATACTAAGATCGTAGGCATACGAGAATAGTTTCCGCACCATGTGCTACGACTATCTTGTTATGAAATGTCATGTTTATGGAACGTGAAAGTACCTACGAACTACAAAGAAGCGATGGTGGACCTAAGTCCGAGAAATGGCTATGAGCCATATATAATCCGAGATAAAATCCATGTACAATAACTAAGTAATGACTTAGGTATATTTTATTAATGGCATTCAGGCCATTGAAAGTAAATGGAATTTTATGATAAATAGACGCTGACGGAAAGACAACCGTCTATAAGGATCGATTTGTGACAAAACTGTTTGACAAATTCAAAAGTTGACCGCAACGAGATTGTGTCTCAAGTGGCGATGCCTAAGTTATTTAGGATTGTTCTAGCAATTATTATTCAATTAAGAAATTGATGGATGGAT